>JARGCV010000115.1:0-1200000 GCA_034064705.1 Bothrops alternatus
GGGAGATTCATGATGTTATTTCAAGGGAAGGTGTAAAATTCAGGTGTGTGCAGGGATCAAAAAAGTCAAAATGGCAGTTGTGACCATGTGATCAAAGCCCCACCCTCTTTTTACACAGATTGCACAGGTGATATATAGAAAGATTTTGTCTAGTGCAGGGGTAGGCAACTTTGGCTCTTTTATGACTCGTGGACTTCAACTCCCAGAGTTGAAGTCCACGAGTCATAAAAGAGCCAAGATTGCCTACTCCTGGTCTAGTGGTTAAAGCACCAGGCTAGAAATCAAGAGATGATGAGTTCTAATCCTCCCTTAGCATGAAAGCTGGCTGGGTGACCTGGGGCCAATCACTCTCTCTTAGCCTACCCCACCCCACCCCCACCAGGTTGTTGTGGGGAAATTAGGTACCACCTTGAGTTATGTATAAAAGTAATAACGGTGGCAAATGAATAAATAGACCAGATGTGGCTTTGATGCCCTGACTGCAATTTTGACTTTTTTTTACTATCGTCAGCAGTAAAGGTTTTAGGCTGGGGCTTTATCTATTATAATTAATATTGATAATTGTATCTTATCTGGTTACTTCAAAGTCTCACAACGCTCTGGTTGGCTCATATGCCTCCCCACAAAAAAAGACTGACCCCCTCAAAGGAGCTTTTTTGGAGGAGGTTTTAATAAGAATGCTGATTTCCATGAGCCAGACTTTATACTGTAGATATGGGCTGCTTCTCTGTCAGTGATCTTTTGGGTCATAATTATGTAACTTCTTGCCACAACAAGACTCTTTAATGTATTATGATGATGATTATTATAGCAGCTTATTTCTCTTGGGGGAACATTAGCAGCCAATAATGGTTGCAGCACAATCAACACAGTACCTCATCTGGCTTTGTCCTCCCCAGTGGGGTCTTCTCCACAGAGTGTCAACGTAGAGTCCATTTTAAGAAAAGGAAGTCTTTATGCTGAAATCATCTTCTGAAGTAGTCCAAAACAGTTCTCCTCAACCAAGAAGGGTGAACTTCAACTCCCAGAATTCCCAAGCCAGGACGCTGGCTGGAGAAATCTGGGAGTTGAAGTCCACACATCTTTAAATTGCTGAGATTGGGAATCACTGGTCTAAAATCTAAGCATCACAACTCTCTAGAGCAGGGATCTTCAAACTTGGCCCTTTTATATCTTGTGGACTTCAACTCCCAGAATTCCTCAGGCAGCATGGCTGGCTGAGGAATTCTGGGAGTTGAAGTCCACAAGTCATAAAAGGGCCAAGTTTGAGCTGGCTGAGGGAATTCTGGGAGTTGAAGTCCACAAGTCATAAAAGGTGCCAAGTTTGAAGACCCCTGCTCTAGAGAAATCCTCCTGTCAAACAGTGCTTTCCTGTCCACTCACCTCCAAAATTGATGGCACAAGAGGCCACAATGATGAGCAAGCCCCCGACCAGAGCCACGATACTCAGCAGCTTTGCTACTCGTCCCAAGCGCCGAGCCCCATCAATGTCTCCCTGCTGAAAGCTGTTACGGGACTGAAAAGGGAGGAAAAAGAAAAATGTTGTTAAAAATATAAGAACTCACCTGAGCATCTCAACCATTTCCACTGCTTAAATCGAAACACACACATCACTGACACTGTGGTGGTTAGTGGGCACTCAAAGCACAACATGGGCAATCCTGGCTGAATCACTTCAACTCTGCCAGAGGAAAATGGATCAAGCCATTAAGAATGTTCTTAACAATGATTCAAGTTCAAGCAAAGGATTTCCCTAAGATATTAGAGCACCCAAAAGAAATAAAATTGCTCTGGTGATCTCACTTCCTAACAAGGTTGTCCTTGACTTACCAGCTTACAAGTGAGCTAAAAGTTTCCATTGCTAATCAAGACAGTTGCTAAATGCGTTTTACTCCATTTTATGAACTTTCCTGTCACCATTGTTAAGTGAATCACTGTAGCTGTTAAGTTAGTAACATGATTGTTAAGTACCGTAAATCTGGCTTCCCTGTCCACTTTGCTTGTCAGAAGGTCACAAAATGTGACCCCGTGACCCCTAGGCATTTCAACCACCATAAACACATGCCAGTTGCCAAGCGTCCAGATTTTAATCATGTGATTGTGGGGATGCTGAAAGGGTCATAAGTGTGAAAACAGTCATACGGTAAGTCACTTTTTACAATGCCTTTGTAACTTTGAACGTAACTAAATGAATTGTTGATTGTAAGTAAGTATTGGAGATGGCAGTGGAAGGGGGGCAGGCTTTGTTCCTGCCCCTCCTGATTATTCTAATTAAAAACAAATTGAAAGCTTTTTTTCAAGCTCTGAGGCCATGTTTGATTTAGAGACCCACAAGAAGGAGAAGCTGAGATATTAACAGTTAGACAAGCTTCTCAATCAGGCATAAAAATCATCCACCCATCCTCACTGCTGGGGTACCCAAAAAGTCAGGATGGCAGCCTGAACCATGCAATCAAACCTGTCCCCTCTTGGTGTGCATTATCTGCGTGATTGTGACTCCACTTTGGCTTTTTGCCCCCCTCCCCTCAGATCCTTGCCCACCAAGCTGAATTTGTTTGCACGATAGATTTTTTTTTCATTTGTGCGTATGTGCACATATATATAATTAGCATGTGCAAATTTTACACAAGCCACAGCATTGTACTGCCCTTTCTTTTTGACAAAGCAAGTAGGATCTATTTCTCCCCTGGCACGAGGGGCCAAAAATGGAAATCAAAGAGAATACAGGCAGTCCTTGACTTACAGCCACAATTGGGATCAGAATTTCTGTTTGTTAAGCAAGGCAGTTGTTAAGTGAGTTGAGACCGATTTTAGGACCTATTTTGCTACACTTCTTAAGCAAATGACTGCAGTTGTTCAGGGAATTTAGCTTTCCCCGTTGACTTCATTTGTCGGAAAGGTCACAAATGGCAACGTCACCTGACCCCCGGGAAACTCCAATTGTTGAAAACTCACGCTGATTGCCAAGTGCCTGAATTTTGATCACATGATGTGGGGATGCTGTGACAGTCAAAAATGTGAGGACCAGTTGTAATTAACTTATTTCAATGCTGTTGTGTGAATGGTCACTGAATAAATGGTTGTAAGTTGAGGATTGCTTGTATCTTTGGCTCAGGGTTGAACTATGGATCCTTGCTGCTCTCTGAGCTTGGTTGTTTGTTGGCAGACATTTCCTTACCCAACTAGGCAACATCATCTGTGTGAGGGGGAGTGGAGTTTGCTTCCTGTTTATATACAGTAGCTTGTTCTGCCTGTATGGAATGGATCCTGCATTGAGTAAGTGTACTGCTCTTCTTTTGTCTCGTGAAGATGAAGTGTTGGGTGCAGCAGTAGGCAGGCTGGGTGGAAAAGGTACATGCAAAGCGGCATTCAACCATGCTGGGGAAAGTGTTTTACAGGCTCTGCGTAGCTGGTGGTTCTTTTAATTGCCCAACCCCACCTTGGCACTTACCATGACCGAGTACACGAAGGCCACAATGTTGATCGGCCAGATGGGGCAAAAGCAGGACAGAGCAGCCAAGAATATGTAGTCTCTGGGTTTCGCCCCAGCCTCCCCAGCTGCCGATCCAGTTGCTGAGGCCTGCCGACTCAGACTGGCCCGCGGAGATGCTGCTGTGCCCGCAAGATGCACCTGAGAGCCGGACACGCTGCCCCTCGCAACCGCCCGCGGGCCTCCATTGACGCTGTTCTGGGGCTTCAGATCGTTCAGCGATGCTGACTTGGACCGTGCCCGGGGGCTGCCAGGAGGGGCTGGATTGGTTCCTAATTCCTCAGCTGAGCCGGCCTTCATCCCCAAGGGATCCCCATTCAGTTGTGGTCCCCCCACAGTCTCCTCTTCAATGGTGACGGTCACCAGCATGGATGACAAAGGGGCTTCTGGTGCTGGGGGGCTACGAGATGGGGATTCCACCTGTGGTTGTTGCTCCGGCTTTGCCTCTGGCTCAGTTTTTGGCTCCGGCTCTTTCTTCTCTCCTTCATCTTGCTTTGCCTCTGGCTCTGGAGGAGCCTCGTTCTTCTCCACATCATCTGACATGACAGGCAAGGATCTGGGGAGAATTAGAGGAGGCTTGAATTCAATAACATCAAACTAGGGGATACCTTGGATTGCATCAACCCCACAGCCTGCTCTCTATGTCTGAATTGCCATGAGGGAAACAGGAAATAATAGAGACACTCTTTCCATGTCTTTCAACCTGAGGCTCCAAGATCTTCAAGGAGACCTTTAGAATTCCTAAAGTGATAATTTGGGGATAAGAACTTGGACATGGAAATGGCTATTAGCTGAGAAATGTCTGCAATCCTCCCACAATGGATGAATGGCTGCAAATGTTGACGGAGTTAGCAGAGATGGCTAAATTGACTGCTTTGGTTAAAGAAAAGAACACAATTAATTTTGTTTCTACTGTAGCGGGGCTGTCTTAGAGTGTTTGCAGGATTTCGCTGGGAAGGGAGAGATTGGGACAGCTGCTGCTGGTTTTGGGTGTGGCAGGGGTGGATGAAGGGAAAGGGTAGAAAAAGGGAAGGAAGGAAAGGGAAGGGGAGGCTGTTGGAATTCGTCAGGTGAAGGTAAAGAGGGATTGGAGGTTTTAATCTGACCCCTTCATGTGGAGGAGGGGGAGAGAGAAAGAGAGAGAGGGGGAGTAGAATTTTATTGCTTTCCTTCCTGAGAAGGACCTTTCAAATGGAGGCAAGAGAGAGTGAGAGAGAGGGAGTGGAATTTTACTGCTCTCCTTCGTAAAGAGGATATCTCAAAAGGAAGAGAGAGAGAGAGAGAGAGAGAGAGAGAGAGAGAGAGAGAGAGAGAGAGAGAGAGAGAGAGAGAGAGAGAGAGAGAGAGAGAGAGAGAGAGAGAGAGTGGAAAGGAAGTGGCTGGGGCTGTTAGCCTGGGACTTTTAACAATAAAGATAAGGGGGGAGGGTTTTGATGCTGAGACCTGACTGAGAAGATGCAACAGAAGAAGAGGAGAGACTGGTCGTAGCTACTGTTGCTGTGAAGCCTGGAGGCTACCTGGACTGTGACTACTGCTGCTTGTACAAGTTTTAGACTTTGGGAGGGGGGCAAGCCATTACTATAGCATGCTGACTGCTTTTGTTTCTACTACTGCCTGGAGCCAGGGTTTTCCTCCACCCCACTTGATCTTGAATGGTCGTTTGAGGAATCATTAACTATTGCTGCTAGAACAGCCTTGGCCGGTTGGGTACCATCACAGCATTGACTATTGGGGCTGGGGTGGGGGGCTGGTCATCTTTGTTCCTGGAAGCCCCTTCTTGATGACAAGAGCCTGCTACTTCCTAACTCTGCCTGAAGCTCTGGTTAGAAGAGATACCTTACCAACCCCTAGAGCAGCGGTTCTCAACCTTTTTCAGGCCGAGACCCCACCTGCGCCGCCCATGCGCGGTGCGACCCCGACCCACGCCGCGCATGCACGGCGCACCGATCCGCGCATGCGCGGTGCGCCTGCGACGACCCGAACCTTTGCATGATTTCTCAGCATAAACTGGGGCTGGGGGGAGAAGAGGAAGGGGTTGCTCCCCTGGGAGTCTCTATCGAGCAGCGCAGGCAACCCTGGAGCAGAATCCGGGCCCCCAAAGCAGCCCCTGCCCTTGGCAGACGGGAGCGGGGGGTGCAAAAGACTGCAACACTTTACAGCAAAGGGAGCTGGAATCCGGGGCTGGGGGGGCAGGTGGGGGGCTTCCACACTAAACGCAGCCCCGTACAAGCGACCGATCCGCCAGGCTTCCCCTCCACTGGCCAGCTCTGACCCAGGACGGCCTCTGCGGATGGAGCGGCAGCCCTGGAGGTGGGGGGGATTCAGGAGCAAGCCAAGCCCCGCAACGCCCCCCCCGGCAGAGGCAGAGCTCCGCTTGCCCCCCCAGTCCGGGGCCGTCCGGAGCAGCCCCGGTCCGTCTTCATGCAGCCTCGGGAGGACCGACCCGGCCGCTCCGCTTCCCTCCCCGGACTTTCTGGGAGAGGAGGACCCGCCACTCCGCTCCCCCTTGCAACCCCGGGGCTGCCGGGTGGCTCCAGACCGGGCCGGCCTCGACTCCCACCGCTGCCTCAGAGACTCCGGCAGGCCTGCCGAGGAGCGGTCCGGAGCAGGCGGGTGCAAAGCTGCCTCCTTCCCACTCTGTCCGCCACATCCCAGGCCCGGCCTCCTCCTCGCCCTCCGGCAGCCGGCCAAGCGGTCGGGGCAGCCGGACCTCGAGGTGGGCCCACACTTCACCGAGACCGGACCGGCTGTGGTGAGAGGTGCCCGGCGGCCTGAGAGAAGCGAAAGGCGCCTGGCGGCCGCCTCCAACCCCCAAGTCCGCGCTCCGGACCGGCGTCCAGGTCGCAGCGCTCCGCCTGCCCGGCTCGTCCGGGACTCCTGTGCCTTCCGCAGGGCCGGCAGCGGCCGCAGGTAGGTAGGCGGGCGGCGGGACTGGGGAGCCCACCCGGGCCAGCTCGCTCTCGGCGCCAGTCCCGCTCGGGTCGGGCTGGGCCGGGCCAGGCCGGCCAGCCGGGCGGTGGGCGTCTGGCCAGGCTCCCCGGCTCCCTCCCCGACTCGGCCTCCCCCCACGCCCGGCAGGGACTCACCAGGTAGTTCATCTTGCCGGCCCACCGCGCGCCTGGCGCGGCCGCAGTGCCCGCTGGCTGGGCGCCTTACCGCCTGCTCCGGCCACCGCCACCGAGGGAGGGAGGGAGCGAGCAGGGCTGAGCCAGAGCCAGAGCCAGCCAGGCAGGCAGGCAGCCCCCGCGTGCCCGGCTGCCCCCCCACGGCGCCTGGGAGGAGGAAGGGGAGCCGGAGCCCCACCGCCCCCGCCCCGCCGCCCCCATTGGCTGCCGCGGAGAAAAGGGGGCGGCGCTGGCGAGGGCCGGCCGGGGAGGAGGGCGAGGAGGGGCGCGATGGGCCGATCTGCGCATGCGCGGTGCGAGCGCGATGACCCGATCCGTGCATGCGCGGCCCAACGGGCCGATCCGCTCATGCCCAGCTTGCGCGACGACCCGAACCGCGCATGCGTGGCACGAGCCGAACCGCGCATGCGCGGCGTGCACGACAACCCGATCCGCGCATGCGCGGCGCAGCGGCCCGAACTGCGCATGCGGCGGCCGAGGGGAAACGGGGAAAAGAAAAATGGCGGACTGCGGTGTCCGGCGACCCCCGCGAAACGGTCGTTCGACCCCAAATGGGGTCGCGACCCACAGGTTGAGAACCACTGCCCTAGAGAATACAGCGGCAGAGCTTGACGAAGGGGGGCAGGGCTGGGAGGGCCTGTGCTTTGGCGGCCTCTGAGGAGGTAACGCTACACTACTAAGAAACCTCTTCTGGACTTTGTGCTTGAGCTAGAAAAAAAATGAAACTTTGATTTTGGGTTCTGCTGATTAGATAGATTTCTTGATATAGAAACGGCTAGCATATACCGGTAGTACGGTATTATATAAAAGTAAAAAGTCAAGGTGTGATTACCTTATTCTACTGTGCCAAAAGGAGTCAGAAGTCAATCCTTTTTTTCCCCTCCTTTACCCAACACTTTTTTCTTTCCCCTTTTCTTCCCCTATTTTCACATTATCTTCATTTTCTTTGTTTGTCTGTATTTTGTATTTTGATTAACTAAAAAAATTTGGCAGGAAGGAACATTGTCTCCTCTGCATGTGATTGGTTTTCGAGGGCAGGAGTGAAGGTAAATTAAAACCCGCTGGTGAAAGTCAACATGAGGGTTTGATGTCTTTTTTTCAGAAATAATAACAAGACAAGAGAATGTTTACAGCAGCAATATATGCTGCTGAAATGAAGAAGGATGTGAGGTTTATTCAATTCCAGTACTTGAAACAACATTTATCACTTGCAAATTTTCATCTAGTGCTGGTACACACACACAAACACACAAAATTACAGAAGGTGCAAGTCTTCCTCCTTCCTCTATTTTCTGCAGAGTAATATGATTAAGCTTTCATATGAGGTACATTTTGGATAGAGATTTGCATTTTGGAAATAATGACTTTTATTATGTTTAGAATAATAAATCCAGAACTGGCGTTAGACCTTAGTTGCTTTTTAAAATTGCCTTTAATTTTTCCGTAGTACTTACATTTGGAAAAAAAAACCATCCTATTGATCAGATATTGATATACTGACATTTTATGTATGCATATTCAATCTAAATTCATTTGGATTTCTTCCGGTATAATAAATACACACATTATAAATAAATAATAAATGTTTAGTAAGGCATAGATTGTATACATATTACTTTGAGCTTCTGCAGAATACCCTTCCTTTGCACAAGGCTTTCTCACACTTTGAATTGATTTTTTTTCCAAATAACAAACTGAAGAGTTATAGCTAACATAAAGATGAAACATGAAGATCCAGCCCAAGGACACCTTACCACCAACACAGCCTCATACAGATAGTCCTTGACTTATGACCACAATTGAGCCCAACATTTATGTTGCTAAGCAAGACATTTGTTGAATCTTGCCCCTTTTTACCACCCTTCTTGCCACAGTTGTTAAGTGAATCACTGCATCTGTTAAGTTAGTTTCACGGTTGTTAAGTGAACCTGGCTTCTCCATTGACTTTGTTTATCAGAAGGTCACAAACCCTAAGGACCCCAGGACACTGCAACCGTCATAAATATGAGACAGTTATCAAGTATTGGATTTTGATCACTTGGCCGTGGAGATACTGCAATGGTCATAGGTATAAAACCGGTTATAAGTCATTTTTTTCAGTGCCATTGTAACTTCGGACGGTCACTAAACAAACTGTTGTAAGTCAAGGACTACCTGTATCCCCATCCACCATCTTTCACCTCATTCTGAGGTGTTGAGGGGCAGCCTGAATGACGGTGGGAAGAACAGTGATGAGTTCCAGGCATCAGATGAAACCTGACCCATTGTGATTGCCATCTGGAAGAAGATGAGCTCTGAGAGTTACGCATAGTAGCTAATCTGAAACTGAACAGAATTTCAAACTGTCAGCTTAACTTTTAAGGTTGACTTGAGAGGGCTTATGCTGGCTAAGCTTATGCTTATTTATTTTTATTTTTTTTGTTCAGACTTATATGCCGCCCTTCTCCTCAGACCCAGGGCGGCTCACAACAATAATACAAGTAAAAAACAAAACATAGGATCAGTTAACATTTCTACTTAAAATACTATATAAAAACAAAATAATTTATAACACTCATACCACACACAATCACAATCAAAGGCCCAGGGGCAGAGTGCAGCTCACATGCCCCAAACCTGTCTGCATAAATGTGTCTTTAATAGTTTCCGGAAAGCTAGGAGGGAGGAAGCAGTAGGAACCTCTGAGGGAAGCTGGTTCCAGGGGGCTGGGGCAGCAACGGAGAAGGCCCTAACCCTAGGCCCCGCCAGATGGCATTGTCTAACAGACGGGACCCGTAGGAGGCCAACCCTATGTGCCCTAACCGGTCGCTGGGATTCATGAGGCAGAAGACGGTCCCACAAGTATCCTGGCCCATTGCCATAAAGGGCTTTATAGGTCATAACCAACACTTTGAATTGTGTTCGGAGACCAATTGGTAGCCAGTGCAGCTCACGAAAGGCTGGAGTGATATGAGCATGTCTTGGGAGACCCAAGACAGCTTGCGCGGCCGCATTCTGGACCACCTGCAGTCTCCGGACATTCTTCAAAGGTTGCCCCATGTAGAGAGCATTACAGTAGTCGAATCTCGAGGTGACAAGGGCATGAGTGACTGTGAGGAGTGACTCCCGGTCCAAGTAGGGCCGCAACTGACGCACCAGGCGAACCTGGGCGAATGCCCCCCTCACCACAACCGAAAAATGGTATTCTAGACTTAGCTGTGGATCAAGGAGGACACCCAAGTTGCGAACCCTCTCCGAGGGGGGCAAAACTTCTCCCCCCAGGGTGATGGACGGACAGTTAGAATTGTCCTTGGGAGGCAGAACCCAAAGCCACTCCGTCTTGTCGGGATTGAGTCTGAGCCTGTTGGCACCCATCCAGACCTCAACAGCCTCCAGGCACCGGTTCATCACTTCCACTGCTTCGCTATAATGATGCGGGGTAGAGATATAAAGCTGAGTATCATCAGAGAGGTAGGAGGTGAACCACCGCAAAACAGTGCCCCACATTCCAAGCCCCTCCAACTGGCGCAGAAGGATACCATGGTCGATGGTATTGAATGCCGCTGAGAGGTCAAGAAGCACCAGGATAGTGGAATAACCTCTATCCCGGGCCCGCCAGAGATCATCGGTCAGCGCGACCAAAGCAGTTTCTGTGCTGTAACCGGACCTGAACCCAGACTGCTGAGGGCCCAGATAATCAGTTTCATTCAAGGACCGTTGGAGTTGGAGTGCCACCACCTTCTCAACAACCTTCCTTAAAAAGGGAAGGTTGGAGACTGGACGATAATTATTTAAAACTGCCAGGTCCAGGGAAGGCTTCTTGAGGAGGGGGCGCACAAGTGCCTCCTTTAAGGGAGCCGGAAAGGACCCCTCCCTCAATGAAGCATTAGCAACAGCCTGGACCCAACTCCATGTCACCTCCCTGCTAGCCGAAACCAGCCAGGAGGGGCACGGGTCCAGTAAACAGGTGGCCGAACTTACAGCTCCAATGGCCTTGTCCACGTCATCAGGAGTTACCAGGTCAAACTCCTCCCATTCAACAGGACTAAGACGAGCCTCTGTCATCTCGACTGACTCATTGTCAGCTGACACTGCATTTCAATTGGAGTCCAAGTCAGCCCGGATCTGAGCGACCTTGTCTGCGAAAAAGCTGTTAAATTCTTCGGAATTGCCCTGCAAAGGTTCCTCCCTCCTCCCCGTATCAAGGAGAGAGCGAGTCACCCTAAACAGGGCAGCCAGACGAGATTCCGCAGACACGATCAATGCGGAAAGATACTGAGATCTTGCCGTAGTGGTCGCTTCCAAATAGGTCTTGATATAAGCTCTCAATTTGGTTCGATCAGATTCGGATCTGCTTTCCCTCCATTGCTTCTCTAAACGTCTCTTCTGGGGCTTCATCCCCCTGAGTTCCTCGGTAAACCAAGGAGATCTCCTGGGTCTGCTACCACAGAGAGGTCGCAACGGCGCAATCCGGTCTAGAGCCCCCGTAGTGGCCGTATTCCAGGCCATCACTAGGGACTCCGCCGAACTGTATACGAGTGAATCCGGCAATTCCCCAAGCGCCCTTTGAAAGCCAATAGGGTCCATCAGGCGTCTGGGGCGGAACCATTTAATCGGTTCCGGCTCCCTGCGAGAGAGGATTGGTGTCATAAACTCAAGCCGCAGCAGAAAATGATCTGTCCATGACATGGGCAACACTTCTAAGCCCCTTAATTTCAGATCGTATCTCAACTGTTCCGAGAGAAAAACCAGGCCAGGTGTGTGTCCCCCCTCATGGGTTGGGTCCTCGATTACTTCTGTCAGGTCCATGGTTGCCATGGAGGCCATGAAGACCTGCGCCAACCCAGAGGACTCACCGAGTGACGGCACATTGAAGTCCCCCAAGACAATAAGTCTGGGGAACTCAACCGCCAACCCGGCTACCTCCTCGAGTAGCATGGGCAGGGCTGTAGAAACGCAGCTGGGAGGCAGGTACGTAAGCAACAGACCCACCTGTACACCTAGGTCCAACCTCATAAGGAGGGACTCACAACCTGATATCTCAGTAGCAGCGAGTCTGCGCAGCCCGAGTGTCTCCTTAGCTATAATCGCCACTCCTCCCCCCCTTCCCTGTGGTCACGGCTGATGCCATACCTGAAACCCAGCTGGGCACATCTCAGAGAGGGGCACTCCTCCCTCTGGGGTCAGCCAGGTCTCAGTCACACATGCCAGGTCGGCCTCCTCCTCTAGAATCAAGTCCCGGATGAGGAGAGCTTTATTTACCACCAACCTGGCATTGAGCAGCAGCAGCCTGAGTCCAGGGTCCGGATTTCACTCATTATCAGTACCCCGGGAGAGGTTCAAGGGGCCGGAACAAGAGATCGCTTTCAGGCAGCGAGACCTTGTTCCCCGAGAGCGGCCTACCCCAGGCCTCCCGTCATATCTGCCTCTTCCCCATAAGACCGGTATAGACTGGCCCTCTGATCCCTCAGAGCAAGGCTCCTCCACTTCACTAGCTTCCACAAATGCAGACAGGTCGGCCCTTCCATTTATCATAAATCTACAATCCCTCTCCACACAACCACCCATCCATTCAACCCGATTCACTCCACAATCAATCAATCCCCCCCACATCATTCATAACATCCAGAAAAAAAATAAAATTAAAACAGTATTAAACACATTGAATTATTTAAAATTTAAACAGATAGAAAATTAAAAAGCAATTAAAAAGCATAATAGTAAAAACAGGCGTGCCAGATGTTAATCCTGCCGCAATAAATTATAGCTATGCCTGTATTAGACCCTCCTAAGGTAAAACCTGTGGTAGGTTTTGAGCTAAAAAGTCCAGAACCAAAACCCACAGGAGGAGTAGTAGTTATACTAACAATAGTTGTGGAACCCAACGTCCCAAAGTTAAGGCCTTCAAATAAGTTCAACATAATGGCGGCAGCGACAGAAGGCCTCGCCCGCAGGGTCTTACAGTTTAGTGGGAGGCACCCAGCCGATGGAGCAGGCCCGTTAGCCACGATAGCTAAGGCTTCCTCCCGTTAGCCACGATAACTGGGGCTTCTGACGGGCGTCTTTCTTCCTTTTCCTTCTTCCTTTCTCCGTTACTTCTTGGCCCGGGCAGGGGGGGAGGGGAGATCTCTCAGGCGGCGGCGAGGGTCCTGCGTTCTTCCAGTCACTCTCCACTCTCTCAGACAGCAAACCTTACAAGCCTGCAACGGCCGAAGCTTCACCGCTGCTACTCCCGCGTTCCAGTAATCTGGGGTTGGTGTCGGCAAAGGCTTCCTCCAAGCTTCCCTCAGCTCTGGTCGCCGGGAGGAGGAGGAGAGGAGCGCTGTCAGCGTCGAAGCTGGCTTGTTCCAAATTAATGGCAGCTTGCTTCGTTCCCCAAACTGCCGGCGATGGTTTGCTATTTGCTATTTCCCCAGCTGAACAAAATGTTCTGCTATGGCTGGCTGTACTCTGCAGGGAAGGCTGACAGCGTGATGGGGATGTTACCTCCTGAAGGGGGTTGCTTCGCTTCCCGGCTCGAAGGCGAGAAAAACCTCCAGCTAAGTCCCACTCCGGGGCAGAGGGAGGGGAAAGGAAGACGGCGGCTCAACCCAGGAGAACCCGGTTCGCTTCCCAAGCGGGGGGGGGGGCGGCGGGAAGGAAGGAAGACTTGTCGAACCGGCGTCGCCTTGCCCGCTCCTTCGGTCCAAGGGAGGTGAACAGGGGCCAGTCCGGGCGAGCTAAGTATGCCAACATTAATCCAATGTAGAGTTGAATAATAGGTGAGAGGAAGGGAAACAAAGAGGAATTTCATGTTTGGGAGACAAGATTTAATAACTAAAAAAAAACCTCCCTCGTGTTGAGATGCCCACCTGGTGACTTCATGAATGTCTCTACTGTTGGTCTAGGCCAGAGGTGGAGAACTACGGCCCCTTTATCACTTGTGGACTTCAACTCCCAGAATTCGGGAATTTGGGGAGTTGAAGTCCACAAGTCACAAACTGGCCATAGTTCCCCACCTTGGGTCTAGGCAAATTTACCAGGCTACCTGATGACATCCCACAGGAATTCTGGGAGTTGAAGTCCACAAGTCATAAAAGGGCCAAGTTTGAAGACCCCTGCACTAGGATAAGTGGTCCTAACCTGTGCTGGCAGAGTCAAAGAACTTCAACCATTGGGATCCAGAAAACGAGCCTTCTCTGCTGTAGCATCCGCCCTTTGGAACATCCTGCCTTCTGGGATGAGATCTGCTTCTAACTCCTAGCCTTCCACAAGGGCCTGAAGATCTGCCTCTGCCAGTTAGCCTGGCAACCCGATGGGAAAGTTCTACACTGGAAGTGGCTGCTTTTATTATTGTAAGATGCCGAGAGCAGCCTCATGGTGAGATAAGCAGCAAATAAATTTAACAAATAGAGGAAAATAAATAAATCTATAGAAGTGAGTTACTGCTGTTCTTCTCCCAGATAGTGGTTTTTAAAAAATTTTTTAACCAACTTATCTGCTTTGCAGGGCAACGCAATGGCTCAGTGGTTAAGATGCTGGACTTGTTGGCTGGATGGCCAACAGTTTGGGTTCAAGACTCAAGACCAAGTGCCGCGCAACAGAATCAAGGCCCATCTTCATCTAGCTTCTGCCCACCTAGCAGTTTGAAAGCATGCAAATGCAAGTAGATAAATAGGTACCACTTCAGTGGGGAGGAAGCTCTGCTATGTCATGCTGGCCACATGACCACAGAAACATCTTCGGACAGCACTGTCTGAATGGCCTTGAAACAGAGATGAGTGCCACCCCTTATAGTCAGCAATGATTAGTGGAGTAAAATCCGCAGGGACTCCTTTCCTTTCCTTTCCTTTCCTTTCCTTTCCTTTCCTTTCCTTTCCTTTCCTTTCCTTTCCTTTCCTTTCCTTTCCTTTCCTTTCCTTTCCTTTCCTTTCCTTGTTTGAATACACGCTAACATAAAGCCCTCTATCCTTACAATATGTTTAGGCATATGCAAAGTAAAGGAAAACTGTTAAGAAATAATATACTGTACTAAGACTTTTTAAAAAAAATATTATTTTAATTTTAAAAACTTACATCATTCCTTCTCATCTCTGACATCCTGATATTTGGGCTTATAGCTTCTACCATTGTCAGCTAACATGAAACTTTGGCAAGACCAGGCTGGGGAAGAAACTATTATAGTAATTCATAGTTCACAGGATCTGTTGTGGTTGCACTGCAACTCACCAAGGATCAATAATTAGACAACACACACACACACACACACACACACACACACACACACACACACACACACACAACATTTTCATTTTCGAATGCAGACCTAATATCAAGCTTATAGCACCAGACATTTGGCTTATAGCACCAAGACTGATTCTTAACTGATTTTTATCTTACATAAAATTTATACCCTCTTGCACTAATGCTGAGGATATAAAAGAGTTGTCGGCACTCATGGAGAGGAGGGAGCCCCAGCTGTGTTAAATTCTTAAGGCCTTCAATTCCTACTGCTTCCATTCCAGGTTCAAGACTTTCGTGCAGACATGAAACTGGGAAGAGGAAGCTGATGTGGACCTTTCCGTCAGGTTCAATGGCCAGGGATTCATCTTAAGACCCAACTCCCTGCACAGTGGCCATTCCTGATATGTATTTAAAAACAGGTTTGAGGCAGTCACATGTGCCCTTTGTAGGCATAAGTTAAAGATGCAATTTGTTTCTCTTTTTTTTTGAAAATATATTTTATTAGTTTTTTTAATTTTTACAGAAAGAAAAAACTACTCAAATCAAATCATAGTGTTAAAATAAACAATCATCCATAAACAAAACATAAGTACATTTTTCAATACCTCTAATACTAATAACTCAACTGAAAATAATCATACCAAACAATTAACATTACTGCTCGGTACCCCCACCACCACATCCCCCCGACCCTAACCTTCCCCCCTCACTTACCAACTTACTACCTACTTTCCTCCCTCCTTCTCTACTTCTCTATACTCCACCCTCCTTTCTACTTTCTTTCTACTTTCCTCCCTCCTTCTCCATCTCCGTCCTACTCTTCCCCCTTCTTATCAACTTCCACTTACATCAGCCTTCACTCCTCCTTCCTCTTTCCATCAGATGTGGTGCCCAGAGGCCACCCGAGCAACCCCTTAATAACAGTAATTACATATTCTTACATCCACCCCAATTACAGTTGAGAAAACATCGTATATAAAATTATAAACCCTCCCTAACCCTCCCTCCCGACTTCCCAGAGTGAATACAGGGTAAAACAAAAGAAAACCCACTACATCAAACGAAATTATTATATAATCCTAACAAGAATTTTAAACTATATACTATATACAATCTCTAAATCATTTCAATCCATTAAACAAAACAAACAAATCATCTTGTTAAGAGTAATAATTTTCATTTATATATCTAAACCATCAATCTAAGTCAAACCTTAAATCACTTCAATCCATTGAGAGGTTATATAAAATCACCCAAACAATCAAGTTTTATATACATCTTCCAGTAATCAACCTCTTTCAAACCATTGAACATCAAATAAAATTTTTTTTTTCATCTTTTTAGAAAAATAAATAATATCAATAAACCCCTCAATTAAAAAAAATATGTTCTTAATCAATTTAATATATCTTCCATTAAACATCCTCTCTTACATCTTACTTATAAAATTGGTCTTTAATTCAGCCCATAATCTTAGATTAGCCTTAATTCCTTACATTTAATTTTAAATTTCACTTCTTCAATCAACTTCTGGGCTTTCTCATCTGTCAAATAAACCTCCATAACAAATACAATCTATTTATTACATTTCTAACTTACATTCCTACAACCTTATCAAATCACATAATGCTTATCTATCCCATCAATCAATCAATCTAATGTCAAACCTAGATCATTTCATAGCAAATACATTCTTCATCAATTTAATTATATCTTCCATTAATCATCTTCTCTTACATCTTACTCATAATCTTAGTCCTTAAATCAGTCCATAATTTTGAATTACCCATAATTCCTTGCATACAATTTTAAATTTCACTCCTTCAGTCGAATTCTAGGTTTTTTCTTCAACCAGGTAAACCTCCATAACGAGGCCTCCCTTCCAAATAATAAGTCTCTCTTCTTTACTTGCAATATCATTTGAGTCCAAATAAACCATCTTAACCTTTGCATTAGTCCTCTGTTACTCTTAGCCATAAACTTTTGTTGAGATAACAATTCAAATCTCTGTCTTTGCTTTTTCTGATCCTCAGCCCCATAAATAAGTTGCTTCTTAAACTGAATCAATGTCTCTTTTTTCTCAATTAAATCCTCTTCTTGCTGCTTATCTAAAAGGAATAGCCATCCCCTCCTTTCTTGAAACAAATCTTCTTCCTCCTCTCCATAGATGAACTGTTTATCAAGCAAGATCCATTTCCCTTTATTCTCTTTATTCTCAGTACTGTCCTCTTCTTGTTCTTGTTCTTCTTCTTGTTTAGATTGTATTATAAAATATTCAGCAGTCGGTTGTAAATCAGTTTCATTTGGAAGAAAGAATCTGGTAAATATTTCTGTAATAGTCTCTTTCAGTATTGCTTTAATCTCTTTCACTATTGCACGCCTTTCTTCTTGAGATTCATCAATACGATCCAAAATAGATTTAACATTTGAATGTAAATTCCACTCCATTTTAAATTTAAAACAATCACTCTGGCTTTAATACAATTCCTACAGCCGTCTCTCTAGCTTCGCTTACGAGAACAAGGAGAGAAAAAAAAATGGAGAATTCACTTTCACTTTCAAACACTTTCCTTTAACAGTGAAAGCAGTGAAAGCTATACGCCATTTTGAAAGCATTATGTTGATTGTAGAAGTTAGAAATATATAGCCAGAAAACAATAAAAAAATACTTGCAATCCAATAAGAACTCCTGTATTCACTCAGTCTGCTTACAGTCTCTCTTGTGTTCTATTTTTATAAGCAGAAGCGGTCGCGGCGTCTTTCTCTGTCTGATGACAGAAGCGTCTCTGGGCAGGAGCGTCCTCAGGAGCTTAGGGAGCTATCACTCTTGATCCCTGAAAACTTTTTCCAGGGATTTAAGAGGTGCTCAACCCTGCTCCTGATGCTCTACACCTCTTCTTTGCCCGAAGAGGGGATTTTTCACTGCAAAAAAACAGCTGATGTACGCTGTTTTTTGCGGCTTTACAAACCCAGGAAACGGAGCCTCACAGAGGAGACTCTAGCGACGCCGGCGGAGCCACCGGAAGCCGATGCAATTTGTTTCTTAAACTGGCCTTGCATTACGACTTGCCTTGCTTGGTGTGAGCAAGTTTGGCTGATGCTCATCTGCCATACAGACTGCTATAATTCCTGCATTGGTGTCTTCCAGATTGGAGGCTTGTAATGCACTTTTTATGGAGCTAAAGGCAGTTCAGGAACTTCATCTAGGGTAGAGTGTGGCAGGCTAATGGAAGCAATTTAATGGTCTCGCCCATCATCCCTTTGAGAAGTCTGCATAAATTGCTGATTACGGTAGTTTCTCAGCTCAGTTCAGTACTGGATCCTCCCTCTTAACTCTGTAATTGCTAGAGTTCAAATGATTCATGGAAAAAATATCCTTCTGCAATAAAGTAATTTCCCCTCCCACCCCAGCCTGCCTCTTCAGATCCTACAAAGTGGTTTGATTCACTTCCAGTAGAAGTAAATGTTTTTCATTGGAAGGTCAGATTTACCAGAAACTCTTTAGATGGCACAACTAGCTTTTCCCCCCAAATGTCTTTTCAAAAATGAGTTAAGAATTTGCAGAACGTGACCCTCATTATCGCTTCTTAATTCTTTTTAGCCCTGTTCTTGATACATGATTGCCAATTTTCCATCTTTATATCTACTTAATATTTCATTATTGGCACATGCGTTTTGTTTTTAAAATAATAAAACCATCTGAAGTTTTATAAACACTTTAGGCAGCTATTAAATAAAGAAATATAAACAAGATATAACTGTTGGGATATTTTCCCCAAGAACTGCCAAACATTAAGCTTACAGCACCAAAACTGATTCTTATCTTACATAAAATAGTTAACTGTAAATCAAGATTAGGAGCTATGATTCAGAGGAATATGTGGAAATTCAACAGTACATATTATTAATTGTACATAAATTGTGTCTTCATTCAGTAACTCAAAATAATAGTCACCCAGTCTCTAAGCATATTCAGTCCAAGGGATAAATGAGACATCAGTTCACCTTTCAGTGCAAATTTAGTTTCAAACCAAAGTGCAAACAAAACTTAGTTGTTTGTAAAAAAAATTGCCATTGTACAGTTTTAAAGATGTCAAAATGTATAAATAAAAGGAAAGAGTTCATAAAATGGTACTGATAAAAATGATATAGAGACATATATTATGCAAGAAAAGGATTCCTTGAAAAAGTATGCCTAAGGCAAAATTGTGTTCAAAAAAGTGCAGATTAGGAAAAAAAAGAGACTATGCCTCTTCAGGTTCTTCTAAGCTCAAAGTGGTCTAGAAGTAGGACACAAATAAACAATTGAAAATGAGAGGCAAACAGGAGTAAAATTGGATGGATTTAGCCATCCTTGCCAAATCTACTTAGCTTGAGTTATTGCCTTGTAAATCTATTGCAGAATATATTAATTCAAAAGAGATGAACTCATTGAGTCAAATGACCAACAATGCAAAACATCTAGAATCTGGTACATTTTTTCTGACTATAAATTGTATGAAAGGGTGTAAGCTTCATCCAAAATTTAGATATATTTTTTTAACCCCACCTTTATTATTCTTTTTTATAAATAACTCAAGGTGGTGAACATATCTAATACCCCTTCCTCCTCCTCCTTGCTCCACAACAACAACCCTATGAGGTGGGTAGGGCTGAAAAAGAGTGACTGGTCCAAAATCACCCAGCCGGCTTTCATGCCTAAGGCGGGACTAGAACTCTCAGTCTCTGGTGATTGGCCCAAAGTCATCCAGTCAGCTTTCATGCATCAGGCAGGAGTAGAACTCACTATCTCCCAGTTTCTAGCCAGGTGCCTTAACCACTAGAGCAGGGGTAGGCAACCTTGGCTCTTTTATGACTCGTGGACTTCAACTCCCAGAATTCCTCAGCCAATTCCTGTGCTGGCTCAGGAATTCTGGGAGTTGAAGTCCACGAGTCATAAAAGAGCCAAGGTTGCCTACCCCTGCACTAGAGCAAACGGGTTCTTTTATTATTCATTTAGCCTTTTAATATGTTTGTTAATTGGAAAAGGTACTATTGGATTCCAAATTTTTTGCCCCCACAACTCTTCTTTCAAGATCCATAATAGGAGGTGTAGCAAAGATTGACTCAGATAATCAGGAATTATAAAGGGTAGTTTACACCTAATCAAATCAGAGAGGGAAAGTACCCTGTTACAGAGCCATAGCTCACTCAGCAAGAGATGAGGAATACAAAATCAGATGTTGATCCAATACAGAATACATGAACTGCAAGTTAACAATGAATTCTGGAGGAATGAGGCTGTTACAGGCTGCTGTTAATGTCATCCTTAAGTCATCTTAAACTCAGAATTTAGTTTAAATACTAGACTTAGCTAGGTTTGGTTAACCATGGCTTATTGCATTGTCTAGGTTTGCACAAGACACTAAGTCATAAATAGTGCCTTGCAAACCACAATTGCTCATGAACAAAATACATTCCACAAAATAAAACATCCTATGGCTTAATGCAGCATGTGGCCCAAGTGATGTTTTAGCTAATGTGAGAGAGTTTCAACACATCCTGTTCAATCCCTCTTGATGCCAAAAAAAATTCCACTTGGAAATTTTGAATGCTGCAGTCTGAACACATCTAGAGGATGCCAAGATAGGGAAAGGCTGTATACACACCTACCTGGAAATGGATCCAGCAGAATTCAGTCAGGTTTATTTCTGAATTCAACATTAGAAAAGTAATCTTGTCAACGAGTATGTGCTCCCGTATTTACAACATGGTATTTTATGCTTTATCTTCGTATGTCTCCAGATGGCACACTCCCGTTTTTTTCTGACATGCTATATAATTAACATACAATCACCAACTTCTGATGCTGGCACATGAATGCCATAACTGATTTTCTGATGGACACAATTCTCCCTTAGAGAAAACCCTCAGATAGGGAAATCCCTTGTGCATAAAAAGGCATACTGACTTACTGATAGTCTTATGAGCAGTGTCACCAGCACATACAAAACAACTGCTAACCCGTTATTTTGTATTAATTAGCTGGCACACATTTTGTGGCACATGGCCTGGTGGTACAAGTGTCTCTTTCAATTATTTACACACATTCATAGAAAAGAAACATCTGATTCGATTCTCTAAACTTTTTGACTGCTCATCAAAAGGCAAAAGAGTAATCCCAAGAAAAAAAATCCTTGCCAATGCCTCCATCTTTGTCTGACAAAGCTGACTGGGGAATTCTGGGAGTTGAAATCCATGCACCTTAAAAGTTGCTGAGGCTGAAAAGCACTACAGGATAAAAGGCATGCCCAGCCCCAAATCTTGGTATTTTCAATCATCTTCTCTCTTTTAATCTGATGCCGTTCTATATATTTTGAATTCATCTGTTTTATTCTCTGAGGCAACCATAACTCAAGCTTGCAAAGAGATTCCTAACAATAAAGCCACATTGTTTCATAGAAAGAATTAAAAGCGGATGGAATTTCAGCAGGTCTCTCTTGCACAAGGAATAGAAAATATCTGAGTATTAAGTTATGCAAGTTTTCTAAAACCAGATTTTTATCATCTGGGATGGAGAACAGGTGCTAGAGTCACTTATCACAGAAAAAGCACAATTCTACATTGGAACAGCTTCTCCTTATTACAAAAAACACCTGACACAAAGATGGGACTTATGGTCCTCAATATCTTCTCCCCCATTCCCATTCTCTCTTTTGGCTGGGTTGGTTGGGGCTGGTGCGAGTCCAACCTGTGTACATGCTTTCCATTCTAAGCAGATGCCTTTTTCTCTACTCCTCCACTGACTGGAAGCCTTCTTGTCTAAAGAGGATTGAATGGCTTGTATTGATTCCCTTCTCTTTATGGATATATTTCCAATAACCACCTTGATCTTCTGTTTCCTCTGTCTTGACCTCTGTCTTCTCTCTCAACCAGCCCCATAACCATTGCCTGGGGATCGTACATATCTCAGATCACTCAACATCATCCAAGCACCCAAATCGCTTGAATCGGCTGTTTCCCTTCTCCCCCCACACTCCCCATCTGCTCTTGAGGGTGAACTCACTTCCACAAACCCTTTGCTTACACGCGTTTCTTCTCCGCCATTCAACCCTCTCCCAGATCTGGCTTTTACCATGGACAGCTCCTTAGGAACCGCTTACTTTCCGCCGGCAATCCCCGCCGCCCAGCTCCCTCTGCTCTTCTTTCTGCTCTACCTCGTGGCTACTAACTCTCTCCACCAAGTTGATCCCTCGCTCCCTCCTCCGATCTACAGGCCATTCGCTACCCTCCCCACTTTGTTGCCTTCAGAAAGCCCTGATGTCACCCTACCCCTCTCTGCTCTACACACACGACTAAGAGTGCATAGGATCCTTGCTTTATTCCGTGCCCCAGCCTTCGCTTTCTCCCTTTTCAAGGTAGGGTACGTTTTCTGGAAGACCCATAACTCAGTCAAAAGCCTTCATTGCCGAGCCCTCTCTCCATCTGTTTCCAACTTCATCGCACACCCTCTTCCCGCAACCCTAGTTCACACCCATCTTGGAGCAAAGAGGGCCAAAACCCTCTCCCCCCCCCCCAGGCATTTCGCAGGGCAGGCAGGCGGGCGGGCGGCGCGCGCACACACACATGCAGCCGAATCGCCTCTAGTCGCCGATGTCTCCTCGCCTCCACCAACCCACCACTTTCCTCTTTCAGCTCCTTCCTCCCACGCACTCCCCCCGCCCTTATACCTGCTGCTCAGTCTTCCCGGTCTCCAGAGGGAACCTCAGCCAAGGATGGGATCCACGCCCACCCAGCATTCCTGACTGCCCCCGCCCTTATTTCGCATGCCGACCCATTCCCACAGCCTGATGCCCCCAGGAGCAGGACGCCCCTTTATCCACCACCGAGCGCCGCACTCCTCTCACCCACACCCAGCTCACTTCGGTCTTGTTGGTCTCCCCCGCCCGCTTGCCGCAGCAACAACCAGTCTCCCGTTATAGAGATGAGAGAGGTTTGGGGCAGCGGGTGTGTGTGTGGAAGAGAGAAAGGCTGGACCCAAGCAACGTCTCCCGTTCTCCTACCTGCGCTTCTGGCTACGTCTGGTTGCCAGGTGTTGAGGTGGGGTGAAGAGAGCGCTAGAAGGTTGGATGCCCCCCCTTACTCACACATCACACCCCTCGCTCTTGCTGCTGTAACCCTCCGTTCTCCCCTTCCATGGACAAGAGGCTACTGTAGATGGAAAATATGCAACCTCCGCCCCTCTTCCCTCCCTCCCCCCCACTCCTCTTACTTGCTCGCTCGGCAGCTTTGTCTGCAAGGACGCCCCTTCCCCTCCCTTTGCACTGGTGCGCGTCAAATGGTCTCATCAACCCTGCTTCAATGCAAGCTGTGGGGGGAGTAGTTGTGGTTTGAGTTTTATGAAGAATCAGCTGATCTGGCAGGGGCAAGAGATTAGCAGAGACGGTGCTGTTGCTGGAAAGTCCCATATATTCCCGGATTTTTTTCCACCTGTCTTTCCTTGCCAATGATAAAAACTTCACATTGACAAGCTACAAGTGCAGAGTATCAAAGAACTAGAGTCCCAGAACAATTGACACCATTTCCTCTGGGACTGCCCAGTGCAAATCAAAACCTGGCCAAATTAGGCAGACCTAAAAACCCCATCAAGGGTGCAGAACTGAAATACTAGCCTAGGAAAGATGGGAGAAACCAGACTAACTATGTTTCGGATCCAAATGAGCTCAGCAAGCTGATGAGGGAGTTTGATGCAGAAAATGTTTTCAGGCAATCCTGCTTCCTCAGGAGAAAATTATATAAAATCTCTCGGTTCCAGTCTTTCATCAATTATTTATAAGCTGCCCAGGCTGCTGCAGGAGGGAGGATGAAAAGAGCCCACAAATTAACTCTAACCACAGCAGAGCTCCAGTGCAGCATTTAATGGCTTGCCAGGGCACAGCAACTGCATCACACCACGATTTCTGGCTCCAAAACATTCAGAATGGCTCTTTCTCCTATAAAGAAGGCTATACCCACTAAGCCATAACCCAGAAAGTAGCCCCATGAGTAATTGGAAGAAATAAGGAAGTGGTTTAGGAACTCACTTAGAATGGAGATATGCAACCTGATGTTTGATCCATTACACATTTTAAATACATACGAAAAGGTCCCAAGATAATATGATAAAAGGAGATGCAAGAGAAGCCAGGAACCAGGATACTTTTTTTCCCTCCACAAAGTGATACCAAAGTAATCTGACAATAAATAGACACAAGTGTGAATTTTTCCCTTCAATTGTTTTACTAAAATCTTTTGCTGCTGAGACACAGATCCAGAAAGGGCTCACAGAAGAGGAAAGGATGGGAAGGGGGAGGAGCTTATAAGAGAAGGAACAGGGAGAGTGGATATAGGTGGACACAGCTTCATTACATTTGTGTTAACAACAAAAAAAACCCACAAAGGAGGGTTATTTTAAATGTCAGGGGATTTTTTTAAATATATATATAATACAAAAAAGTGAGAGACTCTAACCCCGAACTGTGGGGGTTGCATGCAACAAGGGAGGTGTTCAGCAGGTGGGGTATCAATGCTTGGTGCGAAGGGCTGATGCACTTGGAACACGAATCATGAGAGAAGCTGAGGAAATGGAGCATTTAAAAGACACCATGGAAGAATGAGGCGCTGGGCAAGGAGGGGAATTCAGAGCAGATTCTCAGCACGGAAATGGAGAACACTCCACACTGAAGCCACGGAGCCCTTCTCCATCTCATCTCACTGCAGCCCCCACAACCCCAGCCATGAGCACAAGGCACCCAAGATGCCGTGAAATCCCAACCTGCACCCCCTTCTAACTTCTCTGTAGGTTCCCCAAGTTTTGTCAATCCCTCAACCAACCCATTATTTCTAACTCAGTACTCCTTCTCCTGCAATGTTGCTTATACTACGTCCCACAACTATTCCAGTCTTCAATCCCACTTGGTCTGTGAGATGAGCTTACTAAGTCATTCTGTCTCATTGTCTCACTCTTTTTGTGTAGTTCATTTGGGGGCAACAGGGGGCATTGCTGGAATAAGCAAGATCTACTTTGATAAAGATTATCATTATTTGGCTTAGACCATGGACAACAGAAATGAATGTATTTCCAGGACTGTTCTGAGAGCCACAAGCTAATAGTAATAGAGTAAGGGAGTCAATAAAATGAGGGTGCTCTCAAAATCCACAAAGTCCTTTCATGGCCCTCTGAATAAGAGTTGCTTCATTGGCTGAGCAGATGCTTTCCCAGCTCCACTATTTTATGAGCACAGGCGGGGGAGAGAATGAATGAAACTGCCATTACATTAGAAACTCATATATGGCCAATGACTATCCATCTGGGCTTGAAGACTCCAGCTGCCAGTGAGGGAGAGGGACGGGACTGGGAGGGTTGGCTTCTGTCTCCCCACTCCCAGAAATCACCAGGGCTGTGTGGGGAGGGCTTGGCTCACAACCGAAGCTCCCTCCATGGGCAGCACTGTGACGGAGGCTGGAGGTGGAGCTGAGACGGCTGCAGCGAGAGGGCAGACCTCACCCGTATCTGTGGAGGAAGAGAAATAGAAAGTCAGAATGTTCATACCTAAACTCTTACTGTTATTAGCCCAAGCTTTCAACTTGCTTCCTACATCCTCTTATCTTAAACTAGTTCAGGTTTAATAATCTGGTTTAATGAGGTAAAGAAGAGATGCAGCTGTCCCTTCTCCAAAATACCATATTTAGCCACAGACTGGTAGAATTTCTCTCTAAAAAGCTGAACAGATTAAGTATTTTAAGTCTGCGTGTGCTAATTAAATAGGCTGGCACTAACTGTTAAGCCTCCTCCTGAAGACAATATGGAAACTCAATTTATTGCTTAAATGCCTGGATTAGGAAACTGTAGAGTACAATATAAAATAAAATGGATCTGTCCAGGATGCATAATGCAAGCAACCATCTGTAAAGACAAAAAGAAGCTAAAACACTTACCAATGGATTTGTATCTGCTGATAACATAAAGATATTTGTTGATATCCCCAACCCTCCTGGTTTTAACATTAAAAAAAAACACCAAAATCCCGTAGAAAAATATTCAGATAAATACAACAGTCAGTGGACTGTGTATGGCTTTTTACAAACCAGAGCTCAAATCCTGAAGATGAACCTGCAGGAAGATCAGTCAAATCACACTAGTCAGATACTGCTATACGCAGTACTTTAAACTGGCAAAGAGATGCTAAGTTAGGATGCAGCTGCCCCAGGGAGCTGGGATTCTCCCTTTTCTCACTGAACATATAAGGATGCCTAAACAACCCTAGGGGAAAAATGGGCCTCCCCTCCCCCTTCCCAGGACAGAAGGAAGCGGCTCTTGCCTGGTGGCCCGGCCAGTGTGCCAGTGTTTCACCGCAGCGGTTGGCCCTCAGTGGCCGCGGCCCCTTCTCCTGCGTGCGTCTGCAGATGCCCGTTGAGCTGAGCTGGGGTCTTGCAGTGCACGCCACACAGCTTGCAAAGGAAACGCTCCAGCCGTGGGGCGGCTAGTCCATGGTCCTTGACCGCGTGGACCCTGAGGTAGGCCGCTGTGGTGAACCCTACGGGAGGGGGAGAAGGACAAAAACCAGCCAGGTCAGTGTCCGGCCTAGTGAAAGCATTAACCCGGTGTCCTGCAATGCTTGGCTGTGCTTCATCTTAGAGGTGGCTGTGTCTTGAAACTTAGTGAAGGATCTATTGTAACAAGCATCCCTAATTTCAGAGACAGCTTCTCATCCCAAAGACAGCTGTTTCTTGCCACCAAGCAAGTTATTACTGTACAAACAGCACATCTCACCCTAAGGGCAGCTGCATCTTGCTACTAAGGAAATCAATATAGTACAAATAACCTAAACCTCTTAACATAAAATCATCAAACCTTCAACAGAGACATTTTGGTAAGGGAATGTTAGTAGAATCCCCCTACAAGAGATTTATAATGTTGTATTTCTATTATTTAATTAAGTACAAACTTCAGAGCCAAAATTGAATAAAAATAATTAACTGCTATTTTATGTTTCCAAGATTCCAGATATATGAATATATATTATTAATATATGGATAACACACATCAATCAAAAATGTAATCCAGGAGATATATTAAAAGCACTGTTAAACTTTTAAAAATTCCACAATTTTTAATTTGCACATTGTCCAATAATTTTAATTAATGTACTAAGGCTATTGCATTGTCAAGATCATTTGGGATACTGATCTATCAGATGGATAGGGTGGAAACAGACACATCCACTGCAGATGCCTTTCAACCATTCTTAAAATTATTTCTTGTACACGTCTACCAATTCATTGGACTATATCCATAGAAATAAGAAGCATAATCTTTCACTTATACTGCATACTATAAATCTCTTCAGTGTCCTACAAAATGAAACTAAGGAAATGCTTTGATACATAAATGGGAGAAAGAAATACTGCGAACCATTTGTATTGCTAGGCAGTTTGCTTATTGTAAACAAATATAAATTGGCAGCCTGATTAACACTTGTGTATTAAGAAAGTTTAGTTCACAATTTCCAGGGTATATTATGGATAATCTTAACAGGCCTCATTTGCATTTTTGCAGAATTGCTCATGGACAGCAAATTTGGTTCCATGTTTAAAGGTTTTTAATATCCTTTCCATAAGGCCTGAGTCATTTATACAAAGCTATTTAGCTGTATTCTAGTTGATGGAAATTATGCAGCTTTTTAATTTTTATGGAAAATTAGTAATATTCAAATAGGCTAGAAAATAGGAAACTAATCCTAGTACTGCATTAGGTTATGAAGCCAATGAGGTGACTTAAGCTGGTCATTCTCCCTCAGCTCTAGGAAGAAGGCAATGACAACCCACTAACTGAAATGACTTGCTCAGACAGTTGCCAGAAGTTGAAACTGACTTGAAAAAGGGAAAGTAATATCTGGAACAGAGATTAAATTGGGGTGGGGGCTGAGGCTGGGAATAGTACCCAGAAACAAAGTTGAACTTAAATTTACCTTCAAACAGGTTAGTCAAGAATGAAGAGATTTATGATTGAGAAAGAGTGTAAGTGAAAAGCTTGAAAAACTAAATTAATTTACCTGGGATTAAATTCCAGTGAAACTGAATGAAACCTAAGAAAACCTGCACACATTTGCATACAGGGCCTCTTAGCACATTTCAAAAAGAGTAATATTTATATTTACAGTTAAGTTCAAATATTACCCATCTGAGCCCTATTCTCTTACCTTTGTTGCACAGTTCACAGACATGATTCGGCCCTTGGCTATGTACTTTCATGTGGTCTGTGATATAGGCAGCACTCAGCATCTTTCCACACACGTGACATGGCACCTTTTCCTCATGACGGACTGTGTGAGCACGTAGTCGATCCTTAGTGGCAAAAGCTGCTTCACAAGTCTGTAAAAATAGGAGCAAAGGAATCATATGAATGAATGTTATATCCATCGGTCCATTACTCAATGCATTTAACAGCTAAAAACTAAAGTGTGCATAAGGTTTTCTTAAGGTGGAGGTCATCTTTGTTCCCTGTTGCATCAGGAAGATTGCCCAGAACACTTGAGCATAAATAAATAGAACACTGTTATCAATGGAGAAAAAATACCTCACATTTGAAGGGTCTCTCTGTTGAGTGGACTTGTCGAACATGGCTGTTCAAATGGTCTGGCCTGTGGGAGGAAAGGAAAAAAGCAAGATGAAAAGTGATTTTCTTATTCATTCTCTAAATGGGTTTGGGGTGATTCTACTTATCCACCAAAAAAAGCTTGTGTTGAGGAATCCGACATTTTATATTTGGGGGAAGACTGGAATAACAGTGGTACATTTATTTTGTAGTAGGATTTTATATTTTTTTTAAAAACTGGGAAGAATCATGTACACTTAAATGCTGCAAAAGCAGCACATATATAATAGAAACAGCCTTCAGAATTTTAGTTCCACTGTGGAAATTCTCATATGTACAATACATACCACTAGTGGTGGAAAATACATGTTTGACACTTTAAAGAATTAACTAATGAGAATTTAGATGATTACATGCTGAACAATTCATAAGGAATTAATCTGTTGGACTTATGGAAGACCCATATTGAGCAAGTCTGGAAATTAGAATCCTGGATGTGACATTATGGTTTTCACGTGTCAGAACATTTACTATTAAAAATGAGACTGTTTAATTACACCTACTTTAATTGGAACTAATTTCTGTAAGGAGATTTTGCTTCTAGCATTCATAATAATGGGAACAATTTGTAAATAGATTCAAGTAGCATCTGCTATAAATATTAAATAAAAGCAGGCAGAAGGGATTTATTGCAGACAGTGGTAAATCCTGTCTTATGCAATTTCTTTTGCTTCAGACTATACTTGTATTTTGAATTCAATGACTGTCTTATTTAGTGACCATTTGCAATTATCACAGTAATGAAAAAGTAACTTAACCAGTTCAAACATTTATAGCCTTCACAGGTTTGTAAAGCAAAGAAAAACTGAAATAAGATCATAAGCACAGTTGCAGTTTCACTTAGTGACTCCATCCCTTAATGACTAATTGCCAGTTCCAATTGTGGTTGCTAAAGGAGGACTATCTTTAAATCATTCTAAACCAGCAAGTACCAAAGGTATCAGACTTTTCTAATAGAAGTTTTTAATTATTATAAAGTGGTTGTTTAAAAATAGTGAAGATATCTTGTATTTTTGAATCCAAAAGAATCAATTTCTTTTATAAAACAAACTAGTTTATAACTATTAATTGTTCTTTTTATAAGGAGCTTTCCTTAAGTAAAATGTAATAATTGATCAACCTGACAATTTATTTGGGATGCAAAATTACAAATACTTGGCATTTGCAGAACATGAATATACTGTAAACATTAAAATATCATATATTTAAAAAGCAAGCACACGGCTTCCATAGTGGGGTGAGGGCAGCAAATAGAAACCAAGGAAGAGTTTCTTGAGTACCAGCAACCTTTTTGATTGCTATTATCCATTTTTCCCTTGCCTTCCACATACAAGGTGCAACTTTTATTCAAGTCTTTTTTTCCAAAACAGCCAGAAAAATTTAATATCCCTGTTAGTAGGCAAGTCAAAGCAACGTAACTCTTTTAATTTTATTTGCTAAGGTTATCAGCTGGAACAATTTTTCCTGTGTATTTTTTTAATTCAAAGTTTGTAGGAATGTCTGAAAATCACCAACCTGGTAAGCTTTTTTGCATTTCTAAAGCAGAACACAAATCCTTATTCTTTGGAACTTGCCTTTAGGACAAGGATGTAAATAAGTGTAGTTTATAAGCCATATGCATCTCATCAGCATCTGTCTGGTGGCCTCCAGAGTATGCAGGATCAAAACCGACTTCTTTGGTATATTTTGGAGTGATTTTAACAACCAAACATTTTAGAGGCAAAATCTTAAACCTGTTCAAAATCCCAATTTCCCTTTCCCTGCTTGTGTCTGTTTTGAATGCTGGGTCTTCCCTGCTTTTTCAGTTCAAGTTTTGAACTGAAGAAATTGTGCACTGACTCTAGGTCTAACTACCATTTGAGATTTCTCACTTCTGTTCATGCCAGTTTTAAATAATTTATTTTTCTTACAATCTATGTCCTAAATTAAGCAGTTTCAGTATGTTAGTCCAAGGTATTCCAGACTCTTGCTATTTTATAGTTCTATTTCTTCTGTGCAGGTGTTTGTTGAAATATCCTGGAGTGCCAAAGTATTTAAAACTTTTAACCACAGTACATTGACAAATATTTATAAGCTTGTTGCCAGTACAGTACCATAATGTCATTACTTGATACTCTTGCAAGGTTTTAGTTCTGAAAATGTGGTATTTCCTTTTCCCACAAACTGACCACATGGTTTGCTGCTTGATCCAAGAATATTTTCTAATATGTAAAAATCAGACAGCCTGGAATCTTTTCAGACTCTGTCATTTTGAGGAAAATGTAAGGCATTCCATGTTAACATGCAATTCAGAGTTAAAAACAAAGATCTCCCCAAATGTCATATGCTAGCAATGATAAATTTTAAATTGTTTCCTCCCACTTCACATAACATTGTCTTAGTATAGACTTCTTTATATGGAGAAATTTTAAAAGTCATCTACTACCTAAAGAGCAAGTTTTTTAGAATGTCTTTGAAGAATTGTTTCAAACTGTTATCAACCTGACGAGGTAATTTCACAGGTAGTATCAAAATGAGTATGCATTGGAATGAGATTAAAGTGTTTTTTCCCATTTATTTTTAAATTCAATAGATCTTTTGTTTTCTGAGGTTCCAAACTTAATTCTTAGTCTATATCTCAATTCACTTTCGGTGTCTGGTGCACATAATAATCAGAAAACTGCCTCAGATTCTTTGATGTCAGAATCCAACGGAACTATGGCAAGAATTGGGAAGCTTTCAAGTTAAGGTTGCACATTGTCACCTGTAGCCACACCAAGGAGAAATATGTTCTGACATTTGTTCACTATTTTTCTCTCAGCTGGAATTTATACAGAATAAGGAAATTGTTGCTAAGGTTAATGATGAAAAGAAAGCATAGATTTCCTAAGGAGTTGACTATTATGGAGACCCATAGAACTAAGCGTCTACCAGTATCTTTTAGAATGTTATGTCAACGTATTAAAGAGATCTGGGGAAGTTAATAGAGGAGGGCCTGATCTGGCCCACAGACCTCCCTAGATGATTTGGGAACTTGCACTCCTATATTATTATGCCTTTGCAAGTCAGTTTGGCATGTTGTATGTGTATTTTAGTCTTTACCAAAAAGGGGAAATATTCTTCTCAAATTTCTTGTGCAAGCACTTTAAAAATTCCCATATGAACTGCATCCTCCCTGAACCCTCAACTCCCTCATACCGAGAGAAACTCTTCCCACAGTGGCTGCAGATGTACGGCTTGTGCACAGCACCATCATGTGAACGGACATGATAGCTCATGCGGTCCTTCCGTTTGAACCGTTGCTGGCAGACAGGACATTGGTAGGGCTTCTCATCTGAATGTGACAACTTATGCCGATTGAGATGGTAGACATCCCGGAAGGCTTTCCCGCACATCTCACAAGCATGGTTCTTCCGGATACGTTTGCCTGATGCTGTAGTGGTCACTAGGCCTGCACCTGACCCTGCTAGGCCTGAACCTGACCCTGCTGTGTTTCCGGTACCCTCAGCAGGGGCAGGTGTTGCTGGGGCTGTACCACCGATGGCAGAAACGCTAAGCAAGCTGAGGGGAACCATAGTGGGCATCTTCATGGTTGTGGGTCCAGCGCGAGAAGCTTTTGCTCCTGTGTGTATAGCTTCATGGCGCCGCAGGTTGTAGCCATTCTTGAATTCTTTAGCACACAGGGAGCAGATGTAGGGCCCTTTACTCTTCGGTTTCTTCTGGGCCTCAGCTGCCTGTGGGTTGGCAGGAGCTGCCTGAGGGGTAGGGCCTTGCGTGGTCTGAGTGGGTGGCACTACCTGCCCACTCCCACCTTCGGAGGCAGAAGGCTGCTGCTGTTTCAAGGCAGCTGTATCTACTGTGGAAGCAGCTGGTGCAGAAGCAGTGGCAGCAGCAACCACAGCAGCTGCAGCTGCTGTTTCTTGTGCTGCAGCCAAAACAGGCAGGAGGTCCACTTGGAGGGACTCAGCAGGGGTACTTGTCTGTTGGGGAGGAGCAGTTGTGGTGGCAGTCTGAAAAAAGAGAGATTGTATAATTGAGTAACATAGTGATGAACAATGAAGTCTGAAACCCTACAGTAATCTAGCAACTTAAATACAAAGCTAAGTAAATTCTTACTTCAAAAGTAAGCATAGTTTTTCCTAGCAAAAAGAGCTGGATTAATCAATATACAGCATATGCTACTAAACAAAATAAAAGCAAATTCTTAGTTTTTAATATACTAATATTTGAGAGTTCCACTATGTGGAGAATTTCCCTTTTCTGCTCCCAGAATGTATTACAATGTCCCACTACTGACTAAAATAGTTTCCTTGTTGCATAACAGGTAAGTGACATGGTGTGTGCATTTAAAATTGATTGTTTACAAATATAAGGAACAATATCAGCATGTGTGCAATATCCTTGGAATAAGAGTAGAAGAAAAGTAGCTGGCTTTTGTCTATGACACTGCAGAAGAGGGAGTAATTCCACAGTTCAGCAGAAAGATATTGTGGTATGTTGAGTACTATCCCATTTGTTTTTCAGAGAATGTCTTTCTCTATACCAGTGGTTCTCAACCTTCCTAATGCCGCGACCCTTTAATACAGTTCCTCATCTTGTGGTGACGCCCAACCATAAAATTATTTCTGTTGCTACTTGATAACTGTAATTTTGCTACTGTTACAGGTCCATTAGTGCAGGGCTTTTCAACCTTTTCACCGATTGTACCACTTTTAGAATATGGCAACATTCGAGTACCACCAGTCGCTTAGCAAGGTGTCAAAAACTTGATGACCCCCCCCCCAAAATGGAAAAAAGTGATAAAGTACAGGTAGTCCTTGACTTACAACAGTTTGCTTAGTGACTGTTCAAAGTTACAATGGCACTGAAAAAAGTGACTTATGACCATTTTTCACACTTATGACTGTTGCAGCATCCCCAGGGTCATGTGATTTACATTTCGATGCTTGGCAACTGATTCATATTTATGATGGTTACATTGTTCCAGGGTCATGTGATCGCCGTTTGCAACCTTCTGAGAAGCAACGTTAATGGGGGAAACCAGATTCACTTAACAACCATGTTACTAATTTAATCTCTCTCTCCCTTTCTTTCTCTCTCCTTCTCTGTCTCCCTTTCTTTCTTTCTCTCTTTCTCTCCCTCTCCCTTTCTTTCTCTTCCCTTCTCTCCCTTTCTCTCTCCCTCCCTCCCTCTTCCTTTCTTTCTCTCCCTCTTTCACCCTCGCTTTCTCTCTCCATTTCTTTCTCCCTTTTTCTCTCTCTTTCTCTCCGTCTCCCTTTCTTTCTCTCTCTCCCTCTTTCTCTCCCTCTGTCTCCCTTTCTTTCTCTCTCCCATTCTCCCTTTCTCTCTCCCTGTCACACACACTCTCTCTCTCCCTTTCTCTTTCTCTCTCTTCCTCTCTCTCTCTCCCTCTTTCTCTCCCTCTCTCTATTTCTCTCTCCCTCTCAAAGATCCTTAAAATCCTTAAAAGTTATGCTTGGGTGGAAGACTTTTTCTTTTACAGATGGGGTGGGTTGGCAGACAAGTACTCAAAAAAAAAAAAAAGGAAAAAAAAGTACGAATAGGCATCCAGTAGCTAGCTTGAAGTTTGAACGACTTCTTTCTCTTGCCACCGGCTTCTAGGAGGAGCAAAAGACATCCAGCACTGCAACCAGGCGCCCTGGACTGGCCATTCCAGGGCTTCCTGCACCGGCTGACTTAGTTGTCTGCAACCTCCTGTTGTCGCTTGAGGGGGGGAAAGGGACACGGGTGGGAGAGATTCCTTCTTTCTCATCCGAGGAGGGAAGTTATGTTGGACTGTTGACTCTGTGTCGAGGCCCGTGGGCCCGAGCCGCCACCTCCCCATCACCCTCCATGCCGGCTGGCTCTGTCGCCAGACCTCCCAGCTGACAAGCGCACATTCAGGGGGTCTCCAGCTGATGGGCACCGAAGATTGGCGCCGCGGCGGCCTCCCAGCCACCCACTTCTTCGGCTGGAGCAATTGCCAGGGCTAGCATGGTCGCCGGTGGCGGGGAGCACATCAGTGGCCATTGGGGACCACGCCAGCGGTTCTGTGCCACGGAGGCTTGAGGTGCGGGACATGGAGCGGTGCGGTGCCGTGGGAGGCAGCAGGGCAGGGGGAAGGGGTTACCTGCATCCTGCCGGCTGAACTCTGCAAGCCTGCCTGAATGAAGAATTTTAAGGGGAGTTGAAAGTGAGACAGGTTCCTAAGAATATGATGTGAGGCACGGGGGGCATCGGTGGTGGGCTGCCCCCCCAGAGCCGGAGCGGCTGGTGCAGCCGCCCCTGCCCCATACCCCCGCCTGCAGCCGCCCTGCTAGCCCCGCCGCCCACCCCGCGCAGCCCCACTGTGTAGAGCGGGCCCCGCAGCTCCCACAGCACCAGCTGCACATCACACTGATGGCGCAGAGCTTGCGGTTGCCGAGCCAGACGCCAGTGCAGGGCGGCGGGAGGGTGCGGGCTGCGAGCAGGCCGAGGCGGCGGCAAGCGTCGTGGGCCAGGCGCTCCAGGGTGGCCATGTAGGCACACAGGGTGAGGCAGCAGTGGCGCAGGTCCAGCACCAGCTAGGCCACCAGCTGGCCCGGCCCAAGGTCAGCAACCCGCCACACCCCACGCGCACCACGTTCGCACTCAGCGCCCGCCGCTGCCCTGCCAGCACCTCCGCCACCGCCTTTCCCGTGCAGCCCTGCTGTGTCAAGCAGGCCCCGCCGCTCCCACAGCAGCAGCCACAATGCACACCGATGGCGCACGAGGTGAGCACGAGGCAGGCGAGCACGTTTTCCGTGCTTCAGTGCCAGGCTCTCCATGCTGCAGCACAACATGGAGAGCCTGGGTGACACAGGTGAGCACGAGGCAGGAGTGCACATGGACTCCGCTTTTTCGGCAGGGCAGAATTAAGTGCTGCTCCCCACCTCCCACCCCTGGTCCTCTTTTACTTACAAGTAGGAGATGGCGTAGTTGCTCAGCAGGGAGGGGTGAAAAGTTCCTGCAAACTTGCCTTTGCTGCAGAAAACTTGCATGTGCAACGTTTGCGGGCTGGGTTTTTTGGCGCACTCAGCAGTGCAGAGACAGCCGTTAATGACCAGGTCTGGACAATTCCTATTGGCTTTCGAAAGGCAATAGAATAGAGTCTATTGAATAGACTCTTAATCTATTCAATAGATTAAGAGTCTATTCAATAGAGTCTATTATATTGCCTTTTGAAAGCAAGTAGAATAGAGGGAGTAGCACAGCTCATGGAAAAGTTGAAAAAATCCATCAAAAAAAGGTGCTGGAACACCGTTCTGAGCGTTCTATGAGAAAAAAAAGCCCTGGTCTTAGGCGACCCCTGTGAAACGGTCGTTCGACCCCCAAAGGGGTCGCGACCCATAGGTTGAGAACCGCTGCTCTACACTAAACTGAGGTGATCAGTTTTAATGTGTGCATAAACAGCTGTCATCTAGACTTAAGGGTATATAGCTCTGCAAATGCCTGAATGATGCATTTATGCTTTAATACCTGCAAGGCAGAACAATCTCATTTTTCTTATGGTTTTCTCCACTAGGAGAGATTCAGTACTATGTATTAGAGATTAAGTTCATGTACTAGTATTCTCTAGAAATTAATGCTTTTGACAAGGTTGAACTTTCCAATTATACTTTTGCCAAATGGTTGGGAATTTCTATGTACTGTACTGTACTGTAAAGTGAAAATATAGGCATCCTAAAATGTGAAAAAACTGCAGCAGTTTATAATTATTTTTCTTTTTAAATAATGCCTACCACTAGTTTTAGCTTCCTGGAGGAATCACTTTATTTTTACCTTGATGTTCTCAGTGCTGCAGAAACGTTCATTCACACTGATAGGGAGCTTATTTTCAATTTTTTAAGATAGACCTGCTTATAATTTATCCTGAAGAATTATAGTAATAAAATTTAACTTAAAATATTTATTTTTAAATGATACTCAACAGAAAGTGATCTCTCTTGCAGCACATAATACAGTTTTTCTTAGTATAAAACTAATTATACTCTCTCAAGTCTATGCTGTTGCTGTTAAATAAGTTTCTGAGTCAATTTCAAAAACTATTTTTTAAATTAAGTCAACCTTGAAACTGCTTCCATAAAAATGACTACCCTGTTGCTCAAACATGCTTGCTTTCACAATTTCAGGCAATTTATAGGCAAAAACAGTAAGGGAAGGCCAACCCTCTTCCTCAGAGCATCAGATGATCAGCTATTACAAGGTAGATTAAAGCAGTATATATATATATATATGATTCCTAGATTTCAAAAATCAATCAATTCTAACAAAAACATGTAGAAAGATACTGTTGTCATATTTAGGCATTTTATTTTGCCTTTCATACTTACAAAAGTGCATCTTCGCACAAGGTATAAACCAGAACTGATTATATTCTGCATATTATCTGTACTGCTGATTAAAATGAAGGGCAGAAGTAGGGTCCAGACAATCCAAGGTATGGTATAAGTGAATGGTGATACTGCCATACCTATCTCAAAGACAGATTCTCAGTATTGTAGTGATTGCTCCAACCACTCAACAGAAAGCATGGAACAGGAACTATCATATAGTTTTAACTTTCCTAAGACATATGTAGGATTGAACATATAATCTTGTGAAAAAGTAGAGAAAAATGCCGCTTAATAGATTTATATATAAATTCTTGTTTGTGATATAACAATATTGTGATATAATAATCAATATACAGGGCATTCAGAAAGTTTTCAGACTCCTGACTTCCGGTTCCGGATCGCGGCGCCTCTAGTTGCACAAAGATACCCCTCTCTTCGTCAGCTAGCTTTCCTCCGCCGGTAGACCCTTATGTGGGTCGAAAGTCACCCTGGAGGGCGCAACTACCGTCGAGGAGGCTTCACTCGGTTGCGGAGGAGCGGCGGCTCCTCCAGCTGTCCGAGTTAACTCTGAGGGCCGACGGAGAAGATCGGCCAGTAAAATGGCCGATCACCTAGCCGCACCAACCGCAAGTCAAAAGACCATCTAAGCATGAAGAACCACCGTGGTGAATCTGGGTGAGACCTTTCCCTTCTCTCGCTGTCCTGATTACTTTCCTGTAAAGAGTTGTTGACTATTTCCCTTTTTAAAGAAAGTGGCGGCTGCCTATATGGGAAAAAGAGCTAAAAAGAAAGAAATTAATAATTTTTTGTTTTTCTGCTTGTTTTTCTTACTATTGGACTTCTTTTGGGGGGGATATTTAGGGGAAAAGAAGGAAAAGGGGACACTGTTACCTTCAATTTTTATAATGCTGGAGATACCTCTCTTGTTAACTTTTTAAAGAAAGAGAATTTTTTTTCTTTAACTTCATTAACTTGGGAAAAGGACTTTACAGTCCACTGAGGACATCTGGTGGCGAAAAGTGACATTGCAACTGTACTTCTCATTATTTGAAGAGGGATTGGACTTTCATATGATAATAGAAGAGAGAGAAAAGATAACTTGACAGCTGGGTGGTGAAGCTGGCTATTAGACCTTTGGAGGAGGACATTTGTGGCTTTTTTTCAAATACAGTCTCTAATAAAGGAATAGGCTAGTCTACCATCAAAATGGAAGAAAGTTACCCACACCCTGACTATGATTTAATACTGGAAAAAAATTAGAATTCACAGAAGACTTCAAAACCTATTTGAAACCTCGGAGAAAAAATAAAGATGCTACTTTGGAACTTCAAATTGACCCTCCCATAATGAATCAAGTTACAGAACAAGGATCAATAGAGGAAGAGCAGAGTAATCCTGAACAGGCCTCTATACATCAAGATATACAATTTAAAGAGACAGAGGAACTATGCTTACAACCCAATTGTGAACTTACACTGGGATAAAATGTGAAAACCACTGAGCCAACTAATTTTACACAATGTTACTTACAACTGATGGACAACTTCGATGACCAAGAAATCACCGTAATTGACTCAGTTCAACTACCAAAAACAACAGAGATTGACATCCAGATACAATTCTTCAAAAATTACAACAAAGCGGATAACTTACTTTTAACTATAACATGGAATAAAAGTGACTATAACGTTCAGATGATATTGGCAGAAAGGGAAGAAAACTTTGTTCAGTTTGAATTGGTCAGAAATTTTTGTAACCAAATTTTGAGGCTCGATAACCGAAAAGCTTTAATATGGGAACCAACTTGGCATAGAAAGAAAGCTAGAGTTAGGTTTAAACGTGATATAAAATGTTACTTGATGGGTTAAAAAGGCTTTAGAGATTTTGTCTGATTTAATAACATATGAAGGATGTGAATTTACTGTTATCATAGCTGAAGGAGTAAACTTTATTAGGTTAAAAAGATTTGATAGATGTAGCTTGATGAAATGATAGAACATATTTTTAAAAATAGAAATGTATTTGTTGGACTTACATTATTTTAAACATGATAATTATGCTGTAATAGAGAGATTTTGTCTGATTTAATAATGAATGAAGGATGGGAATTTTCTGATATTATAGTTGATAAGTATTTGAAGGTCTAAACTTTATTAAAGGGGTTAAAAAGATTTTTTACTGACGTAGATTGATGAAATTTGCAAAAAAGCAACTGAAGTACTCTCAGACTATGAAGAACAAGATTTTCTGATCTGATGGAACGAAGATTGAACTGTTTGGCTTCAATTCTAAACATTATGTCTGGAGAAAACCAGGCATCGCTCATCACCTGCCCAATATCATCCCAACAGTGAAGCATGGTGGTGGCAGCATCATGCTGTGGGGGTGTTTTTCAGCAGCAGGGACTGGGAGATTAGTCAGGGTTGAGGGAAAGCTGAATAGTGCAAAGTACAGGAATATCCTCAATGAAAACCTGTTCCACAGCACTCAGGACCTCAGACTGGGCCAAAGGTTCACTTTCCAACATGACAACGATCCTAAGCACACAACCAAGACAACACAGGAGTGGCTTAGGGGCAACTCTGTGAATGTCCTAGAGTGGCCCAGCCAGAGCCCTGACTTGAACTCTATTGACCATCTCTGGAGAGACCTGAAAATGGCTGCCCACCAAGGGTCGCCATCCAACCTGACTGAGCTTGAGAGGATTTGCAAGGAAGAATGGCAGAAAATCCCCCAATCCAGATGTGCAAAGCTTGTCACATCATACCCAAAAAGACTCGAGGCTCTAATTGCTGCCAAAAGTATTTCAACAAAGTACTGAGTGAAGGGTCTAAATACTTATGCCAATGTGATATTGCAGTTTTTTCTTTTTAATAAATTTACAGACATTTCTAAAATTGTTTTAACTTTATCATTATGGGATACAGAATGTAGATTTAATGAGAAAAAAAAAATTTCAAAACTGTAGAATCAGGCTGCAGCATAACAAAATTGATAAAAGTGAAGGGGTCTGAATACTTTCTGAATGCACTGTAAGTGTCCAGGTCAGACATTTTTTCAAAGATAGCAACCTGTTTTTCATGCTATTTATCTACTCTAAGCAGTAAAGGCATGGATGTTTATGTTTATGCCTGCTTGGTAAATGAAGCTCCAACTGACTGAAAGACTTATGTGATGAAGCTATTCCAGATGTATTGTGTTTTTGGATACATCACCTCAAACCAAGTTTGGATAGTAAGTACACGGAGGCATTTTTTCCTAGGGCTGAGCAACACTCATCTGTCAGATATTTGTCAGCATCAAACGTTTTGCATTTTCCAGAAATACAATAACATTTTTATTCAGATTGGCTTTATTTTTAAATAATCATGAGGAAATCTTAGGGTGCAGTTATACTGGGAGTGAAGCCCCATTGAATAATTTAATCTCTACTTTAAAAAGCAGAACAAATCCAAAACGATGGTACAAACTTTTTTTTTTCTGTTCAATCCTGTCCAATACTCAGACTATCTGAATTAGTCTCTGCAGTTTTTTTGGCAAGGTTTTTAGAAGTGGTCTGTCACTGCCTCTTTCCTAGGGCTGCAAGAAATGACTAGGCCAAGATTATTCAGCTGGCTTTGTGCCTAAGGAAGGACTAGGATTCACAGCTTCTAGTTTCTAGCCTGATGTTTTAACCACTACACTAAAATGACTCTCACAAATTTTATTAGTCTTGGCCAAATCATTATTTCAGAGCCAATGGTATCAAAATGAAAGTGACTTCAAATAATAACTAAATTATTATAAAACTCATTTATAGCAACAGCAACAACTTTCAATAAAAGTCTTGTAAAGGGTACGATTACTTTTGATATTCATAAAATCTAATCTGCAATAGTGAGACACAGTTGCTTCTAGGAATTGTTTTCTGAAGAATCACTTGATTTTCCTTTATTGCCTAAATAGCTCACCTGGAAAGGACTTTGACTACAGCCCTGAGCAGCAAAAAATCTTGACTGGATTTCAGTCCCGACCTGTAGAGGATTCTGAGTATGACTCTGCTAAAAAAACAAAATAAAGATCAGGGAATTTTAATAAAAAAATGATTCTTATGACAGGCAACTATAAGAGTTAAATTCAAAAACCAATAGAGATAATTTAGTGATTTCACAGGAAAACTGATTTAAACTGGAAGAAGAGCTCATTATAAAAAATAAAATACCTTAAACCAGATAGCAGCATGACCCTTAGAGAGGATAAAGTATAAATACAAATATAACTGCTGTAAAGATCAGAAACCATTTTTATAACCTTTTCTTTCCTTCATTTTTTTCTTTGCTATTTATCACTTTTCTTTTACCTTAATTTCTTTAAATTTGAATTGTTTTTACCTTATAAAAGCTTTTTTAATAAAAATATTTTTTGAAAATGTCAGCCATATTTAATTTTTGGATTGGGAGAAAGCTCAAACTTTTCTTCATCTGACCTAAGTAATTTTAAGCACTGTATGCAAGTATGGACAAATTATGAATACATTGAGCAATTGAGTTGGAAATGAAAAAAAATAGAAGAAAAAAAGTATGTATAACATTATTTAAGTACATCAATTAGCATTCAAATCCAAATCACATGAAACAATATATCAAAAGTTGATTATGTTTGCAGCCATAATAAATTGAGATTCTATGTAGAATACTAGAGTTGTATGAAAATGTTCTGTAAAGGAGAGACCAGAAAAGATAACTAGTAGCAACAGATATAGGCAGTCACTGTATGAAATGTGCCTTACATTTCTGAAGCATAGAATAAGGCTATGATGGGGGGAAGATAAAGAGAAAGCTGCAGATGAAGTTAAGGTGCAGTGTATGAAACTTAAGAAGACAGTTTAAAGGAGAATTATTTAGAAGTGGTTTGAAACTGAGTGGTGGCCTATCTGAAAAATAGAAGGCCTTGGTTGTCTTCTGCAGAGAAATTTCTGATCAGAAAGAAAAGGTACTGGAAAGAAATACAGCACTTCTATTGGGGGAGCATACAACAGGAAGGGGCTAGTCTTTGCTGATAAACACTGCAAACTGAGGTTCAAAGAATTAAAAGTGGTAGCAAATTAAGACAAATAGTTAAAGAAGGTGGAAAAAAGACATGTTGAAGCAAATACAATCAACTGACTTGAGGCCTCTGAGCCATATACAAATTTTCTCCCAAAACACTGGGAAGTAAATGAATGGAAGAGATGTGCCTCTTATTAGGCATATCTACATCTATTTATATAATATTAACTATTTATTGGCAAGATGGAAGAATCTAGGATTTACATGTATGTTTGAAACAGTTGGGGAATGGACTAAAACAGGTTTAAACAATTACAAAGGGGGGAACAAATTAAGGCAACTCAATGGAGTGAAGAAAGGACAGCATGTTTTTTTTTCATAATAATTTTTTTATTTTCCCAAACTCTCCCCGATACATATACCGTGATATTTATGAGATGTTAACATACATTCTTTTAACATTCATATATAAGATACTTTTAATAAAATGAAATAAATACATACACATGACTTTTGGTGTTGCTCGCCCATTTCCCCTTTCACTGTATCCACTCCTTCTCTACCTTCTTTCTCCTTCTCTTCCCTACTTCTTTTCTCCTCTTCTCTTTCCTTCACCACTCTCCTCCCCTTTTCCCCCACTTCTCCTCTTCTCCTCCAACCTTCCTACTTCCTTCTCCCCTCCTTTACTCTTTTCTCTCTCCTCTCCTTTCTGCCCTCTCATCCCTCTTCAGATACAATTCAGGGGTAATGTCCGAGCAACTCCTCTCTCCAAATTTCCCTATCTGTATTATATACAATAAGATTAATTTTCTCTTACATTAATACTTCTATTTATCTAACCTTCTCGGTATATACTTCTATAAATATTTATACAACCTCCAGTTATCCAATACTGTGTCGGCTGGGTCTCTCTCCTTATCTGCTCCTTCTTCTTCCATCTAAATTGATGTTAACTATCTTTTAACCATATTCTCTTTTCAGCCAATCATAAAAAGTTCCCCAGATTTCATAGTAATCTGACTCTGTCTTATCTTTAATTGTCATTGTTAATCTATTCATTTCTGCACATTCCAGTATTTTCCCAATCACCTCTCCCTCTGGGGGGGGGGGGCTTTCGGTGCTTTCCAATTTTGTGCAAACACAATCCTAGCTGCTGTGATTATATGAATAATTAAATATGTTTTCTCTTTATTGTATTTCCCTGGTAGAATACCCAATAGGAATATTTCTGGTCTTAATTCTATACATTGTTGTATCATCTTTTCTATCCATGTTCTAATTTTATTCCAATAAGTTTTAGCTTCTACACACGTCTACCACATATGGTACAAGGAACCTGGTATTTGATGACATTTCCAACATTTCACAGACCTGTCCTTAAACATTTTAGCTAATCTTTCTGGAGACATGTGCCATCTGTAAAACATTTTGTACATATTTTCTTTATACGCAGTCGCCATTGTCAATTTATAGTTTCTTTCCCATAGTTGCTGCCATCTATCTAATTCAATTGTGTATCCAAAATTCCTTGTCCATTTTATCATTGTCTCTTTCACTTGTTCCTCATCTAACTCCATATGTAGTAGATAACTCTACATTTTTTAATCCATTTTTCTTCCGTTCCTGTATTTCATCTAATTCTGTTGTCCCCAAATTAACACCATCTATTTTAATATCTTTTTCATATCTAGATTGTATTTGCATTCTCATGTACCAATCCATCTTTATTCCTTGTTCCTCTAATTGTTGTTTGGTTTTCAACTCCCCCATATCTGTTAGTAAGTCTTTATATCTTATAATGTTTCCCATGTTAAACATATTGGGATGTATTAGCGCCTCCACAGTTGATAGCCAATTTGGAATCTTCAAATAATGCTTTCTCTTTACTTTCTCCCAGACCACAAGTAAAGAATTCCTTATATGGTGTCTCTGGAAATAGCTATGTATTCTGTTTTTTCCATACCATATGAAAGCATGCCATCCCAACTGTAAATCATGTCCCTCTAATGTCAATAATCTTGTATTCCTCAGTAAGATCCATTCTCTCATCCATGGTAATGCTGCAGCCTGATAGTACAATTCCCAATTAGGTAGACCAAACCCACCTCTCAATCTTGTATCTTGTAACATTTTTAGATTAATCCTTGCCTTTTTTCCCTGCCAAGATTATTTTATTAAGCCCCTCAAAATATTTCTTATCTAATCTTACTGGCATTGTTGAAAACAAAAACAATAATCGTGGTAATATATTCATTTTGATTATCGCAATCCTTCCCATTAATGATAGTTGTACATTTTTCCATTTATCCAAATCTACTTCAATTTTGTCTTTTCAATTTATAATTATCCTCTTTAATTGTTGTGCATCTTGCTGTCAGGTGGATCCCTAAATATTTTACCTTCTTTACCATCTGTATATCTAATTTTCCAACCAGTTCTTTTTTTTGTTTTTCAGTAATATTTTTCACTAACATTTTGGTTTTATCTTTATTAATTTTCAACCCAGCTACCTCACCATTTCTATTTGTTCTATTAATACAGGTCCTGTCTCTAATGGTTCCTCCAAAATAAATACTAAATCATCTGCGAATGCTTGTAGCTTATATTCTTCCCTCTTAATTTTCATCCCTTTTATGTCATTATTCTGTCTTATACGTCTATTTAATACTTCTAATGTCAGAACAACAGTGGGGATAGGGGACAGCCCTGTCTTCTTCCCTTCATAATGTTGATCTTCTCAGTCATATCTCCATTTATCATTACTTTTGCTCATTGCTTATTATAAATTGTTCTGATTACATTTATAAATTTCTCCCCACAATCCATAGTCTGTAATTGGCTTATCATGAATTGCCAGTTCACATTGTCGAATGCCTTCTGTGCATCCAGGAACACCAATGCCATCTGTTTCTCGGTGTGTGTTTCATAATATTCTAGTGTGTTCAATATAATTCGCATGTTGTCTCTAATCTGTCTTTTGGGTAAGAAGCCATTTTGATCCGATTGTATAAATTCATTTAAAAACTTTTTAAGTCTTTCCGCCATTATTGATGCAAATATTTTATAGTCCACATTCAGTAGGGAAATCGGCCTGTAGTTCTTTATTTTCTGTGTTTCCGTTTCTTCCTTCGGTATGAGAGTAATAAGAGCTTCGGACCACGAATCTGGTATCTTAGCTTCAGAAAGAAGTTCATTATAAAGTTCCAACATTACATTACCTAGTACTTCCTGCAATGTCTTATATAACTCTGCTGGTAGTCCTTCCGGTCCTGGTGTTTTACCATTTTTTTGTCTATTGATTGCTTCTATTAATTCCATCATTGTTATTTCCTCTTCTAATAGTTTTTTAAATTTCTCCGGCATTTTAGGTATCTCTGTTTCTTCCAAAAAATGTTTGATCCTATCATCTGAAACTGTTTGTTGCTTATATAAGTTCTCATAATATTCCCAGATTATTTTTTTCTTTTCTTCATTTCGATGTTGTAAAGTCCCCTCAGCATCTTCCAACTGTTTAATCCATCTCTTCTTTCTCCTTTTTAATTTTATATGTCAACCATCTCCCTGGTTTGTTTGCATGCTCAAAAAAGGTTTGCTTAGCTGCCTTTATTTTCATTGCCACTTCTTCATTTTCTAGTAAGTTCATTTTATGTTTGTTCAGTTCCATTAAATTTTTAGTCTTTTTGTTCTGTGTATCTTTCTGTAATTCTTTCTCAAGTGTCTTATATTCTTCCTCCAGTTTTCCCTTATTTTGTCTTTTCTGTTTGTTCTTTTTCCCCAAATAAGTCATAGCAAGTCCTCTCATGTATGCTTTTGCCGTATCCCAAACATTTTGAAGTGAAGTATCTTCTTTTTTGTTTTCCTTAAAGAAGAAAAGTACTTCTTTTTTCATATATTGCTGAAAATCCTTTTAATTCAATATAGTTTGGTTTAATGTCCATCTTGTTCTCTTTTTTTGTCCTTTCCATATGATTGTAACTGGGTTGTGATCCGCCCATATGCTTGTTTCTATGGCTATACTTTGTATATTTGTAAATAAATCTGTTGACATCCATGTCATATCAATTCTTGACCAGGACAGGTGTCTGTTAGAATAGAACATATATTGCTTCTTTTCTGGATATTTCTCTCTCCAAGCATCAAATATATTTAATTCATCCACCATATTATAGAAGGATTTAGGAAGTGTTCTTCTTAGAGTCTTAGTTTTTTTTGTTGTATTATAATCCAGCTCAGGCTTTACAATAGCATTAAAATCTCCAATCATACATATGCTTTCATATTCCAGTTCTATTATTTTCTTATGTAATTTTAGATAAAAATTCTCTTGATTTTCATTTGGAGCATAAATCGCTACCAATAATGATTTTTTACAGTTCATAATTACTTCCACCATTAAGATTCATCCTTCTTCGTCTGAATATATCAATTTAGTTTGTATTGCTTTCTGAATATATAATGCCACACCTCTTTTACTCTGGTCTGCAAGTGAGGTGTATAATTCTCCCAATTTTGGATATTCTAGTATGTTTTTATGTTGTTTCCTAATATGAACTTCTTGTAAACAAATTATGTCCATTTTTAGTTTCCCCAGTTTATTTAGTGTTCTTTTCCTTTTTATGGTCGAGTTTAATCCATTTATATTTATCGAGATTATTTTTATCTCTTCTTCCATGATTATTTATTTAAGGTTTTAGCTGATCTCGTCATTCTCATCTCTTTGTTCTTTTGCCTCTTTTGCCCTTACTCCTTCTACCAACACCCTTTCCTCCTGTTCTTTGCTATACTCACCCCATTGTTTCTCTATCTGATCTCCTTGATGTCTAATTCCTCTTTCCCTTCTCAGCCTTTCTTCTTCTTGCTGAAAGAACAGCATGTTAAGGCAAGTCCAAGGCAACACACCTGGGGTGGGGTTTGACCACACACACCAATTCACCCAAAATGTTGGAAAGTAAATAAATGGAGTAAATATGCCTCTTACTAGTTATGTCTATAGCTCTCTATTACTAGGTCAGATGGAAGAATTGGGGATTTTTCTGCATTATCCTATGGCAGGAGACCACCTACCCTTGAGAGTTCATACAAAAAACATAAAGAGAGGAAACAGGTGGAAAATTCACACTACACCTGTTGGCACCAGAAGGTAGTCCATATCCACCTCCTACTGCAAGTGCATGCACTTGAGAGTAAGCAAATACTGGGGACAGGAAAATAAGAAGGAAGCACCTTTTGAGCATGGGTGGCCAAGTTCAAAATAATGCGGGGTGGAAACCCCTGGGATATCGGCCTGACAAGCAGGGAGCCAACATGGATAAGAGGCATTATATTGGCAGAGAGTGGTGGGAGTGTGGAGGTAGCAGGAAAGGGTAGGATTATGTGCGTGTGGCAAAACTAGGGCGAGGCGACTGAGGCGTGCCCATCTTGGGAGGCATTTTGGAAAGAAAGCTCCCTCGGAGTGGGTCTAAGGAGGCACCAAGGTAGCAACTGGCAGAGAAAAAGGTGGGGGAGTAGCGCGAGGGACTGGCCAGAGCAAGCGCGAGAGGGAGGTGACCGTTGGGGGGGGGAGAGAAGCGCGAGGGGCTGGGCACAGCGAGCGTAGAGAACGAGGGGGTAGAGGGAGCGCAAGGCAACGATGGGCGGAGGGAGGTGACCGTTGGGGCAGCGCGAGGCGGACGGTGGGGGGGGAGCGCGTGCCGAGTGCGCCCTGCTGGCCCGCGCGCGCAAGGGCCCCCGCCCGCTGAGATTCCCGAGGGGAGGGGCGGGGCAGGGAGGGTGTGAGTAGGGAGCCTAGAGCTCCAGCTTGCGCTCTCTTGTCCTTCCCTGCTCGCGCTCCCCCCCTTTTTTTGCGGAGAAGGGAGGGGGAAGGTGGAGGAAAAGGGGGGGGTTACCTGGAAGATGAAGCTGCTCCAGTTGCTCGGGTCCATGGCGGCGGTAACGAGCGGGGGAGGGGGTTCAGCTCGGTGAGGGGGGGTCGGGAAGGGAGGGGGAGCGAGTGGGGAGCAGCAGCAACGTCGCGCGGGCGGGGGGAGTAAGGTGGGAGGGGGATAGAGCGAGGAGGCAGCGGCGCGAGGATTCCTCGGCGCGCACGCTGATTGGCTCCTGCGCGTGCGCGTGCGTTCCCCCCTCCCGCACCACAGCGTTTCTAAGCGGGAGGGGGAAAGGGTGTGGAGAAGGCGGCAGGTAGTGATTGGGTGGGGCTGTAGTCCTCGTTCCAGACGTGCGCGGGACCGTACAAGTGACCCCACGTGTGGTGCCTGCTGATTGGGCGGACTGGCGAGCGCGGTGACCGTAGGGCTCATTCTTTTAAAGACTGAAGTTGATTGGCCAATGGCAAGACGGCCGCGCGCGAGTAACGGTTGTCTTTCTCTCCTCGCCGTTATTTTTTTTCTTATCTGAGTGACATGGACCCGTTTTACAAAATGGCCGTCAGCCTTGATCTTTTCGCCTTCTAATTTGGTTACATTTTTACTGCCAGCCGTCCATATTATTCGGCTTTACATCGATTTAATCTTTACTGGTAAAAAGCGCAAGAAGGATTTACGAAGTCCATATATTAACCTGTTAAGTTTTAATTATTGTATTGACCAGTAAAGAGCTCCGTTGCAGAGGACAAGTAAAGTACCTTATAATGTAAAGTATACATGTACCTTGCGTTCGTGAGAAGCTGTAACACGGGATTTTTTTTTTCTAACAAAACTATTCAGGAAGCATAGTGCCTTCCTCTCTCTTGTAATTTAGACAGTATACAAAACAAAGCATTATCAATGTTTAAATAATAAATTGATTTAAAAATTCTTGGGAAAAAACAAGTCAAGTAAGTTAAGAAGTGATCTTGATTCTAGCATAGTTACCCTATAAATGCCTGGGTGAAAAGATATCTCTTAACTGATCAGCCAAAGATAGCTTTAGGCAAGCCAATATAGGTACTCAATTTATGACCACAATTGAGCCCAAAATTTATGTTGTTAAGTGAGAACTCCTTTAAGTGAGTTTTGCCGGATTTTACAACTTTTCTTGCCACTTTTGTTAAGTGAATCACTGCAGTTGTTAAATTAGTAACATGGTTGTTAAGTGAATCTGATTTCCCCATTGACTGCTTGTCAGGTAGCAAAAGGAGAATCCATGTCTTCAGGATACTGCAACCATCATAAATGTGAATTGTCAAGCATCTGAATGTAAATCACGTGCCCATAAGAACATAAGAAGAGCCATGCTGAATCAGGCCAAAGCCCATCGAGTCCAGCATTCTGTGTCACACAGTGGCCCACCAAATGTACATGGGGATCTTGAGCAGAAAGAGAAGGCAAAACCCTCCCTTTCCCTTGACCCCCAAACAAATGGTACTCAAGGGAATCCTGCCTGCCTCAACCAACATAGAAGCGGCACATGGACATCTGTTTTAATAACCACCAATACACTTTGCATCCATGAATCTATCTAGCCCTGCCTTGAAGCTGTCAAGGCTGACAGCTGTCACGACCCCTTCAGGAAGTGAATTCCATAAATCAACGACCCTCTGAGTGAAGAAATATTTCCCTTTATTTGTCCTCACTTTCTTAGCTATAAGCTTTAGGGAGTGCCCCCTTGTCCTGGTATTGTGTGATAGAGAAAAGAATTTTTCTCTATCCACATTTTCTATCCCATGCATGATTTTATACACTTCGATCAAGTCACCCCTTAAACGCCGTCTTTCAAGGCTGAAGAGACCAAGACGTTGCAATCTGGTTTCATAAGGGAGGCGCTCCATTTCCTTGATCATTCTTGTTGCCCTTTTTTGCACCTTTTCCAGTTCCATTATATCCTTCTTGAGGATGGAGGATGGAGATGCTAAGTGAGAAAAACTGTTATAAGTCACTTTTTCAGTGATGTAACATTGAACAGTCACTAAACAAACGGTTGTCAGTTGCAGACTACCTATACCTCCAAAGAAATAAATTTCCACTGATGGATAATTGTTGGGCCACAATATAAGTGAGTGCATTTTTAAATACGCTTTTGTTTTAACTATTTTTACCTGCTCCCTGGATAGAAAAATGGGATATAAATCAATGTGAAAGACAATAAGAGCAACAGACTGATCCAATGTTTTTAACTGATTTTTTTTTCTTTTTGTGTACTACTACATGCCCCTTTGGTGAAGTGGTTAAGGAATCAAGCTAAAAACCAGGAGTTGTAGTGCCACCTTTTGCACAAAGCCCGCTGGGTGACCTTGGGCCAGTCCTCTTTCAGCCCTCAGAAGGCATTAGCTAGCCAATTCTGAAAAAAAAATTGCAGGGACTTATCTAGGCAGTTTCCAAGACTCAGACAGAATTCAACAGAAGAAAAAAGGGAATTCAAGAAAAATGGAGTAGAAATTTGTATTAAGTATTAATAAGCAATAGTAGATATGCTACTGCAGAGCTGTGAGAGCTGCATAACTGAGAACTTAAAGTTGGAGTTCTGAACAGGTCTTTGTACATTGCCAAAATTTGCTGGAAATTTGTCATTTTTTACATTGAAATTTATTTCTAGTGAACAATAACCTAAAATAAAATAACATTTCTTTGCACTTGAAAAAATTGCAATTCTGATTTTCACTTACTTTACATTTGTCTGCTTTCTTCTAAGGAAATCCAGTGATATATAGTCCCTGAATTCATACCTGCCATGCTGAAATTTAACAGGATTGCCATGTTGGGAAAATATATATGGCTACTGACCACAACAAAGAGATCCAAGTATAATGACTTGGCATGATGTGCATATTTAACCATGGTTAAATCATGGTTTAACTTGACCTGAACCCTTTTAGTAGTTCTCAAGCCAATTAACATCACTGGATTAGGATATGCTCCTAATCTTCCTCTCTCTAATACTGATAAAATGTTGTATTTATTACTTCAAATTGCATGCTGTACAAAGTATTTAATGAAGTCTTCAAAATCCACTTTACCATAGTCCGGATAAGCTATTTTCACACAGCATCTTGGATCACAAATTAGCCAACTGCTTTTGTATGTGGTTATTTTATGTCTTGATATGTTGATCAGAAAGCTGTACTGTATTGAATAAAACCATGTCCTGCAGGTGTAATCCTTTCCTTGTATATCTGTAAAGGAGACAAATAATGCTCATGTTATCAGGCCAGTGTCCACATATATAATTCACAGCTGACAGGATGCAAGAGATAATGGTGGCATTTGTGTGATCCTCTCATCATGCATGTATCATTTTGATATCACAGGGGTTTGCTACAAATGCTCATCCATTTTCTGTGGATTGATCGCCATATCGTTTCCAGTTATTGCAGAAATTTTCTTAGGTGCCAGGTTTCCAAATTCTGCCCTGGCAGCTTCCAAGAACCTTGTTTTAAAAGCACATCAAAATACAAGGTCAGCATTTCTTTATACTTATCTGGTCTGAGCAAATTAGATACCTTTAATAAAAAGTGCTTTCATTGCAGTTGTACAATCCAGATGTATGCATATTTATAGTATTCAATTATATTTACGACCAAATATAACGAATTGATGCAATGTGCTGAAACATACAGAACGCATCATGTTTATCGTAGGAGCAATACTACGTTTCGTGCCTGAATAGGAGAAAGTCAAAGAAAATGGCTGACAAGCCAAACGATTACAGCTACCGGTAGAAGAGACACACACTTCCCGGTTTTGTTCACCCAATCCTTTCAACTGGCTGAGTCACTTACAGATACATAGTAACAAACTACATCTCTGTAATTTCACCAACCAATTTTCTCTAAGCACATGCGGACTGTGTACGCCAATTCCGCGCTCGTAGATCAGAAAGACGCATGCGCTCCAGGAAGGAACGGAACCGTTCACGGAGAAATGCGGAGCCACTGCGAAAACAATATGCTCGTGCTCGGCAGTCGCACGCGCCTGAACGCAAGAGAAGGTGTGAATAAAGTAAAGCGCATGCGCCTCACGGGTCTTGTGATTCCAGATTTACACCGCGTCGGTCGCGGTGTGCAAGAAGCTCGGTTTGCGCATGCGCTTTTCCACAAATGTGAGAATGCGGGGATAATGTGCCGCATGCGTAATAAGAGCGGCTAGTAATTCTAACTTCCGGGTGGCGACTGAAGGTGCGGTCACTATTTTACTGGATGCTTGGGCAAGATCGGTGAACGTTTGAACGGCTCTTTAAATAATTGCAGTTAGATTGGTGCTCCGAATGGATTTATTGACAAAGCTTACCTTTGCTGCACCCTTAGGTGTACTTTATACAATTTTGCCTCCCGCCCCTCCTTGGGAATCCGAATTGATAATGTAGAAATGAATTTTGCTACCTTTGCAAAAAAAAATGGGGGCACTTTCGTTTTAAGTATCCAATCCCATCACACTGTACTGCAAAATTCCTTTTGAAATCTTCACTCTACCCCAACCATCCTCAGAGAGGCTGTTAGGAGAATTGAGGGGGTCCATGCTACTCTCTTGAGCTTGGTTGCTCTCTTGCAGACGTTTCATTACCCAAACTAGGCAACATCAATGCTAGTAAGGAGTCAGGTTTGCTCTCAATTTATATTCTAGTGGCTTTCCCTGTGATAATATAAATTGAGAGCAAATCCCACCCCTTTTAGCATTATGCTACCCAGTTTGGCAATGAAACATCTGCAAGAAAACAACCGAGCTAAAGAGAGCAGCATGGACCCCTCATTTCAAGCCCGACCTACAAATATTCACCTTTATCAGAAGAATTTTCTTGGTCTGATTTTTCTGAGCCAAGTCGTCAATAAACACAAATGGCAGCTGCTGGAAGTAAAGTATTTTATTCATTCAACATAGACAGTGGTTAAAGGTAGCCTACATCATTAGGAGCCTACCAGTAAAGGAATATATCATGACAAGTGGGCTTTGATGTTTACATGTGCAGAACCCTCATATCAGCAACCACCCACAGGGTTGAATCACACTCTTCGACCCCCATGCCAATTGGCAGAGCAGGGCCTTTAACACTCCTTTGGAAGGCCAGAGGAGTGGGGCTCCACCTCTTTTCTGGGGCTGATATTCCAAAGAGCAGGCGCAACCACAGAAAAGGCTGCCATTTTGAATCCCACCAGTTGAAATTCTTTTAACTGATGGGATCTGCAACATAGATCAGGTGGGACTGGACAATGTGATTGGGATGAGACAGTTCCTCAGGTAACCTGATCCCATGCCATAAGGACTTCAAAGGTGATAACCAAGACCTTAAATTGAACCTGGAAGCTAATTGACATCCAGTGCAGCTCCTGTAGCAGAGGTGTTACATGCACAACTCAAGAGGCACCTAAAACTGCTTGCACTGCTCACTGTACCCATCTGTAACTTACAAATACTCTTCAAGAGTAGCCACAGGTAGAGTGCATTCCAGGAAAGGGTGTAACTGATGCACAACACTAAGTTGCACAACATCATGTTTATCTATGTACATGTGTCTACCTACCATGTGCCTATCTATATACATTTGAAAAGGGAAGGACAGGATAGACTGCCTACTGTATTGTGTGCTCTATTCTCTGTCACATGACCAAAAGAGTGGCTTAGACTGGAGCAGTGTTACCACTCATTAGCATTTCCCATAGAAGAGAAATAATTTTTCAGGATTTCTATTTTTCCGTGTCCCCAGCTGGATCTCACCGATCCTTTAGTAACATAATCTTCCCATTTCTCATTAAATTCTTGTCCAATACTGTTTTCAAAGGGTTATTTTGCTGACCAATAAAGTCACCAACCTTTTTGCATGGTTTCCTTTATTATTCTTTTAGTTGGCTTTTCAATAATAGCAAAAAATGTGGGTTTTTTCCATTTTCTTGTTTTTCTTTCTGTATTTTGGTTATAAATGAATGAATGAAACCATCATTTCAACAGTCTGTTGAGTTGGAAATAATAAAAGTAAACAAATTTCTCAAGTTTCTAGAGATCTCTATACCTGAATTCACAGAATATCCTAAATTAACATGTGGCGTGTTTATTTGGGGTTCAGTATGTTGTGTGAAGTCAACAACCAGATTAATTCAGTAATCCATAGATGAATACAGGTAGTCCTCATCTTACGACTACAATTGAGCCCAAAATTTCAGTTGCTAATTGATACAGTTAATAGCACTAGCAAGAGCACTTAGACTTATATACTACTTCACAGTGCTTTACAGCTCTAAGTGATTTACAAAGTCAGCATGTTGCCCCCAACAATCTGGGTCCTCATTTTACTGACCTCGGAAGGATGGAAGGCTGAGTCAACCTTGAGCCAGTCAGCATTGAACTCCTGGCAGTTGGCAAAATTAACCTTCAATACTGCATTCTAACCACTGTGCCACCATGGTGAAATGAAATTTGTCCTATTTTACGATCTTTCTTGCCACTGTTGTTAAGGTAATCACTGCTTTTGTAAGGTTAGTAATACGGTTGTTAAGTGAATCTGGCTCCCCCATTGACTTTGCTTGTCAGAAGGTCACAAAAGTTGATGACATGACTACAGGACACTGCAGCTATCATAAATATGCGTCAATTGCCAAGCCTCTGGATTTTGATCATGTGACCATGGGGATGCTGCAACGGTCTTAAGTTTGAAAAATGGTCATAAGCCACCATTTTCAGTGCCATTGTAACTTCAAACAGTCATTAAAAGAACTGTTGTAAACTCAAGGACTACCTGTAATATACAGTTTGGTGTATTGTTTCAGTAGAATTCGAAACTCATCTTAGGCTGTCCATTCTTGAAGAAAGGAATTATGCTGCTTCCAAATTCCAAAAACATGAGTTTATTCCATCAAGTGCATCTTCTTTCAGGTTAATGAACAGACATTTTTTCCTGCTGAAATCTTACTGTCATAAGTCAAGTCAGGAACAGCATACTTAATACTCTTAGTATGTTATATATTGGGAGAATAGTTATTATTTTGAGACTACAGTATAGGAGTCTGGGAAGTCAAAAGAATCTCACAGGAGAAGATAATGCTAAGCCATTTCTATAGTATTAACAACAGAACTGATGAAAATGAGCATTATGTTGCGACACCTCAGATAACAAAAATGTATAATTTAATCCTATTAACTGACTTAAAGTATGCATCCCACATAACTGTTATCACCAGGATCAGCTTTTGAATATCATTAATCCTGAGCAATCTCTCCCTATATATAATAATGTTCTTGCATCATTAATCAAAACAGAACATGGTTTGAAAAAAAAAGGTCTCCACACTTCAAATAATCAAAAGGTGTTTTAGAAGTCATTTTTAACTTTTAAGAGGTGGATTCTTTAAAACAGCAGCCATCAAAATGTGGAAAAGCATACAACTTCAATCAACAATAAAGAGGTGCTAGGATTACAGGAAGTCTGAATCACATCTTTCAAATCCTTTTCAAAGTAGATTTAGCCTACATTCAAAGTCTATGGATATACGTGGAACTGCTCTTAATCCCATGACTTGATGGACTGCAGTCCACAACTTTATTTGGGATTTTTGTGCATAATAATCCAGACAATCTATGGATGATATCAGAGATGTACAAAAAAATTAATTGTAATTTTCAGCCCACATATTATAGGCTTAATATAGTCTTTTAAGTACTATTGCTTTCCCATTCACCCTTCCTCAAAATTCCTAGGGATGGTGTTTTGGATCCTCAGTCACATATAATTCCATGATTCCTTAGGCTGAAAAATAAAATGTGGTCATGTGAGGTTCTCACTTATGACCCACATAGTCCTCATTTAATGATGGCAACTGAGACTGGATGGAATTGCTCTTGCTAAGTGATGCAATCACATGACATCATGCTTTATGATCGCGTCACTTAGTAATGGCAGTTTCAATCCCAATTGCCATCCCAACCCAAGGACTACCAGAATCCAGCCAGTATGAGTGAGCAGTGTGTGGCAGCAGCCAAAAAAGCCAATGCAATAATCCTAGGTTGCATTAACAGAGGAATAGAATCAAGATCATGTAAACCACTTTATAAAGCCCTAGTAAGACCACACTTAGAATATTGCATCCCGTTTTGGTCACCATAAGAGTGCAGAAAAGTGCAACAAAAATGATTAGAGTGCTGGAGGTTAAAACATATGAAGAACAGTTGCAGGAATTGGGTTTGTCTAGTCTAGTGAAAAGAAGGATTAGGGGTGACCTGATAGCAGTATTCCAATATTTGAGGGGCTGCCACAAAGAAGAGGGGGGGTCAACCTATTTTCCAAAGCACCAGAAGGCTAGACAAGAAACAACAGATGGAAACTAATCAAGGAGAGAAGCAACCTGGAACTAAGGAGAAATTTCCCAACAGTGGGAACAATCAACCAGTGGAACAGCTTGCCTTCAGCAGTTGTGGTGCTTCATCACTGGAGGTTTTTAAGAAGAGGCTGGACAGCCACTCGTTTGAGCACGGGTTGGACTACTAAAACATGTCCAAGGTCCCTTCCAACTCTGTTATTCTGTTATTATTAAATTTATGTGTATGTGTTTATGTACATACCCACACACACACATCTCACAGGGTTGTTGTGAGGAAAATAGGAGAAAGAAGTATGTTTTCCACTTTGAGTCATTTATAAAAATAATAAAGGTAAACAAAAATAAATAATAAAGTAGAAAGCTGATCCACTTGTGCGTATGATTTAAAATGTTGGAATGGGGGATGATACAACTTTGGTTGACATGCCATGACCCAATTGCAAAGTCCTGAGAGTTACTAGATGGTAGCAAAGGGATTAAGATGTGGCTCTCCCCAAAGGTAGCGATGTTGCTATGAACTAATCACACCAACCATATACTATTTCTGTTTTAATTGTTCATTTTCCATTGTAGGTTTCAAATTCTTTTGTTTTTAGCAGAATACTGCTCAGAGATTTGTATAGGTAGTCCTCGACTTACGACCACAATTGAGCCCAAAATGTCTGTTGCTAAGACATTTGTTAAGTGAGTTTCCCCCCCACTTTATGACCTTTCTTACCACAGTTGTTAAGTGAATCACTGCAGTTGTTAAGTTAGTAACATGGTTTCAAGGGAATCTGACTTCCCCATTGACTTTGCTTTTCAGAAGTTTACAAAATGTGATCATATTACCCTGGGTCACTACGACTATCATAAACATGAGTCAGTTGCCAAGCATCTCAATTCTGATCACGTGACCATGGGATGCTGCAATGGTCGTGTGAAAAATGGTCATAAGTCACTTTTTTCCAATGCCGTAACTTTGAATGGTCACTAAATGAACTGTTGTAAGTCGAGGATTACCTGTACTGAGATTCAGAAAACAAACTTGGTGGCACAGTGGTTAGAATGCAGTACTGCAGGCTAAGTCACTGCTCACTCCAGGAGTTTGATTCTGAGCGGCTCAAGGTTGACTCTGCCTTCCATCCTTCCGAGGTCGGTAAAATGAGGACCCAGATTGTTGTGGGGCAATATGCTGACTCTGTAAAACCGCTTAGAGAGGGCTGTAAAGCACTGTGAAGCAGTATATAAGTCTAAGTGCTTTTATTATTATTCTATCTTCTCATAATTGTCTGGATTTTTGCAGTCCAGATACTGTGATTGGTGATCTGTTGTAGGTATTTATGAAGTTGTAACATTTCAGGAAGGAAACTATTTGGCGACCATATATTCTAATATCTGAAGGCCTGTTAAATTGTAGAGCACGAACTTATTCTTGCTTGTTCCAGAGAATAAGACTACAACTAATGGGGTGATACTTCAAAGACAGAGATACAGATTAGTAATAGCAATAATAGCACTTAGACTTATATACCGCTTCACAGTGCTTTACAGCCCTCTCTGAGTGGTTTAGAGAGTCAGCCTATTGCCCCCAACAATCTCGGTCCTCATTTTAGCGACCTTGGAAGGATGGAAGGCTGACTCAACCTTGAGCCAGTCAGATTTGAACTACCGAACTGCTGGCAATCAGCAGTCAGCAGAATTAGCCTGCAATACTGCATTCTAACCACTGCGCTACCATGGCTCTTTTAGATTAGATACTGGTATGAGGAAGACCTTCTTGGCAGTCAAGAGCCATCAGTCAGTGGAAGTGGTTTCTTTCTCTTCACTGGAGGTTTTTAAATGGAGACTGAGTAGTTATCTATTGAGGATATTGTAAATGTGCAAGAGGTTGAACTTGATGACTTCTTAGATCCTTCCCAGTGGTATGATTCTATGACAGGGGTCTTCAAACTAGGCCCTTTTATGACTTGTGGACTTCAACTCCCAGAATTCCTCAGCCAGGCATGCTGGCTGAGGAATTCTGGGAGTTGAAGTCCACAAGTCATAAAAGGGCCTAGTTCAGTGGTTCTCAACCTTTCTAATGCCGCGACCCCATAATACAGTTCCTCATGTTGTGGTGACCCCCAACCATAAAATTATTTTTGTTTCTACATCGCCGGGTGTTGGGGGCGTGGCCAAGTGGGTGTGGCCACCAAGTGGGTGTGGCCACCAAGTGGGTGTGGCCAAGTGGGCGTGACCACCAAGTGGGCGTGGCAAGAAAGACAGCCCCGGCCACCATTAATGCTGTGCCGCCGCTGCATGTATTTTAATGCATGTTTACCCTGCCTTTAAATGTGGGACCAAAATTTACAGAAAGTTAGTAAATAATAAATAAGAACAGGCTGCTTTCATTTGAACCATAAATTATAGTGGGACCTGGAGGGATTTTCTTTCAGTGAAGATAAAAGAAAGTATATGAAAGAGAGGGAATAAAAAGCAAAGCAGAAAGGAATAAGAAGAGTGAGAAATGGCATGGAGGTTATAGGTTTCGTGGATCAGAAATAAACAAAACAATTAAATCAGTTTTAAGAGAATAAATGGCAACAAATGGAAGATTCAAACTAGTTTTAAGGGAATAAAAGGAAATAAATGGAAGTATTAAACCACTTTAAACAATAAATGGAAGAATCAAAGCAGTTTATAAAAGGAAATAAATATCAGCAAACAAGAATGCTTTAACAAAATTTTTGTAGCCCAGATGTGATAGCCTCCTCAGAGATTACATGCATATTTGTGCAGTTGTGCATTAGAATAGCACAAAATGTTGGTTTCAAATAATTTTATTGTGCAATAAATGAATGAATAAATGAAGCAACTTTGTTCAACCCCCCCTCCCATTTGCTAACAAAGTTAATAGCACGTGGGAGTCCACCCACCCCAGGGGTAGGCAACCCAAAACACTCAAAGAGCCACTTGGACCCGTTTCCCACTGAAAACAAAACACTGGGAGCCGCAAAACCCTTTTGATATCTAAAATGAAGATAACACTGCAGATATCCTTTTTTACCTTTAATGTGTGTGTGTGTGTGTGTGTGTCTTTGTGTGTGTATATACAAAATAAAGGTAAAAAAGGATATATGCAGTGTTATCTTCATTTTAGATGTCAAAAGGGTCTTTCTCTGTCACTTTCCTCTCTCTCTCTCTCTCTTTCTTTCCTCTCTTTCTCTTTCCTCTTTCCCTCTTTCCTCTAACATTCTCTTTCTGTCTCTTTTATCCTCTTTCCTCTCTTTCTCTTCTTTCTTTCCTCTTTCCTCTTTCTCTTCTTTCTCTTTCCTTTCTCTTTTCTCAATCTTTTTTCTCTTTCCTCTCCCCCTCTTTCTCTTTCTTCTTTCTCTCTCTCCCTCTTTCCTCTTTCCCTCTCTCTTTCCTCTCTCTTCTCTTTCTCTTTCTCTTTCCTCTCTTTCTCTTTCCTCTAACTTTCTCTCTTTCCTCTCTTTCTCTTTCCTTTCTCTTTCCTCTTTCTCTTATTTCTCTTTCTTCTAACTTTCTCTCTCTCTTTCCTCTTTCTTTCCTCTCTTTCTCTTTCCTTTCTCTTATTTCTCTTTCTCTTTCCTCTAACTTTCTCTTTCCTCTCTCTCTCTTCTCTTTCTCTTTCCTCTTTTTTCCTCTCTTTCTCTTTCCTTTCCTTTCCTCTTTCTCTTATTTCTCTTTCTTTCTCTCTTTCCTCTAACTTTCTCTTTCTTTCCTCTCTTTTCTCAATCTTTTTTCTCTTTCCTCTTTTTCTCTTTCCTCTCCCCCTCTCTCTTTCTTTCTCTTTCCTCTCCCTCTTTCTTTCTCTCTCTCCCTCTTTCCTTTTTCTCTTTCCTCTTTCTCTTTTTCCTCTAACTTTCTTTTTCCTCTCTCTCTCTTCCTCTTTCCTCTTTCTCTTCTCTTCCTTTCCTCTTTCTCGGCAGGAATCCAACAGGTAAATTCTTCATAAAGCTGTGTTTCCAAGCAGACTCATACTTCATCTGTTGTTTTAAAACTGGTTTTCTGCAGTAGTCAGCCAAGGTTGAAGAAAATAACCTCTAAGCTTTACTATTTTAATTGTAAAATCTGAAATGAATTTATTATCATAACCTCTCACAGCTTCAGGGTTTACATAATTATACTTCAATATACAGTTATATGTCTCTTTTATTTATTATCAGGGATAACCCTCTGGTTCCTGAATTCTGTTGGATTGTGTAACTTTGAAATCATTTATAACTACTTCACCTTTGGCAATAAAATATACTTGCAAACCAGTGTCATGTGCAGACATAGAGCGCCTCAATATGCCAAAATTTGTTAGTTGTGATAAATATGCATCAATATGATAAATCTTCAGAGTCAGTTAAACCTACAATACAATGGAAACTAATTGAATAGAAGAATAAGTACAATTGGTGGGAGTCAGGAAAAGATAACATAAAGGAAGTAAGATAAACATATAGGCAAAAATAGCTGGGTCTGAGAAAGGAAGAAGAGAAGTCATAAAAAATATATAGCTGTAAAAGGAAATGGCTAGCCAGGAAAGACAGGTTGAATTGGAGAATAGGAAAATAAGCTGAATAAGATAAGAGGATAGGCACACTGAATTGAAAAGCAGGAAAAGAACCTATTGTTTTAAAATGGGGACATAAATATCTACAGAGTTTAAAATAACCATTTAAATGTCTAATTTTTGTATTATTATTGTATATGTGAATATGATTTAATATGTTATCAGGAAATGTGTATAAGTGGACGGAAAGAGTGTAACCTCATAGTACCTCAGCCAATGGGGAAAGAGGAGGGATGTAGCGGCCGGTGATAGGGATGAATAAAAGAAGGAAATATTTTGGGTTAAAACTTTGGAGAGAACCAAGCTTTGATAGCTTCTCTCCCCGCTTATTGCAATAAACGAAACAAAAGGCCTTCACTGTGTCTTGGCTGGTTATTGGTCAGGCGAGCTTGCCTCTGGTCACAAAGGAAAGTAGCCAGGAGCACATAACAGCTTTGGGGGCTCCTCCGGGATTTGCATCCATTCCATCTTTGGCAGCCGGGGATATTCGAAAGGGGAGTGCGCACCTGGGTAAGTTTTTCCCAGCCCTAAAGGTCGGATTGCCCCTGCTCAAACAAGGAGGAATCGGAAATCCCGAGACAAAAAGCCAGGACCCAGTGAAAACCTAAGGGAAAGTCGGCCGACTTAAGGAAGGACTTCAGCTCAGCCTGACAGGTAAGATACCAGAGGGGTATCCATGGCAATAAGAGTTTGAAGAGGAGGGACGCCTCCCCGGCCAGTGTGCCGGCCAATAAGGAAAAAGAGGAAAGGTATTTACATTCTGGAATGAACCCCAATATACAAAACAACAAGGCCTTATTCCAAAAGGAAATTTGGGAAATGGAGCTCATTGGCTTTGAAAAAGCTCCTTGAAAATAAGAATGATTGTTTTGCCTGGGGTGAAGCATTTGGAATTTTTTTTGTGTCTGGTGTAAATGCAAGAAAGGGTGAAGAAGGCTAGTTTCTTAGTAATCAGAAGGACAATAGAAGGTGTTAAAAAAGAATGGAAATAATCAGATGGAAGAGAGGGTAAGAGAGAAAAAGAAAGGAGCAGTGTGAAGTTTTATGCCTGGCCAGGATGAAAGGTGAGAACTCGGATCTGCTATTTTGTGTGAAAGAGTTAAGTAGATAGCTATGTATTTCTTGAGGTTCCTATAGTTTGGATGTGGGGAAAAATGCACGCGCAGCAAACTGCCATGCTTTCCCCCCCACAAACCTCATAACCTTTTGATACCCTTTGTCCTAATGAAGCAGACAGAAGATCATCCACTTTTGACTTAATGTCTCACCTACCTAAATATGTTTAAGTTACTTACTATCTCTTCCTGTAGATAATATGCTTAAGTTCCTTCCTATCTCTTCCTGCCTTTAATTAGTTCCTTCTCCTGTTTGCTCTTTACCTGGTCTTTGATCAGGTAATGTGTTACTACAAAACTTTATGTCAGCATTTAATGGAAACGCCTATGTACGTAAAAAGGATATAAAAACCAATAAACACAGAGAGATTCTCAAGCTGTCTCAAGCTGTGACAAGCGGCTCTGCAGCAGCTTCAAACCTCTGCTTAAGAAATGCCTGCATCTTTTTCTTAGCGTCGTACATCTGGCCCCTGAACTGGGACAGCCCCCCATGGAGCAACTGGGACAGCCCTTCCTTCGAGGAAGCAACAGCCAACTTACTTACCAACGTCTGGAATAGACCCCTAAGTGCACTTTCGTCCTATGGGACCCCTGAATGGTAAGTAAGGGTTGCAATCTATCTCAGCACTTGGTCTGGAGCGTCCACTGGTCCTTTCACATGGGTGTAGTGGGTCCAGCCTTTCCCTGCTGTTCATACTGCTGTTTCGGATTTCAGCAGCACCTGGAAAGGGCCTTCCCACTTCGGAACCAGCTTCTCCTCCTTCCAACTCCGGATCAGCACCCAATCTCCGATCTGGAATCTGTGGACTGGAAACTCCAAGGGAGGTGTTTGTGCCAGCAATCCTTGTTTCCTGAGAAAATCAAAATATCTGGACAGTTTATGCACATATTACTTCCAATAGTATTTTAGAAACCATATTAGTTGTTGCATTACTACACGGGTACTACATGGGTAGTAAAACCTGAATGCACTGAAATGGCCTAAGGGCTGGAGGCTTCCCTCCCCCTTCTGGTTTCCTGACTGTAAGAATATTTAATCAGTGGGATAATTGTCTCCAGAAACTGTGGATGCTTCATTATTGGAGGGTTTTGGGAGGAGGTTAGAAATTGATAGGGTCTGAAATAGAGTTTCCTGTTTCAGTAAGGGGTTGGACTAGAGGACCTCTAATGTCCCATCCAACTCTGATATTCTGTTTTTGTATGTGTGGCATGCTTCAGTGATTATCCTTTGCATTTTAGTTTGGATTTATCCTTAATAATGCATTTGAGGGTATTCTTGTCAAAGGAACAATCTTATGATGTTTTATTTAATGTCTGATAAATTTGTGTCTTTGGGACTCCTTGCTACTGCAAAAAAAGATGATTAATTGCTGCATACTGTGTGTGTCCAATTTGTTTTCCTTTCCCTTGGAGCCAAGGAGGGGAAGGGAAATCTTTATAGAAAACCAATTTGGTTTCAGGGTTATAGCCACAGGCTGCAAGGCTGGATTTGAGTTCAAATCCTGCTTAGGCCATGAGGGATGGCTGAATGTTTTGGGGCTGGTATATTTTTGTTCAGCCCTAGGAGGGAGGTTTTGGCAAGCCACTTCTGTAAATGTTATGGCAATTTTCCTCCTGAAGGCTGTTTCAAGCAAAAGTTTTGTATAAATTTTTACTCTGTCTGGTTTGGTGATGGGAGAAGGGGGAGACAATCTTTTGTCATCTTAGCTATCCTGGTGTTCTTTGATGTGCTGCCACAAGAGTGATTTGAATGTTATTTGCCTAAGACAAAAGGCATTCCAGAAATGTTGGCCCAATGTTAATTGGTGAGCCTATGTGCTTTACCTTTTATTATTATTATTATTATTATTATTATTATTATTATTATTATTATTATTATTTATTAAATTTCTATGCCGCCCTATACCGAGAACTCAGGGCGGCTCACAGCATAAATAGAAATCCAATATTAAAATACTACATAATAAATATATAAAAAAATACATATATAAAAAGAAAACCCCTAAATTTAAGAAACCATTCATTCAACAAACGTACACACAAACATACACTGGCTAGGGGCAAGATGTCAACCGCCCCAGGCCTGTCGGCAAAGATGTGTCTTAAGGAGTTTACGAAAGGCGGAGAGGGTGGGGGCGATACGGATCTCCGGGGGGAGTTGATTCCAGAGGGCCGGGGTCGCAACAGAGAAGGCTCTTCCCCTAGGCCCCGCCAGGCGACACTGTCTGGCTGACGGGACCTGAAGAAGGCCGACTCTGTGGGCCCTAACCGGTCGCTGGGTTTCATGAGGCAGCAGACGGTCCCGTAAGTAACCTGGTCCGATGCCATGTAGGGCTTTATAGGTCATAACCAACACTTTGAATTGCGTTCGGAGACCAATAGGCAGCCAATGCAGCTCGCGGAGTGATGCCGAAATGTGGGCATTTCTGGGCAGGCCCAACACTGCTCGCGCGGCTGCATTCTGCATTATCTGAAGTCTCCAAACGTTTTTCAAAGGTAGCCCCATGTAGAAAGCATTGCAGTAGTCGAGCCTTGAGGTGATAAGGGCATGAGTGACTGTGAGAAGAGACTCCCGGTCCAAATAGGGCCGCAACTGGTGCACCAGGCGGACCTGGGCAAATGTCCTCCTCGCCACAGCCGAGAAATGATGTTCCAGATTTAGCTGTGGATCGAGGAGGACACCCAAGTTGCGGACCTTCTCCGAGGGGGTCAAAAGCTCTCCCCCCAGGCTGATGGACGGATAGATTGAGTTATCTTTGGGAGGCAGAACCCATAGCCACTCCGTCTTGTCAGGGTTGAGTTTGAGCCTGTTGGCACCCATCCAAACCCTAACAGCCTCCAGACATCGGCACATCACTTCCGCTGCTTCACTGAAATGACACGGGGTGGAGATGTAAAGCTGGGTATCATCAGCATACTGATGATATCTCACCCCGTGTTGTCGGATGATCTCACCCAGCGGTTTCATGTAGATATTAAACAGCAGAGGGGAGAGGACTGATCCCTGAGGGACCCCACAAGGGAGGAACCTAGGGGTCGACCTCTGACCCCCCGCCAACACCGACTGTGACCGACCAGTGAGGTAGGAGGTGAACCACTGCAAAACAGTGCCCTCAACCCCCAACCCCTCCAGTCGGTGCAGAAGGATACCATGGTCAATGGTATCGAAAGCCGCTGAGAGGTCAAGTAGCACCAGGATAGTGGAAAATCCCCTATCCCGGGCCCGCCAGAGATCATCCGTCAGCGCGACCAAAGCAGTTTCCGTGGAGTAGCCGAGCCTGAATCCTGTTGAGGGCCCAGATAATCGGCCTCATCCAAGGACCGTTGGAGCTGGAGTGACACCACCTTCTCAACAACCTTCCCTATAAAGGGAAGATTGGAGACAGGACGGTAGTTGTTTAATACAGCTGGGTCCAGGGAAGGCTTCTTGAGGAGGGGGCACACAATTGCCTCCTTGCAGGGAGCCAGAAAGGACCCCTCCCTCAAAGAGGCGTTAACAATCTCCTGAACCCAGCCCCGCGTCACCTCCCTGCTGGCCGAAACCAGCCAGGAGGGGCACGGGTCCAATAAACAGGTGGCGGAACTCACAGCTCCAATGGCCTTGTCCACTTCATCGGGTGCTACATGGTCAAACTCCGTCCACACAACAGGATCAAGACGAGTCCCTGTCATCTCGACTGACTCATTGTCAGCCGACACTGCATTCCAATTGGAGTCAAGGTCCATCCGAATCTGGGCGATTTTATCCGCGAAAAACTTATTAAAATCCTCAGCACTACCCTGCAAGGGTGCATCATCCCCCCCTGATTAAGGAGGGAGCGAGTCACCCTAAACAGGGCGGCTGGGCGGGATTCCGCAGATGCGATCAAGGCGGAATGATACGCGCATCTTGCCGCCTTGAGCGTCACCTGATGAGTCTTAATATAAGATCTTAATAGTGTTCGGTCAGATACAGATTTACTTTTCCTCCATCGCTTCTCTAGACGTCTCTTCTGGCGCTTCATCCCCCTGAGTTCCTCAGTAAACCAAGGAGATCTCCTGGGTCTGCTACCACAGAGAGGTCGCAGCGGCGCAATCCGGTCAAGAGCCCCCTTCGCAGCCATATTCCAGGCCGTAACCAGGGACTCTGCCGAACTGTGAATGAGAGAATCCGGTATTTCCCCAAGCATCCTCTGAAAGCTCTCTGGGTCCATCAGACGTCTGGGGCGGAACCACCTAATTGGTTCCGCCTCCCTGCAGGGGAGGATTGGAGCCTTGAAAACAAGCCGTAACAGAAAATGGTCTGACCATGACATAGGCAAGATATCTAAGCCCCTTAAATTCAGATCATTGCTCAACTGTTCTGAGAGGAATACCATGTCAGGAGTGTGTCCCCTCTCGTGAGTCGGTCCCTGAACTACTTGAGTCAGGTTCATGGTTGCCATGGTGGCCATGAACTCCTGCGCCAACCCAGAGGATTTGCCAAGCGACGGAAGATTTAAGTCCCCCAAGACAATAAGCCTGGGGAACTCAACCGCCAGCCCAGCAACCCCCTCAAGTAGCGCAGGCAGGGCTGTTGACATGCAGTTGGGAGGCAGGTACGCGAGCAACAAGCCCACCTGAACCCCTAGGTCCAACTTCACAAGGAGCAACTCACAACCTGCAATCTCAGAAACAGCAAGCCTGCGTAGGCTAAAAGTCTTCTTGGCTATAATAGCCACTCCTCCCCCCCTTCCCTGGGGTCGTGGCTGGTGCCATACCTGAAACCCGGCTGGACACATCTCAGGGAGAGGAACTCCTCCCTCCGGGCCCAGCCAGGTCTCGGTCACACATGCGAGGTCGGCCTCCTCATCCAGGAGAAGATCATGGATGAGGGGAGCTTTATTTACAACCGACCTGGCATTGAGCAGCAACAGCCTGAGCCCAGGGTCCGGATTTCGCCCATTACCAGTACTTCGGGTTGAACTCACAGGGTCGGAGCAAGGGATCGCTTTTAGACAGCGAGCTCTTGTTCCCCGGGAATGGCCTACCCTATGGCTCCCGCCATATCTGCCTCTCCCCAGCAAGACCGGTATACTTTGGCCCTCTATCACCCCAGAGCCAGCGTCCCCCCTCCCCTCCGCCTCTGCCGCGCCAGGCAGGCTAGCCAGTTCATCGCATTCATTCCACTCAACCACAACTTCATCCATAGCATCAATTTATCCCTCCCACTCTTTAAACTAAACACATTAAAAACAATAAACTAACCATCCATTCAACCCGATTCATTCCACTAACAATCAGTCCCCCCCACATCATTCATAGCATCTAACAATCAATTAAAATGATATTAAACAAATTTAAATATTTAAAATTTAGTTGTAAAAGTTGTAAAAACAGGAGTAGTTATAAAAGCAGGAGTAATTGTAGAAGCAGAAGTAGTCCCTCCTAAGATAGAACGAGTAGTAGGCTTTGAGCTAAAAGGTCCAAAACCAAAGCCCTCGGTAGGAGTAGTTATAAAAGCAGTAGTTGTAAAAACAGTAGCTGTAGCTGTAGCTGTTAATCCTGCCGCAATAGTTGTAAGCTGTTCCTGTATTAGTCCCTCCTAGGATAGAACCTGTGGTAGGCTTTGAGCTAAAAAAGTCCAGAGCCAAAACCCACGAGGAGTAGGAGTAGTTGTAAAAACAGTAGCTGTTGAACCCAACATCCCAAAGTTGGCTTGATTGAAATCACCTACAACCACCAACACTCCACCCGAGTAGGCCTGCTGCTGTTTGTAAATAATAGTTAATAGATAATTCATGGCCACGGTTATGTTAGCATCAGAGGGTGTATATACTACAGTTATTATCACAATATTAAACTCACGAGGCAGATAAAAGGGGCCGCACTTCACTGCAAAAAATTCCAAATCAGGAGAACAGTGAGTGTCAATTATTTTAACATTTGTGCTCCAGTTATTATTTATGTAAACACAAGGTTCCCCTCCTCCTGTTCTTCCCAGAGACCATAGTTCTATCTGCTCAATACACTGAGCATCCTGATAATCCAGTAGCCTCTCCTGGAGTATTATTATTATTATTATTATTATTATTATTATTATTATTATTATTATTATTATTATTATTATTATTATTAATTAAATTTCTATACCGCCCCTCTCCCGAAGGACTCGGGGCGGTTTACAGCCTTAAAATTTAAAAAACATATAAATGTACAAAATTAAAATATTTAAAAATAAATTAAACAAATTAGGCCATAAAATCTATAAAACCGATGGATAGTAGGGTCAAGCCACATCTCTGTAAAGACCATGACACAGCAGTCTCGAATATTTTTCTGCAAGAAGATAACAAGTCCCAACTCCACAATCTTATTAGGAAGAGATCTAGCATTAGAAACAAGAAGACCCGGCAATGTAGGCTTGTAAGGATTTCTTCCCAACCTTACATGCAGTCCAGCCCTACAGCCTAGTCTCTGCCTGCGTTTCCTTCGTCTCCTTCGCTTCCTTCGTTTCCTTTACTCTCTAGCAAGAAAGATAATCCACGGCGTCATTCCAGCCAGTTCAGCTGGAGTGTTGTAACTTGAGACTCCTGGTTCAAAAATGTCCTGGCTGTTGCTGCTGTTGCTGCTGCTACTGCTGCTGCTGCTGCTACTCTGCTGCTGCTACTCCTCTGAATGTGTTATTTACAATAGGTTTATTGAGTTATATTTTTGTAACATAGTATCTAATCAGGGTGAAAGTGTGAGAAAGGAGGAAGTTTAAAAATAAAACGGTTACACTTGATGAACAATACCGGTAGAAAGATTAGCCAAGCCCTGCAGGTAGGCACTAGATTCCAGGAGGCTTGGGTAGAAGACACACTCAACAAGACAAAAGGATGGCAGAGGGATAAACAGCAAAGGAAAGGAATTGATTCATGAAGAGTTGATAAAACAGATAATGGAATCCCTCCAGTTACCAAAAAGAATTGCCATAACACATGTGAATGCACATCAGAGGGGCAATTCTTTTGAAAGTGGGGGAAATAGGATTGTGGATGAAGAAGCAAAGAGGGCAGCAAATGAAGAAAGCATAAATGTCTTAATACCCATTGTAGAAACACTAGAAGAGATCCCTGTGTTCAGAAACAGAAGAAAAGAAATAATGCAGATAGGTGGGCAACAAGGAGAGAAGGGTAAATGGTTTCTCCCGGATGGGAGTCAGGTAATCAATAAACCCATAGCGTGAGGCTTATTGGAGAAGTTACATGAAGAAAGCCACTGGGGGAGTTCAGGCATTGGTGGATGAGCTCCTGAAGCATTATGGTTGTATCGGAATTTATACACCAGCAAGACAAATGGTGAATAAATGCTTGATATGTAAAAAGGTAAATAAGCAAGCAATCAGGAAACCAGAAGGGGGAGGGAAGCCTCCAGCCCTTAGGCCATTTCAGTGCATTCAGGTTTTACTACCCATGTAGTACCCTTGTAGTAATGCAACAACTAATGTGGTTTCTAAAATACTATTGGAAGTAATATGTGCATAAACTGTCCAGATATTTTGATTTTCTCAGGAAACAAGGATTGCTGGCACAAACACCTCCCTTGGAGTTTCCAGTCCACAGATTCCAGATCGGAGATTGGGTGCTGATCCGGAGTTGGAAGGAGGAGAAGCTGGTTCCGAAGTGGGAAGGCCCTTTCCAGATGCTGCTGAAATCTGAAACAGCAGTATGAACAGCAGGGAAAGGCTGGACCCACTACACCTGTGTGAAAGGACCAGTGGACGCTCCAACCAAGTGGGAAAGTGTGCCTCAACCCGACCCTTTGAAGTTGATAATAAGAAAAAACAAAATATAGAGACATTAGAAAAAAGGGGGGGTTAAATGTGTTGGTTTTGTAACTGTAAATGTTGGTGTAATTGTTGTTGTTGTACCCATTGCCCAGACTGCGCACCGATACACAGAGACTGCGGAAAAGAGTGTGATATAGTGATCATCGAAGACTGGTGTCCCAAGTACCAATCTCAGCCTGTTACAGACGGTGGTGTCAAAAGTGAAAGGAAAGAAGTACTTTTCCAGGGGTGGACAGAATTGTGACAATGTTAGACCTCAATATGACCTTGGTTACAGGAGTAATTAAGATATGGATTATAGTGGGAGTAGTAGGGTCTGGGAACATATGCAAAGGTCAAAGTATAAATACCTCTGATAACTGTAATGATTGCATTAGAACCACCAAAATGGGTAATAAGATAACCAAAACTGTGACATATACTCAGATGGACTGCAAGAAGGTGGTGAGAACATGTGTTCATAATACCACTCAATTTTCCCTGTGTAATGAAACAGGAAGGGTTACATGCGTTGACCCCTCTAGTATGAAATATCAACAAAATCATTCAGATATTTACTTCATTATGATTAGGACAGAACACCAGTACCTCTGCTAATCACAAGAGTAGAATCTGCTTTGATGCCTGCTGTGCCATGAAGTTTAGTCCCTGGACCACCTGTGGGGGCCTGAGTTAGAAGCAGAATTACCTTACATATTGGTACTCCGATGGTAGGGGCCCACCTAGAGTGTGGACTGAGAAGGATAATGAATGACCACCTGAACATATAATATAGGTGTATGGACTTGCCACTTGGGCTGAAGATGGATGATGGGGATATAGGACTCCAATTTATATGTTGAATCGCATTATTAGGTTACAAGTGGTTCTGGAGATTATCACTAGTGAGACAGCGCTAGCGTTAAATAAGTTGGCTAAACAAAATACCCAAATGAGGACTGCAATTTATCAAAATAGGTTAGCCTTGGATTATTTATTGGCAGAAGTAGGAGGGGTCTGTGGAAAATTTAATTTAACCAACTGTTGTCTGCAAATAGACGATGAAGGGAAAGCCATTGAGAAAGAAAAAAAAAACAAGATGAGGAAAATAGCCCATGTATTGGTCCAAACCTGGACTGGAATACTTGATGATGAGGGGTTCTTGGGAGGAATTTTTAGAAACTGGAAACAAGCTTTATTCATGTTAGCAGTTGTATTTTTCATGTTAATGTGCTTAACCTGTTTGATCCCTATAATAAGAAGTATTGTACAAAACACAATGGCGGGAATGGTAAATGCAACCAATAAGAGTGACGAAAAAATGCTGATGTTAAACAAGGTGACTGGACATGCTGCACTACTTCACTTCCAAAATGCAGAGGAGATCCGGGAAAGTTTAAAACCATTTGAGAAAATTTTTATTTTTAAATTAGTATAAAAAATGGAAAGGGTGGATTTGTGAGAAAGAAAGAAGTTTAAAAATAAAGCAGTCACAAGGGATTAACAATAGAAAGATTAGCCAAGCCCTGCAGGTAGGCACTAGATTCCAGGAGGCTTGGGTAGAAGACACACTCAACAAGACAAAAGGATGGCAGAGGGAAGTTCTAAACAATGTAACTGAGGGGGAGGGATGATGTATTCTTGCTAGGCGGATCGGACAGATTGTACCCCCGGAAGTCCTCTCAAATGGGACCTAAGGGGAGGGGACGGGGGCGTCGCGATAGGAGTGTATATAATGTTATGTGTTTGAATATTTTTGGTGTGGTCTCTGGGTTTAGAACTTCCTGTTGAAGTCTCTCACCAGGATCCACCGCGCTTTGCAAACCGCTTTTCTATTTTCTGCAGAATAAACTCTTTTTCTTACCAATCCAATTTTGTTGGTATTTTAATCACGTTTCCGACAAATTGGCTGCCCAAACATGGGGCCTTGGGCATCTGTTCCTGCATCTTCGGGAGGCGAGGTCAACTGAGGAAGGCATGCCCCATTGATTTCAATGGTCCAAAGTTGCAGTTGCAGGCCAGCAATCCTTGTTTCCTGAGAAAATCAAAATATCTGGACAGTTTATGCACATATTACTTCCAATAGTATTTCAGAAACCATATTAGTTGTTGCATTACTACACGGGTACTACATGGGTAGTAAAACCTGAATGCACTGAAATGGCCTAAGGGCTGGAGGCTTCCCTCCCCCTTTTTGTTTCCTGATTGCTTGCCTATTTACCTTTTTACATATCAAGCATTTATCCACCATTTGTCTTGCTGGTGTATAAATTCCGATACATCCATAATGCTTCAGGAGCTCATCCACCAATGCCTAAACTCCCCCAGTGGCTTCCTTCATGTAACTTCTCCAGTAATCCGCACACTATGGGTTTATTGATTACCTGACTCCCATCCGGGAGAAACCATTTACCCTTCTCTCCTTGTTGCCCACCTATTTGCATTATTTCTTTTCTTCTGTTTCTGAACACAGGGATCTCTTCTAGTGTTTCTACAATGGGTATTAAGACATTTATGCTTTTTTCATTTGCTGCCCTCTTGGCTTCCTCATCCACAATCCTATTTCCCACACTTTCAAAAGAATTGCTCCTCTGATGTGCATTCACATAGGTTATTGCAATTCTTTTGGTCAATTCCTTTCCTTTGCTGTTAATCATTCCCCTTTCCACCCACGTTTTCCAAAGGTATGGCCCATCCACCCCAAAGGCATACTTTGAATCCATATAATCAGTTCCAGCCTTGTTTTCTAACAATTTTAGGGCCTGATTTAATGCATAGTTTGCAAGTTTGGGCTGACCAGTTCTTTGGCAGGCTACCAGATTCTACCAACTCTTTGGTGTGTCCATTTATGATTGCATACCCGTTTTTCTTTAACCCATTCTCTACCCAGGAGGAGCCATCTATAAATAATGCCTTCCTGCCTTCTACTTCCCATTTCATTCATTCATCTCTCTTTCCCCCCTTCTCCTAGCAATTGCTTTGTCTGTATTTACAAACAAATTGGTTAATAAAGAACAAACAAAGGAGCGCTTTACCAAAAACTCTGCTTGAGTTTGTTTGCACACTAATCTTTATTCAAAACAACATAATCCCAAAAAAATTCTCATCTTCTTTGTTTTAAACAAGTGTTGAATTCCAATTCCTTCTTAGGTATTTTTTTTATCAGTGTGTCCTGCACACAGACATAAAAACATAAAAAAAATAAAACAACAACAAAAACCAACTCCACACACACAAAAATCTGAGTTACTGAAATAGTTTTGTATCAAATTCTAGTATCAACTCTTTGCTTTTAATATAAATTTAGTCAAATTCTAATTTAATCAGATTCCATTCAGATGGAAACAAATTTCCATTAAGTAGGTTAAAACATTCCCATCCACCCCTCCTTCCTCAAACCAGAATTCGAAACAAAAAAAAATAGTTAAAAAGATCAACCCCCCCTTTTCTTTCTGTCTCTCTTAATCTCGCTCTTAAAGCAACACAGCCAGAAAAAGCAGGGGTTTTTGTGCCTGCAGACAGAAGTTGAAAAGGCATCCTGCCTGAGCAGGGGGTTGTATTATATGACCTCCAAAGTTCCTTCCAACTTTATTATTCCTGCTAACTTTGGGCTGTTCTTAAGAGTATATATATAGAGAGGTGGGGGGAAAGGAAAACAAACAAACAAACACATCTTTCTTCACTCTTTTTGTTGGCCAGACAAACAAAGTGAAAATATTTCCTCTTGGTAGTTGTCACATTTACCTCACACACAAAAACTTTGACACACATATACATACCAAGACAAGGAAAAGAGAACAGAAAAGAAAACAGAACTTTTAGTTCTACACATCCTGGTCATTCCCACCACAAATCTCAGCTAACTCGAATGAGAGAAGGCAAGAATCTTAAACATACTATGTGATTGTACAGAAAGATAGAGAGAAAAAGAGAATCACTACTTCTTATTTTTCTTTTAGGTACCTTTATTTAGCCAATTCCATTTTCCTAACTTTGCTTTGCTTACAGGAGGACCTAACCAGCTGGTTACTCAAATCCAATTCTTTCATTCACCCATTCCATTCCATTTGCACACAGCCTTTCCCTTTTCCCTAACAAAAGGTCCTGCGCTCTGGCCAAACCCCCAGGCTTTCCAGGTTCTGATACTCCAACAGATCCTTTCTGCAGCTAGGAAAGACCAGAAGGAGCAAAATCCAATTGTGATTGGGGGAAAAAAAGTCTTCTCACTCACACAGAGACATATACACATTTCTCTCATTCCCCTTCTTTCCAAAGCAGTCCTTGAGCTTAAACCCAAAACTCCCTTTTCTACCCTGGCTACAGACACAAAGGGTCTGTGCCAGCAAGATGGGTTTATGTTTCCTTTTCCTGTATGGGGCTACTCAATTTTCTCATTCCCCCCACCACCACCATATGAAGCAGCACAAATTTACCATATCTTCTTTTGTTAAATTTAATTTAGTAATCAGCTTGTTTTATGTTGGTTTCCCCAAGTTTTCTAACAATTTTCCTAATGGGCTGTGGGGATCTATTTTTAGTTTTGGATTTTTCCTAACTTTTTTCACAAAATCCTTCTCCTGGGACCCTCCTGAATTACCCATGATTGGTTTACCACACAATTTTGTTGTCCTTACCAATCTAATGAGACCACGGTTCGCTTCACCAAGCCTCTTTCTCCTTTTACTCAGGAGTTCCCTCACTCCGCCTTGCCAGTCCAAACCCTCGGGACATCCACAGCTTGTGTATGTCTTGCCAGTCCTGTGGACCCTCGGGACATCCACAGCTTGTGTATGTCTTGCCAGTCCTGTGGACCCTCGGGGCGTCTTACACACACCTCTCATAGATCTCAGACTCAAACTGTGCTACCCAACCACCCCTGACCGCCTAGGTTTTATTCCTTGGTTTACCCCAAGTTTTACTCACCTAGGTTCGTGCACGAAGTTGCCCAGTCCTTGTCCTGGTAATTCACTGGTCCCCTCTCCTCAGTTCTTACCAATCACTATTTGGTCCGTGGGCCTAGCTCTGTTTTGCTTCCTCGACCTGCGACTGCAACTTTGGACCATTGAAATCAATGGGGCATGCCTTCCTCAGTTGACCTCGCCTCCCGAAGATGCAGGAACAGATGCCCAAGGCCCCACATTTGGGCAGCCAATTTGTTGGAAACGTGATTAAAATACCAACAAAATTGGATTGGTAAGAAAAAGAGTTTATTCTGCAGAAAATAGAAAAGCGGTTTGCAAAGCGCGGTGGATCCTGGTGAGAGACTTCAACAGGAAGTTCTAAACCCAGAGACCACACCAAAAATATTCAAACACATAACATTATATACACTCCTATCGCGACGCCCCCGTCCCCTCCCCTTAGGTCCCATTTGAGAGGACTTCTGGGGGCACAATCTGTCCGATCCGCCTAGCAAGAATACATCATCCCTCCCCCTCAGTTACATTGTTTAGAACTTCCCTCTGCCATCCTTTTGTCTTGTTGAGTGTGTCTTCTACCCAAGCCTCCTGGAATCTAGTGCCTACCTGCAGGGCTTGGCTAATCTTTCTATTGTTAATCAATTGTGACCGCTTTATTTTTAAACTTCTTTCTTTCTCACAAGGGGGAGGAGAAAGAAAAATGTGACAATTTTTGATAGAGCTTCCATGGACAAGTATAGTCTATCTGATACAGGACGAATGATTTTTTTTTCTTTCTTTTCTTTCCTCCACTTTTAAGCTGTGGAAGCAAATACATTTTTATGTAGCTTCCCAATTTTGTAAGATCTTATTCTGGGAATTATCAAGAAATGGGAAAGCAACTTTTTGGCAGAAGAAAGGATTGAGGGTGTCTTGCAAATAAAGCCCAATTTGTATGAAAGGAGGTAAAATATCTAGGATATATTATAGTTGAAGGGGAAAGGAAAAAGATAGTAAAAGGATTGAGGCTATAGTAGATTTATAATTACCAAACAACAAAAATGGTCTTAAGGGGATTCTGTGGTTAACACAAGGTACTGCAAGAATGGTGATCCAAAAACTATATGAGGGGAATCATTGGGGAATTAAAGCATAGGTAGAAATGTATTTGAAATTCTATGCTACCCTTGGAATTTATGGGATAGCCCAAAGGGCTACAGAGGGATGTTTGATATGTAAAAGGGTTAATAAAGGGTTAAGGCTCCTAAAGGAGGGAGACAAATAGCTAAATGTAGAACAAGTACTGGGGTCTCTGTCTTCTCTTTGACAGGAAGGCTTGGTGGCGGAAACAACTCCTTTGGAATTTCCAGTCCATAGCCGGGACAGTGGGTGCTGATTCGTAAATGGAAGGAGGAACTTCTACAACCAAAGAAGGCAAGTTCCTTATGTTAAATCTGCTGTCCGGAGGGCTGAGAAGGGTTGGACTCACCACACATTAGAGAAGGTGGTGACTGGACCTGAAAGAGGGTGGACGGTCATTCCAGGACAAGGACTAAAAGCCACGTTTAAAAGGACTTGAATGGGTAGTGGACCAGAACCCCTACCTATTTTGAATATCTCTATTAGAATTTCAGGTGACCCCAGACGAAGAACAAAGGTGCTGGTGGTGACTCATCAGAGTGTAAAGATGCTAAGAAAAAGACTCAGGCATTTCTTGAGCAGAGATTTGAAGCTGCTGCATAGCTGCTTGTCACAGCTTGAGACAGCTTGAGAATCTCTCTGTGTTTATTGGTTTTTATATCCTTTTTACATACATAGGCTTTTACATTAAATGCTGACATAAAGTTTTCTAGTAACCCATTACCTGATCAAGGACCAAGTAAAAAACAAATACAGGTAGATCAAAAGGAGAAAGAACTGACAAAGGCAGGAAGAGATAGGAAGTAACTTAAGCATATTATCTACAGGAAGAGATAGGGAGTAACTTAAGCATATTTAGGTAGGTGAGGCATTAAGTCAAAAGGGGATTACCTTTTGGCTGCTTCATTGGGACAAAGGGTATCAAAAGGTTATGAGGTTTGTGGGGGGGGGGACATGGCAGTTTGCTGCGCGTGCATTTTTCCCCACATCTCACTCTTTTCTATTTTATTAGTGAGGACATTATCCTAAGCTGGAGTAGTTAGTAGGTCTTAGTTTAGTATGGAAGATTGCAAGTAAAGAGAAAAGACATTGAAATAAACAACAACAGCTCATAGGGATAGCAACTATTATAATGAGATATTGAACAATCTTTCCGAGAAGGCCAATGGGAAGCCATGACCATAGAGCACTCCACCAATTTCCTAAGGTATCAATTTTTAAATCAGAAGTCAAGTTATGTAAAACATTAATTTGCTTTTGAATAATGCCAGATTGATCAGAAAGATTGAAACAACACATTCCTTCGAGTACTTCACATCCTAGATGTTGCCGGAGCAACAGATAATCAATTGCAGCACGATTTTGTAAAATAGCTTTACGAAGTTCTATTAGCTCTTGATTAATAGCAGATAAAGCTAGGGAGGTCGCATTAATGGTTTTTGCTAAATTACATGCAAGAGCATTTAAAATTACATGAGCTCGGACAGCAAGTGCTGGTACCCCTACTAATGAAATGGCTAAGGCAGTATATTCTGCTTTATTGAGGAGGGTTCTAGAAGAATCACAAGTATCGTCCAGGGTTACTGATCTTCTGTGACGTTTTGAACTGGATATGTTGAGTTCTGTTCTTGCTGGCAAAAATATGGTGAGTCTACTAAGGCAACAGTGTGTTGTACTTACATTGGCAGGAATGTAATTAAATGTCTGTTTCCCACAGGTAAAGAACCATCCCTTTTGTAACCATATATGTGCATAATTAAAGGATACCTCTTGAAAGGAGGTACAATTTAAAATTCCTTGAGCTGGAGTAGTTAGTGGGTCTTAGTCAGGGGACATATAACTTTGCATTTGTTTATACAAAACATAACTTGTTCCTGGGGTAAGTTAATGGTAGTTTAGTGTGGAAAATTGAAAATAGAGAAAAAAAGACATTGAATAACCATATATGTGCATAATTAAAGGATACCTCTTGAAAGGAGGTACAATTTAAAATTCCTTGACTGACATGTATACAATGAAGTTTTTTAGGTGAAGTAGTACAATTGACCATTTTTGCACAAGTAAGATTTGTAGGCACAGCTACAATTGGTGTATGCAAAACAATAGCATCAAGGGGTAACATATAAGAGGCATGACCCCAGCTTGACATAGTTGCATAATGAAATTCATTGTCTGATAGAAAATTGCTTAAATCAGTATAATTTTTTAAAACTGAAGCTGGGACACACACAGGTATAAGACAGGTAGAGAGTAGATTTTCCATGTCATATGATTCAGAAATACAAAAGTCTGTCACTTGTGTTACATTAGCTAATTGCACCCAAATATTATATTTCATCCGTGATTCTAAAGGATGAAGTGGGAGATTCATGAAGAAGGAAAGAGAGGCAAAGAATGACTAAGGAATTTGCAGTCAAAACCACAAATATGGCAGCGCATAAATTCTCTGGTGTAGGTTCTTTTCCCTGCTGTTGTAGAACCTCCTGCGCTTTGGATGTTAGGTTCTTCACATCGCCCCAGGTTGTTGGCCGACAGCAATAGCGAGAGTGAAAGGGACGTTGTGCTGTCTGAAGAGTCACCTGCTTCATTTCCGGTATTGGGTTCTGGATTTGATGCCACGACATCTTTGGCTGGTCGCACACACCGGGCTGGAATCCAGAGAGGGCCTGTAGGAGCAAGCACAGCAGCATAGCCTCGTCCCCATGTTAATAAGGGAACTGGACCTAACCAGGTTTTATCAGGCAATTGCCGATAATATACCAATGGATTAGGGAGCACAGCTTTCTGCTGAAAGTGACGCTGGTAGGCAGTAGTGTTTTGAAAAGAAATATTTAGCTGGTTTAAAGTTATTAAGACTTTATTGACTTGACTAGTTATCCATGCCAAATTAGGTACCCTTGATCCCTCCTTTTTTAATTGTTTAAGTAAACATTCTTTAATTGAACAATTGGCTCGTTCCACAATAGCTTGGCCAGTAGAATTATAGGGAAGGCCATGACGAAGAAGAATATTCCATGTAGTGCAAAACTGTAGGAAGGTAGTGGAAGTGTAAGCTGGGCCATTATCTGTTTTTATAACAGCCGGTTTTCCCAAAGCCATAATAGCAACCATAAGATGGGAAATGACGTGATTAGAGGTTTCTCCCCATTGGGGGGTTGCCCAAATGGCACTGGAAAAAGTGTCAGTTGAAACATGGAGATATTTCCAAGGGGCTAAAGATGGAACGTGAGTAACATCCATTTGCCATAATTGATTGGCTTCTCAACCATGTGGGTTAACACCTGTGTCTCCTATAGGGGATAGACCTGCACATTGAGGACAAGCGGAAATGATTTGTTTCGCTTGGCTTAGAGGAATATGGCAGGATTGTGCCAGGCCACAAGCATTTTGATGGAAAAAAGAGTGACTATAAAAGGGATCAGAAAACGAAGTGGGTAAGATGTGAACAGCAGTGTCTGCCTAAGCATTACCTTCAGAGAGAGGTCCAGGTAAAGAGGAATGACTTTGAATGTGTGAAACAAAATATGGATGAGTACAATCCTGTAATAAATGCTTCAAAGTTAAAAACAAAGATAATAAATTAGCATCTAGTCTGGGTGTTAGATAAGCACCAGGTAAATTAACAATAAGTTGACAGACATAATGAGAGTCGGAAATGAGATTAAATGGTTTTTGAGCAAAAGTGTGAAAAGCAAGAATGGCAGCTGCAAGTTCCGATCTTTGCGGTGTGGGTTGCATAGCTGTGTAAAGAGTGTGCCATTTTGCTGTTGATTCATCTCGATATGTGATTGCTCCTCTAGTCTTGCCGCCATCAGAAAATACAGTAATAGCATCAGATAAAGGCTGATTTGAAAGCATAGAGGAAATGCGAAAAGAGGAAGTCATTAAGAATGTAAAGCGAGGGTCTTTAGGTAAATGATAGGAAATCTTCCCTACATAGTCTATCAAAGCAATTTGTAAAGATTGACATGTCTGAAATGCAAATTCAAAATTAGATTTAGCAACAGGGATACAAATGTCCACCAAGTCTGTGCCAGTCTGTTGAAGAGCCCGCAAACGGCCTTGTACTATTAAATCTGATATAGCAAGAAAAATATGTAAGACATTATGGGAAGGAGTGTTAGGTAGGTAGAGCCACTCAATACAATAAACTTGATTGTTCTTTATAGCAGAAAGGACTGCTGTAGGTAATTTCTCAGTGGAGAAGATTAATAAAGTTAGCGGAGAATTAAGAACAGGAATACGGTCAACGAATTTAGTTCTTATAATTGAATTAATTTGTTTAATAACACCTTGCACTGATGAAGGAATGGAGATTACATCTGCAGGGGATTTGCCCTGGGTGAGTAACTCAAATAAGGGGCTTAACAGACCTGTAGGTAAGCAAAAATAAGGTCTTACCCAATTAATAGTGCCCAAAATTTGTTGTAGCTTAACCAGCGAAATAGAAGAAGGTAAAGAGAACTGTGGAATATTAGGACTTGAATAACTTCGGAGGAGTTTGTGTCCTAAATACACATATGGTGAGGAAAGCTGTACCTTTTCAGGGGCTATTTGTAATCCACTGTTGGCTAGATCTACTTGAAGTTCCGAAAGCCAATAAGATGGGATGGAAGGGGCTCCTATAAGAATATCATCCATATAATGATAATGCTGTTGGATGACGTTTACGAAAAGGAGCCAAAGCATTGGCTACAAAATATTGACACAAAGTGGGACTGTTCAACATTCCTTGTGGTAATACAGTCCAATGGTAACGGCAAGTGGGTTCAGTGTGATTTATAGCTGGTACTGTAAAAGCAAATTTTTCTCTGCCATGCACAGAGGTATGGAGAAAAAACAATCTTTCAGATCTATGATCATTAATTGATGATCCTGTGGAATTAAATTTGGATTGGGGGTGCTACACTGCAGAGCTCCCATAGGCTAAATACATGCATTCACAGCACAGAGATTGTGTAGGAATCTCCATTTGCCACTTTTCTTTTTGATAACAAAAACTGGAGTGTTCCATGGACTAGTGGAAGGGGCAATGTGTTTGGCTTGTAATTGTTCTTGAACAAGAGTTTTTAATGCCTGTAATTTGTACAGAGGAAGAGGCCATTGTTCCACCCAAACAGGTGTAGTAGTTAACCAAGTTAAGGGTAAGGCAAACATTTTATTCATCGAAGGTGACGGTAGCCCCCCATTTACTAAGCAAGTCTCGTCCCCATAAGTTGACATGAATGTCAAAAATGAAAGGACGAAGTTGAACAGTTACAGTAGAATTGGGAAGACTTGCAGAAAGAAATTGTGTACTTTGTCGTGCACCTTGTCGCCCTCCTACACCCCAAACACTAGGGCATGGGTCAGTGGGCCAAGATGCAGGCCAATCTTTAGCTGAAATTACTGAAACATCAGCCCCTGTATCAATTATGCCCTCAAAAGGCTTACCCTGGAAAAAGACTGTCTGACAGGGTCGCTGGGTGGTGATTGGGGTGGTTAATGCAATTACAACGGGATCCGTGGAACCAAACCCGCCGTCCCCTCGATCCCTATCACGACCCCCTGCAGGGACAAAATAGGGCAAATGGAGTAATTGTGCAGGACTAGTATTGCTTGGCAAAGTCTGTGGCATGTTAGTCCATAATTGAATAAAGATGACACCTGTATAGTCAGAATCAATTACTCCAGGTATTACAAAAATTCCCTTTTTTCCCATGCTAGATCGAGGCAAAATTAATCCAACATATCCAGAAGGGAGAGGTCCAGAAAGTTGTGAAGGAACTACTTGTACTTCTGGAAATTTGAAACACACTTCTTGTTGGATAGTTAAATCTATCCCAGCACTCCCTCTAGTGGCAGCAGGGGTATTGTTAATTGTTGATGGAATTACTGAAGACACTCTGTTTGGACCGTGGCCAGAGACTGGCCCGCTTTGAAGTTTCCCAACCGGCATTCATGAGCCCAATGAAATCCCTTATTACACTTAGGGCATTTTGTTTTTGGACGTCTCCCAGCATTATTTTTAAATGGTTGGGAGGCATACCTTCCTCCCCCAGGATTTCTGCATTCCTGTTTAAAGTGTCCAATTTTACCACAATTATAACATTTCCCCTGAGGTTTCTGAGCTTTTGTAAGAGCTGCAGCTAAGAGATTAGTTTGAAAAGAAGCAGTTCCTATATCCTGACATGCTTTGATCATTTCTGCTAAATCTGGTTGAGCTCCCGATCCAATGACGGCCCGTTTACATTCAGTGGTGGCATTTACTTTAGCCAATTTCATAAGCAATTCAGCTTGGGCATCAGGATTATCAATTTGTCGTTTCAAGGCATCTTGCAGATGGTTAATAAAATCTGCATATGGTTCATTTGCCTTTTGACAAATATTTGAAAATGCTTGAGATGGTTTCCCAGTTATAGGAACTTTTTCAAAAGCTTTGTAAGCACATTCAGAGGATATTTGAAGAGTAGCTATAGGCAAAACAATTTGTGCATCCACTGGAGTGTAATCACCAGAGCCATATAACTGCTCTGGGAGGTAAACACCTCCAGAAGTTGCAGCTCTTAATGCACATTGATGTCTAAACTCACTATCCCATACCACATACTGAGCTGGTGTTAATAACATACGAATTGTTGTTTTCCAATCTTCTGGTACCAAAACATGATTCCTCATTGTTGCTTCTAACATACCTTGCACATAAGAACTTCCTAACACAGTATCTCTTATACCCTTACGCAATTCTGTTAAGATTGCATAAGAAAGTGGTCAATATTCAACCACTGGGGCTCCATTTGGGTCTACCTGCCCAGTCAAATGTACAGGACAAACTGAGAGCATATCTGCTATTTCCTGCATATCTCCCTCCCCTTTTGCCATTTGATTTTCTAATACATGGCGAATGGAAACATAAGATCTAGAATTCTTTTGCTCTGAAGGTGTCACATCCATCATGGAAGATATAGGAGCTGATGGAACTGAAACCTTTTCATGATCAAAACCTGGAGAGGGAGTAGAACTTAATTGTACTGCATCCGCCCCATATTTTTCCACTGCGTGGTGTCAACAATGCAAAACATCCACTGAGGCTCGGGGTTCCTGATGAAAGGTGTTACCTATTCTTTCCCAATCCTTAAGTTGGAGCGTCCCCCTTTCAGGATACCAAGGACAGTTTTTTCCTATCTCACTCACTAGCTTCCTAATCTCCCTTTCAGGCATTGTCATGCCTGACTTGTGTAAAAGAAACCTTAACTCTCTTACATGATTTTGCTGATGGTGAGATATATCACAGCCCATACTTACAGTTTGAGAAATCTCGCAGGACGAGAAGATGAGAAGGTGCACCAAGGGGTCTGTTCCAGACGACTGTAAGTATGTTGGTTGCTGCTTTCCCTCGGGAGGGGATGTCCCTGTCCAGGGGCCAGATGTGCGATGCTAAGAAAAAGACTCAGGCATTTCTTGAGCAGAGATTTGAAGCTGCTGCAGAGCTGCTTGTCACAGCTTGAGACAGCTTGAGAATCTCTCTGTGTTTATTGGTTTTTATATCCTTTTTACATACATAGGCTTTCACATTAAATGCTGACATAAAGTTTTCTAGTAACCCATTACCTGATCAAGGACCAAGTAAAAAACAAATACAGGTAGATCAAAAGGAGAAAGAACTGACAAAGGCAGGAAGAGATAGGAAGTAACTTAAGCATATTATCTACAGGAAGAGATAGGGAGTAACTTAAGCATATGTAGGTAGGTGAGGCATTAAGTCAAAAGGGGATTACCTTTTGGCTGCTTCATTGGGACAAAGGGTATCAAAAGGTTATGAGGTTTGTGGGGGGGGGGGAAAGCATGGCAGTTTGCTGTGCGTGCATTTTTCCCCACATCAGAGAAGTAAAAGTGGTTTGTTACAAATAAAATGAATAACTAAGACAGAAGGCATACCATTAGAAACTGAAAATGTAGAATTGTAAATTGTAAGAATTAGGTGGTAAATGTATATCTTTTGTTATTATCACTGTAATTGTTGTAGCTGTTATTACTGTTGTAATTGTGGATCAATTTGTGGATGTGAAATACTGTGTAATAATCATGAGGGGTGGATTCTAATTCTAATATTATTGAAGACAACACACCAGAGCAGCCTGGGAAATAAAGGTAAAAATTTGTTTGGGGGATTTAAAGGTAGATGACAATCATGAAGCAGAATGGATATTGCAGAAGGAATTAGGAAAGTGGCTAAAGCTCCTGAACAAAAGTATGAAAATATGTGGAGCGATTGGAGTTGGTTAACAAATTGGCTTCCCAATTTTGGATGGTTAAAACAAATATTTATAGGACTAGTGTTTATAGTTGTGATAGGTATTATGTGTTGTGTTTGTCTCCAATGTTTACCCTGCTGTATTTTATTTTGCACCAAAACGTTGGGGTCAGTAGCGAAAAGCATCTCTGGAGAAGATGTACAGATTCAATTTATGTTATCTAATATAGCCAAAAATGAAGATTCATCAGAGTATACAGAAATACAGGGGGGATTGATAAATATGCATCAATATGATAAATCTTCAGAGTCAGTTAAACCTACAATACAATAGAAACTAATTGAATAGAAGAATAAGTACAATTGGTGGAAGTCAGGAAAAGATAACATAAAGGAAGTAAGATAAACATATAGGCAAAAATAGCTGGGTCTGAGAAAGGAAGAAGAGAAGCCATAAAAAATATATAGCTGTAAAAGGAAATGGCTAGCCAGGAAAGACAGGTTGAATTGGAGAATACGGTAGGAAAATAAGCTGAATAAGATAAGAGGAAAGGCACACTGAATTGAAAAGCAGGAAAAGAACCTATTGTTTTAAAATGGGGACATAAATATCTACAGAGTTTAAAATAACCATTTAAATGTCTAATTTTTCTTATTATTATTGTATATGTGAATATGATTTAATATGTTATCAGGAAATGTGTATAAGTGGACGGAAAGAGTGTAACCTCATAGTACCTCAGCCAATGGGGAAAGAGGAGGGATGTAGCGGCCGGTGATAGGGATGAATAAAAGAAGGAAATATTTTGGATTAAAACTTTGGAGAGAACCAAGCTTTGATAGCTTCTCTCCCTGCTTATTGCAATAAACGAAACAAAAGGCCTTCACTGTGTCTTGGCTGGTTATTGGTCAGGCGAGCTTGCCTCTGGTCATGAAGGAAAGTAGCCAGGAGCACATAACAGATGGAAAGAATGTTACCAGACTTATTCTGATTTTTAGCTTGGATGTAGACAGTCTGTCAATTATTCTGAACAATTCCATAAATAAATTCCTTCCTCTGGTTCAGGACTTTCCTGATACCAACACTTCTCCATAATACAGGTAATCCTCAACTTACAACTGAGTCCAAAATTGCTGTTGTTAAGTGAGACATTTGTTAAGTGAGTTTTGCTCCATTTTATGACATTTCTTGCCCAAGATGTTAAGTGAATTACTGCAATTGATAAGTTAGTAATCTGGTTGTTAAGTGAATCTGACTCCCCCATTGACTTTGCTCATCAGAAAGTTGCAAAAGGGGATCACATGACCCCAGGATGCTGCAGCGGTCCTAAATATGAACCAGTTGGCAAGCATCTGAATTTTGATCACATGATCATAGGGATGCTGCAAAAGTTGTAACTGTGAAAAATGGTCACAAGTCATTATTTTCAGTGCCATTTTAACTTCAAACGGTCACTAAATGAACTGTTGTAAGTCGAAAATTACCTGTACATTACTGTGCTGTAAAGGATCTCCCCAATTCCTATTCTTGATGATCTATTTTCCTGGTTCAGCCTGCTGTGTGCAAGTCAGCAGAGTCATGAGTTAGACGGCCATTTTATTTTCACTTTGTGAAATGTCCCCAAAAGTGTGTGTGATAGACAGGATAAGTATACATATTGCCCCTCACCAAGTTTGTGGAGAAATTTCTTTGGTTCTCAAGCATTCCTCCAATCCCACGAGAATCCTCCTCCAGACTCTACAGCAGGGGTCTGCAACCTTGACAACTTTAAGACTTGTGGACTGGCTGAGGAATTCTGGGAACTGAAGTCCACAAGTCTTAAAGTTGTCAAGGTTGCAGACCCCTGCTCTACAGCAGGGTTTCTCAACCTTGGCAACTGTAAGGTAAGGTTTAAGTGGACTTCAACTACCAGAATTCCCTATCCGTGCTGGCTGGGGAATTCTGGGAACTGAAACCCACACTTGTTAAAGTTGCCAAAGTTGAGAAGCCCTGCTCTAGAGTCTACAATACAGGTAGTCCTCAACTTGCAACCATAATTGAGCACAAAATTTCTGTTGTTAAATGAGACATTTGTTAAATGAGACATTTTGCCCCATTTTAGGACCTTGCCTCAGTTGTTAAGTGAATCACTGCAGTTGATAAGTTAGTAACCCGGTTGTTAAGTGAATCTGGCTTCCCCATTGAGTTTGAGTGTCAGAAGGTCGTGAAAGGTGATTACACGATCTTGGGACACAGCAATGGTCATAACTATGAGTCAGTTGGCAAGCATCTGAATGTTGATCACATGTTCATGGTGAGGCAGGACATAAAACGGGACATAGGACATAAAACAGGACATAAAGAGAAATACTGACATGAGTCTCATAGATAGTGAAATGTGTGTATTAGAAGATGAACAAGGAAATGGAAAATGTCAAACCACAAGTTCATTTGTCGGTCGCACATAAGTGTCAAGCTTGAAGCTCTGTTACAGGTAACCACATATGTCTCTATGTCTCACTTGTAGCTAACCACAAATGTGCTGCAGGAAACCTAGATACTTTGGCATGAAACCTGTAACCTCGAGAGGGGGGAGACAAGATATTTTAGCTACTTTAGCATAGCAACAGGGAGCTGTAAGGGGGCTGTGATTCAAGTAAGCAATCAATGCTAACAAGTTACATTTCTGTGTTTTGCTGTTTCTGAAGAGTATATATGAACTTGTTTTTTTATAAGAAGCTGTTCAGATGTGTTTACAAATATATTGCTCTGAACTTTGCACAAATAAATCAACTTCTTTTGATTCCGTGGTCTGAGTCCTGTGGTTTTCTGCAACAGTTTATGGCAACTGCGGCAGGACTTGGAGCGATATTTCACTGAGGACGGAACGGACCGACCGGTGCTCAGTTGGGGCCGTCATGCTGAACCTTCAGCCGGCACGGACGATTTCTCCGGAAGGAGGTGGACGGCACCGCAGGGGTATACGGTGGACAACCAACCGATCCAAGAACCTGAACAGAATCAAAACAAGTCACGAAACAAAGCCAGCGGAAAAGAAGACACATGCAGGCAAGTATTGAGGAAATTGTACACCCACTCATTTTGAGAGTGGAAGAGGGGGCTTGATCACCCCCCTGGGTCCGGGATCGGTGTATCCTAACGAGGCCCAAGAGTTGTGTGGGTGGTTAAGCCGTTGCAGTTCCTGTTGGTGACCGTTGGAACGTCCGGCATCGCAGGTCAGTGACAGTGTCTTAGAAAATGGGTGGTGGAGGAAGTGTCCCTCGGACACCTCTTCAGTGTATGTTGAGGAATTTTAAGAAAGGTTTTAGTGGAGATTATGGAGACCCCAAGGTCAATTTCAAGAACAAGTGGAGGCCATAGGCTTGGCCGCAGCTGAACAATGGCCTGAGGACTGAAGGGGACCGGGTTTAAGTCAAGTCCCCCCTGAACCCTTGGTCCGAATGAAGATAGGGGGCAATAATGTGACCTTTTTAGTAGATATGGGGGCATCTAGATCTGTAGTTACTAAGTTATTGGCTCCCTTCTCTGCTGATGTTATAAATGTACAAGGAGTTGATGGCTCCGTCAATTGCCACCCTTTTCTAAAGCCCCTGAGATGTTCCCTAAATGGAAGGGATATTGAACATCAATTCCTATACATGCCTGAGTGTCCCATTCCTTTGTTGGGTCGAGACATATTATGCAAAATGGGGGCAACTGTGTCGTTTGAAGAAGATGAAATGGCACTAGTAATGAAGCATCCTCCAGATGAGATGTGGCGAATAATGGTGGCCCAAGAGGTTCAAGTCCTCGATACTTGGCAGGAGTTTGATGTGCCCCGATTATGGGCAGAAGATAATCCACCAGGATATGCAGCTCACTATTCACCACTAGTCATTCAAGTAAAGCCTCTGGCAGTGCCTATTCGTCTCCAGCAGAGGAATTACCCTCGTCCCATTGCACAAGCAATTCAAGACCATATTACCAAATACTTAAAGGCAGGCATTTTAATGACTATTCACTCTCCTTGGAACACTCCACTCTTACCCATCCCAAAGCCTGATGTCTCATTTTGCCCAGCCCAGGATTTGCGCATCGTTAACCATACTACAATTACTGTACACGCTGTTGTGCCTAACCCATATACCCTCCTGAGCTTGATTCCAGCATCACCTGTTTGGTTCTCTGTAGTTGATTTAAAAGATGTTTTCTTTACCATTCCAATACATAAGGACAGTCAGAAACTGTTTGCTTTTGAGTGGGAAGACCCAGTAACAGGCCAGAGAAGACAATACGCTTGGACCAGACTTCCTCAGGGATTTAAAAATTCACCTATTCTTTTTGGCAATGCCTTGGCCTCAGACTTAGAAGACTTCCAGCCATGTGAGGAAGGAGATGTACTACTCCAATACGTTGATGATGTGTTAATAACTGGACAGACAAAAGAAACTTGTTGGGACAACACCAACCAACTACTTCATCTATTGATGGACAAAGGATACCATGCCTCAAGGATGAAAGCCCAATTAGTGAAACCCCAGGTTAAATACTTAGGCTATACCATGGGTTGGCAACCTGTGGCTCTGGAGCCGCATGCGGCTCTTTCAGTCGTCTCCTGCGGCTCCCAGCCACGTGCAGTGCCAAAAAAAAAACAGGACTAAAAAAGTTGAACCAATCAATTCAAACTTCTCACGAAAGAAGTTTTGTTAGAGAATTTTAATTTCTCTATTGGTGAAAAAATAAATCAGAAGCTCTCACAGTTGACTGCATTTAGCTGATTCAAATAAATTTCTTTATATTCATATCAAAATATTTACAATACCATACATTCTTCTTTACACCAACATAGCTCAATGAAGACTTCTTACAGAGAGATACAGAGACAAAACTGAGAGTGAAAATTCAGCTCCTAACTCAATACCTTTTTGCACAGACTCAGTAGCACTTTCTTCACATTGGCTGACTGAGTTACCACATGACTCTTCCTGTTCATGAATATTCCAACAAGTTTGAATTGATTGGTTCAACTTCTTTGGTTTGTGGGACGCTGTTCGCCATGGGCTCGACATAGATGGGGGGGAGACAGCTCCGGAAGGAGACAGCCCTGTAGCCAGAAGTTGGTGGTCCAAGCGGAGCGGCACAGAAGACCTACCGGTCGGCGTGGAAACCTCCAGCGTTGCCGGTGAGCAAGGCCTGGCATCCGCAGCCTGGTTCTGCACCCTGACGACCAGCTGGATCGGCTTTCACTGCTCTAACCCGGGGATGCCAGCGGCATAGAAGGCAGTTTGGTGGCGCTGCCGTGGACGGGGTGTCCTTGCAGCGGACAACTTGGGCCCGGATATTTCCTGCAGCTCGCAGCTCGGGACCGGAGACACCGGTGGCGCACGGCCCAGACTGTCAGCGTTGCCGTGGGACCACTCCCTGCGGCGCCAGCTAATGCGGCGTGCTTCCAGTGGCGAAAAAGGGGCCTGAGCGGCGGCGGAACAAGATGCTAGGCAGCACAAACTGAGCAGGGTCTTGATAAGCAACAAGCCAAGGCCCCGCGTCCCTCCTGCCACCGCTTAGTTCGTGCTGCCTAGCATCCACCTGCCTGCCTGCTTGCAGGCCTCCGTGCTCCTTCCCCAAAGTGTGCAATTGCTCAGAGCCTGTCCCAAAAGGTGCTGCTTCCCTGGCAGGAGCCGAGTTTGCAAGCCTTGCTGGCAAGCCAGGAAAAACGAAGGTTTGGAGGGTTCCCTCCTGCTGCGGAGCTGCAGTGCTGGCCCTGGGCTGACGGGGGAGGGGGTGGGGGGTTATCCAGGGCCTAAAAAGTCCTCCAGGACAGGCTCAGGGCCGGCCCTCTTTCCCTGGCCGCAGAAGAAGGGTCTCCACCCGGGCGGGCAGGTGAGCAAAACCCCGAAACCTTTTGTGTTCGTTTGCAAAGAAGCAGTGAAAGCCAGTCCAGCTGGTCGTCGGGGTGCGGAACTGGTCTGCGGACGCCAGGCCTTGCTCACCGGCAATGCTGGAGCCTCCCACACCAACCAGTAGGTCTTCCGTGCCGCTCCGCTGGGACCGCTGGCTTCTGGCTGCGTGGCTGCCTCCCTCCAGAGCTGTCTTTCCCCCCCTCAGGCCATGTGCCACTGGCGTCTTCTCTTTGCAAACAAATGCGAAAGGTTTCGGGGTTTCGCCCGCCCACCCGCCCGGGTGGAGACCAGAGTTGGCGGCTCTAACGTCCTACTATCATTGGCTGCAATCCTATCCACCTGTTTTGTCCAACCGATTGCAAGCCAATCGCTGCCTGGTTCTGAATTAACAGCCCACTGACCTGCGTGATCCCAATGACTGAGCTGACTTCGCAGGAGCCTCCATCGGATTGGAACTTTCCTGTCCGATTGAGCTCAGTTTAGGCAGAGCCTTTCTTAGCGTGGGGTTCACATGTTAGTGGGGCTGACTCTAGTTTTCTGGCAAGGGTGCCACGCTCCGGCCTTCCTCCAAAGCGCCGTCCTTGGAGGGGTAGTCCAAGGCACCACTTTCAGCCGGCTCCTTTGGCATGGCCCCAATTCTGCTCCAGGGAAATGAGGGCGGGGCGGAGCGGGGCAGCGCTGCCTATCTCAGTCATATGGAGGAAGGGCCGTGTAAACACCACCAGATGGCTCCGCAGTGGCCGCTGCCACTGCCATGGGAGATGAGTAGGCTGTTGCTCCCGTGGTTGCCTTCCCGCCGCTATGGAAGATAGCCTGGTCCGTGCCTTTGGGGGCCTCATCCTCCAGCAGCCCCGCCATGCCCAAGGCAAGGCCCCCCCGCTCGCCGCTTCAGCAAAGGGGGGAGAGCAGTCTTTTCCGAGGGGAGGAGAAGCCAGAATGGCAGAGCCGTCCAAAGCAGAGCTGGACAGGGGCAGGGCCGGTGCATGTGTTGCCTTAGGCTCCCCTCTTCATTCAAGCCCCCTGTTACATGTGTGTGCGCATGCACACACGCATGCACACATTTTGCGGCTCCCAGTTTTTTCTTTTGTGAGGGAAACGGGTCCAAGTGGCTCTTTCACCATTTTATTTATTTATTTATTATTTATTTTATGATTTTTATACCGCCCCCCTCCCGAAGGACTCGGGGCGGTGTACAGCCCAATTAAAACGACAACATACAAAAATTAAAATTATTAAAAATAAATTAAATAATTTGGCCCGATATTTAAAAACCCAATACATAATCTAAAAACACAATCCCCTAAAAACAATTATGGCCATTGTTGGAGCTGGAGCTATTATCCCAGGCCGGCTTGTCGGAATAAGTATGTTTTTAATTCTCGACGGAAGGAACGCAATTCCGTCATTGTACGGAGTTCGGGGGGGAGCTCGTTCCAAAGCGTTGGAGCTCCCACAGAGAAGGCCCTCCCCCTGGGGGTCGCCAGCCGACATTGTTTGGCCGACGGCACCCTGAGGAGACCCTCTCTGTGGGAGCGTACCGGACGGTGGGAGGTATTTGCTGGCAGAAGGCGGTCCTGTAGATATCCGGGTCCGATGCCATGGAGCGTTTTAAAGATGGTCACTAACACCTTGAAACGCACCCGGTTTTAGGTTGCCGACCCCTTGGTTATACTATAAGTCAGGGCCAGAGAGCTATAGGTCATGAGAGAAAGGAAGCTGTGTGCCAAATTGCAGAGCCAACTAATAGGAGAGAATTACGGGGGGTTTTAGGAGCAGCAGGTTATTGTAGAATATGGATACCGAATTTTGCCCTGCTAGCCAAACCACTCTGAGTCCACAAAGTGGGGAGAAAGGGAACCCTTTGTTTGGATGCGTGAACAAAAACAGGCTTTTGAGGCTTTAAAATTGGCATTATCTCAGGCTCCTGTTATGGAACTTCACAACCTTGAAAAACCTTTCAATTTGTATGTGGACTCAAAGCATAATTTGGCTCTTGGCGTCCTGTCTCAAGAAAAAGGAAGTTGGCAACAACCCATAGCTTATCTGTCAAAACAACTTGATGCAGTATCAAAGGGATGGCCACATTGCCTTAAAATTCTGGCAGCCACAGCTCTCCTGTTAGAGGAAGCTAATAAATTGACTTTTGGACAGCCAACCACAATATACAGTATACCAGTCATGCAGTTTGTGGAGTTTTGGAAACAAAGGGACATTTATGGATAACTACAGAATTTATAAGTATCAAGCTCTCCTCATTCAAAACCCTCAAGTGACATTAAAGCAGACAAATGGCCTAAACCCAGCCACCCTATCGCCTATACCAGGTCCTAAAGTTGAACATAATTGTATGCAAGCAATAGAAAGTCAATTCTCATGTAGGCCTGATTTAACTGATGTGCCACTGAAAGCGGTGGACTATAATTGGTTTACTGATGGGTCAAGCTTCATCACAATGGGAGAACGATATGCGGGCTATGCAGTAGTCTCGCTTGAGAAAGTCATAGAAAGTGGGCCACTCCCAAAAGGCACAAGTGGACAGGCAGCAGAACTGTGGGCTCTAATATGGGCACTGGAAAGAGCACTGGATGAAAGTATAAACATTTGGACTGATTCTAAATATGCATTCCTCACATTACATGTACATGCTGCGGTCTATAGAGAGAGAGGATGAACCGGACTATAAAGGAAAAGGTGACAAAGGTGTGCCTTGAGACTCACCTTAAGTGGGTGGATGCATTGCCATTAGCACTTTGGTCTGTGAAAAGGAAACCCCTTGAAAAGGAATTAGGCTATCTCCTTTTGAAATGATGTTTGGAAGACCCCCTGTGATAAGTACTACTTTGAAAAATCATATAGGGGACTTGAGTCAATTAGGGGCTTCATGGGTGAGTCAAATGGTGGGAGAATTAAACAAGCAAATACAAGAAATCCAACAATATTGTGTGTCTCTCACTCCACCATTTTTGAGTACCCCCAATCATAATATTCAAGTGGGAGACAAAGTATGGGTAAAACACTGGAAAGGGGAAAACTTGAAACCTAGATGGAAGGGCCCGTATACTATGGTCATGTGTTCTCCACTTGCAATAAAGGTGTTAGAATCCAAGTCTTGGATTCACTGGACTCGAGTTAAGCCCGCAGCTGATGAATATTGGGAGGCAGAGCAGGACAAGACCCATCCTTTAGTGGTGCACTTGAAGAAGCGCCCCCTATAACTGCCCTACTGGCAACGGGCAGAAGAGGCCTTACTGGTGTCACTCCAGAAGCTGACCCTCTATGTACGGCTGAAGATAAGAACGAGAAAAACAGCTGTTAAAGTGTTAGGAGTGTGTGGTGTAGGTTGGATCTATTTCAAGCAATGGTAGTCCAACAATACATAGCCATAGGTGCAGTGAGTATGGCCTTAGTGGGTCTGATCACCCTGGTTGTGACCTGCTGTATTGGGCACCTTTTCTTCTGGAACCGCCCCAATCCCAAAGAAACAGGTGTTGCACTTAAAAGCACTGACTGTGACCAAGGACAGTGTTTATCTCCTGGAGACACTTATGTTTGAAGAACCCTGGGAGTGGGTCCTCTGTAGTATAGTAGGAGTCTCGGGAGTGTGGGCATTATATTTAGCAAATAAGAATCGGCTGTGTGGCTCACCCAAGACTGACCCTGTCCTTTCCCAAATCACACCTAATCCCATCCATCTTCCTGATGTGGTAATTTCATAATTGCAATTGCTCCCTTTGTTGTGGCTGTGAGTGTGAAACTGAGTGGGATGTTGGAATCATAGGATAGAAAAGGAAAGGAAGTTGACATTGAGTCATTTTAGATTGTCAAACATGAATCTTCTATGACTTTGGTTACTATTTGCAAGTGGCCTGTTGGGTGATAAGGCCCTGAACGGTAGTCCCAAGTGTTGTGAGAATGGCCAACTAACTCCTCCCACACTTGAAGAAGGCTCCGGGGACGTTAAGGATCTCAAAGAGCGAGGCAGGATTTGGGTCCTTGGAGAAAATGGGAAGGAAATGCTACTTTGATAAAGTGCCCAAGCCAATTTGAACCACCCCGATTCCCACTTTGGCTCTACAGCAGCGGTTCTCAACCTGTGGGTCGCGACCCCATTTGGGGTCGAACGACCATTTCACGGGGGTCGCCAAACAACGCAGTCCGCCATTTTCCCCCCTTTTCCTTAGCTGTGCTACTCCCTCTTATTCTATTGGCTTTTGAAAGCCAATAGAATAGACTCTCTTGAATAGAGTCTAATTCTATTGGCTTTCAAAAGCCAATAGGAATTGTCCAGGCTGTCTTTGCCCTGCTGAGCCCACCAAAAGTCCCAGTCTGCAAACGGTGCTGCAAGTTGTCTGCAGCGAAGGCGAGCTGTCTGGAAGTTTCCACCCCTCCCTGCTGAGCAACTACTAAAAATGTAAGTAAAAGAGGGCCAGGGGTGGGAGGTGGGAGGCCGGCAGGCGCAGGGAGGGTTGCTGGCGTGCGTGGTGCCCGGCGGTGTCTTACCTCCCTTGGGCTGGGCCAGCTGGTGGCCCAGCCGGTGGTTGCCCTGCGCCATCGCTGCCCCTTGCCAGCTACGCCTCGGCTGGTGCAGGGGGTGGCACCATGCATGCGTGGCGCTCCCAGGCAGGGAAAGTCCTCAACTTATGACCGGTTGGGGTCCTCAACTTACGACCGGTTGGGTAGTCCTCAACTTACGACCGGTTGGGTAGTCCTCAACTTACGACCAGTTGGGGGTCGCAGCATTAAAAAGGTTGAGAACCACTGCTCTACAGTAAGCTCATGCAGGGATTCTGTATTCCATTTCCTCTTGGAAATGAAAGCTCCCGTTATCTTCTTGAAGGTCCCTATATCAGGGATGAACAAAGAAACCCTCGTCAAAAACCTCCGCTACAGCTGTTAACTGGCATGTTTACGGCAGGAACCTTGGGGGTTTGGAGTAATGAGAACAGCCATCGATTTCATGCTTTTTCCATGAACATGGCAGTGTGCTTAGAAGAGAATGGGGTCTTTTTCTTATGTGGGGAAAATGCATATGTATGTTTGCCTACCAACTGGACTGGAACATGTACTCTGGTACACCTCTTCCCAAGGATGGGTGTTGTTAATGGGGAACAAGCCCTCCCTGTTCCTCTCATGGGACATATACAGAAAAGAGTTCCCCTAGTAATACCATTATTAGCCATTCTAGGGACAGGCACTGCAGTTGGAACAGGTGTAGGTAGTTTAGCCCATTCTGTAATACCGTTTCAGCAACTTTCTGAAGAATTTCAACAAAGCCTAAGCCAGATTGCTGGGACTCTGGTAGAAGTCCAAGATCAGATAGACTCTTTGGCAGCAGTAGTCTTACAAAACCGGCATGCTCTAGACCTCTTGACAGCCGAGAAAGGAGGTTTGTGTCTGTTCTTGGGAGAAGGATGTTGCTTTTACATGAATAAATCAGGAGTAGTCAGAGAAGTGGCAAAAGACTTGCAGGATAGAGCATCCAGAATTAAACAAGGAATACAAGGAACTGACTCGTGGTTCTCGTGGCTACCAGGCACTGCTTGGGTCAAACAGATGCTGTTTGTGTTGATATGTGGAATAGCAGGACTTGCCTTCATCCCATGTGTAGTACCTTTACTCACAATTAGTTATGAGGTCGGTAAAAGAAATAAGGGTTGAAAAGGAATTAGTTGTGATAGAAGGATCCTTGGAAAATAGGTTCACCTCAGACCCACGAAGGGAAAGTGAGGATCCAGACAGTGGAGTGTATGTACGGCTTACACCCTGGGGATTGGAGGATGTGCCTGAGGAAGATGAGTTCTGAGAATCACTTTATAGATTTTTCGTTCTTTCTTATTGTTACTATCTGCCTCTAGCTTGAACTGGCAAGAGGAAACAGAAAGGTGGGTGCCAGTCTAAAGTGTTAATCATGCCATATGTTATGCCTATCCATATATGCGTAATTTCTGCTAAGCTATCTTCGCTTGCTGGGAAAAAGCAACTGCTCAAGAAAAAACTATAAAAGTGAGACTCAATTGTTACCTAAAATAGAGTCTCAAAAGGGGGAATGAGGCAGGACATAAAATGGGACATAGGACATAAAACATGACATAAAGAAGAGAAATACTGACATGAGTCTCATAGATAGTGTATTAGTTAGAAGATGAACAAGGAAATGGAAAATGTCAAACCACAAGTTCATTTGTCGGTCGCACATAAGTGTCAAGCTTGAAGCTCTGTTACAGGTAACCACATATGTCTCTATGTCTCACTTGCAGCTAACCACAAATGTGCTGCAGGAAACCTAGATGCTTTGGCATGAAACCTGTAACCTCGAGAGGGGGGAGACAAGATATTTTAGCTACTTTAGCATAGCAACAGGGAGCTGTAAGGGGGCTGTGATTCAAGTAACCAATCAATGCTAACAAGTTACATTTCCGTGTTTTGCTGTTTCTGAAGAGTATATATGAACTTGTTTTTTTATAAGAAGCTGTTCAGATGTGCTTACAAATATATTGCTCTGAACCTTGTGCAAATAAATCAACTTCTTTTGATTCAGTGGTCTGAGTCCTGTGGTTTTCTGCAACAATGGGGATGCTGGAAAGGTTGTAACTGTGAGATGGTCATAAGTCACTTTTTACAGTGCTGTTATAACTTTGAATGGTCATTAAGTGAACTGTTTTAAGTTGAGGACTACCTGTACTTTGGTAGGACTATTATTTGGCTGCAAAACTCTGCATCTGAACCCTGCTTCTCCTTTAACATTTTTCTGAACAGCTGTAGTTTGCTCCACCTCTCAAACCAGGAAATAAATTTACTGTATAAGAGGAATTCCAAGTCTACGGTCATCTCCAAAGAAGCAACAGAAAGCAATTTTCACTTGGTAAGTTTAATTCACCTTCTTTATCCTTGTCTCCCTAGTTCCAGATTGGGGTGGGCCATGCCTTTGGTAGCCCTCCACCCTCACTTCGTTCCCTTTGCCTTTTGCTTTGCCATCCTTTTTTCAAACTATCCATCTTTGAGCCAAGAAGTTTCCGAAAGCGCAGCATTATGAGCTGGGACGTATAAATAGTCCATTCTCAGTTAGTGAATGAAATTGACTTTCTCACCAATTACATACAGTAGTAAGAAGGCTCGGGCTATGAGGAATGAGAGTTTTAGGGTGGATTTTTCTGGCCAACACGTGCAAAAGAAATCTCCAAACCCGGAGCGTTTGTGTGGCTTTCATCCACATCGTTTGGCAATAACCTTCTGTTCACACATTACATGGCTGAATCTACTGTTCCCCCCACCCAAAAGGTAACCCACTGCAGACCTAGCCTGAACTTTCCGAACATCTCTCAAGAGTGTCACTCTGCCATGTTTTGCAAAATTTGGGTCAAATACGTAATACATGTCCTCGACTTACAACCACAATTGAGCCTAAAATTTCTATTAAGTGAGTTTTGCACCATTTTACAAACTTTCTTGCCAAGTTGTTAATCATTATTAAGTTAGTAATACAGATGTTAAGTGAATTTGGCTTCCCCATTGACTTGACTTGTCAGAAGGTTGGAAAAGGTAATCGCATGACCCCAGGACACTGCGACCATTATAAATACATGTCAGTTGCCAAGCATCAAATTTTGATCATGTGACTATGGGGATGCTGCAACAGTCATGAGTGTGAAAAACGTCATAAGTCACTTTTTTCAGTGCTGTTGTAACTTCAAATGGTTACGAAACGAACTGTTGTAAGTTGAGGACTACCTGTATGCCAAAACTTGAAGTCAAACATAAGGTCATCATCTTTAACCAGGAACCAAGAAACCCAAGATCTTATTTCTCCCTTTCCATTTCCTCCACCTTACTAAACTTCTTTCCTACTTCAGGATCATATTAGCTCCAAAGAAGATGGTGATGGTTCCCCCACGACACTACTGCATCATCCTCAATCCAGTGGTTCATGGGACAGATGGGACAGTCCATCTTGATGCTCTGGGGCAAGTCCGGCTCGCACATGCTGACTTGGAGATCAGAATGGCTCGGGACCCTTTCCCTTTATATGCAGGAGAGGAACTAAAACAGGTAAGGGTGTCTTTAATTTCTCCTCTCCTCAAATGGCCCGTAATGAGTAATCCCTTGGCGGTCTTTTGTAGCAAGGGCAGGGGAATGTATGAATTCTCTGTTGTAAATTTCTACGTGTGATGGAATGCCTAAGAGAAAGTGAGAACAGAAAATGTTCAACCAGAACATTTTAGACCTATTTCATTGCTGAATACGGATTATAAGATTTTTGCAAAAGTGATGGCTAATATAATATGACAGTTTTACAACAAATAATTCATTCAGACCAAACCGTTTTTTTACAAGGGAGACAGATGAAAGCTAATGTTAGACAACTCATTAATATATTAGAATATTTGGAGACGCACATTCAGGTGCCCGCAGTTCTTATGTTTTTGGATGCGGAAAAAGCATTTGATAGATTGAATTGGTTGTTTTTGAAAAAATTGATTGCTCGTATGGAAATGGGGGATCAGTTTATTAACTCCATATTGGCGATTTATCAGAAACAAACAGGACAGATTATTGTGAATGGTAAGTTAACAGATTCATTTAATATAGAGAAAGGTACTAGACAGGGATGTCCATTATCCCCTTTGTTGTTTGTTTTAACTTTAGAAGTTTTATTGAATAGGATAAGAAGAGCAGATGATTTAAAAGGTATAAAGATTAGACAACAAGATTATAGATTACGTGCTTTTGCTGATGATTTGGTTGTGACATTGACTCAACCAATACAATCAGCCAAGAGATTGATGGAGATAATTAAAAATTATGGTAGGGTATCAGGGTTTAAATTAAATATATCTAAGACAAAGATGTTAGTTAAAAATTTAAATACTGATTTAAAACAGGAATTGGAAAAAATAACAGGATGTGAGATAGTTAAGAAAATTAAATATTTAGGAATTGACATAGAAGCTTCTAATGGGAAGTTGTATAAAAATAATTATGAAGTTTTCTGGAATAAGATACAAATAGAGATGGAGAAATGGAAGAAATTACAATTATCTATGTTGGGTAGGATAGCAGCAGTTAAAATGAATGTATTGCCTAAAATTTTATTTCTTTTTCAAATGTTACCTATACTTAAAAAGGATGCGAATTTGGAGGAGTGGCAGAAGGGTATTAATAGATTTATTTGGAATGGCAAGAAACCGAGGGTTAAATTGAAATTTATTCAGGATATAAGGGAAAGAGGTGGTTTGAAAATGCCTAATTTTAAGTTATATTATCACGCTGCTGTTTTAGTAGCGATAAGTGATTGGGTTAATTTAACTAATGATAGAATATTGAATATTGAAGGGTACGGTTTATTATATGGTTGGCATGCATATTTAGTTTATGATAAAAAGGTGGATAGGAGTTTCAAAGAGCACCTATTGAGAAATGCTCTGCTGCGTGTTTGGAAAAAATATCGGTATAAATTAAATGATAAGATTCCTGTTTGGATGGTTCCCAGACACGCAATAGAGAATATAAATCGAGTACAATTACAAGATGTGGTGTCTTATGAGAAACTCCTGATTAAAGAAGGGAATCTTTTATTATTGAAGTCTTTGAATAATTTAAGAGAGGAAGGAATAACCCTTACCTGGTTTCAATACTTACAATTGCAGACTAGATGGAAAAAAGATTTGAACATGGGTTTATCTCAAACAGATGAAAATTTAATTAAACAAATTAGAGACCAAAGGCCAATGCATATTAAAAGATTGTATAATGTATTGATAGAAATTGATTCTGAGACTGAATTAGTTAAGGACTGTATGATAAAGTGGGGACAAAATTTCGGACAACCAATTATGATGGAAATTTGGGAGAGGATCTGGGTGAATAATGTAAAATTTACACAAGCACAACATTTAAGAGAAAATTTTTATAAAATGTTTTATAGATGGCATTTGGATCCGAAGAAATTATCATGTATGTACCCTAATTTTAAACCTAATTGCTGGAGATGTGATTGTACGGAGGCTACTTATTTTCATGTATGGTGGACCTGTAGAAAAATCAAGGCTTTTTGGATAAAAATATGGTGGATAATGCAAAATATTTTGAAAAAACGTATTGAATTTTCACCACAGTTGTTCTTATTAGGTATTATAAAGGACTGCACTACCATAGAGACGAACTTAATTTTGAATTTGATTACAGCAGCAAGACTGTTGGTTGGACAATATTGGAAGAAGGTAGAATTACCATCCATCGAGGAGTGGACTTTGAAAGTCATAAATTTGGCGGAAATGGCCAAAGTATCTGCATATCTGAAAGATCACTCAAATGAAAAATATATGTTGGACTGGAAAAAATGGATAGATTATATTCAAGGGAAATATCAATCTAAGATATTGTATTTATCATATAGTTAAATGTTTATTAGGATTTATATAATAACTTAGTTTAACTTAGGGGGTTTTCTTTTGTTTTATCCTGTATTCACTTTGGGAAGTCGGGGGGTGGGTGGGTTGGGGGGGTTTATTATTGTATTATAATGCACTCAACTGTAATACTTGCAATATATAAGGATGATGTACTTATTGATATAAGAGGCGTTGCTCGGGCAGTACCTCTGGACCACATCTGGAGGGGGTGGAGAGTGAGGAGTGAAGGAGTGGAGGGAAGTAGGGAGGTTGCTGGAGAGGAGGGTGGAGAGTGAGGGAGGGAGGGAGAAAGGGAGGGGGTGGGAAGTAGGAGATAGGGAGGTAGGAAGAGGGGGATGTGGTGGAGGGGGTGCTGCCGAGCAACATCTATAGTTATTCTATTTTATATAAGTTTTTATGTTTTGTTTTGTGGGAGATATAGTTGAAAATGATTGTATTAAGTTGAGTTGTATTTTATTTAATTGGACTTTTTGTTAATAATTATAAAAAAACTAATAAAATATTTTCTAAAAAAAAAAAAGAAAGTGAGAACACACAGAAAATAGAAGGACACTTAAGGGAGGTGACGGAACCATTACAGAAATGATTCTTGATTTCAGGGGAGCAGGAAGTGTGAGAAAGAGACTCAAAGAAATTCTGCCTTGATTACACTAAGTACTGGTAGTCCTCGATTTATTCATTTAGTGACCATTCAAAGTTACAACAGCACTGAAAAAAATGTCATGGCCTTTTTTCATACTTACGAACATTGCATTCCCTTTGTCATGTGATCAAAATTTGGGTGCTTGGCAACTGACTTTTTTTATAAATATTTTATTAGGTTTTATATAGGTAAGGAAAAGATAAGGTCAATACGGGTATGAGGGGAATGGGAATAGGAATTTGGGGTAGGATAAGGGTAGGTACAATAATGGGGTAACCCCCCATAATAATCCCAAGCTTTACCAAACAAGCTACTGTCCGGAGCTAAATGTTAAATAAACATAATTTGTATAATACTAAACAATTATAAAGATAAAGTTAACTATAATCATATAACTAAAATTAGATAAGTAAGTAAAATTCCTCTAAATAAATATTCATACTTAATAGCATATCAACTAATTCTAGTCATCACCATTGGTATTTAAAATCACTAATAATAAAACTATTATTAATCTAAGAAATAACACTTAGTTAAGAATCTCTCATTTATTCTATTCAATTTTAAAATTCAATTCAATTTTAAGTTCTGATCGTATTCTAGCGTATTTCTAACCATCGATAAAATTTTTCCCAAGTTTTGAAATAAATTGAATCTTCTTTCTCCTTCATCTCCAAAGTTAATCTATCCATTTCCGCACAGTCCAAAATTTTCGAAATTATAGCCTGGTCAGATGGTAGATTTTCATTTTTCCAAAATTGAGCAAATACTATTCTTGCAGCTGTTAATACATGTAGTATTAAATAGTCATTCTCTTTACCATAATTAGATCCTACTATTCCTAGCAAAAACAATTCTGGTTTAAGGCAACTGACTCTTATTTATGACGGATGCAGTGTCCCGGAATCATGTGATCACCTTTTGCGACCTTTTGACAAGCAAAGCCAATGGGGAAACCAGATTCACTTAACCATGTTACTAAATAACTGCAGTGATTCACTTAACAACTGTGGCAAGAAAGGTCGTAAAATGGGGCACAACTCACTTCAGACCTCTCTTGCTTAGCAACAGAAATGTTGGGCTCCGTTGCAGTTGTAAGTCGAGGACTACATATGTAAGTTGGTAAGTTTCAAGATTCTGTTTTTATTCAGTTCAATTTTCTTGAAATTTTTGCTGTGTTCAATTTACTTGACCACTAAGAAAGATCTTTCCAGAAACCAAAAGGGATCTGGTTTCCTGAGTTTGTCAGCCTCCCAAGGCTTGACTACTCCCTGAGGTTGCTTTTGTTACTAGCCCCTTTGTTCATCTGATTTTCTAGGATGTTACACCTTTACAAATTGTCTTGGCTAACACCGCCCTGCATTTGAAAGCCCTGCTGGACTTTGAAGATGACCAAGGGGGCAAATACGTTGCTGGAGATGAATGGTTGTTTGAAGGACCTGGTAAGTGGCAATTGTCAAGGAAGGAAACTTTGGGAGGTGAGATGTATGGTCCTCTATGTAGAATAGAATTCTTCATTGGCCAAGTGTGATTGGACACACAAGAAATTTGTCTCCGGTGCATAAGCTCTCACTATACATATAAGCAACAAATGATAAATCATGATTATAATCATAAAATACATTCATCATAAATCATAAGACACAACACTTGGTGATAGCCATAGGATACTAAATATGTGGCTGAAGTAGAGGTCCTAATAGCCCAATTAGCATAGCCAACGGTGAGGAATCCTGAATGCACTACTTCAGCCAAATGTGGGGAGCCATAGATTCCACATCCCTGGAGGACACATGCAGATCTTTGCAGAAGATTATGGCTTGACTTCCCAGCATCTTCAGCTGAAACAAATGGATATGAAGAAAGGTGAGGAATTCTGAGATTCCACCAAGCTGTTGCCAGTCAAATAGGCAAAACTGAGTCAGATCCAATTGTTTTCCAGGACTCCAGGAAACCTGGGGCCAAAATATTCCTCTGAATTTTCCCCTTTCTTGTCATTGCATCCTATATGAATGTAATTTTTTTCTCTATTTTTTATCCCAATTGAAATTAATGGCAAAAATGACAGCATTGGAAAAGGTCTAGGAAATATGTTTTAAGTGAACAATTGTGGTATTAAAATGAAAACATGGATCCATCTGATTTTTCTTCCCCAAATACCACAGCGTATTTTACAAGGACTTCTCCTCTATGCACGGAACCAGAAAAATAGCTTCCATCCCTTTTCTTCCTGTGTGTTGGGTTGACTTGACCTAGTCAGAAGCTCGCACTCCTTTCCCTACCATAATTGAGATGGAGCCTAGCTAGCTCATCTACTAAACCACTGTCATTTCTAGGCACTTACATCCCACGAAAAGAGGTTGAAATTGTGGAGACAATCCTGGCCACCATCATTCATCCCAATCAAGCCATCAAACTTCAAGCACGGAAGGAATGCAGGGACAGAGAGGGGAACAAACGCGTGACAGGTATGAGTTCTCGGAATAGGGCGGCATAGAAATTTAATAAATAATAATAATAATAATAGTAATAATAATAATAATAATAATCTTTTTGGTTTCCTGCCCACGAGCCTATGAGAGGACAGCTTTTGAGTATCTGTGTCTGTGTGTATCTTGAGTTTCCAATTTCTTTTTGCTACAGGTGAGGAATGGATGGTGAAGAAGGTTGGGGCTTACTTGCCAGGTGTATTTGAGGAAGTAGTTGACATTGTTGATGCTGTCATTCTGACTGAGAAAGTAAGTGCAGCTTCTAATGGTAGATGGTGGTTATGGGAAAGAGGTTATTGATTTCACTTTTCGAGGTCTTTGTTGCAAAGCCCAGGCCAAACTCTCCTTTGATTCTGAAGCTCCTCCACTTATGATCAGGCGCCCCATTGTACAGGCATACTATGACTGTCCTTGCCTAACAAATATGAAAAAGCTCTTTTTTAATAGCTAATTGGATTGAAAGATGTAGGGAAAGATTTTTGCCCGTCACAGTCTTAGAGATTGTGTGAATTGCTCTGAAAGACAATCTCCTAGACTAGTTAGACAAAGACAGGAAGACCCAGGTTCTAATACCTTTTGAGTAGCACCATTCACTCAGTGACTCTGGGGCCTTACACTATATAGGAGAATATTCCCAGGGGAATGTTTGAACTGGAGACCAAGACACATTGTATTGAAACACAAGTGGATTTATTGATGGCGCTGGAGGCAAGGCAGGCCTAAAGAAGGAGGGGTCTTGGTCCCATTTTGTATGCTTAAAATATATGTGTGGCTGGATTTGGCAAGGGTGGGATATGATGGCCCTTTTATGACTTCTGGACTTCAACTCCCAGAATTCCTGAGCCAGCCATAAAAGGGCTATCATTCCCCACTTCTGGGATATGGCATCAAGGTATTGGGTTGGGTATAGACAACAGCAGGTATTTGACTGGATAAAACACACACGTTTCACAAAAGCAGTGGGGTAGTTAGGGTAGTTAGAAGTTGGGTAATGGTGCAGGACTACAAACACAGTGGGATTTTGAAGCAACAAAGATGTCAGAAATCCTCACCACACCCATGGCAAGAAGACACGGAGCCGTCAAGTTCACAGGTGGCTGCTGGTTTTACTTTTAGGAATCTCTGGCATGCAGTTACAACGATAGTCTGCTATCAAAGTCAGTGCTGGGAGCAATTGCCTCCCAGAGCTCTATATACACAACCGCTAATCAACCCCACCCACTGCCCATCTAACCAGTGCTCGGCTCCGAGCCTTCGGCAGCCCGTCAGCTGTTTGGCGGCCCATCAGCTGTTCGGTGGCTGCTCCGCCAGCCCTCGGCTCCGAGCCTTTGGCGGCCTGTCAGCTGCTCAGTGGCCGATGGACGCCGTCAGGAACACAAGCAGGCTTGCCCATGCCGCCGGGGAAGTCATCCAGTGCTGCGCTCGTCAGTTGGCTGAAAGGTGGGATTGTTGGTGCCAGCCGCCGGCCTCCTCCGCCCCACATGCCATCCTTAAACCTCCCCCTACCCATTTATGTCGAGCCCAGGGGGCTTGACAGGTGCTGTAGTGGACGTTACAGGCAGACCCCCTTTCAGTTTATGAGGGGGGCTTTGATATCCGCTTCCCCCACCCAGGAGGCCTCCATTACTGGGTACCCCTTCCACCTCACCAAGTATTGCACACAACCCCGGTGGATACGGGAGTCGAGCACCTCCCGGATCTCGTAGTGGTCCCCCACAACAGGGCCTGGTGGTTGTTTCATGCGTCTCAACGATGACCCTGCCACCGGTTTTAACAGGCTGCTGTGGAACACTGGGTGTACCTTGCCTAGGATGCGGGGAAGATGCAGCCGCACTGCGACTGGGTTAATGACCTGCGTCACCTGGAACAGGCCTATGTATTTTGGCCCTAACTTTTTGCATGGTAGTTTCAAACACAGGTACTTGGTCGATAGGTACACCATGTCCCCTACCTGGAGGGGTTTCTGTGGTGCCCGTTTTTTATCGGCCTGTACTTTAGAGGCCTCCTCTGCTTTTCGCAGAGCGTTTTTTACAGAATCCCAGACTTCCCGGATATGGGTCATCCAGTCTTGGGGCTGACGAGAGGTTCCCCTGCGGGCATTCAGGTATCGGGACAAACTGTACTCCATGCACAACTCGAAAAGGGGTGAAACCAGTACTGCTATGGACTGCGTTGTTATATGCCACTGTCATGCCTCCGAGCCTGACTCTGAGGAAGACATAGAGTTCCCTGTTGAGGTGTCTGTGGCTTCGGAGGACTGTGGGGAGGAGCAGGCTGAGGCAGGCCAGGGCCCTTCAGGTTTGGAACAGGGAAGGCAGAGTTCAGGCGAGGAGCAAGGCCCCTCCCCACCTGATCCTAGAGCAAGGAGAGCAGAGAGGAGGAGGGAACAACGGAGGCAGGCTCACATGGGAGGAGAGCGTCCCGCCCCACTCCACAAGGCACACCTGGGAAGTAGGATTTAAGGAGACGCTGTGGGGTGGGGTGTTTGCCGGGAACAAACATGAAATCTTGAGATAGTGTGCTCTTGTAACCTGGACACTTTGTATTCTGGGCCTGTTTGCTTCCTGCTGATCTCTCCTTGCAGTCTGCAGTTTGCAGTTCACAGTTCACAGGCAAGCTGGGAGTTAAAAGGATTATATGTTTGCTTGTTATCTGTCTTGCTTTAAGAACAGTGTAAACTTCCCTGGCTGTTTTGTTTGAACTTGTGCCAGCATACGTGGGGGCTATTGGGTGAACATTGGCAGTGATTAAAAAGACTATTGCTCTGGCCAACTGATTGCTTTGCCTCTGTTCGGGGCCCTGGGTCATCACAGCCACCTCCGCAAATGGCAGGAGCTCAACCCAGTCTCTTTGCTGATAGGAGACGTAGCACCTCAGGTACCTTTCCACCATTGCGTTAGTCCGTTCAGTCGCTCCATTGGTACTAGGGTGGAATGCAGAACTAAGTCCCTGGGATGAACCAATAGAGCGGGCGAACTCCCGCCAGAAGCAGGCGGTGAACTGTACACCCCAATCGGATATGATCCATCAGGGCACCCCGTGTAGGCGATACACATGTTTTATGAACAGGTTGGCCAGTCTTCGGGCAGACGGCAATCTGTTGCACAGGATGAAATGGGCCTGCTTCAAAAAGAGGTCAATCACCGTCCATATCACCGTATGTCCATGGCTGTCCAGCAGCTCCACGACAAAGTCCATTGCTATCTCCTCCCAAGGCCCGGTAGGGTCCGCTACCTGTTGCAATAACCCAGGCAGCTTCTCCACACGGGGTTTCGTGGTAACACATACGGGACATTCCTGTGCATATGTTTCCACATCCGCCTTCATCCCTGGCCACCAGAACTGGTGTCTGAGCAGATGCAAGGTTTTAAGGAATCCGAAGTGGCCGGCCTGTCTGATGTCATGGCATCTTTGCAGCACCTTAGTCCTTATTTCCTTCGGGACGTAGACTTTGTCACCCTTCCACACCAACCCCCCCCTTAGTCAGTAAGGCCGGATGGCCCAACAACAAGGGGTTGCTTTGGTTCACGCTCTGTAACTCCTGCATCAGGTTCTCTGTTGGTTTGCTCGCGACCACTTTGGCGGCTGACTGCTGCACAGGGGGTACAATGGCTTGTATCACCTCCTCCCTCCTGCTGTTATACTGCGGCATCCGGAAACGAAACCTCTGAAAGTATTGTGCCCATTGTACGTGTTTAGGGGCGAGGCGTCGAGGTGTCTGGAGGGCCTTGAGGTTCTTGTGATCCGTCCACACCTCGAACGGTTCTTTAGCCCCCTCCAGGAAATGCCGCCATGTGGTCAACGCCCACTGTACAGCGAATGCCTCTTTTTCCCATATCGCCCATGCTCGCTCAGTGTCGGTAAGCTTTCAAGAGGTAAACGCACAAGGTTGCAGAACCCTGTGGTCGTTCTTCTGGAGGACCGCCCCCACTGACACGTCGCTGGCATCTGCCTGTACAATGAACTGTTTGTCGGGATCTGGATGTCGAAGAACCGGCTCCCTCGAGAAAAGGACTTTAAGGTCCTCAAAAGCCCTCTGGCAGGCGAGCAACCATGACAACGGTTGACTGGGACAGGGTTTACCTGCCAAGGGTTTGGCCGGAGTAGATCTGTTAAGGGTAGGGCCACCTTGGCGAACGAGGGAATAAACTGCCGGTAGAAATTTACAAACTCTAGGAAGCTTTGCAGCTGGTGGCAAGTTTGTGGTGCTTGCCATTTGAGCACTGCTTGGACCTTGGTGGGGTCCATCTCCACTCCTTCCCCCGAGATCCAATACCCGAGATAGTCCAACCGGGTTTGGTGAAAGTCACACTTGGACAATTTCACGTATAGGTACCCTTGTAGGAGTTTTTCCAGCACCTGTCTCACAAGCTTAATATGGTCTGCCATATTAGTGGAGTATATCAGGATATCATCCAGGTAAACAAGGACCCCCTGATACAAATGTACATGAAGCACTTCATTAATCAGCTGCTTAAACACGGCAGGGGCTCCCTGCAACCCGAACGGCATCACCCAGAATTGGTAACTCCCTAACGGACTATTGAACGCAGTCTTCCATTCGTCCCCTCGCTTTACTCGAACTCTATAGTATGTCTCCCATAGGTCGAGTTTTGTGAATACCCTACCCTTTGCCAGATGGGCTAGCAAGTCTTTCATAAGTGGTAGGGGGTATAGGTTCTCTACACACACACCATTAAGCCCTCTAAAGTCCACACACAGGTGCAGGGTGCCATCTTTCTTTTCCTTAAAAGAGCACCGGGGCCATGGGCCACGACCGGGCAGGCTGGATGAAGCCCCTTGCCAGGTTTTTATCAATGTACTGCCGAAATTCTGCCATTTCCTTGGGTGTCATGGCATACATCCGGGGTTTCGGAAGTTTGGCACCCGGTAGAATGTCAATGGCGCAATCAGTTGGACGGTGAGGAGGTAATACGTCGCTCTCCCACTCGCTGAACACCTCAGCAAGATGGGCATATGCCGACGGGAAGGGGAAATTCCCCCATGCATCCCCTTTCTGGCTCTCTCTGCATGCTTGCACCTGCTTGTGTGGAGGTGGCCGGGGACCAACACCTATCCATATCTTCCGGTATCCCCCCTCCCACCAGATCATGGGGCCCCACTTGTCCAGCCATGCTAGGCCCAATATGACGGCCTCCGTCATTGAGGGGACTAATATAAAGCGAATAACCTCCCAGTGAGCCCCCATCTCCATCCATACCAGTTCCATGACAAATGTGGCCACCCCCCCCAACAGGGAGCCGTCCACCTGCTTGAACCTCACAGGATCGGCCAAGGTCCTAACCCTGATCCCCACCTTTTTCACCATGGCCCCACTGATCAGGCAATGGGTACAGCCAGAGACTATGAGGGCGTCATACTCCCCCCGGTAACCTGATTGCGGGCTTATCAATGCAATAGGGATGGTGAACGGTCAGATGGGCTCACTCACCATGGGGTCCTCCGTTTCCTCTGCCTCGCTGTCATAGACAACCAACTGGTGTCCCGTTGCAGCGGTGGTGTCTCCATCCTTTGGGTGGCCTCCGCGTGGGGTGGACCTCTCTGCCTGGTGTGCAGCCCTTGATTTTTCTGGGGTCTTTTTGTGGGTGGTCTTCCCGGGAGATTCTGGCTTCCCCTGTGACACCGGAACTGGACAATCCACAATGCGATGCCCTGGTTGATTGCAGCGGAAGCAGCGAAACGACGGACAAAGCGTCCCTGTGGAGGAACTCGGTCCTGGTCCCGGGCCCCTTGGTCTCTCCGTAGGTCTGTGTGGTCCTGTTGGCCCGTCGCCCTTAGCCCGGAATTCCTGGAGTCTTGCAGCCTACTTGGGATTCCACGGTACATGCAGGCCTGGCGTAGGTCTCGATCCAGACCCATCCAGAACTGGTGGACTAACAAGCGTTCCGGCCATGTTTGCAGCCTGCCAGCCACCCACCAATACTCCCAAACGTAGTCAGCCGCGGGTCGGCCTCGCTGCTTGAGCGCCAACAGTTCCCCCTCTGCACGCTGGACCCTAGAAACGTCCTCGAAGCGGGCACGCAAAGCCCCCCAAAACAGCCCAGCATCCGCTAGCTCCCAAGCATGGTGTAGATCAGCCACCCAGTCTGCGGCCTCCCCCTGCAGGGCCGCTGTGACTGCTCCCACCATAGCCCACTGAGATGGGAAAAGGCTGGCATAACGATACAGGTGGCTGATGGCTTGACTGAGGAATAAAGCTAGCCGATCCGGGTTTCCGTTGAATGTTGCCTGTAGGAGTGGGGGACCCCAAACCGTTCCCTGGGGCCAGGGACCCATAATCCACCCTGGACCATGCATGGTGTCTGCCACAGGCATAGGGCCCAGCGCCACAGCTCCACAACCCTGACGTTCCAATTCCTGGACCTGAATGCCTGGTGGTAGCCCCCATGGGATCCAACAGCAGCCTACCTACCCATGCAGTCCATGGCTGCTCCGCTGGCAAGGGCGCACTCTGAACGGGACCCCTCTCCTGCGGTGTGTCACCTCTGTGACTGGCATCCAGCTTCAGCTTTGGACTAGCCATCCGGAACCAGGCTGGCCCTGACTGGAGCGGTGGCGGACCAGTCCGTGACCATGACACCGCCTCCAGACCCTGATCCCATCGTGGCCACAAGGGAAGATCCTGGAAACCTGCCTCCCCGAAGTGCTCCCACAGAACGTCCATCGTGGTTCACCCTGGGGCCGTGGAATAGCTCCAGTCCTCCTCGTCATCGTCTGTCAGGCGTCTCTCCCTCCACTGTGACAGCGATTGGCCCAAATCTCTTGGCGTGTGTGGCTGGCTGGCTACCGGACCGGCAGCAGCCGAACTGTGCCACCATTCCCCTGAGGAGCCTTCTCCCTCTGGAGCAGACCCCAGGACCTCCTGTGTGTCACTGGGCCATTCCGCTGGTCGGGCCTCGATCACCTTGGGACGTACTACAAGCTGGGTAGCATCCTGGGGGGCTGGCTCCACCCCCTCAGCCTCAGACGCCTCAGGCCCTTCCCCTGCAGGCCCCAACTCCTGGGTTCCCTCAGCCATTCCCCCAGCACTAAGGAAAGACAGGCAAAGCTGGCTGTCTACCAAAGGCAATGGGTGGGGACACAGGGAAAGGGAAGGAAGAAAAGAGGAGCACTGACTTCCTGTCAGAAATCCTCACCACACCCCAGCAAGAACTCATGGAGCCATCAAGTTCACAGGTGGCTGCTGGTTTTACTTCAGGAATCTCTGGCATGCAGTTACAACGATAGTCTGCTATCAAAGTCAGCGCTGGGAGCAACTGCCTCCCAAGTGCTCTATATACACAACCGCTAATCAACCCCACCCCCCGCCCATCTAACCAGCATCCGGATGTGTAAGCTTAAACGGCCAGGTGAGACGCACTGCTGCCTTTCAGCCTCGTGTGTGTTCCCGCCCCAGCCGGCTGTGCTTCAGATCGCTCCGGCAGCCCTCGACCCCCTGCTGTTCAGCGGCTGCTCCGCTGGCCCTCGGCTCCAAGCCTTCGGCGGCCTGTCAGGTGTTTGGCGGCCCATCAGCTGTTCGGCGGCTGCTCTGCCGGCCCTCGGCTCCAAGCCTTCGGTGGCCCATCAGCTGCTCGGTGGCTGAGGGATGCCGCCAGGAACACAAGCAGGCTTGCCCACACAGCCAGGGAAGTCATCCAGCGCTGAACCGTCAGCTGCCCGAAAGCAGGTGGGATTTTCGGTGCCGGCCGCCAGCATCGTCCTCCACCCCACATGCCATCCTTAAACCTCCCCCCACCCGTTTATGGCGAGCCCGGAGGGCTGGACAAAAGAGGCATGAACCTCATTTCTTCCTAAGAGTTACTTTCTTTTACTGTCCCAAAGCTGTACTGGCCTCCCAGTAAATCCTTTTCTAAATTTCCAGCCGTCCTTGGTTTCTGAACATTTTATGGCTGAAATTACCATTTTAGTTTCTCTGGGAAAGTATGTTTGGTTAGAGACTTTTAGTTTAGCCTTCCCAATATCTTAATACAAATTTAAAAGTCACTAAACTAATCTCTGATTATATGGAAATAACATCCATGGTCTTGCATTACTATTATTAGACTTTTATCCCACCTAGATTGATTGATTGATAACTCAAGATGGCAAACACACCTAATGCTCCTTCATCCTGTTTTCCTCACAACAACAACACTGTGAGGTGGGTTGGGCTGAGAGGGAATGATTGGCTCAAAGTCACCCAGCTGCCTTTCATGCCTAAGGTTGTGAGAAAGGAAGAAGTTTAAAAATAAAACGGTCACAATTGATTAACAATAGAAAGATTAGACCATAGCCAAGCCCTGCACGTAGACACTAGATTCCAGGAGGCTTGGGTAGAAAACACACTTAACAAGACAAAAGGATGGCAGAGGGAAGTTCTAAACACTGTAACTGAGGGGGAGGGATGATGTATTCTTGCTAGGCGAATCGGACAGATTGTACCCCCGGAAGTCCTCTCAAATGGGACCTAAGGGGAGGGGATGGGGGCGTCGCGATAGGGGTGTATATAATGTTATGTGTTTGAATATTTTGGTGTGGTCTCTGGGTTTAGAACTTCCTGTTGAAGTCTCTCACCAGGATCCACCACGCTTTGCAAACCGCTTTTCTATTTTCTGCAGAATAAACTCTTTTTCTTACCAATCAAATTTTGTTGGTATTTTAATCACATTTCCAACAAATTGGCGCCCAACGTGGGGCCTTGGGCATCTGTTCCTGCATCTTCGGGAGGCGAGGTCAACTGAGGAAGGCATGCCCCATTGATTTCAATGGTCCAAAGTTGCAGTCGCAGGTCGAGGAAGCAGAACGGAGCCAGGCCCATGGACCAAATAGTGATTGGTAAGAACTGGGGAGAGGGGACCAGAGAATTACCAGGACAAAGACTGGGCAACTTTGTGCACGAACCTAGGTGAGTAAAACTTGGGATAAACCAAGGAATAAAACCTAGGCAGTCCGGGGTGGTTGGGTAGCACAGTTTGAGTCTGAGATCTATGAGAGGTGTGTGTAAGACACCCCGAGGGTCCACAGGACTGGCAAGACATACACAAGCTGTGGATGTCCTGAGGGTCCACAGGACTGGCAAGACATACACAAGCTGTGGATGCCCCGAGGGTTTGGACTGGCAAGGCGGAGTGAGGGAACTCCTGAGTAAAAGGAGAAAGAGGCTTGGTGAAGCGAACCGTGGTCTCATTAGATTGGTAAGGACAACAAAATTGTGTGGTAAATCAATCATGGGTAATTCAGGAGGGTCCCAGGAGAAGGACTTTGTGAAAAAAGTTAGGAAAAATCCAAAACTAAAAATAGATCCCCACAGTCCATTAGGAAAATTGTTAGAAAACTGGGGGAAACCAACATAAAACAAGCTGATTACTGTTATGTCTGGCCTCTCGCAGCTCATTAAAATCCACGTAAATATGTCTTTAAGAGGTTTATTTAACACATTTCAAAAGGATTCATTTCAAAGCAAGCTGCTGGCATTATGTTGGCCTGAACGGCCAAATCAGATCTATGTACATTTAGATTAAACATGCTCTCCTCCCACATTCCAATTACTCACTCTTTCTTTATCACATTGTCCAAGACCTCATTATTCTTCGGTAGGTTTTCAAAACACCAGAAAACTGAGTTCCAAAGCACTGCCAAAGTTTTCAGCCCACTCCTTGATTAACGTTGCTCGTGACAAAGGCGTAGTCTTTCTTTCCCCTTCTAATATAGTGTCCGATACGTCACTTCCCCAATTACTTCCTTTTTCCAGTTAACTGACACCTTCGCTTATCAAACCTTCGGAACCTCGGATCAATCCATTTATCTTCTTGTTCTAAATCTGACTCATCATTTTGAGAGTCTGATTCAGAATGCATACAAAGCTCCTCATTGTCTATCTCAGCTGCCGGGAGGGGAAACCACCCAGAGGGGCCTGGCTGCTGATCCTCGGCTGCCGGGAGGGGAAAACACCCAGAGGGGCCTGGCTGCTGATCCTCGGCTGCCGGGAGGGAAAAACACCCAGAGGGACCTGGCTGCTGATCCTCATCCTCTGATACTTCCCAAGCTGGTCTAGGGACACTCACAACAATTACTAAGTTAAATTTAACAAAAGAAGATATGGTAAATTTGTACTGCTTCATATGGTGGGGGGGGGTGAGAAAATTGAGTAGCCCTAAACAGGAAAAGGAAACATAAACCCATCTTGCTGGCACAGACCCTTTGTGTCTGTAGCCAGGGTAGAAAAGGGAGTTTTGGGTTTAAATTCAAGGACTGCTTTGGAAAGAAGGGGAATGAGAGAAATGTGTGTATGTCTCTGTGTGAGTGAGAAGACTTTTTTTCCCCAATCACAGTTGGATTTTGCTCCTTCTGGTCTTTCCTAGCTGCAGAAAGGATCTGTTGGAGTATCAGAACCTGGAAAGCCTGGGGGTTTGGCCAGAGCGCAGGACCTTTTGTTAGGGAAAAGGGAAAGGCTGTGTGCAAATGGAATGGAATGGGTGAATGAAAGAATTGGATTTGAGTAACCAGCTGGTTAGGTCCTCCTGTAAGCAAAGCAAAGTTAGGAAAATGGAATTGGCTAAATAAAGGTACCTAAAAGAAAAATAAGAAGTAGTGATTCTCTTTTTCTCTCTATCTTTCTGTACAATCACATAGTATGTTTAAGATTCTTGCCTTCTCTCATTCGAGTTAGCTGAGATTTGTGGTGGGAATGACCAGGATGTGTAGAACTAAAAGTTCTGTTTTCTTTTCTGTTCTCTTTTCCTTGTCTTGGTATGTATATGTGTGTCAAAGTTTTTGTGTGTGAGGTAAATGTGACAAGCTACTAAAAGGAAATATTTTCACTCTGTCTGGCCAAGAAAAAGAGTGAAGAAAGATGTGTTTGTTTGTTTGTTTTTCTCCCCCCCCTCTCTCTATATATATACTCTTAAGAACAGCCCAAAGTTAGCAGGAATAATAAAGTTGGAAGGAACCTTGGAGGTCATATAATACAACCCCCTGCTCAGGCAGGATGCCTTTTTAACTTATGTCTGCAGGCACAAAAAACCCCTGCTTTTTCTGGCTGTGTTGCTTTAAGAGCAAGAGAAAGAGAGACAGAAAGAAAAGGGGGGGGTTGATCTTTTTAACTACTTTTTTTGTTTAGAATTCTGGTTTGAGGAAGGAGGGGTGGATGGGAATGTTTTAACCTACTTAATGGAAATTTGTTTCCATCTGAATCGAATCTGATTAAATTAGAATTTGACTAAATTTATATTAAAAGCAAAGAGTTGATACTAGAGTTTGATACAAAACTATTTCAGTAACTCAGATTTTTTGTATGTGTGGAGTTGGTTTTTTGTTGTTTTTTATGTTTTTATGTCTGTGTGCAGGACACAGTGATAAAAAAATCTAAGAAGGAATTGGAATTCAACACTTGTAAAAAACAAAGGAGTTGAGAAATTTTTTGGGATTATGTTGTTTTGAATAAAGATTAGTGTGCAAACAAACTCAAGCAGAGTTTTTGGTAAAGCACTCCTTTGTTTGTTCTTTATTAACCAATTTGTTTATAAATACAGACAAAGCAATTGCTAAGAGAAGGGGGGTTTACCCAGAAGTGGGGGAAAAGAGAGATGAATGAATGAAATGGTAAGTAGAAGGCAGGGAGGCATTATTTATAGATGGCTCCTCCCGGGTAGAGAATGGGTTAAAGAAAAATGGGTATGCAATCATAAATGGACACACCAAAGAGTTGGTAGAATCCGGTAGCCTGCCAAAGAACTGGTCAGCCCAAACTTGCAAAGTATGCATTAAATCAGGCCCTAAAATTGTTGAAAACAAGGCTGGAACTGATTATATGGATTCAAAGTATGCCTTTGGGGTGGATGGGCCATACCTTTGGAAAATTTGGGTGGAAAGGGGAATGATTAACAGCAAAGGAAAGGAATTGACCAAAAGAATTGCCATAACCTATGTGAATGTGTTGTAATGCATTAGGCCTGGAACAAAGACTGTGCCATGTGGCTTGGAACAAAGGAACAGGCCATGTGACTTTACCATGCTGTTTTGGAGCAACAGGAAATGGAGGCGGGGCCAAGAGGTGGAGGAACGTTGTACCAAGATTTGAATCCATTGGCCACAGGATGGCTTTGCCAGTGTAGCCTTCTCATTGGCTACAGAAATAACATTGTCATTGGCTGTTTGTAACCATGTGATGCATTGTGTAACCGCCCACTGTAACAGGTAATAAAAAGGGGAGGCAGCCTGTTGTCTGTTGTTGCTTCGCTCAGAGAAATGTGCTTGGTAGTATGTCTCTCATTAATTCGGCTATCGTGAAGGACCCGCCATTGATTGGGACACAATGAGGTGCCTCAAATCAGAATTGAAGTGGCCTGCGCAGGGCCTGACTTCAACTGGTGACCCCGACGTGATTTGATTTGAAGTCACGTCCTTCTGACAACCCACCTCTTACTACGTCTGGAATAGACCATGTGCACGCTTTTGGTAAGTGTGGGACAGAGGCTATGCAAAAATTGGGCTGAGTACCTGAAAGAATTGCTTAGCTTAGTCAGGAGAGCAAATTATATTCAGAAACTTAATAATCAGGCTGTTTTCCCTGTCACTCAGAAAGATTTATATCTTTTATTGGCTTTTTTGGAAAAATTTTATTCCTCCTACCTGGAGGAGGAGCAATTAGACCTCGCCACATGGCAATAGGCTCCTGGCTCCACACACCGCCCAGAGCTTCGCCAGGTGTCTTAGCCCATGGAAGGCTGTAGTGTCCATGCTGGCATTACACTATGCAAAACAGAGCAAGCTAAATTGGCTAATCCTCAGGCTTTAAGAACAAGCCCTGAGACAAAAAAAATGTTACAACCTTACTCAAAAATTTGCCTCACTGGAGGAACAACCCTCGTGGCGTTTCTTCAACAAGGATCACCCCCCCCCGTGAGTATGTGGGTGGAATTCTCCAAGGATCAAAGGGGAGGGCTTGGTGTAATTGTCAGGACCTTAATTATGCAACTAACAAAGTTCACAAATTGCCTTCACTAAGGAGTTAAAAAGTACTGTTTGGCATAGTCTCTCATACATCTTAAAGGGACCATTAAAAATTGCTGATTGGATTAAAATTGGCTTATGTGATGAGCTTTATGCTCCTTCCCAAATTCTCCTTATGTGGAAGAATTGTTTGCAGGTCTATTTTAAAAGATCTGTCTATTTTAAAAGATCTGCCTTCTCCTTTTTCTTCTCCTGTGGCTATTGGCTTGGAACATAGTCATTGTTATCAGGATTCTGTTTCTGTTTCTCCTGCCCTGTTACCTTTTAACTTGCTAAAAAATCTTAAGTCTTTTTCTCCTTCTGACTCAGAACATGCTTTCCTATGCTAATTCAGTCTTTTCTCTCTTACCTTTTAACTTGCTAAAAAAATCTTAAGTCTGTTTCTCCCTCTGACTCAGAGCATGCTTTTCATGGCGTCATTTCCTCCCAGTTCTTCTCCTGATGTTTCTGTTTCTTCTGCCCTGTGTCCTGTTAATCAGGGAGCTCTCATTTCTACTGAAGACTTAACTGCCTCTGCTTATCTGGTTGATCTTACTATGCTAATTCAGTCTTTTCTCTCTTACCTTTTAACTTGTTAAAAAATCTTAAGCCTGTTGCTTCTGTTCTTTATAATTGGAAAAGGAGAAATTATTTCCTGTGCCTTAATAATGCCTTGCTCCCCTGCAGAGAGCCATTCCCCCATCCCCCCTTTTTCTCTTCCCCTCCCCTCTTCTTTTGAAATTGCAGGTTTATTATCGTGGAGACCTTGTTTGTTGCAATGCAGGCCGGTTTAAAACCAGTAAAACAAGCTTCTTTTCTCTTTCCAAGTAACAAAAGGATGGCTGTAAATGGAGGAGACTCAATCTACATATGACTGTATTTTGTTTCTGCCATCTCAATTTACATTTGAATTTGTGTTCCCTCTCTCATACACCCCCCCCTCCCTGGTTGTTTCTCAATCTACCTATGAATCTGTGTTCCCTTCTCTCTCTTATACCTTCCCTCCCCGTTGTTTTGTTTAATAAGATTCTATTTTTGTGACAAATCTTTGCTGTTTTGTATGTTATGTTTCTCACCATGCTATGTTGCTGAATGCATCCAATTGTTGGATCAGTGTGCCTACAATCTTTGCTGTTTTGCATTTTTTGTTTCTCACCATGCTACTGTATTTCAATTGTTAATGATACATGCCAGCACAGGAGCAAACGTGTGTGCCTATGAATGAAATCTCTCTCTTTAACTTTGAATCCTTCCTTGCTGTGTGTTATGCATTAATCACACAGCTTCATCAGTTAGTAACAAGACCTTTCTAGGTATTTGGCAATCTTGTAATAAAACAACTATCCCTTGCAGCTAGATTATAAAGCTAGATAATGAGACAAGCAATGACAACAAGAAAGCATGTGCTGATTGTGTTCCCTTGTTTGATTTTGGTGAAATTTTTGAAACTCTGTACAATGCCTCAAAAGACAATGCTCTCACATCTGACAAAGATTGGATCTTATGTGGAAAAAATGCACATTGGTCAATACCCCAGAATTGGTCTGGTACATTTACATTTCTGACAACACACACAACATTTCTGCCACAGTTGCTCACATGGAAAGTATGGTACAAAACAATCCCTTATCACAAGAAACTGATGCCTTGTTTGATTGACAGTTTATTTTCCTGGCTACCTAATGCTGGGTGACTCAAGAAATTGGTTTTCAGTATTATAATGTTTCCAGTATTCTGTGTAACAATCTGTTGCTGTGTGCAATGTATTCCCCCCCTGCTGAACCTGTGTAAGCCTCCCTCTTCTAACCATCTCCTGGATAAGAGCCAAGAACCAACTGCTGCCTCTGATGACTGGACAGAGATGATGGCCTATGCCCTAGGATCGTGTACAGAGCTGGACGGCGCATAGGTGGAACAAAGGACAGTTGCTAAAAAAATAATAATAATAAAAACAGTGGATATGTTGTAATGCATTAGGCCTGGAACAAAGACTGTGCCATGTGGCTTGGAACAAAGGAACAGGCCATGTGACTTTACCATGCTGTTTTGGAGCAACAGGAAATGGAGGCGGGGCCAAGAGGTGGAGGAATGTTGTACCAAGATTTGAATCCATTGGCCACAGGATGGCTTTGCCAGTGTAGCCTTCTCATTGGCTACAGAAATAACATTGTCATTGGCTGTTTGTAACCATGTGATGCATTGTGTAACCGCCCACTGTAACAGGTAATAAAAAGGGGAGGCAGCCTGTTGTCTGTTGTTGCTTCGCCCAGAGAAATGTGCTTGGTAGTATGTCTCTCATTAATTCGGCTATCGTGAAGGACCCGCCATTGATTGGGACACAATGAGGTGCCTCAAATCAGAATTGAAGTGGCCTGCGCAGGGCCTGACTTCATGAATGCACATCAGAGGAGCAATTCTTTTGAAAGTGTGGGAAATAGGATTGTGGATGAGGAAGCCAAGAGGGCAGCAAATGAAGAAAGCACAAATGTCTTAATACCCATTGTAGAAACACTAGAAGAGATCCCTGTGTTCAGAAACAGAAGAAAAGAAATAATGCAGATAGGTGGACAACAAGGAGAGAAGGGTAAATGGTTTCTCCTGGATGGGAGTCAGGTAATCAATAAACCCATAGCGTGAGGCTTATTGGAGAAGTTACATGAAGGAAGCCAATGGGGGAGTTCAGGCATTGGTGGATGAGCTCCTGAAGCATTATGGTTGTATCAGAATTTATACACCAGCAAGACAAATGGTGAATAAATGCTTGATATGTAAAAAGATAAATAGGCAAGCAATCAGGAAACCAGAAGGGGGAGGGAAGCTTCCAACCCTTAGGCCATTTCAGTGCATTCAGGTTTTACTACCCATATAGTACCCGTGTAGTAATGCAACAACTAATATGGTTTCTAAAATACTATTGGAAGTAATATGTGCATAAACTGTCCAGATATTTTGATTTTCTCAGGAAACAAGGATTGCTGGCACAAACACCTCCCTTGGAGTTTCCAGTCCACAGATTCCAGATCGGAGATTGGGTGCTGATCCGGAGTTGGAAGGAGGAGAAGCTGGTTCCAAAGTGGGAAGGCCCTTTCCAGGTGCTGCTGAAATCCAAAACAGCAGTATGAACAGCAGGGAAAGGCTTGACCCACTACACCTGTGTGAAAGGACCAGTGGATGCTCCAACCAAGTGGGAAAGTGTGCCTCAACCTGACCCTTTGAAGTTGATAATAAGAAAAAGCAAAATATAGAGACATTTGGGGGGGAAAGGGGGGGTGTTAAATGTGTTGGTTTTGTGACTGTAAATGATGGTGTAATTGTTGTTGTTGTACCCATTGCCCAGACTGCACACCGATACACAGAGACTGCGGAGAAGAGTGTGATATAGTGATCATCGAAGACTGGTGTCCCGAGTACCAATCTCAGCCTGTTATAGGCGGTGGTGTCAAAAGTGAAAGGGAAGAAGTACTTTTCCAGGGGTGGACAGAATTGGGACAATGTTAGACCTCAATATGACCTTGGTTACAGGAGTAATTAAGATATGGATTATAGTGGGAGTAGTAGGGTCTGGGAACCTATGCAAAGGTCAAAGTATAAATACCTCTGATAACTGTAATGATTGCATTAGAACCACCAAAATGGGTAATAAGATAACCAAAACTGTGACGTATCATACTCAGATGGACTGCAAGAAGGTGGTGGGAACACGTGTTCATAATACCACTCAACATGATTAAACATGCTCTCCTCCCACATTCCAATTACTCACTCTTTCTTTATCACATTGTCCAAGACCTCATTATTCTTCGGTAGGTTTTCAAAACACCAGAAAACTGAGTTCCAAAGCACTGCCAAAGTTTTCAGCACACTCCTTGATTAACGTTGCTCGTGACAAAGGCGTAGTCTTTCTTTCCCCTTCTAATATAGTGTCCGATACGTCACTTCCCCAATTACTTCCTTTTTCCAGTTAACTGACACCTTCACTTATCAAACCTTCGGAACCTCGGATCAATCCATTTATCTTCTTGTTCTAAATCTGACTCATCATTTTGAGAGTCTGATTCAGAATGCATACAAAGCTCCTCATTGTCTATCTCAGCTGCCGGGAGGGGAAACCACCCAGAGGGGCCTGGCTGCTGATCCTCGGCTGCCGGGAGGGGAAAACACCCAGAGGGGCCTGGCTGCTGATCCTCGGCTGCCGGGAGGGAAAAACACCCAGAGGGACCTGGCTGCTGATCCTCATCCTCTGATACTTCCCAAGCTGGTCTAGGGACACTCACAACACTATCCCCCCCCGCAGGCCCCTCCCCCCGGGGCCGTCGCAGGGGATGTGGTTTGTAGGGAAACGCAGAATGAAAATCCCAAATTAACCGAGGAGCCTCAATATCACGAGCATCGACCCAACAGCCAGCGGCTGGCCCACCCCCGGTCCAATCAACCAAATATTGGAAGCGGTCGTTGAGCCATCGGGAATCTCGGATGCCGGACACATCCAACCGGGAAACGGGAACGTGAGCACGGCGAGCTGTCGGGCCCGGATCAGGAGGTCGAAGCGGAGAATCAGGGTTAACAGGAACAAGCAAGGAGCGATGAAACACGGGATGTACACGAAGAGACCTAGGTAAAGTCAAACGATAGGTCACCGGATTGATGACCGTCTCCACAGGAAAAGGACCCAGGAAACGTTGATCAAGCTTGCGGTGAATTCTCCCTGGAAACAAGTACTTGGTGGAGAGCCAAACCCGATCTCCAACAGCTAACGGCGGCGTGTCGCGACGAGAGCGGTCTGCAACCCTCTTGTAGTCTTCCTTGGCCTTAGTCAAATGGTGCTTAACCATCTCTTGGACAGACTGGAGTTCGGTTAAGTAGTCTTCTGCAACTGGAACTGGAGAATCGAGGAGCGTGAGCGGGAAAAACCTGGGATGATAGCCGTAGTTGGCAAAAAACGGAGTGGTCTGAGTGGAAGTGTGCTGAGAGTTGTTGAAAGCGAATTCGGCCACGGAGAGATATTTGGACCAATTGTTCTGTTGGTCGTTGATGAAACAACGCAAATACTGTTCCAGAATGCCAATCACTTTCTCTGTACCCCCATCAGTCTCTGGGTGATGCGTGGAGGCTAGATTAACTTGGACTTGAAGCGCAGACATGAGTTCTCTCCAGAACTCCGAGGTGAACTGGGTTCCTCGGTCGGACACTATTTTGTCAGGCAAACCGTGTAGCCGGAAGATATGTTGAATGAACAGCTGAGCAGTGACCTTGGCTGTCGGTATTCTTCGGCAAGGAATGAAATGTGCCATTTTGGTCAGCATGTCCACCACTACAAAGACAACGGTGTAGCCGGCAGAAACAGGTAGACAAGTCAAGAAGTCCATGGAAATAGCTCCCCAGGGTCTCTCCGGCGTGGGTAAAGGCTGTAATAATCCCGGAGGGGCTCCTGTGGCATGTTTTGCCTGACGGCACCGTACACAGGAATTCACATAGGATTGCACATCATGGCGAAGTCTGGGCCACCAAAAAGTCCGAGACACTAAGTGAAGAGTCTTAAAGAAACCAAAATGACCTGCCGCAGGGTTATCATGGCATTGAGTCAGGATGAGACCCCGGAGTGGGCCTGCTGGAACATATAACAGGTTGCGGAAGCGTAATAGTCCCTCGGACAAGGTCCAAGGTGAGTCGGGACCCACCTCTTGTCTCTTCCGTATTGCAAAGTTATCTAGTTGTTGTGCTTCCCGAATCTGTCGTCGTAGATCTACCGGATCATGCACGGCTGCGATCGATTCGAGAGGCAGAATGGTTCGAAGCGGTAAGGGATCCTTGATCTGTAGATACTCAGGTTTACGGGACAGGGCATCTGCTCTTTTGTTGTACCCTTTCGGAATGTAGGTGACTTTGAAGTTGAATCGAGCGAAGAACAAAGACCAACGGATCTGACGTTGATTCAATTTCCTGGCAGATTGCAAAAATTCCAAGTTTTTATGGTCAGTCCGAACTTCAACTTGGTAGCGGGCTCCTTCCAGGTGGTGTCTCCAGGTCTCAAAAGCAGTCTTGATGGCCAATAGTTCCTTTTCCCAAATGGTATAATGGCGTTCGGAGGGAGTTAGTTTCCTGGAGTAATAAGCACACGGGAACAGGAGGCCGCCATCTTGGCGTGTTTGAAGTAGCACGGCCCCTACCGCAACATCTGAGGCGTCAGCCTCCACTACAAAGGGACGACAAGGATCTGGATACTTGAGAATGGGTTCTTGAACAAAAGCCTTTTTGAGGGTCTGAAACGCCTGTTGCTCGGCATCACCCCACTGGAACTTAATGCCTTTCCGTAACAGTCGAGTAAGGGGCGCAGTCAAGGCAGAAAATCTTGGAATAAATATCCTGTAATAGTTCGCAAATCCCAAAAGTCTTTGGACATCTTTTGCTTTACATGGTGGTTGCCAGGTTTGCAAGGCCTCAACCTTGCCAGGGTCCATGGCGATGCCTTGTGGAGAAATCACATGTCCCAGAAACTCAATGGTGGTTTGATAGAATTGACATTTCTCTAACTTGGCGTAAAGGTGATGCTCTCTCAAGCGTTGCAAAACTCGCCGGAGATGCTGAAGATGAGTTGCTCGTGACGGGGAATAAATCAGGATGTCATCAAGGTAAACCACCACAAATTGATCTAATAAATCCCGGAAGATGTCATTCATGAAATGTTGAAAGACGGCCGGAGCATTGGTGAGTCCAAAGGGCATAACGGTATACTCAAAATGACCATACCTGGTTCCAAACGCGGTCTTCCACTCGTCCCCCTCTCGAATGCGAACCAGGTTGTAAGCACCCCTTAAATCTATCTTGGTGAAGATGGTCGCTGATCGGAGACGGTCCATGAGATCAGGAATCAAAGGCAGAGGGTACCGGTTGCGCACCGTGATGGCATTGAGCTTGCGATAGTCACAGCATAGGCGTAAATCTCCGGTTTTCTTCTTCACGAATAACACAGGAGCTGACAAAGGCGAGGAAGAGGGACGAATGAAACCCCTGGCCAGGTTTTTGTCCACAAAGTCTTTCAATGCGGCCAACTCGGGTTCTGACATGGAGTAAAGGCGTCCCCTTGGAAGCTTGGCATTTCGTAGCAAATCAATGGCACAGTCATATGGTCTATGCGGAGGCAATTGGTCTGCCTCTTTCTCATTGAATATATCTGCAAAGTCCGCTAGATCAGCCGGCAAGGTGATGTCAGGGTGGGATGGTAGCTGGGCTGCACAAACTTGGCGTACGTGGTCTACGCATTGCAAACTGGGAAATGAAACAAAGTTCTGGGACCACACCACACAAGGATCATGGGTTCTCAACCAGGCTAGGCCGAGAACTAAGGGGAAATGAAGTCCCTTGGTAACATAGAATTGGATGGCTTCTTCATGTTGTCCTATGACCAGGCGTATGGGCTGGGTCATAAACTTGATCGGTCCAGACAACAACTCACGACCATCGATTGTCTCAACCAACATAGGCGGCTTCACGGAGCACAAAGGTATGGCATGCTGACGAGCGAAAGCTTCATTCATGAAATTGGTGGTGGCTCCAGAATCCAACAAGGCGTGGGCCGGAATGCCCTGGGCATGATTTCCCAGAAGTATATTGGTTGCTAGGATCAGATGTCTCGGAGGACCGGGGTCGTTGTCTGCGGAACTGGAACTGGGTTTGGCGCCTGCCCGACCCAATGTTTCCATTAGGCCGGGCTCTGGCCGTTTCCCGGCAAGGTGGCTTGAAACTGCTGAGTGGGAGGCCGAGCTGGAACAGGAGTAGGACCTGCCGTACCACGTCTTTTCTGGGGGCAGGCCATGACGAAGTGACCCATCTCTCCACAGTACAGGCACAAGCCCTCAGCTCTCCGTCTTGCCTTCTCAGCCTCGGTCAAACGAGATCTGGCTGCACCAAGATCCATGGGCTCATCTCTGGTCATGGGTGCAGGGCGCCTCTCAGTGTAAGCCGGCCCTGTTTGGAAAATACGTCTGGGTGCCGGGATAGGTGGAGCGATAGGTAGGGTCTGGAATCCTCTGCGTGGTGCAGGAACTGGCTTGGCACTTCCGGTGACTGGAACCATCTGTTTGACCAGGCGGGCATCCATGGCTTGCGTTTGCGCCTCAATAGCCAAACAATGTTGGTATAATGCATCCAGGGTCGCAGGTATTACAGTAGTTTTCAATCCATTCAAGATCTGAGAAGACAGGCCATCTTGAAAGATTTCCATGAGAGCCTCATCATTCCAATTAATTTCTTGAGCTAGGCGGCGAAAATCTGATATATAGTCCGCTACGCAGCGCGATCCTTGACGTAGCTCTCGTATCCGCCGGGTGGCATTTTGTCTACGAAGGGGGTCAACAAATTCTCTTTCCATCAGCTGGCAGAATCCTGCATAATTGCGCAGGACAGGATCTTGTCCGTCTATCAGAGGAGACGACCAATTAGCAGCTGTCCCAGAGAGTAAACTTAAAATGAAAGCTACTTTCGTTTCATCAAGCTGGAAGTCTGCTGGAGTTGAGGCAATGAATGTTTTGCATTGGTTTAAAAAAGCTGGAAATTTACTACGCTCTCCAGTAAACTTATCAGGCAAGGCTAAATAACATCTGCTCCGTCTGGGAGGGGGGGCTGGAGCTGGGGCTCCTGCAGCTTGCTGAATCTGCTGTTGCAAATGTCCAATTTGTTGCTGGAGATTTTGAACTAATAGATGCAGAGCCGGGTTATCAGCGAGGAGTTGCTCCATGACGTCACTGAAAGCTCGGACTAATTTTCGTCTTTTCTGTTTTTGTGTCACGAGCAATCTGTTATGTCTGGCCTCTCGCAGCTCATTAAAATCCACGTAAATATGTCTTTAAGAGGTTTATTTAACACATTTCAAAAGGATTCATTTCAAAGCAAGCTGCTGGCATTATGTTGGCCTGAACGGCCAAATCAGATCTATGTACATTTAGATTAAACATGCTCTCCTCCCACATTCCAATTACTCACTCTTTCTTTATCACATTGTCCAAGACCTCATTATTCTTCGGTGGGTTTTCAAAACACCAGAAAACTGAGTTCCAAAGCACTGCCAAAGTTTTCAGCCCACTCCTTGATTAACGTTGCTCGTGACAAAGGCGTAGTCTTTCTTTCCCCTTCTAATATAGTGTCCGATACGTCACTTCCCCAATTACTTCCTTTTTCCAGTTAACTGACACCTTCGCTTATCAAACCTTCGGAACCTCGGATCAATCCATTTATCTTCTTGTTCTAAATCTGACTCATCATTTTGAGAGTCTGATTCAGAATGCATACAAAGCTCCTCATTGTCTATCTCAGCTGCCGGGAGGGGAAACCACCCAGAGGGGCCTGGCTGCTGATCCTCGGCTGCCGGGAGGGGAAAACACCCAGAGGGGCCTGGCTGCTGATCCTCGGCTGCCGGGAGGGAAAAACACCCAGAGGGACCTGGCTGCTGATCCTCATCCTCTGATACTTCCCAAGCTGGTCTAGGGACACTCACAACAATTACTAAGTTAAATTTAACAAAAGAAGATATGGTAAATTTGTACTGCTTCATATGGTGGGGGGGGTGAGAAAATTGAGTAGCCCCAAACAGGAAAAGGAAACATAAACCCATCTTGCTGGCACAGACCCTTTGTGTCTGTAGCCAGGGTAGAAAAGGGAGTTTTGGGTTTAAATTCAAGGACTGCTTTGGAAAGAAGGGGAATGAGAGAAATGTGTGTATGTCTCTGTGTGAGTGAGAAGACTTTTTTTCCCCAATCACAGTTGGATTTTGCTCCTTCTGGTCTTTCCTAGCTGCAGAAAGGATCTGTTGGAGTATCAGAACCTGGAAAGCCTGGGGGTTTGGCCAGAGCGCAGGACCTTTTGTTAGGGAAAAGGGAAAGGCTGTGTGCAAATGGAATGGAATGGGTGAATGAAAGAATTGGATTTGAGTAACCAGCTGGTTAGGTCCTCCTGTAAGCAAAGCAAAGTTAGGAAAATGGAATTGGCTAAATAAAGGTACCTAAAAGAAAAATAAGAAGTAGTGATTCTCTTTTTCTCTCTATCTTTCTGTACAATCACATAGTATGTTTAAGATTCTTGCCTTCTCTCATTCGAGTTAGCTGAGATTTGTGGTGGGAATGACCAGGATGTGTAGAACTAAAAGTTCTGTTTTCTTTTCTGTTCTCTTTTCCTTGTCTTGGTATGTATATGTGTGTCAAAGTTTTTGTGTGTGAGGTAAATGTGACAAGCTACTAAAAGGAAATATTTTCACTCTGTCTGGCCAAGAAAAAGAGTGAAGAAAGATGTGTTTGTTTGTTTGTTTTTCTCCCCCCCTTCTCTCTCTATATATACTCTTAAGAACAGCCCAAAGTTAGCAGGAATAATAAAGTTGGAAGGAACCTTGGAGGTCATATAATACAACCCCCTGCTCAGGCAGGATGCCTTTTTAACTTATGTCTGCAGGCACAAAAAACCCCTGCTTTTTCTGGCTGTGTTGCTTTAAGAGCAAGAGAAAGAGAGACAGAAAGAAAAGGGGGGGTTGATCTTTTTAACTACTTTTTTTGTTTAGAATTCTGGTTTGAGGAAGGAGGGGTGGATGGGAATGTTTTAACCTACTTAATGGAAATTTGTTTCCATCTGAATCGAATCTGATTAAATTAGAATTTGACTAAATTTATATTAAAAGCAAAGAGTTGATACTAGAGTTTGATACAAAACTATTTCAGTAACTCAGATTTTTTGTATGTGTGGAGTTGGTTTTTTGTTGTTTTTTATGTTTTTATGTCTGTGTGCAGGACACAGTGATAAAAAAATCTAAGAAGGAATTGGAATTCAACACTTGTAAAAAACAAAGGAGTTGAGAAATTTTTTGGGATTATGTTGTTTTGAATAAAGATTAGTGTGCAAACAAACTCAAGCAGAGTTTTTGGTAAAGCACTCCTTTGTTTGTTCTTTATTAACCAATTTGTTTATAAATACAGACAAAGCAATTGCTAAGAGAAGGGGGGTTTACCCAGAAGTGGGGGAAAAGAGAGATGAATGAATGAAATGGTAAGTAGAAGGCAGGGAGGCATTATTTATAGATGGCTCCTCCCGGGTAGAGAATGGGTTAAAGAAAAATGGGTATGCAATCATAAATGGACACACCAAAGAGTTGGTAGAATCCGGTAGCCTGCCAAAGAACTGGTCAGCCCAAACTTGCAAAGTATGCATTAAATCAGGCCCTAAAATTGTTGAAAACAAGGCTGGAACTGATTATATGGATTCAAAGTATGCCTTTGGGGTGGATGGGCCATACCTTTGGAAAATTTGGGTGGAAAGGGGAATGATTAACAGCAAAGGAAAGGAATTGACCAAAAGAATTGCCATAACCTATGTGAATGTGTTGTAATGCATTAGGCCTGGAACAAAGACTGTGCCATGTGGCTTGGAACAAAGGAACAGGCCATGTGACTTTACCATGCTGGTTTGGAGCAACAGGAAATTGAGGCGGGGCCAAGAGGTGGAGGAACGTTGTACCAAGATTTGAATCCATTGGCCACAGGATGGCTTTGCCAGTGTAGCCTTCTCATTGGCTACAGAAATAACATTGTCATTGGCTGTTTGTAACCATGTGATGCATTGTGTAACCGCCCACTGTAACAGGTAATAAAAAGGGGAGGCAGCCTGTTGTCTGTTGTTGCTTCGCTCAGAGAAATGTGCTTGGTAGTATGTCTCTCATTAATTCGGCTATCGTGAAGGACCCGCCATTGATTGGGACACAATGAGGTGCCTCAAATCAGAATTGAAGTGGCCTGCGCAGGGCCTGACTTCAACTGGTGACCCCGACGTGATTTGATTTGAAGTCACGTCCTTCTGACAACCCACCTCTTACTACGTCTGGAATAGACCATGTGCACGCTTTTGGTAAGTGTGGGACAGAGGCTATGCAAAAATTGGGCTGAGTACCTGAAAGAATTGCTTAGCTTAGTCAGGAGAGCAAATTATATTCAGAAACTTAATAATCAGGCTGTTTTCCCTGTCACTCAGAAAGATTTATATCTTTTATTGACTTTTTTGGAAAAATTTTATTCCTCCTACCTGGAGGAGGAGCAATTAGACCTCGCCACATGGCAATAGGCTCCTGGCTCCACACACCGCCCAGAGCTTCGCCAGGTGTCTTAGCCCATGGAAGGCTGTAGTGTCCATGCTGGCATTACACTATGCAAAACAGAGCAAGCTAAATTGGCTAATCCTCAGGCTTTAAGAACAAGCCCTGAGACAAAAAAAATGTTACAACCTTACTCAAAAATTTGCCTCACTGGAGGAACAACCCTCGTGGCGTTTCTTCAACAAGGATCACCCCCCCCCCCCGTGAGTATGTGGGTGGAATTCTCCAAGGATCAAAGGGGAGGGCTTGGTGTAATTGTCAGGACCTTAATTATGCAACTAACAAAGTTCACAAATTGCCTTCACTAAGGAGTTAAAAAGTACTGTTAATGTTTGTTTGGCATAGTCTCTCATACATCTTAAAGGGACCATTAAAAATTGCTGATTGGATTAAAATTGGCTTATGTGATGAGCTTTATGCTCCTTCCCAAATTCTCCTTATGTGGAAGAATTGTTTGCAGGTCTATTTTAAAAGATCTGTCTATTTTAAAAGATCTGCCTTCTCCTTTTTCTTCTCCTGTGGCTATTGGCTTGGAACATAGTCATTGTTATCAGGATTCTGTTTCTGTTTCTCCTGCCCTGTTACCTTTTAACTTGCTAAAAAATCTTAAGTCTTTTTCTCCTTCTGACTCAGAACATGCTTTCCTATGCTAATTCAGTCTTTTGTCTCTTACCTTTTAACTTGCTAAAAAAAATCTTAAGTCTGTTTCTCCCTCTGACTCAGAGCATGCTTTTCATGGCGTCATTTCCTCCCAGTTCTTCTCCTGATGTTTCTGTTTCTTCTGCCCTGTGTCCTGTTAATCAGGGAGCTCTCATTTCTACTGAAGACTTAACTGCCTCTGCTTATCTGGTTGATCTTACTATGCTAATTCAGTCTTTTCTCTCTTACCTTTTAACTTGTTAAAAAATCTTAAGCCTGTTGCTTCTGTTCTTTATAATTGGAAAAGGAGAAATTATTTCCTGTGCCTTAATAATGCCTTGCTCCCCTGCAGAGAGCCATTCCCCCATCCCCCCTTTTTCTCTTCCCCTCCCCTCTTCTTTTGAAATTGCAGGTTTATTATCGTGGAGACCTTGTTTGTTGCAATGCAGGCCGGTTTAAAACCAGTAAAACAAGCTTCTTTTCTCTTTCCAAGTAACAAAAGGATGGCTGTAAATGGAGGAGACTCAATCTACATATGACTGTATTTTGTTTCTGCCATCTCAATTTACATTTGAATTTGTGTTCCCTCTCTCATACACCCCCCCCTCCCTGGTTGTTTCTCAATCTACCTATGAATCTGTGTTCCCTTCTCTCTCTTATACCTTCCCTCCCCGTTGTTTTGTTTAATAAGATTCTATTTTTGTGACAAATCTTTGCTGTTTTGTATGTTATGTTTCTCACCATGCTATGTTGCTGAATGCATCCAATTGTTGGATCAGTGTGCCTACAATCTTTGCTGTTTTGCATTTTTTGTTTCTCACCATGCTACTGTATTTCAATTGTTAATGATACATGCCAGCACAGGAGCAAACGTGTGTGCCTATGAATGAAATCTCTCTCTTTAACTTTGAATCCTTCCTTGCTGTGTGTTATGCATTAATCACACAGCTTCATCAGTTAGTAACAAGACCTTTCTAGGTATTTGGCAATCTTGTAATAAAACAACTATCCCTTGCAGCTAGATTATAAAGCTAGATAATGAGACAAGCAATGACAACAAGAAAGCATGTGCTGATTGTGTTCCCTTGTTTGATTTTGGTGAAATTTTTGAAACTCTGTACAATGCCTCAAAAGACAATGCTCTCACATCTGACAAAGATTGGATCTTATGTGGAAAAAATGCACATTGGTCAATACCCCAGAATTGGTCTGGTACATTTACATTTCTGACAACACACACAACATTTCTGCCACAGTTGCTCACATGGAAAGTATGGTACAAAACAATCCCTTATCACAAGAAACTGATGCCTTGTTTGATTGACAGTTTATTTTCCTGGCTACCTAATGCTGGGTGACTCAAGAAATTGGTTTTCAGTATTATAATGTTTCCAGTATTCTGTGTAACAATCTGTTGCTGTGTGCAATGTATTCCCCCCCTGCTGAACCTGTGTAAGCCTCCCTCTTCTAACCATCTCCTGGATAAGAGCCAAGAACCAACTGCTGCCTCTGATGACTGGACAGAGATGATGGCCTATGCCCTAGGATCGTGTACAGAGCTGGACGGCGCATAGGTGGAACAAAGGACAGTTGCTAAAAAAATAATAATAATAAAAACAGTGGATATGTTGTAATGCATTAGGCCTGGAACAAAGACTGTGCCATGTGGCTTGGAACAAAGGAACAGGCCATGTGACTTTACCATGCTGTTTTGGAGCAACAGGAAATGGAGGCGGGGCCAAGAGGTGGAGGAATGTTGTACCAAGATTTGAATCCATTGGCCACAGGATGGCTTTGCCAGTGTAGCCTTCTCATTGGCTACAGAAATAACATTGTCATTGGCTGTTTGTAACCATGTGATGCATTGTGTAACCGCCCACTGTAACAGGTAATAAAAAGGGGAGGCAGCCTGTTGTCTGTTGTTGCTTCGCCCAGAGAAATGTGCTTGGTAGTATGTCTCTCATTAATTCGGCTATCGTGAAGGACCCGCCATTGATTGGGACACAATGAGGTGCCTCAAATCAGAATTGAAGTGGCCTGCGCAGGGCCTGACTTCATGAATGCACATCAGAGGAGCAATTCTTTTGAAAGTGTGGGAAATAGGATTGTGGATGAGGAAGCCAAGAGGGCAGCAAATGAAGAAAGCACAAATGTCTTAATACCCATTGTAGAAACACTAGAAGAGATCCCTGTGTTCAGAAACAGAAGAAAAGAAATAATGCAGATAGGTGGACAACAAGGAGAGAAGGGTAAATGGTTTCTCCTGGATGGGAGTCAGGTAATCAATAAACCCATAGCGTGAGGCTTATTGGAGAAGTTACATGAAGGAAGCCAATGGGGGAGTTCAGGCATTGGTGGATGAGCTCCTGAAGCATTATGGTTGTATCGGAATTTATACACCAGCAAGACAAATGGTGAATAAATGCTTGATATGTAAAAAGATAAATAGGCAAGCAATCAGGAAACCAGAAGGGGGAGGGAAGCTTCCAACCCTTAGGCCATTTCAGTGCATTCAGGTTTTACTACCCATATAGTACCCGTGTAGTAATGCAACAACTAATATGGTTTCTAAAATACTATTGGAAGTAATATGTGCATAAACTGTCCAGATATTTTGATTTTCTCAGGAAACAAGGATTGCTGGCACAAACACCTCCCTTGGAGTTTCCAGTCCACAGATTCCAGATCGGAGATTGGGTGCTGATCCGGAGTTGGAAGGAGGAGAAGCTGGTTCCAAAGTGGGAAGGCCCTTTCCAGGTGCTGCTGAAATCCAAAACAGCAGTATGAACAGCAGGGAAAGGCTTGACCCACTACACCTGTGTGAAAGGACCAGTGGATGCTCCAACCAAGTGGGAAAGTGTGCCTCAACCTGACCCTTTGAAGTTGATAATAAGAAAAAGCAAAATATAGAGACATTTGGGGGAAAAGGGGGGGGTGTTAAATGTGTTGGTTTTGTGACTGTAAATGATGGTGTAATTGTTGTTGTTGTACCCATTGCCCAGACTGCACACCGATACACAGAGACTGCGGAGAAGAGTGTGATATAGTGATCATCGAAGACTGGTGTCCCGAGTACCAATCTCAGCCTGTTATAGGCGGTGGTGTCAAAAGTGAAAGGGAAGAAGTACTTTTCCAGGGGTGGACAGAATTGGGACAATGTTAGACCTCAATATGACCTTGGTTACAGGAGTAATTAAGATATGGATTATAGTGGGAGTAGTAGGGTCTGGGAACATATGCAAAGGTCAAAGTATAAATACCTCTGATAACTGTAATGATTGCATTAGAACCACCAAAATGGGTAATAAGATAACCAAAACTGTGACGTATCATACTCAGATGGACTGCAAGAAGGTGGTGGGAACACGTGTTCATAATACCACTCAATTTTCCCTGTGTAATGAAACAGGAAGGGTTACATGCATTGACCCCTCTAGTATGAAATATCAACAAAATCATTCAGATATTTACTTCATTATTATTAGGACACAACACCAGTACCTCTGCTAATCACAAGAGTAGAATCTGCTTTGATGCCTGCTGTGCCATGAAGTTTAGTCCCTGGACCACCTGTGGGGGCCTGAGTTGGAAGCGGAGTTACCTTACATATTGGTACTCCGATGGTAGGGGCCCACCTAGGGTGTGGACTGAGAAGGATAATGAATGATGACCTGAACATATAATATAGGTGTATGGACTTGCCACTTGGGCTGAAGATGGATCATGGGGATATAGGACTCCAATTTATATGCTGAATCGCATTATTAAGTTACAAGTGGTTCTGGAGATTATCACTAGTGAGACAGCGCTAGTGTTAAATAAGTTGGCTAAACAAAATACCTAAATGAGGACTGCAATTTATCAAAATAGGTTAGCCTTGGATTATTTATTGGCAGAAGAAGCAGGGGTCTGTGGAAAATTTAATTTAACCAACTGTTGTCTGCAAATAGATGATGAAGAGAAAGCCATTGAGGAAAAAAAACAGGATGAGGAAAATAGCCCATGTACTGGTCCAAATCTGGACTGGAATACTTGATGATGAGGGGTTCTTGGGAGGAATTTTTAGAAACTGGAAACAAGCTTTATTCATGTTAGCAGTTGTATTTTTCATGTTAATGTGCTTATACTATTTGATCCCTATAATAAGAAGTATTGTACAAAACACAATGGAGGGAATGGTAAATGCAACCAATAAGAGTGACGAACAAATGCTGATATTAAACAAGGTGACTGGACATGCTACACTACTTCACTTCCAGAATGCAGAGGAGATCTGGGAAAGTTTAAAACCATTTGAGGAAAATTTTTATTTTTAAATTAGTATAAAAAATGGAAAGGGTGGATTTGTGAGAAAGGAAGAAGTTTAAAAATAAAACGGTCACAATTGATTAACAATAGAAAGATTAGACAATAGCCAAGCCCTGCACGTAGGCACTAGATTCCAGGAGGCTTGGGTAGAAGACACACTCAACAAGACAAAAGGATGGCAGAGGGAAGTTCTAAACACTGTAACTGAGGGGGAGGGATGATGTATTCTTGCTAGGCGAATCGGACAGATTGTACCCCCCCCCCGGAAGTCCTCTCAAATGGGACCTAAGGGGAGGGGATGGGGGCGTCGTGATAGGGGTGTATATAATGTTATGTGTTTGAATATTTTGGTGTGGTCTCTGGGTTTAGAACTTCCTGTTGAAGTCTCTCACCAGGATTCACTGCGCTTTGCAAACCGCTTTTCTATTTTCTGCAGAATAAACTCTTTTTCTTACCAATCCAATTTTGTTGGTATTTTAATGACATTTCCAACAAGGTGGAACTAGAACTCACAGTCTCCTGGCTGCATGGTGGCTGGAGAATTCTAGGAATTGAAGTCCACACATCTTAATTTTGCCAAGTTTAAAAACACTGCACTACACCAGACAGACTGTCTTGTATGGATCTTGTGTTCGTTCCCTGCTTTGCAAGGCCTCTTTTCCTGAGGGTTGTTTTAACAACCAATATGTTGCCAGATGCTGAGAGATTAGTCCCACCCCACTGGCAACCAGAGGTGAAATTTGTAGGCCGACATTTTCTGAAAGGATGCAGTTACCATTGCTGCCTCATATTTGCATTCTTTTCTGTTTCTTAGCGAAATTTAATCGGAAGCAACATTTGGGGTGTGTAGCTTAAACCCTACACGTGTCATTTGTATGAAGAGTCAGATTAATAACAATGTTAAATCATAAAAAGGAGGCTTTGCACTAATATACACATATATATATATTTCTGCCTCTTTTGCTCTTTGAAGAAAGCACTGCACCTCCGGGCCACTAAAACGTTTCGGGACTCTCAAGGTATCATGAGGAAAACTGGAGAAGAGTGGTTGGTCACCATGGCGGAAACTGAAGCCCACATCCCTGATGTGTATGAGGAAGTGCTGGGCATTATTGACATCACCAACCTTGAACAGTTGCCAGTATTGTGTAGTTTGTGACCCGATAGGCATAGATGGAAAACCTCAGCTTGGGCAGAAGAAGGTCATTAAGGTATGTATCTTTATCTCAGAATCATGAAGGACTCTTAATGACATACAGGTAGTCCTTGACTTTAGGGCTGCAACTGAGCCCAAAATTTCTGTTGCTAAGCGAGACAGTTGTTAAATGAGTTTTGCCCCATTTTATGACCTTTCCTGCCACAATTGTTAAGTGAATCACTGCAGTTGTTAAGTTAACAACATGTTCTAAGTGAATCTGGCTTTCCCATTGACTTTGCTTGTCAGAAGGTCACAAAGACTGGTCACGTGACTCTGGGACACTGCAGCCGTCATAAAGATGAGTCAGTTGCCAAGCCTCTGAATTTTGGTCACGTGACCACGGGGATGCTGCAATGGTAGTGAGAAAAATGGTCATTAGTCACTTTTTTCAGTGCCGTTGCAACTTCAAATGGTCACTAAATGAATGGTTGTAAGTCGAGGACTACCTGTACTGTTACCATTCAGCAGTTCAGCCCTAGGGATTATAACAGAACTCCCTAAAGTAGCCTCTCCTTCAAGAGAAGCTGGTCTGCATCTCCTACTGGGAGGCAGATTAGGAAGCTGGTGTTATAAAATACTTTTTTTAGATGCTATATCCGTGGTAAATGATTTGGTAAGTAACCTTGATAGTATCCACAACTCCTGCTCTCTTAAACCGTGTTGCTCCAGAGAGCAGGAAAGCGATTGCCACTGAAGCAGATTTGGGCTAAACATTGGGATAAACTTGCCAGAAATCACAGTTCTGATAGTGTGCAATGACTGTTCAAAGTTATAATTGCACTTGAAAAAAGTTGCGATCTGTCCCAAAAGTTAACAACTGTTGTACCACCCCTGTGATCATGTGATTCCATTTCAGGTGCTTGGCATCTGGCCCGCATTTACAACCACCTGCAGTGTCCTGCAGCCATGTGCTCCTGTTTTGTGACTTTTTTGCCATTTTGTGGCAAAAATCGCCCATTGGAAAAGCTCGATTTGGACTTGCAACGATGTGATTCGCTTATTGACTGCGGTGTCTTGTTCAACAACAGTCATAAAAAGGCTCATAAAATCGAGTCTGAGCATGTGGTGACTCTGCTTGTGACCACAGTAACTTACAAACAAACTTCCATGCTCAATTGTGATGGTACATTGAGGACTACCTGTATTAAGCTCTCTGTATTAAGCTCTGTTTTTCGTTAGGGATACTTGAAATTGGCTGGCAACCTTTGGTGCATATGCAGCCCTGAAACTCAGCCACGTTGCAGTCAAATTTCAGTAATGGGATTTTGGCTCATTTGGGGGAACTCAAAGGATGGGATAGGCCTCTTGAAGACTCCTGTTCCTATTCTCTCTTTTAAACTCTCTCCAAGGTGCTAATTGTGGGTTGAAAAAAAATTGGCTACACTTTTTCTGATTATATACCCGTGTTACTGATCGGCCTTCTGCTGCCTTTTCCCTCATCTTTTCAGATCTACCCAATTGTGTTTCAGCACATCAGATGAGCAGTTACCACTTAGTATAATTAACAAGAAATGTAGACTTGAATTCTTTATATAATAGCTGTACCCTGCATGCATTCTTACATCTTTTTATTCTATGGGATTTCTGCATGCATTCTTCTGTTACCATTATAGGAACTGAGAATTTAAACAATGGAGACATAATTTTCAAATACTAAGATTTTCGTACGAGGCCTTCTTAGAATCTCCCAGCTCTCTTTCCTCTCTATTTTTTTATCTACTATATCTACCCTGAGTAGACTGCAATTGAGCATGCAAATGAGTATTTTGAATGTGCTCTAAAAAAGTAGTTAAAAACGATCCATTGTGTTCCGGGCTTGTTTGGTGAGGCTTTTACACAGTATATAAAATCTGTATATTTTATAATTCCATTTTTCCATCTGGTGGGATGGCCCCCCACCACACAGTCGCCATTTGTACAGGCAAGCTTCAATCAAGAAAAGTAATATACTGCTGGCCTTAGCCAATATCAGTTGCTCACCTTTCCCCTCCTGATTAATGTGTGTGACATACTAAGTGATAACATTTGCCCAGCCTTCTCTGTGCTCAGAAGCTAAACAGGATTGGACTTTAGTCAATGCTTGAATAGAATTCTGGGAGTCCCACTAGGGAATCCTTGAGCTGTACACTAGACTTGGAAATCAAAACAACATCTCAGAAAAAAGCAGTGGCGAACTAATTGTGTACTGCTGCCAAAATTGAGGGGCACAATGGCTCAGCAGTTAAAGTTGCTGAGATTGTCAGCTCGAAAGCTGACAGCCTGGATTTGAGACCTGAGTGCTGTGTGACAGGGTGAGCTCCCATTACTTGCCCCAGCTCCTGCCAACCTAGCAGTTCAAAAGCATGCACATGCAAGTAGATAAATAGGTACCACTTCAGTGGGAAAGTAACAGCATCCTGTGTGCCTCAGCGTATAGCAATACTGGCCACATGACCACGGAAGTGTCTTCAGACAACGCTGGCTCCCTCAGCTAAGATACGAAGATGAGCACTGCCCCTTAGAGTTGGACATGGCTGGGCAGGGGAAACCATTACCTTTACCTTTTACCTGCCAAGAAACCAATAGAGGCAGTCACTAAAAATCAGACCAGTGAAGTAGATTTTAGATTTCACCTTTTCTAGACCATAAGATCAAGGCCAGGGCAGATCTTAACTTCCTGTTAGTATGCATCTTTTACAGTATTTAAAGTTTTTATTGAAGTCAACGCATCTTAAAGTTGGTTGAGAAACACTGCACTACAGTTTCTGTTTCCAGGCTCAAAAATGGCAGACAACTTACCATTATTTTTTGGTGATAGTGATTGGAACTGGAGGATACCATTCTGGTAACTAGCCAACATCAAATTGACCACTTTACAGTTTAATAAATAGAGTTAGGCTCCCCCCCACACACACACACACTTTTTAAAACCAATGACTGACGATCATTCTTGAGTTTTCTCCAATTCTTGCTTCTCATTCTGCAGGGCGAGATATCATTTTTCCTACAGCCTGGAGAATGGTTGAAAGACAGGATCCAAGATATTTATGTCCTGTCTGAAGAAGATGGCCTCTTACTACGTGCAGTTCATCCCATTGAAGACAAAAACGAGGTAGGAGGTGCTGACTCTCTGATGGCCAGGGAGGATGAATGGGTTGCTACAGGTGGATATGACACTTCTTCTCCTTACTTTGTCTCTTACCCAGGACGATGAGGACATTCTGCACAAGCCAGGTGACCGCTGGCTGATCCGAGGCCCTCTGGAGTACATACCCCCTGCGGAGGTCAAAGTGATGGAGCAACGCCACGCTATTCCCCTGGCTGAGAATGAAGGCATTTATGTCCGGGAATTAAGACAGGGAAGGTGAGTGGAATAGATCCAGCAGTGGTTACTGAAAAAGCACATCAGTCTTTAGGAATGCAGACTTATAGAGGTCAATTTTAGCAAAAGGACCATGGTTCTCTAATGTGGTTCTATGGCAAGGACAGAGATGGTTATAGGACAATATAGGTAAGATATCAGTGAGACAACTTCAGTGAGCTTTGCTTGTCATGTAGGATCTAGTGCAGGGGTAGGCAACCTTGGCTCTTTTATGACTTCTGGGAGTTGAAGTCCATGAGTCATAAAAGAGCCAAGGTTGCCTGCCTCTGATCTAGTGTCTTCTACATTTTAAATAGAAGCTAGCTATCAAATGTGTACAGCTAATCCTCGATTTACAACAGTTCATTTAGTGACCAAAATTACAACGGCACTGGAAAAAGTGACTTATGACCGTTGTTCATACTTATAACCATTGCAGCATCCCCCACGGTCACGTGAACTAAATTTGGACATTTGTCAACTGACTCGTGATGGTTGCTGTGTCCCGGGGTCATGTGATCCCCTTTTGTGACTTTCTGACAAGCAAAGTCAGTGGGGAAGCCAGGTTGACTTAGCAACCGTGTAACTAACTTAACTGCAGTGATTCACTTAACAACCGTGGCAAGAAACATCGTAAAATGGGGCGAAATTCACTTAGCAACAGAAAAATTCACTGGCTTAGCAACAGAAAAATTTGGGTTCAGTTGTGGTCGTAAATTGAGGACTTCCTGTAACTAAAAGAATAACAAGAAGCAGGGAGATTGTTTCTGTGGTTCTCACCTTTTGGTAGCTGTAATTCACTGGCTGCTGTTAGAAATTTGGAATGCTATCTCAGATAGATGATATGAAAAATATCGATAGTTCTTGGCATGTAGCTTCTCTTTGTTCTTTGATGGGGTTGCTCTGTATTCTGTAACCTTCATTTCCTTTTCCACTATCTGGCATTTGAGGCATGTTTTAGAGGGAACAGATGTGATGGAAGGAGAAGTAGGTGTGATGGACTACACCAGGGGTCTTCAAACTTGGCCCTTTTATGACTTGTGGACTTCAACTCCCAGAATTCCTCAGTCAGGCACGCTGGCTGAGGAATTCTGGGAGTTGAAGTCCACAAAACATAAAAGGGCCAAGTTTGAAGACCCCTGGACTACAGTGAAGTCTCTGTTTTCCAAGAAGGAGGGAGCACATTTGGCAAGAGACAATACAGCCCGGGGTTGAGATTGGAGACAGAGGAAGAGATTTAGGATAGCCACTCCCTAGAATCTCACGGGGTATATCTGTTAGCATGACAGTAGAACTGGATTCCATCAATATGGTCTAAAGAACTGAACATGGGCTGGATAGTTCTGTGTTGTTCTTGGGCTGGGCCTGACAATGAGGTCCTAAGATTAGATGAGTATGAGTTGCTTCTGCATGACTTCTTTCCTACATTCACATTTTATTTTGTTTATACCAGTGTTTCTCAAACTCTTTAAGGTGCATAAATTTCAATTCCCATAGTTCTCCAGCCTGGAAGGTTGAGAAACACTGATTTATAGAGGAGGAGGAAGATCTGGAATTCACACAAATGGTCAGTTTGAGAGTCTGCACAGTATGCTGGGGCCTAGACTCCACGTGGGCCCCGGAGGTTTGAGATCTAAAGAATGACATTGTGCCCCTCCCCTCCCCCCCAACCCCACCTCAGAAATGCACAAACGAAAATCTGATAAATTTAAGAGCTACAAGTTGTCCTTGACTTACAATCATTCATTTAGTGACCATTCAAAATTACAACAGCACTGAAAAAAGTGACTTATGATTGTTTCTCACAATCATAAAATGGTTGTTTTCCAACCATTGCAGCATCCCCATGGTCACGTGATCAAAATTCGGGCACTTGGCAACTGGCATGTATTTATGACAGTTGCACTGTCCTGGAGTCATGTGACCACCATTTGTAACATCCTCAGCTGGCTTCCAACAAGCAAAGTCAATGGGGGAAGCCAGATTCACTTAATGACCACATGATTCACTTAACTGCAGTGATTCTCTTATATGATAGCAACGTTCCAAAATCTCGGGGGCTGCCCCAAAGAAGGGGGGGCAACTTATTTTCCAAAGCACCAGAAGGCAAGAAAATAACGGATGGAAACTAATCAAGGAGAGAAGCAACCTAGAACTAAGGAGAAATTTCCTGACAGAACAATTAATCAGTGGAACTACTTGCCTCCAGAAGTTGTGGGTGCTCCAACACTGGAGGTTTTTAAGCAGAGATTGGACAACCATTTGTCTGAAATGGTATGGGGTTTCCTGCCCGAGCAGGGGGTTGGAGTAGAAGACCTCCAAGGTCCCTTCCAACTCTGTTATTCTGTTGTTCTAGGTCAGGGGTAGGCAACCTTGGCTCTTTTATGACTCATGGACTTCAACTCCCAGAATTCCTGAGCCAGCCATGCTGGCTGAGGAATTCTGGAAGTTGAAATCCACGAGTCATAAAAGAACCAAGGTTGCCTACCCCTGTTCTAGGTCATAAAATGGGGCAAAACGTACTTAACAACTGCCTTGCTTACCAATGGAAATTTTGGGCTCAAATTTGGTGGTAAGTCAAGGACTTACCTGTACTGAGATGTTAAAAGATTGATATGCCATCAAAAATACCATCATGGTTTCTATTTCAATATATTTGAATGATTATAAATTTATTTTTGTATATCAGCATATGGGCAAAAGATGGGTGGGCTCTAGTTCCATTTTCAAAATACTGTAATAGCACCTCTCCTCCTCCTCTTCAAAAAAGCCAAAATCCAGGAAGCAAATAATGCCTCTACCTACTTCTGATTTGCAGAAAAATAATTTATCATTAATCTCCATTAAAGCTGAAACGAAAGTAGTAAGGGTCCAGAGCCTTCAAAAGGAACCTTTCACAGAAGGCTAGAAATAAATATTCTAAACAATTGCTTGAAAATAAGCATTGTAAAAGAGTCTTGACAATGGGGAAAGGCAGCGCTGGATATTATCATCTTAAGCACTGTGCAAAATCTCATTTGTAACCTCACTTCTTCATTGAAGAAAAACTCCTGCTTTGTGGTTTCTGAATTACCTTGATAGAATAACAGAATAACACAGTTGGAAGGGACCTTGGAGGTCTTCTAGTGCAATCCACTGCTCCGGCAAGAAATCCTATACCATTTCAGACAAATGGTTGTCTAATCTATTCTTAAAAACATCCAGTGTTGGAGCACCCAAAACTTCTCAATGCAAATCATTCCACTGGTTAATTGTATTAACGAACTGTCAGGAAAATTCTTCTTAGTTCTAGGTTGGTTCTCTCCTTGTTCTGTTAACTTAGTGCCAACTCTCAGCAGCCACATATCTAGGATGATATGTCTCCAGCCTTGCTCTTGAGGTCTTCCAACAGTCCAGTGCAATTGTCCATTCATCTTGCTGCTGGTTATCCTCTTCATTTGAGACTTTAGAAAGAGTACAGAGAAGACCAACAAAGATGATCAGGGGACTGGAGGCTAAAACATATAAGGAACGGTTGCTGGAATTGGGTATGTCTAGTTTAATGGAAAAAAGGACGAGGGGAGACATGATAGCAGTGTTCCAATATCTCAGGGGCTGCCACAAAGAAGAGGGAGTCAAGCTATTCTCCAAAGCACCTGAGGGCAGGACAAGAAGCCACGGATGGAAACTAATCAAGGAGAGAAGCAACCTAGAACTAAGGAGAAATTTCCTGATAGTTAGAACAATTAACCAGTGGAACAACCTGCCTCCAGAAGTGGTGAATGCTCCAACACTGGAAGAAGACTGTGCATTTTAGTCCTACTTTAAGCATGAAAGCTGGCTCGGTGACTTTGGACTAGTCATTCCCTCTGAATCCACCTCACCTCACAAGGTGTTCTGGAGAAAATAGGAGATAGGTGTCTTATGTACAAAATAAAGGTGGGATGTAAACTGAGGGAGGGGAGGGGAGGGGAAGAAAGGGGAATTAAGAGGTGCTGCTTATAGTTTCTCCACTGCTGCTTCCAAGTCAGCTGTGGTCGCGGAAGCAACCAACTGCCAGTGCTGGAACAGAGGCCTTGGAAGAATGGAGATTCTTGTCCTTAGACCGCTTTCTTCCTCTTATCTGTCTCTTCCTCCTTGCTGCATGTCGAGGAACAAGGGGACAGAGAATAGGCATTTGATTCCAGGACTGCAAAAATCCATTCAACTACAGAAAAGTCTAATTTGTTTGGAGTTTTGCCGCCCAGGTAAGATAAAATCAAGAGAGAAAGACTTGTGGGGTCCTTAATGCTCTCTGAGCTTGGTTTTTTTCTTGCAGAGAAAGACTTCCAGGTGGGAACGCAGTGACCCGAGTGCTGGAGGAGAAATGTACCTTAGGTCAGTGTTTCTCAGCCTCAGCAACTTTAAGATGTGTGGACTTCAACTCCCAGAATTCCCCAGCCAGCATGATGACTGGGGAATTCTGGCCGTTGAAGTCCACGCATCTTCAAAGTTGCCAAGCTTGAAAAACACTGTTTTAGATTATTGTGAGGGAAGTCACTATGAGGTGAAGTGAAGACAGACTTTTTGAGTGGGTTAACAGTTAATATTTCTATTCTTGAATTATCTTACTTAAATTGATGTTCCTAGAACTCAAATCGGCTGATCTGTGCTGCTGTCTTTGGGTTTGATGGAGAAGGGACCCTGCACAACTCCTTACACTTTGCCCCAAATGGCCTAGTCATCAGCAGAGTTGATATTCAAAGTGTGGAGCCAGTGGACCAACGGACACGGGACGCCCTCCAGCGCAGTGTGCAGCTCGCCATTGAGATCACCACCAACACTCAGGAAGCTGCTGCTCGGTATGGAGCAACTGGGGTGGGAAGCAACCAGGTTCCCCCTATTCACTTGATATCATTAACAATATGTGTAACTTGCCCCAGAATCTCTGGGCAATTTAAATTTATTTATTTGATTTTTATTTCACTTTTATTACTGACAAGTAACTCAAGGCAATGAAATACCTAACATTCCTTCCACCTCCTATTTTCCCCACAACAACAACCCTGCACGGTGAGTTGGGCTGAGAGATAGTGATTGCCCCAAAGCCACCTAGCTGGCTTAATGACTAGAACCCACAGTCTTCTGGTGATTAAGGCTATTTTCCCCAAGGAGGGGATGACAAGGGTGGGTGATCTCTTCTGATTGCAGGGAAAGATTAACAGAGAACCTGCATTTATACTATGGTGGTTATAGGCGCTGAGTGAGCATAGACTATGGCAGTGATGGCGAACCTTTTAGAGACCGAGTGCCCAAACCCACTTATGTTCAACCCTAAACCCACTTATATATCGCCAGGTGCCGGGTGGGCATGCCCCATTGGGTGGGCGTGGCCCATTGGGTGGGCGTGGCCCATTGGGTGGGCGTGGCTGCGGTGGTAACGGCAGACTGGGTGGGACTAAAAAGTTCAATAAATCAATTCCAACTTTGTGATATATTTTTCCCCCAAGAAGTTGAAATTGATTGAACCTTTTTTTTTTTGCACACGGCGGCGGAGGCGTAAAGGGAAAAGGTTTTATAAAACCCAGCTGAAGGCCTAGAACTGGAGCGATGGCACGTGTGCCCACAGAGAGGGCTCTGCGTGCCACCTGTGGCATGCATGCCATAGGTTTGCCACCACAGGACTATGGGTTTCTACCTCCAGCCAGAGAAATGAAAGGGATCGCTGAAGGTTTTAGGAACTACCAGGAAAAAAGAAATTTTGATACAGAGGGCACCCCTCTTTTTGAATAAGCAAAACCACAAATATGGAAAAGTTCTTGGTTTTGGTCACTGTTTTACTTTCCTTGGCTTGTGAAAGGGTCAGATATGAAGATATGTGACAAACACCATTTCTGTGGCTTCCGAAATGTCTGCTCTTGCTGACCTAATTCAACTGCAGCTCTGTCACTTTAAGGACAGTTTGAAACGCCTAAGCTTTTTCTCCATGGCCGTTCAAATTTCCAAGTCTGTTGCTGTAAAGGAATGTAGTCTGGATTCCCAGGAGGGACGGGGTGCATTCCTGAGGAACAAGTGACCACACAGTTCTGATAGTTTGTGTGAGCGAAAGAGGGTAAAGATGGCTCCTCCTTAACAGTTCCTAGAGTGTATGTTTTATGTGGTTGGTAGCCTGCTCTAGTTTGGCAAGATTTTATCTAGAGGTGAGAAACAATAAAGAAATCTGCTTGGAAGAATTACAACATGTCTTTCTTGGTTTTTGGAGTCTGACCGTTGCTTTCAAATCATCAAACAACCTACAGAATTCTCACTGATCACTTACAGTGGTACCTCGGTACTCATCGTTAATTGGTTCCGGGACCTGCAATGAGTACCAAAAACGATGAGTACCAAACAAATTTTTCCCATAAAGAATAATATAGTGAGTCACAAGGCAGCCAACACTGAAAAGTTCTAGCTTGGGCGTTGAGTACCAAACCAACAGTGAGTATTGGGACAAAATCTTCACATCAAAATGTGTTGATTACCAAATGTGATGAGTTTCAAAGCAGTTGAATACCAAGGTACCACTATTCTTCTCAAGCTTCTTGTTTACTCAAAAACAAAGAAAAATGGAAACAGCCTGTTCTTTCCTTTCTGACAAGCTCTTCTAATTTACACCTGGAGAATGCCTTTGAGCTTTTCCCGGAATAAAAAGATGGATCTTAGGTAAGCTTGTTTCCCTTTTTGGTGTTCATTTCCCCTGATCCACTGGCATCATCTCCCTCTCCAGACATGAGGCAGAGAGGCTGGAACAAGAGGCCCAAGGTCGTCTTGAACGGCAGAAAATCCTTGATCAGGCTGAGGCAGAACGAGCCCGGAAGGAGCTGCTGGAGCTGGAAGCACTGTGGTGAGTGTGCAGGATCCAGGTTTTAAGGAAGAACTATGGACATTTGTTCCAAACTTACTTCTTTCCTGCTCTCTGAGGTCCCAGGCAGTGCTAGCTAAGAGCTGGACTCCCTAAATCTGGAGATTGCAAGTTTGGGAAGGCTGATCTAGCCTTTGATTGCATAGTGCAGGGGTAGGCAACCTTGGCTCTTTTATGACTCATGGACTTCAACTCCCAGAATTCCTGAGCCAGCCATGCTGAAGGGAAAGAGAGAGGTTTCCAAGGTGAGCCATGCTGGCTCAGGAATTCTGGGAGTTGAAGTCCACGAGTCATAAAAGACCCAAGGTTGCCTACCCCTGGCATAGTGAAATGCAGTTTCTAAAGGCTCTTCTTCCACTTTCCTATCTTTCCAGCACGGCTGTTGAGAGAGTACAGGGGCAGCCAAGGCAGCGGCCCAGTCCTGAGCAGAGGCAGCCCAAATTGAAGGAGAAGGAGCTGTTTTGCAGGCCAAGCTGAAGGCTCAAGCTACTGCTATAGAGATGGTGAGTCCTGCCAGTCGTGCCATAAACTTTTCTGGGCTAACTTGACAGATGACTGATGATAGTTGCTCGTCAGACTAAGAAAAACATGCTGAATGTCTTTAGATTACATCCATTGTTTTATATGCAGATAAATTTTGCTCATAGATGGGTATCTTAATAAACTTTAAGTGGGAAAAATAAAGGCAAACTAGAGAAGACCAATCAGCTGATATAACTTCTCTAGTAGGGAGTAAGAGAAAAAATGGTATGCAATAGTGCGGCATAAATTGTTGCCAGAGTATTTAAGAAATCACATTGGTAGCTACTTTTCTTCCACTCTGATGTTTGGATCCGGCCTGTGTCCAAGATGCAGCCTGTTCACCATCCTCTCTCCCTCCCTTATTCTCTAAACTTTTCCAGGAATCAGAACTGCAGCGTCTTGCACAAGCCTGGGAACAAGAGCTGCACTTTGCCAAAGAGCAAGCCGACTTGGATGTGAGCCGGACAGAAGCTCTGGCTGCTATTGAAGTTAAGAAATTTGAAGCTGTCATCAAATCCCTTGGAGCCAACACTATCCGCGACATTGCAGTGGCTGGGCCAGAGATGCAGGTGAGAAGCAGAGAAAGGAATACGGAGGAGGAGAACATTGGCCTTCCAAATAATGGGTGTGCTTAAACTCAAAGTTTACTCATTTTGAGTTAGAATGCAAACAGGTACTAGGGAATGTGGACTGTGGCTTCTAGTCTACAAAAAAACCCCACTGGCAATGAGGTCAGATCAGCCTTCCCCAGCATGGTTTTCCTCTAATTCTGGCTGGGAAATTCTGGAAATGTCCGTTTTGGAGATTCTCAGTCATCCAGGTCATGGTTGTCCCAAAGGTGCTGTTTTTCAGGAGGCTACTGGACTTCCTTGTTTTTTTCTTTGAAGAAGCTTCTTCAGCTCTGACTGGATGGTGGGGAATGGAAGGATTTATATTCCTTACAGACAGCTGGTCATTTGCATTCTTTTAGAGAGTCACTTGGAGGTTTATCTATGTCCTCAGAGTCACCTGAGTAGTGCCAATGGGTGTGGAGCCTTCTTGGCTGCAGGATGTTTTCTGCCCTGTGTCCCTTCACTGTTGAAGACAGGCGCTGGCTGTTGGGGATGAGTCTGTCTTGTCTGCATCTCAAACTGAAACGCAAATGGTTCCTGTAGTCTGCAATGTTTTCTGGAAATCCTTCATACTCCCGCACCATTCGAAGGGTCTTCATCCCAAAGTGCATCGCTAAATGTCTGTGGAGATTCTCAGTCATCCAGGTCATGGTTGTCCCAAAGGTGCTTTTTCAGGAGGCAACTATCAATTCTACCATATCTGGAGAACACCAGGCTTGGCCAAATGGCATGAAGACCCAAGGCAGGGGTGAACATTCCTACTAATCTAAGCACGGGGCACAGTAAACTATAGGTAGTCCTCGACTTACAACCACAGTTGAGTCCAAAATTTCCATTGGCAAGCAAGACAGCTGAGTTGTGCCCCATTTTACGATCTTTTTGCCACAGTTGTTAAGTGAATCACTGCAGTTTTTAAGTGAACCATGCAGTTGTTAAGTGAATCGGGCTTCTCCCTCCCATTGACTTTGCTTGTTAGAAGCCAGCTAGGAAGGTTGCGAATGGTGATCACACGACCGCAGGATAGTGCAACCGTCATAAATACATGCCAGTTGCCAAGCAACCGAATTTTGATCATGTGACCATGGGGATGCTGCAACGGTTGTGTGAAAACTGGTCATAAGTCATTTTTTTCAGCTTCAAACGGTCACTAAACGAATGGTTATAAGCCGAGGACTACCTGTACAAGAGCAGGAGCAGCCAGCCACATATCTCAGATGCCACAATGTGATAGCAAATTAGAAATATTCATCTGAGATTTTGAAACCCTGATGCATGACTTTTTGCTTTCTATTCCTTGCAGGTCAAATTGCTCCAGGGTCTGGGAATCCAGTCCACCCTCATTACAGATGGTTCTTCTCCTATTAACCTCTTCACAGCTGCTGGAGGACTGCTGGGGATCCTGCCCAAGCCTTCGGAGACATGAAATCAAGAGTATCAAGATCAATACTCTCTATTATTACTTAATGAGTGCCTTACAAGAACATGCCGGGGGACCATGTGCTATAATACTGTGCTTCCCCAGAATGTGTGAATCTTTTGATGGGGGCAAAGTATAAAATAAACATCTTTTCTGTTGCATAGCATCCTCTGCTTTGCTATTAATTTTTTGGGGAATGATTGTTCTTGGGAATAATGATAGAACCTGGATGGGTGGGGTGGTGGAATCTTGGCTGTTGTGGTGGAAAAGTCAGCTGGAATGTGAGGAGAGAAGCATGCACTGTGAGGTCATCGGGTATGTGTGTTTAGATGTGAGAGAGAGACTGATCCATTATGCCAAGCCAAGTGCAGTCTTTGTTTCTCTGCATCTTGTGCAATTTTGCAAATCTCTCCAAGGAAAAATGGATCGATCAACTAATGGAAGGTGAGCCTAGTCCCTCCTGCCCAGCTTTCTCCATTTATCTAAAATTTAATATTATCCACCTTAATTCTACAGTTACACCTACTGCAAGAAAAGTAAATCTAGCTTGGTGTGCTTAGTTCAAGCACAACAAATCTCGGGTTAAGTTCTTGCATCTCTGGTTAAAACAGTGGCCATATGTGGTCAGATCTGCTACCATGTAGTGATCATCCATGTTTTTGCAGACAAGCTATTGTAACTAATTAAAAGGAAACTTCAACCTTAGTTTGGGATTATATAACACCAAGCCATGGTTTGTTCAACTATGGTCTGGCAAAATAACACAATCTCATTCAACATACCAAACTAGAACCAAATCATCCATATGAGGAATGAACCCAGACTCTAAAAAGGTGAAGTCAAGATTATTTTATTGTTAACGAATCCACTCTTTGAAGTTTTCAGCATAAATTTCAGCAGCTTCTTAGAGCCTGTGTGCATCTGGAAAAAAAATCTGTTCACAATATAATTCCACAAATCTACATGGATGCGGCTTTTATCTCAGAATTGTGTTTAGGTAGCGTCTCCAGCATAGTGTGAAAAGGCTAACCTCAATGCCAGACCAAAGTTGATTCTAGTTCTGTGTTAACACTATTTAAAAGTGATTAATGCCTTTTTAAACTACAAGAGATGTTGAAATGACTTGGGAAATTTCAAGAGCTTACTATCATAGCGGTATCCACATATAGTCATACAGAAAAAAATATTTTGATAAACTCCAGCACTTTTTCATTAGTTCCTGGCTATATGCATTGCAGTCAGAAAACGTTTGTTCATTTTATAAACAAAGACCTGGGGAACAGTTAATTGATCACACAATTGATGGGAATTGAATGCTTAAAAGAGACCTTCCATAAAATGTTAAAGGAAAGAAGGTAGATAGAAAAGTTATGACTGAATGTAAGGATGGTTACGTTTGAAGAATAAAGTGATTATCCACCAGCTCTGAAAACAGACGTAAAAGGGAAGGACGATACTTTGTCCTTGATCAGTAATAATATGAAACCAATTTAAGAAGTGTTAACTTCCCTTTGACATTGTTGGATTAAAGTCTTCATCCTGGTTCATTCAAGCCGGGGATAAATAAGCAACATGGCGACTGCTTTGGGAAGAAGGTTACAGTTTATTGAAGAGGCAGAAAGATAGTTCTTGCAGGAAAGAGCAGAGGGAAGAAGAAAAGGCTGAGCACATGGGCAGTAGGTTTTTATACCCCCTCTAGCCTTTTGTTTGGAATAGTTTCCTGTTCCTGTGGCATGAACCTTGAGGCTATTTCTGAGTGTTTTTCTAGGCCTTGATATCTGTGGTTTAATCCTATTATCATATCCTGCTTCCCTGGTGATGGGGCTAATGACTCCTAGAGTTTGGGTGGGGTATGCAGATTTTAAGTCTCTTTGTCTTGACAAACTTTCTGATGGTTTTACATTTGCATTTGTATAGGGCTGGCTCCTGTTTGGGATAGAGAGATTTGGGGGCAGAGTTGGCTCCTGCTTTTAAAAATCCTTTTGAGGAAAAATATATTTTCTGCCCTTTTAATATTTTCTTCTCTGGGGCTCTGACTTCCCACAACATCAAGAATGCTTTCCTTGTTCTCTGATGGATGTGCTTATGTCTTTGGCCCACAGCACCAGCAGAAAAACTAGAAGATGCCAATGAGACAATGGAGTCCTTATCCCATGAGGCACTCTGGTTTGACTACCCTGACTCCGATAAAGAGAAGATCCTAGCTGTCTATAAGTTTATTGGAGAAAAGCCCGAATGTATTGCTCCAAGTGAGATGTCAGTTTGTATTCACCTCTAGGGCAGTGTTTCTCAACCTTGACAACTTGAAGATGGGTGGACTTCAACTCCCAGAATTCCCTGGCTGGCTGGGGAATTCTGGGAGTTGAAGTCCACCCATCTTAAAGTTGATAAGGTTGAGAAACACCGTTCTAGGGATTGCCAGAATCCCCTCTGGGAAGACTGAAATCAGGCAACAGGCAACACTTGAAAACTAGCATGGGGCTAAAAGAAGCATACGTTGCCCACGTGTGTGATGTATCTTCCCTTATGTTACAGCTCTCATTCCTCCCTCTCCCCCCTCCTCCATGTTGGGGCTTCTAAACCTGTTTATTAGAAAAGGAAGTCCAAGGGAGGATCACTTGCTTGACGCAATACATAAGACTATGCCTCCAAATCCCTGCCCTAGCTTTTTTACAGGATTCCTGCTTGTTAGATCCTAAGCCAGTAAACAACCCTCCCAGCTTATTTCTGAGCAGTGGGCTTCCTCAGTCTCTACTAGAGTTGTGGCCCACGATAAGCCCCTTCTCTCTCTTTTCCAGGTGCCTTCCCTCAGCTGCTGTGCTACATCCTGGTGGGATCCATTCTCCTCATCCTGCTGTTCTTTGTTTTTCAGATTGTCCAAGCGTTAAGTGTTGCACCAGCCCACATCTTTTAGGCCTTGGCTGGAACCCCTTCCCCTGGTGCTCTCAAGAGCCACATTTTGTGCCCACCCATTTCCTCCCGGATCTGATTTCCCATCCTTCCTCATTCCAGGCTTTCCCATAAACAACACAACTAGAGAAGACGACTAGAGTTCCTGAGCCAAATGGCTTGTCCTCTGCTCTTTCCCACTGTCTTTCCTGTTAAGTAAAAGGCCTTTGAATTTGTATGCATTTGCAAGATATTCATTGATGAAGAAATAACGCATCAGGCTAGAAAGTGGGAGACTCTGAATTCAAGTCCCACCTTAGCCATGAAAGCTGGCAAGGTGACTTTGGGCCAAACACTGGGAGACAGTGAGTTCTAGTACCATCTTAGGCATAAAAGGTGGCTGAGCCAGTCCCTCTGTCTCAGATGAACCCACCTCACAATATTGTTGTGGGGAAAATAGGAGGAAGGTGTGCTGGATATGCTTGCCACCTTGTGTTATTTGTAAAAATAATAAAGGTGGGATACAAATCAGTAAAAAAATAAAAGATTAAAGAGGGAGAGTTGTAAAGACAGCTATGTGATCCTCCAAGGTTTTAGGAAAAGAGTGATCCGAATACTGTACAGGGCTCGGCAAGACACACGGGGCTGGGGATTTGGAATTAATAAATGACACACACAGCCCCTCTGCTGACAGTAGATAAAGGCTCCTTTAATACTTGGCAGACCTTGGGTTATAAATACATTCCCCCCTGCTCTTTATTTACAGCTAGATTTCTGCCCTATGAAGTGAAGAAGGGTCCAGGAGTGAGCAGTGAAGGAATTCTGTGCTGAACAGAGGAAGGTGTCAAGAGGAGCGGAATATGTGTTTCTCCTGCTTGGTTATTGCTATGGGGAGGAGGGCACGTGTTTTTTAAGCAGCACCCCTCTGATCATCTTGCTACAGAGGATAAATATGTGTGTGTTTGTGTGTGTGTGCTCACACCCACATATGAATGAATTAAATATCCTGGGTAGGTGACATTCCAGTAATACTGAAGACCACGTATTTTACTAGCATCCAAAAAAATGATAAGTGTTTCCTTATTGGTTATTCTATAAATATAACTAATTCTGCTGATAGGTCCCCTATTGCTGCCTGGGGTGAGGGCAAGCCAAACCCAGTATTATTTCTCCATCTTGTTTACATGTGATAGAGATTCTGCAACTCTAAAGAAAATAGGATTGGGGGGGATTTGACTTAATCTTGCTATCCAACGGTATAACCCCTGCTTTCAGGTAATAGTATCACCCCATGCAAGCCACATGGGTCTCTCCTTGGCTAGCAATGTTCAGAAAAACTTAGGTCATCTAATCATAGTCTAGCAAGCAATAGCCACTATGCATTCTTCAGCTTGGCAGAGTCCTGATGCATTAGAAACCTGGTTTTGCTCTACAGGCCCACATCCGGTTGATTCTTGATCTACTTGTGCCCCACTAGCCTGAATATCTCCCAACATAGATAACCTCAGTATTCCCATTGGTTTAGGACTACACTCTGGTTCAAACCCTACCCAACTCATAGACATTTCAAAATACTGACAGCATTGCAAATTTAGAGGGTTTCCTTTGACAAAAGATTTCCACATAGCAAACCAAGGAATACTTTGGTTTTATGCCCTCTAAAGACTTCCTTTGAGACACCCCCCCTTCCCAGACCCTCCTGTTTCCCTTTTGGCCTAGGAGCCAGCTTCCCCACTCCCTCCCATCACCCCAATAAATAAGTCATAGGAGAAAAAGGCAGCTTGTCTGTTTGCAGCTGTGGGAGGGGGCAAGAGAGCCATTAGTCCAGTGTCTGGGTATCCATCCTGTGCCCGTTTCGCACTACTTGTTCCTTGGTGGTACCCCAGGCACGGAAGACACGGAATGCTGCGCGGCAGATGAGGCCAAACCAATATATCTGGGGAGCCATGAGGATGGCCGATCCCAAGTTGTACTCGGCAGGGATGGAGAAGGGTACACGGTAGAAGGGCAAGCCAGCATACTGCCCATATACCCAGTACATATATGGAAAGAGCAGGATTCGGCAGCAGAAGAATGTGAGTAGCATGGCCATGCCATTCACCTTGTGGAGAAGAGTGTGCTGCTGCTTGTACTGTGGAGAGAGGGGAAAAAAAGAGAGTTGAAAGGCAAATTCAGGTCGGGTTGGCTAACACTTCCACTTCTCTCTCTAGCACCAGGTGAGCCTCTTCTGCCTTCCCATTAGGTCTTTATTTAGATACGTATGGTCTCCCAACTTACCCTAGCAACTCTGAGCATCTAATAAATTATAATACCGTATAAAATGTCAACAAACCAAACAACAAATATATAAAACCTATACAGATAGTCCTCGACTTACAACCGGTGGTAGTTAAGTGAGTCACACACTCATTAAGGGAATCTGGTTTCCCCCACTGACTTTACTTGTCAGAAGCCAGCTGGGAAGGTTGCGAATGGCGATCACGTGACTCCAGGACTCTGCTGACTATCATAAATACATGCCGGTTACCAAGAGCCCGAATTTTGATCATGGGACTGTAGGGATGCTGCAATAGTAATTTTTTCAGGTCAGCAGTAACTTTGAATGGTTACTAAGTCAATGTAGGTAGTCCTCAACTTAAAACAGTCCATTTAATGACCGTTCCAAGTTACATCATGGAAAAAAGTGACTTATGACCTTTTTTTCACTCTTAACAACTGGTGTAGCATCCTCGTGGTCACGTGATTTACATTTGGATCCTTGATATTTGACTCACATTTATGACGGTTGCTGTGTCTCGGAGTCACGTGATTGCCTTTTGTGACCTTCTGACAAGCAATGTCAGATTCACTGAACAACCGTGTTACTAATTTAGTAACTGCAGTGATTCACTTAACAAATGTGTCAAGAGAAGTAGTAAAATGGGGCAAAACTCACTTAACAAATTTCTCACTTAGCAACACAAATTTTGGACTCAATTGCGGTCATAAGTGGAGGGCTACCTGTGGTTATTAGTCAAGGACTACCTGTAATGTACACCAAGGTAAAAAACAATCTGAAGCTTTCTCTTACCCCGCTCCCCTAAAAGAAGCTCAGTAGCAGATCGTACTCACCAGGATGAGAACCTTGCCCAGGCAGACAAAGGGGGTGCTGAGTTCAGCCATCAACATGCAACCCAGAAAGAAGTCACCTTTGCCTTGACGCCACAGCTGAAGGAGGGAAAGGGATAAACATGGCAGACCTGGGTGGGTGGGGCAGCATCTTCTAAAGCACAGCAACCTTATATGCAGCTTCTGCTGCATGGATCAATAGCCCATCCCTTCCCTTCCCGTCCTCATCTGTGCACACGGACACCCCCCCTGGTCCCACTCACCACAGACACAGGGAAGCAAACCAACACCATGAAAAGATGGTGAATCACCATCAGTAATTCCTTGTGCAAGTAGGCACGGATGGCAGTGTGCAGCGTCTGGGTCTCAATGCATCTTGACTCATGCCCTTTGACCTGGTACCTGTGCCAATGGCACAAGAACATAGCGTAGATATCGTAGATGAAGTAGGGGATGGCAAATTGGGTGTAGTTGGAAGTCAGCCAGTGCCTGCAGGAGGTGAAAAGGGGTAAAGGAATATAAGCAGCTAATAGACACAGTAATCCCTACAGATAACTTGAGCCATGAGCAAAGGGGATGGAAGAGCAGGACACTCTGGAACAGACTCAAGGCCACAATCAATGAGGAATTGATGACATGCTGATGTGCTTCACTCCCAAGGACAATGGTAACATAGATTCTACCTTGCTCACATCGTCCTGCTCTCTCTCCCTCCCTCCCTCCCTCCCTCACTCCTACTCCTACTCCTACTCCCACTCCCTGATCCTGATCCTGATCCTGATCACAACCTTCTGCTCCTGGAGCAAATGTGGTCTCTCTCCAGTTCTCTCCCCCCCCCTTTCTACTTGCTTACAGCCTTATTTCTAAGATACTCCAGACACTGCTGCACCTAGGACAGGTATACTCTTAGCAATTCCTCCCTACTTATTGGATTCATATGACTCCCTCTGGCTTTTATGAACAGGATGCTTTGGCTTGCTAGTATCCAGCTGGGACCCATCCTTTCAACTTTGCTTAGAAACCCAACAACTCTATTAATAGGCACTGAGATTCATGTAAATTCAGAACACTGGACTTAGTCTCATTCTACTTTAAACCCACTTTAAGAATTTCTTGGTCCAGACTAATTATTGAAAATGCTAAAGAGCAACTGAAATAGAGATAAATAAAACAGGGTTTATTTACAGATGGGACCCAACTTCTTAACCATCGTATCCCTTGCTCAGCTCTCTTTGCTATCTCTCCCCCTCTCCCAAACATTTCTTCTGACGATACTCTCTGCTCCATGCAAAGTGATTAGGCCAAATGCCAAAGCAGCAGTGCAATGCAGGATGCTAAGCTCAAACATCCTTGTGGAGTCCAGACCTAAGGAAAAGTAGGGCATTTGGGTCTGAAGCATATTTAGGAGGACTGGGCTGTATGCTTTGAGGACAGGTACAGCAGTATTTGATTTCCATGTGGAAGGACCTACATAGGAAGTGTTCTTTCTTGATTTTTTAGTCATGAGGGTCAATGAAGAGGATACTTCAAAAGTGTTGAAATGTTGCCAGTGAAACCTCACGCTACTTCCCAGAAGGAGATTTGCTGTGTAAGGGGCACTGTGATATTTTTGTGAAAATAAAAATGCTGAGGCAGTTTTCACATCCTTAAGAGATGTCTTATCTCATAGCTCCCTCCTTCTGTGCATATCCAATTGGAGCTCATGGCAGAGGACCCAACAATTCAACTTCCCTCTGGTTTAACCTCCTCCTCTCCTAAGGGCCCTGTAGTTCCTCGTCACTGGCTGCCCAATACAACTTAATTACACATACACAGAATGCAAATCAGCAATGGAAACAGCTGTTTCTTTGGTCTAATTCCCTCTGTTGCTCCCACGTGCCTATCTAACATCACCCAGGGAGGGAATTAATCCCAACTAAATTCATTAATGAGAAACTAAACTAAACTGTCCTTGTGAAAAAAGAAAGGACATGATAGAAATAGATTCAACTACACCCCCTGCCATAACTTACAGCCACCCCAAACCTTCATCTCTACCCTGTTCTGTCCTCAGAATTCCCCAGTGTGAACTTGTGCTGCGTTTCCAGTCTTTCTTGTCCTGCAGAACTGCCCTACTGCCAAATTGGATTCTGCAGAAACTGAAGTCTGTCAGTCAGAGGGACTGACAAATCTGATCCTGGAGCTTATTTCGAGCACATATTGTGGAAATCAACTCTCCCATATATTGTATGAGGATTTAGGAATACAGGACGGGAATGGGACAACTCGCTGTAGTTTGAGTGGGGCTGTCCATGGTGCTGAAAAGGGAACTTACCAACTCCGAGGCCCACGTTTTTTCACAGCACCATGGACAGCACTTTATTGTGCAAGTTCAGCAAGGCTTGGCTTCTGCCATCCTGCTACTTTTGTCTTACTCTAACACCTCTACTAGTTTTGTGGTGGGTGCAGTCCTTATATGCAAAGCATCTTGTCTCCACCATCCCCATAATCTTGAAACACCTCATTTTGGAACAGCATCCTGAACACACTCTTTCTGGGTCCACAAACCAGTGCCTGACCCTACACTGCTATGGCCAGTAGCACTCCTGCTGGTGGCCCCAAACTCTCTGCCCTGCTCCCAGCTTCCTGATCCAGCCTACTCATTGTGGTACACCTGCTTGGAACATGTCACTGTCATCCTGTTCTAAATTTGGTGCCACTCCTGGTGCAGGTATCAAGTTTCTCAGTAGTGTGTCCTTGCCAAGATGCTGTCTGGGCTGCACTCAGAAAATAAGGTAGAGATGGGGTTGGGGTAGGAATGAGATTACTGCACCATAGGGCTGCCCTGGCATTACACCATAAATGCTGACTTACTGGTCATCGATAATGTGCTTGCAGGATGAGGAGATGATGTAGCCAACTGTGGAAGCCATAATGGCCTGCACTGAGGAGACAAGTCTGTGATAGGAGAATGGGAAATGGTAAGAAGTTTAAGTAACTGTGGTTTCTCCTTCCTCTTCTCTTGGATTCTAGAACCCTATTTCCATTTTAGGTCTGAAGTTATGAGGCCAAAACAGTAGTTCTCAATCCCAATCTGATACTCTGGGAGCCGGCCTAGGCTATTACATTGCTCCAGAACTCTGCCAGCCTTGACCAACAGCTTTAATTCCAACCCACCCACCTTCCACCATCCCATAACAACTGCCATTGGTTGGATACATTTGGAGATAAGTAGCAGTGGCTAAACGGTTCAGCTGCCCATTGACCCAGCTACATTCTCAAGTAATTCCAGAAATCAATCAATAGAGAGGCTTTCATGCTTAAAAGAAAACATCCTAAGTGATTAGGGCAACTCAGTGTCCCCCCACCCCATCTTAGAAGACATCCCTGGGGCTTTCACTACATGCCACTTTTTTTTTTAAGCATCTCTTACTATATCCCAACAAAACACCTAGCCTCCTGAAAGACTCCTTTTTCAACAAATTTCCATTTTGGAGTGCAGAGCTGTGGGTACTTTAACTCACAGCTTAACAAACACTGACTCCAATAACCCGTTTGGTGACACCTCTATCCCAGGCTCAAAACACCCTGCTAAGACTTGACTTTCATCAATTATCACTACTGTTGGGTTATCAAGAGGTGGCAGTGACACCCTTTCGGCTCTCACTGTGTTGGTTGCTTTTCCTACGATGGTCCCATTCCCACTGTGGGGTCCTAGGAACATCCGCTGGCTCACAGCCTCAATACAATGCTTCTTCCAGAAAATCCTGGACACTTTTCTATTTATAGAGATTCCTTACGGGTCCAAGAGAGTTTGAAACTCAATGCACCCTACTCTATTCCCAGTGAGCCTAAGGATTGGCTTCCAGCTTTAACCTCTCCTTCTGAAGCCACCAGGAAAGCTTGCTAGGGATGAGGACACCACTCCCCCTCCAAAAAAAACTCTCCCTTCTCATTCCATCTCCCCAGGACCCACAGTTCCCCCCCTTTTCCTTAAACCCCCCCATCAAACTAACACACCTACAAAAATCCAGGTGCCTATCAGCTCATCCTTGAGGCCTTCTGCCTGCCCTCCTTCCTGCCCACCCTCTGGACTGCTAGATCCTGCTGGCATCCCCTCCTGCATCTCTGGTTACCTGGCTGAGACGATGACCGCGTCAGCCTCCTCCCATCGCAGGCCCGGTAGCCACTTGAGGCCATTCTTGGACAACAGGAAAAGGCCAGGAAAGACAATGGTCCCTGTTACCAAGGCGTGAAACATCTCGCTCAGGCTGCAGGGTTGGGGTGATGGGGGGAGGAGTAGGAAGGAGGGCAGAGCAGAGGATGAGGAGGGTCAGTGGGGCTGGGATCCCTCCGGGTGTCCACGAGGAAGGTTCATGGTCCCCCAGAGGGCAAGGAGGGATGGAGAGGGAAGGGGGGATGGTGGTGGGAGGGTTGGTCCCTAGCAGAGCTGCTGTGACAGACACACAGAGAGACACAGTCAGGGGAAGGAGGGAGGGAGGGAGGGGGAGCAGCTGTCAGCACAGTGCGGGAGCAACTTAAAGAGACAGTGGACTGCGCTGTGCAGATGGACTGGCAGAAAGAAGAGCAGGGTAGCACAGCTCAGTGTTGAATAATCACAGCTAAAGAAGCTCAGGGCCCAGTTTGCAAGGCATGGTGGGAGACGGAAGATGAGATCTATGTATGGGTGGAGGATTGTGTGGAACCTGCCAGTTGGGGGACGAAGCCGGGTAGGATGGATCTGACTCAGGATTGGAAGTCTAAGCTGGAGGTTTAGGACATCTCAGAAGGATGAGGCTGTAGAGCCAGATTTTTCTGTTGTTAACATCCCGCAGCAGAGTCCGCTCAGTTAATCCGTCGCTTCTTTCCGTCTGAGAGCAGGTTGAGCATTGCTCCCCCTTTTCCAAAGCAGCTAATCAAGCATCATCATTTAACCCCCACAACACCGAAGCCTAACTTCCTTGAGCTCTCCCTCTTCCCTTCTCTGGCAGGATCGCTGGAAATTTAGCTAAACCTATAATCTCAGCTCCGTTTGCGGAGGGGAAAGAGACTATGGAGCAGCTAACCCATTCCCCTCCTAATGCATTAAGGGATAATCTTCCACCTGCTAAGAGGTGACCCTGACACAACCTTTGATAGGTAAAAGAGAAATTGGCTGCCAGGAGGAAGTAACTAAATCAGCAGTGACACCTTATGGCTGACTGTGTTCATTGTAGCATGCTGGTTTTTTAAAACAGGGATGGGCAGAAGTGGTTGGGCTGGCTGGGTGGATACTCCTGGAAGAGCTGTGAGTGATTTTCTCCCCTAGTCTTTTAGCCTGTGGTTCTAGGTTTCCAAGGAGTCTCCCACCTGGCAGTTACATAGATGGCAAAGCAGAATTCCATTTTCCAGATGTGCACCAGGATCCAATGCAGGACATAGTAGAAACTGGGATAAGCAACCAAACCCAGAAGGAAGAAGTAGGAGAACTGTCAGAGCAAAGGACAGGGTTCAATAGTTAAGGCAACCAATTTTTGTCTAAGCAACACTGGTCTTATTGCCTTTCCTCCTAAACCCACAAAGAATCTTTGAGAATCAGTTTGATAAGGTAGGTTTCATCGGTTTATTAATGACACACCCTCAACTTCCCACTTTTTGAGGACAGTGCAAATATTCCATTGGCTACTCAAGCTTTTTTCAGGCATAAATGCATGGAGATCCAATTTATCATGAGCTATTAGTTCCACTTTGACTTGACTTTTACCACAGGAAGCAATAAATCTCTGATATGTTTTTTAAAAAAACCAAATTAGTACCAGTTTGCTGTTTCTGAAATAGTTCAGAGATTTTACTGGTTACAGACTAAGCATACCCTGTCCTTGCCACAGTTCCAGCAAGGGAAATGGCCTTTAAATAACCAGTTTATTATAAACAAAGTGAGGTTGTGATGGCATTGACTAAACATATTAATATGTGTATGATAAAAATGTCGGTTTATTAAATACATAATTGGGACTATCTTGCTGGATCAGATCAAAGGCCTATCAAGAACTGTGGAATTTGTTATTACACTTTGGGGTAGTATACCACCTGGAGGAGGTATAAACAATAATGCCTAAATACAAGAAAAATATGAAAGGATTTGTGTACAGTTATCTTGGAGGTATGCCTAACAGGCAAATATCTGAAGGATTGTCCCATAAGTTACACAGCAAATTGTTTTTTGGTTGCTCCACACTTAGGACCCAAACAAGGATTACTTGAACAGGGATTTGATGAACTATTAAGACCTCCCTGTTGATACAAACATTTAATAGCAGAGTTGATCATCTGAGAAGCTGGTGGACCCTCCACTGGCATTAAGCAGAGGTAAGATAACTAACCACTGTATCTGGGAGGGCTCTTTTCTTCCTTTCCCCTCCTACTGTGGATTAAACCTCTTAACCATTCCAGTTAAGACATCAGTTGGGTTTGCATAATGTATTTACTAATCTATAATGTCATTTGTTTGATTTTGTTAACTTCATTGGGCACTGTGGTTTCTAAGACACAATTAACAGCTCAGTGTGTTAGTGAACCCATCCAATTGTGACTTATTTAATGCACTGATTAGGCAAGCCGGGGCTAACATATAAACATGCATTTACCTGTATGTAAACCTAGCCAGCTTCTTCCCCTGTTTACTGCCTCTGTGAAGCCAACTGAGAAGGAATGTATACATACTAGAGCTTAGCTGTTTACTCACCAGTTCCTCTGCCATCCTAGTGAACCCAGGAAAGGTGAGAAATGAAATCCATGTTATTCCATAGGTCCTCCTTTATGAAGGGTACTTCATGTTATCAAGATGCTTCCCTGAGGGGCTAATTAAGAAATATTCGTAAGATAGAAGAGTTTTACTTTTATAGTAATGAAACAATCAAGTTGGAACATTTGGTTAATTAATTCAGTGGAAGAAATGACTTGTGTGACAGTGAAATAATGTATTGCCTAACAGTTATCAGAAGAGCACAAACTAATTAAATGGCATTTCAAATCCCTACACAGTGATGAGGATTACTTGGGCAAGTCTTTGCTCAGCCTACCTCCTAGGGTTAGTGTGATTCTAAACTGGGGGAGGGCATGGCACCCCCCCCCAAGGATAAGTTTCTTGAAGGAAGAATGTGACAAAATACTTAACAAAATAAGTATTTGTGTGGGGAATGTGGAATAAAGGACAAGTAAACAGCAGTTTTTATCGTAATAAAATACAAAGCAGTGAAAACTGCTAATCTTTAAATCTCATTAATTTGAACAAGTTATTTCCAGTGCTATCTGGTTAAGCACATTTCACATGTATGGACTTGCTCTAGATGTGTCGATATATAATTGCAACCAAAATCAATTGTTTTGAAAATAATGGTACTGGAATTGATTTATTTTGGGCAAGAGAGATGCAGAAATTGTGTGTAGTATGTAAATACATAGCCCAAGCTACATTCACCATATCTCTTGAATAAGTTCCCTATTCTCTGATCCATATCCTAGGTAGGTGTATTTGTTTTTATCTTTAATTCAGACCTTGCACTTGGTTTGGAATGCCTTGTGTTTACAGCAGAAAATTCCTTTCCTAATACTAACTTATTACTGTTGACCTAAGCTGAAATGAAGCTTGTTGCTTCAGACTGGAAAAATAACAAGGGATAAGAATTACAAAGAAAATGGGCAGGAGATACTATATCAATTTACCCTACATATTGTATACAGTAACCTGGTTCATGCAGCCATAATGTGATTTATTTTGCTTTGGCTTGTATGTGAACAATTGTGGCCTATTGTTTAGTGCATTAGGCAGCCACCCATGGTTCAACCAACTAACCATGATTTGCAAATGGTTTAGTTATTATGTGAATGCAACTAGCATTAAAAGTAGAGTTGCAAGTCTGGATTGCAAAGGATTAGTCTTATTTTAGCACAACATGCAATCAATTTAGTGTCCTAGAGGATTTAGATGAGTTTTGAATATAGTCCAGGCAGGGCAAAAAGAGCTAATTTTTCCAAGACACAGATATGCCCACGGAATTTGTATAAAATACCCCCCTTGATTATGCCTTTAAGATATTAATTCTATAATTTATTGAAATATAAACATTAAGTATGTATTTATGTTATCCATTTCTGTCTCCATTTCAGCTCAAGCAGCTGTAAGAGTTACAGAAAGCAAAAAGAAACATGGAGAAATCACACACACACACACACACACACACACACACACACACACACACACACACACACACACACAAATCCAGTTGGCTGGATAATGAATTACTTATACATAATTGACACATTTCACATATTTAGTAAGCCTTACCAACAATTCACTGTTAAAGATTACATTTCTTTAAGAGATCTAACAATTCACCAGGGAAGCAATGATTTATGTTTTTAATTCTCTTGTGTGTTAATGGATTTTAAGGGCAGGACAGTTTGTTACTAATAATATGTGTATATGCCTTCATGTTAGTTTATGCCTCCTGGCAACTGCCTGGACACGTCCCTGCAGTTTTCTTTGCAAAGTTTTTGGAAGTGGTTTGCCATTGCTTGCTTCCTATGGCTAAGAGTGACTGGCCCAAGGTCACCCAGCTGGTTTCATACTTATGGCAGGACTGGACTAGAACTCAGTCTCCCAGTTTCTTGCCTAATGCCTTAACTCAGGGGTGTTAAACTGCTGGCTCACGGGCTGGTTGCATCATACGGAGGCCACATCCACCCCAGCTCTGGCAGTGCAAAAAAAGTCACGATATGTTGCAACACGTCACGTGACGCGACGAGTTTGACACCCGTGCCTTAACTACTATATCAAACTAACTTTCTAATAATAATGAATTCTTAATTATTTTGATAAAGTATGAGACAGAATTAGCTGAAAAGGCAAACAATCTGCAAACTATTAATAAAAGTCTAGGGACATAATAAAAAAGGGACTAAAATAAATATAAAGAAAACCAAATTCATGACAACAGGTACAATAACCAGCCTTAGACTTAACAATTAAGATATTGAGGCAGTGGGTAGCTTTTGCCTTTTAGGATCAACTATCACAAGAAACAAGAAGTCATGAAATATTGCAGAGCAGCAATGCTAAAATGCCCATGAAGGCCTTGGAAAAGGTATTCAAATACTGTGATGTCTATAGCTACAAAAATCAGAATCATAGAATCAATGGTGTGTTCTACTGTGTTTTCCCCAAAATAAGACCAACTGGATAATAAGCCCTAGCATGATTTTCAGGACGCTCATATACTGTAAGCCCCACCCCCAAAATAAGCCCCAGTTAAGATTGTCAGCCAGACGGATGCATTTAGTACTGTATTTCCCTGAAAATAAGACTTAACCAGAAAATAAGCCCTAATGGATCTTTTGGAGCAAAAATTAATATAAGACCCGATCTTATTTTGGGGAAAACGGTATGACAGCCTCTGGAAGTGAAAATTGGATTTTGAAGAATCAGGTTAGGAAGAGTATTGATGCTTTTGAATTTTAGTGTTGAAGACTCCTGAGAATACCATAGACAGCCAAGAAAATAAACAAATGGATCACTGAAAAAATCAACCCAGTGGTCTTGAGGCACAAATAACCTGGCTCAAATTGTTCTGGACACATTGTGTGAAGATCTAGCTCTCTAATGCTGGGAAAGGTGAAAGGAAAGAGAAGAGGATAGCCATGGAAGACCTGAAGGCAAGCTTAGGGACAAATCATCACAGAGACAATCTACTGTATATGGTCACTAAGAGTCAACAATGACTTTATGGCACATAAACAGAGAAGCAACTGTTCAAATGTTTTATCCTTAATGGAAAATTAAATATTAATCTTAGAATGGAAATTCTATAATCTAATATGCTGCAGGCCGGTGCTCCCCAATATATTGGATTACAACTTCCAGATTTCTCAACCTGAAAGGACTAACATTGGTGGAGCCTATTAACATTTGAATATTTGTGAGAAAGGGGATGGGGGATATGCCATGATTTCTAAGTGTTGTCCCAACATACCTTTAATAGTTGTAATGTACCTGTTGTAGCGTATCTTCTCCCGTATCATAGAGCCTAGATTTCAATCTGATGACTGCCCTAGGACAATGATATCTGGGCTGCAAATCTCTTGATGATTACTAGATGTCAGCAAAGGGTTGTGGTTAGCCTCTGTTTGCTGCTCTCTTGTGACCACCCAAAGTAATGTAGCACAAATTGGTAATGGCACTCTGGGCAGTTTACAGCATCAGCATATTGCCCCCAAACAATCTGGGTTCTCATTTTACCAACTTCAGAAGGACGGAAAGCTGAGTCAAGTTTCAGCCAGTCAGGATCAAACTCCTGGCTGTGGGTACAGTTTGTCTCCAGCACTGTATTGTAACCACTGCGCCACCAAGGACCTATATCTATTTGAAACTGAATTGCATTTTATATAAAATCTTGATCTATTCCAACTGTGGGGAGGAGTTTCCTGCTGAAGATGAATACTTATGGATAATGTTCTGACCCAGAATCAAGTTGCTTTTTAATCCAAGGCCAGACAGATAACTCAAACAAAGATGATTGTAAAACAGATATTTAATTCAGAAATACTTGCAGTTATGGCTGTTGCTTCTGGATATTATACATTTATTTTATTTATTTATTTATTTATTTAAATTTCTATGCCACCCTTCTCCTGAGACCCAGGGCGGCTTACAACAATAATACAATAAAATTTAATTTACCAATGACAATCAACCATCCAATCCAAAACACATTCATTCAATCCAAAACACATTCATACAACACACAATCACAATCAACACACAGTCATTGTTGGAGGCACATTCATAGGCCCAGGGGCAGAGTACAGTTCATACGCCCCAAGCCTGTCGGCATAAATAAGTCTTCAGTAATTTCCGGAAAACTAGGAGGGAGGAAGCAGTGCGAACCTCTGTGGGAAGCTGGTTCCAGAGGGCTGGGGCAGCGACGGAGTAGGCCCTTGCCCTAGGCCCCGCCAGATGACATTGCCTAATAGACGGGACTCGTAGGAGGCCAACCCTATGTGCCCTAACCGGTCGCTGGGATTCATGAGGCAGGAGACGGTCCCACAAGTAACCTGGTCCATTGCCATAAAGGGCTTTATAGGTCATAACCAACACTTTGAATTGTGTTCGGAGACCGATTGGTAGCCAGTGCAGCTCACAGAGACCTGGAGTAATATGAGCATGTCTTGGGAGGCCCAAGACGGCTCGCGCGGCCGCATTCTGGACTACCTGCAGTCTCCGGACATTCTTCAAAGGTTGCCCCATGTAGAGAGCATTACAGTAGTCGAATCTCGAGGTAACAAGGGCATGGGTGACTGTGAGGAGCGACTCCCGGTCCAAATAGGGCCACAACTGGCGCACCAGGCGAACCTGGGCGAACGCCCCCCTCGCCACAGCCGAAAAATGATGTTCTAGACTTAGCTGTGGATCGAGGAGGACACCCAAGTTGCGAACCCTCTCCGAGGGGGACAGAACTTCTCCCCCCATGGTAATGGACGGACAGTTGGAATTGTCCTTGGGAGGCAGAACCCATAGCCACTCCGTCTTGTCGGGATTGAGTCTGAGCCTGTTGGCACCCATCCAGACCTCAACAGCCTCCAGGCACCAGTTCATCACTTCCACTGCTTCGCTGTAATGACACGGGGTAGAGATATAAAGCTGAGTATCATCAGCATATTGATAACTCACCCCGTGTCGACGGATGATCTCACCCAATGGCTTCATGTAGATGTTAAAAAGCAGAGGTGAGAGAACAGATCCCTGAGGGACTCCACATGGAAGAGGCCTCGGAGCCGATATCTGACCTCCTGCGAACACCGACTGCGACCGGCCAGAGAGGTAGGAGGTGAACCACCGTAAAACGGTGCCCCGTACTCCGACCCCCTCCAACCGGCGCAGAAGGATACCATGGTCGATGGTATCGAATGCCGCTGAGAGGTCAAGAAGCACCAGGATAGTGGAATAGCCTCCATCCCGGGCCCACCAGAGATCATCGGTCAGCGCGACCAAAGCAGTTTCAGTGCTGTAACCGGACCTGAACCCGGATTGCTGAGGGCCCAGATAATCAGCTTCATCCAAGGACCATTGGAGTTGGAGTGCCACCACCTTCTCAACAACCTTCCCTAAGAAGGGAAGGTTGGAGACTGGCCGATAATTATTTAAGACTGCCGGGTCCAGGGAAGGCTTCTTGAGGAGGGGGCGCACGAGTGCCTCCTTTAAGGGAGCCGGGAAGGACCCCTCCCTCAATGAAGCGTTAGTAACCGCCTGGATCCAGCTCCATGTCACCTCCCTGCTAGCCGAAACCAGCCAGGAGGGGCACAGGTCCAATAAACAGGTGGCAGAACTCACAGCTCCAATGGCCTTGTCCACATCATCAGGAGTTACCAGGTCAAACTCATCCCATTCAACAGGACTAAGACGGGCCTCTGTCATCTCAACTGACTCATTGTCAGCCGACACTGCATTCCAATTGGAGTCCAAGTCAGCCCGGATCTGAGCGACCTTGTCTGCGAAAAAGATGTTAAATTCTTCGGCATTGCCCTGCAAAGGTTCCTCCCTCCTCCCCGTATCAAGGAGAGAGCGAGTCGCCTTAAACAGGGCAGCCAGACGGGATTCCGCAGACGCGATCAATGCGGAAAGATACTGAGATCTTGCCGTAGTGATCGCTTCCAAATAGGTCTTAACATAAGCTCTCAATTTGGTTCGATCAGATTCGGATCTGCTTTCCCTCCATTGCTTCTCTAAACGTCTCTTCTGGCGCTTCATCCCCGAGTTCCTCGGTAAACCAAGGAGATCTCCTGGGTCTGCTACCACAGAGAGGTCGCAACGGTGCAATCCGGTCTAGAGCCCCCGTAGTGGCCATATTCCAGGCCATCACTAGGGACTCCGCCGAACTGTGTACGAGCGAATCCGGCAATTCCCCAAGCGCCCTTTGAAAGCCAATAGGGTCCATCAGGCGTCTGGAGCGGAACCATTTAATCGGTTCCGGCTCCCTGCGAGAGAGGATTGGTGTTGTAAACTCAAGCCGCAGCAGAAAATGATCTGTCCATGACATAGGCAACACTTCTAAGCCCCTTAACTTCAGATCATACCTCAACTGCTCCGAGAGGAAGACCAGGTCAGGTGTGTGTCCTCCCTCGTGGGTTGGGCCCTCGATTACTTGTGTCAGGTCCATGGTTGCCATGGAGGCCATGAACTCCCGCGCCAACCCAGAGGACTCACCGAGTGACGGCACATTGAAGTCCCCCAAGACTATAAGTCTGGGGAACTCGACCGCCAACCCGGCTACCTCCTCGAGTAGCGTGGGCAGGGCTGCTGAAACGCAGCTGGGAGGCAGGTACATAAGCAACAAGCCCACCTGTACACCTAGGTCCAACCTCATAAGGAGGGACTCACAACCTGATATCTCAGTAGCAGCGAGTCTGCGCAGCCCGAGTGACTCCTTAGCTATAATCGCCACTCCTCCCCCCCCTTCCCTGGGGTCGCGGCTGATGCCATACCTGAAACCCAGCTGGGCACATCTCAGAGAGGGGAACTCCTCCCTCTGGGGTCAGCCAGGTCTCAGTCACACATGCCAGGTCGACCTCCTCATCCAGAATTAAATCCCGGATGAGGAGAGCTTTATTTACCACCGACCTGGCATTAAGCAGCAGCAGCCTGAGTCCAGGGTCCGGATTTCGCTCATTTCCAGTACCCCGGGAGAGGTTCAAGGGGCCGGAACAAGAGATCGCTTTCAGGCAGCGAGGCCTTGTTCCCCGAGAGCGGCCTACCCCATCTTTATTAGGTAAGAAATTAATACTTCCTCCATACCAGCTTCTAATGTGGGATGAAACCATCTGAGTTCTCCGGTGGTCCCATGCTTATCTCAGACAAAGGCATTCCAAAGCTGGCACATGGCCAGGATATCCTGTAATGAACTTTAGTGGCTCCTCCTACATACTTGTTAATATGGGATTGCTGCCTAGCTAAACTGCATTACCCATAAGCCATCTCTTAAGGAGACAGCACTTAACCCAATAAATGCCAAACATTCTAACATACAGATCTACATGCTCTAGTCAGGGTTACACGATCCAGAGCACTCCCTGCTTGGAAATATAAATTTCCACTACTAACTAACTGAAATAAGCAAAAAATGTAGCATTAAGCATGCAATTCTCATTGCTAACTAACTAGTGACTAAAATAGGTAAAACATAGTATCAAACATGCACAACTATAAGGTAAATATAAAACATGCACAATTATAACAGAAATAACAAGTGTTACATCAAACAATGCATAAACACAATACATAATTTGAGGTTCAATCTTCTAGTTCAGTCTTCTTCAGCAACAGGACCAGGTTGGTGATTGGCTGGGTATAAAGCTTTTTTGCGAGAGTCCTAGAGTCACGATCTGGCTCATGTGGCTTCACGATCTGGACCTTAACTTGGCGAGCTAGTCCATCAGATCTCGGCGGGGCCCGGTGTACAAGTCCCACGGGCCAAGAATTCCAATGAGCGTCCTTGTCTTTCAGCAAGACAAGGTCTCCTTCTTGTAGGTTGGGTTCTTTGGTCTTCCACTTATGCCGATCCTGAAGTGTAGATAAATACTCTTGCTTCCAGCGCTTCCAGAAGGTGTTGGCCAGTAGTTGAACTTGCCTCCATTGTTGGGCATACAAGTCTTTGGGAGCAAAATTCCCAAATAGTGCTGGCCAATCGCCTGTCTTCTGAGTTAATAAAGTAGCTGGGGTGAGGATGGTTGGATTTTCAGGATCCGATGATACTGGAATCAACGGTTGAGCGTTGACGATAGCAGTTACTTTTGCCATGAGGGTGGTGAGGACCTCATGCATCAGTGTGGGTGTCTTAGTCATCATAGAGTCCAAGATTTTTCAGGTTACACCAATCAAGCGCTCCCACGCTCCTCCCATGTGAGATGCATGGGGAGGATTGAGTGTCCAAACACAATTTTGGGCCTTTAGGTACCTGTCAAAGTCTGAATCAGGGCGAACGCCTTCATCAATCTGTAGTTCCTTGCAGGCCCCTACAAAATTAGTTCCGTGGTCGGACCTAAACATCTTGACTGGGCCTCTGTAGGCTTGGAATCTTCTTAGAGCATTAATGAAACAAGAAGAATCCATAGATTCGATGACTTCTATGTGAACCGCTCTAATGCTGAGACACGTGAAAAGTACAGCCCAACGTTTGCTGTTGGCATGACCACCTCTGGTTCGATGAGCAGATACTGACCAAGGTCCGAATACGTCTAGACCTACGTTGGTGAATGGTGGTCCTGGAGTGACACGCTCGTGTGGTAGGTCAGCCATCAACTGGTGTTGTGTCGCACCTCTTTGCTTACGGCAATGTAGACATTTGTGCAGGACGGTGGCGATGCATCTTTTGGCTCCCACGATCCGAAAGCCGGCCGCTCTGATAGCACCTTCTGTGAAGTGTCTACTTTGATGATGGACGGTGTTGTGGTAATGTTGAACTAACAGGTGTGTGACATGTTGACGAGCCGGAAGGATGATGGGGTGTTTGAAGTCTGAAGCTAACTCAGCCTTGTTTAGACGTCCTCCTACTCGAAGCAAGTTATGACTGTCCAAGAATGGGTTCAATTTCAGCAGTGGACTAGAGTTTGGGAGAGCTCATTTTGCTTCCAGACATTCAAATTCCAGTGGGTATGAGTCTTGTTGCACACTTTGAAGAATCCCTCTTTCGGCATGGAGATGACTGTCTGGGGAGCTCATTTCATGGTGCAGGAAACGAACTATCACTGCTACACCTGCTACAAGAGGTTTCCATCTGGAGAAGCGTTGGAAACGATTGGGATTTAGGAAGTGATGGGGAGACGATTTTTCTTTCTCCTTTTTTTTTGAAAATATTTTATTGGTTTTATAGTTTTAAGAAAAAGTACTTAAGACACACCGTGGTGATTGGGTAAACAAAGATTCCAAAATAAAAACATATATAAACAGCTCAACTTAGTACATTCACTGTCCTCTCTCTATTTCCCTCAAATAACATATTAAATTTAGTATCTTCCATTTCTATCATAAATTTCTGTTACTACTAAACCTGATTTAAAACTTTACCACTTTCAATTACCATAATCAAATATTGTTTTACATCAACAGATTAACACTTCAAATCTCTCTTCCACGTATATTCAAGCTCTTACTCTCTCTCGGCCCTCTTTTTATCACCAATCTTAATTATTTCTTCTTCCAATGATAACTAACTTATAATTATATAACCATTTGTATATATATCTGTTGTGAGTGTCCCTGGACCAGCTTGGGAAGTATCAGAGGATGAGGATCAGCAGCCAGGTTCCTCTGAATGTGTTTCCCTCCCGGCAGCCGAGGATCAGCAGCCAGGCCCCTCTGGGTGGTTTCCCCTCCCGGCAGCCGAGGATCAGCAGCCAGGCCCCTCTGGGTGGTTTCCCCTCCCGGCAGCTGAGAGAGATAATGAAGAGCTTTGTATGCATTCTGAATCAGATTCTCAAAATGATGAGTCAGATTTAGAACAAGAAGATAAATGGATTAATCCGAGGTTCCGAAGGTTTGATAAGCGAAGGTGTCAGTTAACTGGAAAAAGGAAGTAATTGGGGAAGTGACGTATCGGACACTATATTAGAAGGGGAAAGAATGACTACGCCTTTGTCACGAGCAACGTTGATCAAAGAGTGGGCTGAAAACTTTGGCAGTGCTTTGGAACTCAGTATTCTGGTGTTTTGAAAACCTACCGAAGGATAATGAGCTCTTGGACAATGTGATAAAGAAGAAAAGTAAGTTAATTGGGATGTAGGAGGAGAAGAGCATGTTTATCTAAATGTAAATAGATTTTATTTGGCCGTTCAGGCCAACATAATGCCAGCAGCTTGCTTTGAAACGAATTCTTTTGAAATGTATTAAATAAACCTCTTAAAGACATATTTACGTGGATATTAATGAGTTATGAGAGGCCAGACATAACAGATTGCTCGTGACCCAAAAACAGTAAAGACGAAAATTAGTCCGAGCTTTCAGTGACGTCATGGAGAAACTCCTCGCTGATAACCCGGCTCTGCATCTATTAGTTCAAACTCTCCAGCAACAAATTGGAGATTTGCAACAGCAGATTCAGCAAGCTGCAGCAGGCCCAACTCCAGCCCCCCCTCCCAGACAGAGCAGATGTTATTTAGCCTTGCCTGATAAGTTTACTGGAGAGCGTAGTAAATTTCCAGCTTTTTTAAACCAATGCAAAACATTCATTGCCTCAACTCCAGCCGACTTCCAGCTTGATGAAACGAAAGTAGCTTTCATTTTAAGTTTACTCTCTGGGACAGCTGCTGATTGGTCGTCTCCTCTGATAGACGGACAAGATCCTGTCCTACGCAATTATGCAGGATTTTGCCAGCTGATGGAAAGAGAATTTGTTGACCCCCTTCGTAGACAAAATGCCACCCGGCAGATACGAGAGCTACGTCAAGGATCGCGCTGCGTAGCGGACTATATATCAGATTTTCGCCGCCTAGCTCAAGAAATTAATTGGAATAATGAGGCTCTCATGGAAATCTTTCAAGATGGCCTGTCTTCTCAGATCTTGAATGGATTGAAAACTACTGTAATACCTGCGACCCTGGATGCATTATACCAACATTGTTTGGCTATTGAGGCGCAAACGCAAGCCATGGATGCCCGCCTGGTCAAACAGATGTTTCCAGTCACCGGAAGTGCCAAGCCAGTTCCTGCACCACGCAGAGGATTCCAGACCCTACCTATCACTCCACCTATCCCGGCACCCAGACGTATTTTCCAAACAGGGCCGGCTTACACTGAGAGGCGCCCTGCACCCATGACCAGAGATGAGCCCATGGATCTTGGTGCAGCCAGATCTCGTTTGACCGAGGCTGAGAAGGCAAGACGGAGAGCTGAGGGCTTGTGCCTGTACTGTGGAGAGATGGGTCACTTCGTCATGGCCTGCCCCCAGAAAAGACGTGGTACGGCAGGTCCTACTCCTGTTCCAGCTCGGCCTCCCACTCAGCAGTTTCAAGCCACCTTGCCGGGAAACGGCCAGAGCCCGGCCTAATGGAAACATTGGGTCGGGCAGGCGCCAAACCCAGTTCCAGTTCCGCAGACAACGACCCCGGTCCTCCGAGACATCTGATCCTAGCAACCAATATACTTCTGGGAAATCATGCCCAGGGCATTCCGGCCCACGCCTTGTTGGATTCTGGAGCCACCACCAATTTTATGAATGAAGCTTTCGCTCGTCAGCATGCCATACCTTTGTGCTCCGTGAAGCCGCCTAAGCTGGTTGAGACAATCGATGGTCGTGAGTTGTTGTCTGGACCGATCAAGTTTATGACCCAGCCCATACGCCTGGTCATAGGACAACATGAAGAAGCCATCCAATTCTATGTTACCAAGGGACTTCATTTTCCCTTAGTTCTCGGCCTAGCCTGGTTGAGAACCCATGATCCTTGTGTAGTGTGGTCCCAGAACTTTGTTTCATTTCCCAGTTTGCAATGCGTAGACCACGTACGCCAAGTTTGTGCAGCCCAGCTACCATCCCACCCTGACATCACCTTGCCGGCCGATCTAGCGGACTTTGCAGATATATTCAATGAGAAAGAGGCAGACCAATTGCCTCCGCATAGACCATATGACTGTACCATTGATTTACTACCAAATGCCAAGCTTCCAAGGGGACGCCTTTACTCCATGTCAGAACCCGAGTTGGCCGCATTGAAAGACTTTGTGGACAAAAACCTGGCCAGGGGTTTCATTCGTCCCTCTTCCTCGCCTTTGTCAGCTCCTGTGTTATTCGTGAAGAAGAAAACCGGAGATTTACGCCTATGCTGTGACTATCGCAAGCTCAATGCCATCACGGTGCGCAACCGGTACCCTCTGCCTTTGATTCCTGATCTCATGGACCGTCTCCGATCAGCGACCATCTTCACCAAGATAGATTTAAGGGGTGCTTACAACCTGGTTCGCATTCGAGAGGGGGACGAGTGGAAGACCGCGTTTGGAACCAGGTATGGTCATTTTGAGTATACCGTTATGCCCTTTGGACTCACCAATGCTCCGGCCGTCTTTCAACATTTCATGAATGACATCTTCCGGGATTTATTAGATCAATTTGTGGTGGTTTACCTCGATGACATCCTAATTTATTCCCCGTCACGAGCCACCCATCTTCAACATCTCCGGCGAGTTTTGCAACGCTTGAGAGAGCATCACCTTTACGCCAAGTTAGAGAAATGTCAATTCTATCAAACCACAATTGAGTTTCTGGGACATGTGATTTCTCCACAAGGCATCGCCATGGACCCTGGCAAGGTTGAGGCCTTGCAAACCTGGCAACCACCATGTAAAGCAAAAGATGTCCAAAGACTTTTGGGATTTGCGAACTATTACAGGATATTTATTCCAAGATTTTCTGCCTTGACTGCGCCCCTTACTCGACTGTTACGGAAAGGCATTAAGTTCCAGTGGGGCGATGCCGAGCAACAGGCGTTTCAGACCCTCAAAAAGGCTTTTGTTCAGGAACCCATTCTCAAGTATCCAGATCCTTGTCGTCCCTTTGTAGTGGAGGCTGACGCCTCAGATGTTGCAGTAGGGGCCGTGCTACTTCAAACACGCCAAGATGGCGGCCCCCTGTTCCCGTGTGCTTATTACTCCAGGAAACTGACTCCCTCCGAACGCCATTATACCATTTGGGAAAAAGAACTATTGGCCATCAAGACTGCTTTTGAGACCTGGAGACACCACCTGGAAGGAGCCCGCTACCAAGTTGAAGTTCGGACTGACCATAAAAACTTGGAATTTTTGCAATCTGCCAGGAAATTGAATCAACGTCAAATCCGTTGGTCTTTGTTCTTCGCTCGATTCAACTTTAAAGTCACCTACATTCCGAAAGGGTACAACAAAAGAGCAGATGCCCTGTCCCGTAAACCTGAGTATCTACAGATCAAGGATCCCTTACCGCTTCGAACCATTCTGCCTATCGAATCGATCGCAGCCGTGCATGATCCAGTAGATCTACGACGACAGATTCGGGAAGCGCAACAACTAGATGACTTTGCAATACGAAAGAGACAAGAGGTGGGTCCCGACTCACCTTGGACCTTGTCCGAGGGACTATTACGCTTCCGCAACCTGTTATATGTTCCAGCAGGCCCACTCCGAGGTCTCATCCTGACTCAATGCCATGATAACCCTGCGGCAGGTCATTTTGGTTTCTTTAAGACTCTTCACTTAGTGTCTCGGACTTTTTGGTGGCCCAGACTTCGCCATGATGTGCAATCCTATGTAAATTCCTGTGTACGGTGCCGTCAGGCAAAACATGCCACAGGAGCCCCTCCGGGATTATTACAGCCTTTACCCACGCCGGAGAGACCCTGGGGAGCTATTTCCATGGACTTCTTGACTTGTCTACCTGTTTCTGCCGGCTACACCGTTGTCTTTGTAGTGGTGGACATGCTGACCAAAATGGCACATTTCATTCCTTGCCGAAGAATACCGACAGCCAAGGTCACTGCTCAGCTGTTCATTCAACATATCTTCCGGCTACACGGTTTGCCTGACAAAATAGTGTCCGACCGAGGAACCCAGTTCACCTCGGAGTTCTGGAGAGAACTCATGTCTGCGCTTCAAGTCCAAGTTAATCTAGCCTCCACGCATCACCCAGAGACTGATGGGGGTACAGAGAAAGTGATTGGCATCCTGGAGCAGTATTTGCGTTGTTTCATCAACGACCAACAGAACGATTGGTCCAAATATCTCTCCGTGGCCGAATTCGCTTTCAACAACTCTCAGCATACTTCCACTCAGACCACCCCGTTTTTTGCCAACTACGGCTATCATCCCAGATTTTTCCCGCTCACGCTCCTCGATTCTCCAGTTCCAGTTGCAGAAGACTATTTAACCGAACTGCAGTCAGTCCACGACATGGTTAAGCAGCACTTGACTAAGGCCAAGGAAGACTACAAGCGGGTTGCAGACCGCTCGCGTCGTGACACGCCGCCGTTAGCTGTTGGAGATCGGGTTTGGCTCTCCACCAAGTACTTGTTTCCAGGGAGAATTCACCGCAAGCTTGATCAACGTTTCCTAGGTCCTTTCCCTGTGGAGACGGTCATCAATCCGGTGACCTATCGTTTGACTTTGCCTAGGTCTCTTCGTGTACATCCCGTGTTTCATCGCTCCTTGCTTGTTCCTGTCAACCCTGATTCTCCGCTTCGACCTCCTGATCCGGGCCCGACAGCTCGCCGTGCTCACGTTCCTGTTTCCCGGTTGGAGGTGTCCGGCATCCGAGATTCCCGATGGCTCAACGACCGCTTCCAATATTTGGTTGATTGGACCGGGGGTGGGCCAGCCGCTGGCTGTTGGGTCGATGCTCGTGATATTGAGGCTCCTCGGTTAATTTGGGATTTTCATTCTGCGTTTCCCTACAAACCACATCCCCTGCGACGGCCCCGGGGGGAGGGGCCTGCGGGGGGGGATAGTGTTGTGAGTGTCCCTGGACCAGCTTGGGAAGTATCAGAGGATGAGGATCAGCAGCCAGGTTCCTCTGAATGTGTTTCCCTCCCGGCAGCCGAGGATCAGCAGCCAGGCCCCTCTGGGTGGTTTCCCCTCCCGGCAGCCGAGGATCAGCAGCCAGGCCCCTCTGGGTGGTTTCCCCTCCCGGCAGCTGAGAGAGATAATGAAGAGCTTTGTATGCATTCTGAATCAGATTCTCAAAATGATGAGTCAGATTTAGAACAAGAAGATAAATGGATTAATCCGAGGTTCCGAAGGTTTGATAAGCGAAGGTGTCAGTTAACTGGAAAAAGGAAGTAATTGGGGAAGTGACGTATCGGACACTATATTAGAAGGGGAAAGAATGACTACGCCTTTGTCACGAGCAACGTTGATCAAAGAGTGGGCTGAAAACTTTGGCAGTGCTTTGGAACTCAGTATTCTGGTGTTTTGAAAACCTACCGAAGGATAATGAGCTCTTGGACAATGTGATAAAGAAGAAAAGTAAGTTAATTGGGATGTAGGAGGAGAAGAGCATGTTTATCTAAATGTAAATAGATTTTATTTGGCCGTTCAGGCCAACATAATGCCAGCAGCTTGCTTTGAAACGAATTCTTTTGAAATGTATTAAATAAACCTCTTAAAGACATATTTACGTGGATATTAATGAGTTATGAGAGGCCAGACATAACAATATCTATATTTTTTCCCTTAATACAATCCATAAAGCCCATTTTATTGGTTATTATAATCTTTGACTTAATTCATTTCAATTCATTACACAAACTCCAAATTCCATCCAATTAATTGTCATACCTTATCAAGTCATATTACTATACACAAAAATCTCTTAGTTAATTAAGTTTCATTCCAAGTTTAACTTTCATATTTCCATATCAGACATGTTTCCATAAAACAATGAAAAATCATCAAACTAAATTAAACAGACATATATATAATTGCAGTTTTCATACTTCTAAGTCTAAATCATTATCCTTGAACCAATCCATAAAACCAGCATTGCCTTTTAATCCATTAAAGAGTTTTAAATTTCTTTTTCAGTCTAATTCTAGGTTTTTTTCTATGCCAGACCGGCTTCCATAGCAACGCTTCCCTTTCAGGCAGTAAATCCATTTTTGTTGCTTGTAGGATTCTTTGAGGAAGTATAAATCTTTTCCTCTGCAATAGACACCTTTTTCTCTTCTCCTTACAGCGTAGCTGCTTTATAGTTTGAGATCTTAGTCTTTGCTTCTTCTGATCCTCTAGATTGCAGAAGGGAGGGTTATCAAATGAAATAAGTTCCTCTTCTGTCTCTATAGATTCCTCTTCTGGTATATTTTGATTTATACCATAGTCAAATGTAACCCGGACATCAGTTTGAACAGATATAGTAGATTCTCTAAATCTTACTTCTAGAGTACAGTTTTTAATTGTGGCACATATATCAGCAGTGGCCTCATAAATCTTTTCCAATATGAGTGCATAGTTCAATTGTGGCTGAGTCTCCATTTTAGATACTGATGCTTAAAAGAAGATGTCTTTTGTGAAGGCTATATTTAATACAAACAACATCCACCTCCACAGCTTCCACAGCTGCACAGCTTATCTTTTCAAAAATATTTTAAAGTTCAATGTTCCATCTTTAAAAAGATAGTCTGAACTTGCAGTATCAAACTTTTGTCACTAGATGTCCTCAATGGGTTAAAGAAACAATCAATTCTTTTTTTCTGTCTTTTGAAGTATGATATATAGGAAGAAAAATAATACAATTCTTGCCAAGAGAGAAGAAAGAAAACCTTTTCTGTCTTTTTTTCTTTTTTATATCCAAAAAAGATGTATATAGAAGTAAAATATAGTCTATTCCAATATTTGGAAAACTCCTTCTTTCCCAGAAAAAGCAGAAGCCGCCTTTCCAAGCCAAGGAAATAATTTCAAAGGCTCTTACAGGTATCAAAATAAAAAAAAATAGAAAAGAGAATTGTAAAGAAAGTTCTCACCCGGGCTCACCACGGGGGCATTCAAAGCTTAGATGTTGTCTGACTTACTGTCTGAAGCGGCAGGGCGATCGGCCATTTTACTGGCCGATCTTCTTCTCCGTCGGCCCTCGGAGTTTTGTCCGGACAGCTGGAGGAGCCGCTGCTCCTCCACAGCCGGACCGCAGCCTCCTCAATGGAAGTCGCACCCTCCAGGGCGACTTTGGACCCGTATAAGGGTCCACCGACGGAGGGAAAACTAGTTGGCGAGGAGAGAAGTCTCTCCGCTCGACTAACGACGCCACGAACCCGAACCGGAAGTCGATTTTTCTTTCTCCTTGATGTCTGTAGACAGGCAGACAATCTGGGTGGTTATTTTTAGCAGTTTGTTGGGTACTTGAGGATGCACGTTGTCGTCCTGATCTGGCTCTAGCAGCTCATAGTGCTCTGGTTCTTCCGACGTCTGTTTGTCAGGAGACGCCAAAAACCTGGGGCCCTTTATCATAGAATCATAGAATCGTAGAGTTGGAGGGGACCTCCCGGGTCATCGAGTCCAACCGCCTGCTCGAGGCAGGATTCCCTAAACCATCCCAGACAGATGGCCGTCCAGTCTCTGCTTGAAGACCTCCATCGAAGGGGAGCTCACAACCTCCTGTGGCAACCTGTTCCACTGGTTGATCACCCTTACTGTTAGAAATTTTTTTCTAACATCTAATCTGAATCTTTTCCCCTGCAGTTTCATCCCATTGTTTCTGGTCCTTCCTTGAGCAAGTGAGAACAGGGCTGATCCCTCTGCTCTGTGACAGCCCTTCAGGTATTTGTAGACAGCTATCATGTCTCCTCTCAGTCTTCTTTTCTGTAGACTAAACATTCCCAATTCCTTTAACCGTTCCTCATAGGACATGGTTTGTAGACCGTTCACCATCTTGGTAGCTCTCCTTTGAACCTGCTCCAGTTTGTTAGTGTCTTCCTTGAACTGGGGTGACCAGAACTGGACACAGTACTCCAGGTGAGGTCGGACCAAGGTAGAGTAGAGGGGAATAATAACTTCATGTGATCTGGACTCTATGCTTCTCTTGATACACCCCAGGATCGTGTTTGCCTTTTTTGCAGCTGCTTCACACTGTTGCCTCATGTTCAATCGATAATCTACTAGGACACCGAGGTCCTTTTCACATGTACTGCTGCTCAGCTGGATTCCTCCCATACTATATGTGCTTTTTTCATTTTTCTTACCCAGATGTAGTACCTTGCATTTTTCCTTGTTAAATACCATTTTATTAGTTGCAGCCCATTGTTCGAGTTTCTCTAAATCTTTTTGAATCCTTTATCTCTCTGCTCTGGTGTTTGCAATCCCTCCTAGCTTTGTGTCATCTGCAAATTTGATCAGTTTCCCCTCAATTCCCTTATCCAAATCATTTATAAAAATATTAAACATAACTGGGCCCAGAACAGAGCCTTGTGGCACTCCGCTTGAGACTTTCTTCCAGTTGGATGTGCAGCCATTTATAGCCACTCTTTGAGTACGATTACTAAGCTAGTTATGAACCCACCTAACAGTCACCCTGTCAATCCCATATTTGATCATTTTTTCAATGAGGATGGTGTGAGATACTTTGTTGAAAGCTTTGCTGAAATCCAGGAATACTATGTCTACTGTATTTCCCTGATCAACCCATTCCGTGATTTTGTCATAGAATGAAATTAGATTAGTTTGACACGACTTGTTTGTTACAAACCCATGTTGACTGCTGTTAATTATTGAATTCCCATCCAAATGCTGACATATATGTTGCTTAATAATTTGTTCAAGAATCTTTCCTGGTATTGAAGTCAGGCTAACAGGCCTGTAGTTCCCTGGGTCTGCCTTCTTCCCTTTTTTGAAGATAGGGACAACATTTGCCCTTCTCCAATCATCTGGGACTTCTCCTGTTCTCCATGACTTTTCAAAGATTACAGCAAGTGGTTCAGCAATTACTTCTGCTAATTCCTTCAGTACCCGAGGATGTAATCCATCTGGACCTGGAGACTTAAACTCATTTAAGTTAGCTAAGTGTTCCCTTACCTTCTCTGTGTCGATTACATGCCTTAATTCTCTTAGTCCTTCACTAGCACAGTGAAGGTCAGTTGCAATTACATTATCTTTCTTAGAAAAAAACAGATACAAAATAGGAGTTTAGAATCTCCGCCTTCTCAAGATCACTTTTGACCACTTCCCCATTCTCGTTCTCTAAACTTCCTATAGCCTCTTTAACTTTTCTTTTACTTTTGACATATCCCCAAAACCCTTTTTTATTGTTTTTAGTCTCTCTTGCGAGCCTTAATTCATTATTTTTTTTTAATTTTTATTTTTATTAAAACAATCGACATTAAACATAAAATCGTATTAAGAAGCCATCATTACAGAACCTGAAATACAACACTAAGTATTAGTAAACATTCTTCACTCCTCACGTCAAGCCTCAACTATACGCCTGTTACACTTTATTTGATTGGTGTTTCTCTTATCTATAGTCTATCCACTGTTTCTAGTCTATCACATATTATTCATCTCAGTAATAGTGCAATATTTTATGATCCCTAACAAAAGCTCTTGAGGTAGAAATTCATTAACCTGAGGTAAAAATTCAATCCGCTTTTTCAATGTTAAAGTAATCAATATTAAACATAAGATCATATTAAGAAGCAATCATCATAGAACATAAAATACAACATTAGGTGTTAGTCTTTGTAAACGTCTGGTTTGGTAAACATTCTTCACTCCTCACGTCAAGCCTCCACTATATGCCTGTTACATTTTATTTGATTGGTGTTTCTCTTATCTATAGTCTATCCACTGTTTCTAGTCTATCACCTCTTATTCATCTCAGTAATAGTGCAATCTTTTATGATCCCTAACAAAAGATCCTGAGGTAGAAATTCAATAACCTGAGGTAAAAATTCAATTAACTTTTTCAATATTAAAGTAATCAATATTAAACATAAGATCATATTAAGAAGCATTCATCATAGAACATAAAATACAACATTAGGTGTTAGTCTTTGTAAACGTCTGGATTGGTAAACATTCTTCACTCCTCACGTCAAGCCTCAACTATACGCCAGATAAATTTTATTTGATTGGTGTTTCTCTTGTATATAGTCTATCCACTGTTTCCAGTCTGTCAAATATTGTTCATTTGAGCGATCTTTCAAATATGCCGATATTTTCGCCATTTCCGCCAAATTTATTACTTTCAAAGTCCATTCTTCCATAGGTGGTATTTCTGGATTCTTCCAATATTGTCCCACCAACAATCTAGCTGCTGTGATCAAGTTCAGAAATAAGTTCGTCTCTGAAGTAGTGCAATCTTTTATGATCCCTAACAAAAAAAACCTGAGGTAGAAATTCAATACGCTTTTTGAAAATGGTTTGGAGTGTCCACCATATCTTCCTCCAGAAGGCTTTAATTTTTCTACATGTCCACCATACATGAAAATATGTAGCCTCCCCCTCACCACACCTCCAACATTTGGGTTGGGTGTCTGGATAGATGTATGATAGTTTTTTCGGGTCTAGATGCCACCTATAGAACATCTTGTAGAAGTTTTCCCTTAGCTGTTGCGCTTTCGTGAATTCTACATTTCTCACCCAGATTTCCTCCCACGTTTCCATCGTGATAGGATGCCCAAAATCTCTTTCCCACTTTATCATACAGGTCTTGATTAACACAGTTTCAGAGTCCATTTCTATCAGAGCACCATACACTCGTTTGATATGCATGATCACCTGCTCTCTAACTTGTTCGATTAAGTTCTCATCTGTCAGGGACAGGCCCTTCCTCGTGTCTTTTTGCCACCTAGACTGCAGTTGTAGATATGATAGCCAGGTACCCCCTACTCCTTCTTCTGCTAGCGTGTTTGGTGGCTTTAAAGAAAACCCATTTTCTTCTTCCAATACAAGTTTACTGTAGGGCACCACTTCCTGCCCCTGAGATGTATTTATGTCACCTATTGCGTGCCCAGGTATCGTCCAGATGGGGATCCTATCGTGTAGGAGGTACTTATATTTCATCCAGACCCACAACAACGGGGTTCGTAGAGGGTTCTCCCTGAAGTTCGTATCAGCCTTTTTATCATACACCAAGTATGCGTGCCATCCAAATAGTAGACCATGCCCTTCAATATCCAGTATTCGTTTGTTTGTCATGTTAATCCAGTCACTCAGCGCCACCAACGCCGCGGCGTAATAATATAGCTTTAGATTGGGCATTTTTAATCCCCCTCTCTTCCTTGTGTCTTGTATGATTTTTAATTTAACTCTCGGTTTCTTGCCATCCCAGATAAATCTGTTAATGCCCTTCTGCCAGTCGTCCAGATCCACTTCCTTTTTGAGTATGGGTAGCATTTGGAAAAGAAATAGAAATCTTGGCAATACGTTCATTTTTACAGCCGCTATCCTGCCCAGCAGGGACAATTGTAGTGTTTTCCACCTGTCCAGGTCTGTTTGTATCTTGTTCCCCAGCACTTCATAGTTATTTTTGTATAGTTTCGCATTCGTTGCTTCTATCTCCACTCCTAAGTATTTAACTTTTTTAACTATTTCACAGCCCGTTGTCCTTTCCAAGTCCCGTTTTGCTTTGTTGTCCAGATTTTTAACTAACATCTTCATCTTAGATATGTTTACTTTGAAGCCTGATACCCTACCATAGTCTTTCATTATCTCCATCAGTCTCTTTGCTGATTGTACTGGCTGTGACACTGTCACCAGCAGGTCATCTGCGAAGGCACATAGTCTGTAGTCTTGTTGTCTAATCTGTATGCCCTTTATGTCTTCTGCTGCTCTGATCTTGTTCAGTAGAGTCTCTAATGTTAGAACAAATAGCAGGGGTGACAGCGGGCAGCCCTGTCTCGTGCCTCTTTCTATGTTGAATGAGTCTGTTAAGTCACCATTCACAATGATCTGGCCTGTTTGTTTCTGGTAAATTGCCACTATGGAGTTGAGAAACTGCTCTCCCATTTTCATCTCCCGGACCAGGTTTGTCAGGAACGGCCAGTTCAATCTGTCAAAGGCTTTTTCTGCATCCACAAACATGAGAGTGGCGGGTACCTGGTTATGCCTTTCCAAGTACTCTATTATGTTCAACAACTGTCTCACATTAGTTTTCATCTGACGTCCTTGTATGAATCCCGTGTGATCCGGGTGAATTATTTTTTGTAGCACCGTCATTAGTCTGGTGGCCAAAACTTTTGTAAAAATTTTGTAATCCGTGTTCAGTAGTGAGATGGGTCTGTAATTTGCAGGCTGTGCATTATCTTTTCCCTCTTTGGGGATTAGGGAAATGTAGGCTGTTTTCCAGGAGGGCGGGACTTGGCCCCCTTCTTGTATGTTGACAAATAGCCTTCTGAGGGGTTCTAACATTTCCTCTTGGAGATGCTTGTAGTAGGTAGCTGTTATCCCATCCGTCCCGGGTGACTTTCCTTTTTTCAGTTGTTTGATCGCCGAATGTATTTCCTCCTTTGTGATCAAAGCATTCAGGGCATTTCTTTGTCCATCGGTGATGATCGGTAACTTTTCGTTTTGTAGAAACTTGGCTATCTCCTTGACTGGTGTCTTCTTCTCGGCGTATAGCTTTGAATAGAACTCGGTAAAAGCTTTCTTGATGGTTCCTTGTTGAAATTCTTCCTTGCCTTTGTACTCTATCTTTTCAATTATGCGGGATTTCTGTTTCTTCCTTATGGTATAGGCCAGCCATCGACCCGGTTTGTTGGCATTACAGAATGTCTTGTGTTTTGCGTATTGTATATTCCTTGCCACTTGGTCTGCCATCAACAAGTCAAATTGCTTTCTTAGAATCTTGATTCCTTCTTTGGTGATTTTGTCATCCGGTCTTTTTATTAACAGCTGCTCCTTCTTGCTTATCTCATTTTCTAACTCCTTTCTTTTTTGTTCTTGTTTACGACGGTGCCTGTTGTTCATGTTCATGAGGATCCTGCGCATATATGCCTTGCTGGCGTCCCAAATCATTTCAATGGGTGTTTCATTGTTCATGTTTATACTGAAGAATTCCTTCATGGCTCTTTTGCATTCGGCCACTTTTTCTTCGTGTCTAAACAGGTTTTCATTGATTCTCCAGGATCTCCTCGATTTCCGATCCTGTCTTAATTCCATCCCTACCGGGTTATGGTCTGTTAGCACTTTGGGTAGGATTTTCACAGCGTTTAAGCGAACCAGCAAGTCGCTAGATGTTAGGATAAAGTCAATTCTGGAGAATAATTGATGTCTGTCGGAGAAAAAGGTGAATTCTTGCTCTTTGCCGTGCCTTTCCCTCCATACGTCTGTCAGTACAAGGTCCTCCTTCATGTCGAAGAAGGATTTAGGCAACTTGGAGTGCTTTTGCGGGTTAGGTTTGGTCTTCTTCTTGTCCAGGGTGATCTCTATGACACCGTTCCAGTCTCCCAGTATAATACATGATCTGTAGTTGAACTGTGTTAACTTCTTGTGAATCTTTTTGTAGAATTTTCCTTGTTGTTGATTTGGTGCATATATGCCCATCACCAGAATCTTCTTGTCTTCCTGTGTTATTTCGATTGCTAGGTATCTACCTTGGGAGTCCGACTCTATTAGCTTAGCTATTACATGTTTCTTTACATATATAACAATCCCCATCTTCTTTCCTGGTGCCGCTGCAACAAATTGTGTGCCTAATTTGTTGTTAGTTAAATATTTCTGATCCGCCGCTCTGATGTGTGTTTCTTGTAGGCAGATTATATCGTTTTTACTTTGATTCAGGTAGTGGAATATTTTCCTCCTTTTCTGCGGGGAGTTCAACATTCCAAGTCAAATATTTAGTTGTCATTATCTGTTTCAGGATACTCTTGCAAGACCGCTTCTGCTCTTTCTCCTGTTTTCTTCTTTGGTCTCGTTCCCATGGTATCCGGATTGGTGCTAGCCTTAATTCATTATTAACCTTAGCTTTTCTGATACTTGCCCTGCAGTTTGTACAGATTACATTATAATCTTCCTTAGATATGTATCCCTCCATCCAATTCTTAAACATTTCTTTTTTCCTTTTTAGCAAGTTCTAGGTTTATCCACCCTGGTCTCTTTAGATGTTTCCCATTCTTCCTTCTTTGAGGAATTGTTAAAGATTGCGCTTCTAGTATTGCATTTCTCAAAATATCCCATCCTTCTTGGACATTTCTATCCCTTAGTACATTCAGCCATTTGATCCCCCCTACCCTCTTCTTGAGTCCATCAAAATCTGCCTGTCTGAAGTCCAACTTTGAAGTCTGAGTCCTCTCAGGCTTTCCTTCCCTTATTATGCAGAATTCAAGGATAACATGATCACTACCTCCTAAGGTCCCAGAAACTCTGATTTCCTCGACCATTTCCTGCCTGTTTGTAAGGATTAGATCAAGGATAGCCAATCCTCTTGTTTTCTCCTCCACTTTTTGGTGGATGAAATTGTCAGCAAGAGAGAATAAGAACTTATTAGACTTCTGGCTTTTGCCTGAGAGAGATTCCCAACAAATGTCTGGATAGTTAAAATCTCCCATAATCACTATATCATGCTTTCTTGATAGTTTAGCCATTTGATCTAGAAAGAGGTCATCCATATCTTCTGTTTATCCAAACTGAGTCTGGCAATTGTGATGCAGGAATGGACCGCGTAGCCTGATCAGCTGGATTCTGATCTGTTGGCACATATCGCCACTGATCAGGGTCTGAAGATCTTCTGATCCTTTCCACTCTATTACTTACATAGACATAAAAGTGTCTGCTTCGATTGTGGATGTAGCCTAGTACCACCTTGCTGTCTGTGTAGAAGGTAGTGGATTGTAACTCGAGGTCCATCTCCTTTGTTTTCAGTTCTGCTATCTCTACGGCTAGAACGGCACCGCAGAGTTCTAACCTGGGTCTGGTATGGCTTTGTAGTGGTGCCAGTTTTGCCTTTCCCATGACGAAACCAACGTTGCAACTCTCCCTGCTGTAGACTTTGATGTATCCTACAGCTGCGATAGCCTTCATCGAAGCGTCTGAGAACATGTGTAGCTCCCTCTTTGTTGCAGCGGTCAGCGAAAGGGGAGCATACGTGCATTGTATGAATACGGTTTGAAGGCAACTGAGGGATTGGCACCATGTCTCCCACTCCTGCTTGTGTTCTGGCGGAAGCGGCTTGTCCCAATCTGTAGTGTGTTGGGAGAGTGAGCGTAGCTGCAGACATTGTTTGTCTTCTATGGACAAGGCTAAGTTGTTGTAATTCTTACTAGTCTGGAACACTGTTGCTTTCAAAACAGGTTTGGTTGTCACAAGCATGAAGTGTTCTTGGTGTGGTTTTAGGAGAGGTTCTCTTCCATTACTGAGAATGGAGGTTGTTGAGATATTCACCTGGGTTGGAGTTTATTTATTTTATTTTATTTGGGTTTGTATGCCGCTCCTCTCCAGGGGACTCAGAGCGGCTAACAACATATACATAACAAAAAATACAATATAAAAAACCCAAACAGAATATCTAAAAACCAATAAACACACATTCAATACATCAATCAACCACAATCATCCCCAGGCTTGCCGGCAAAGATGAGTCTTTAGGTTTTTCTGGAAGGCCGGGAGAGTTGGAGAAACGCGGACTTCAGGAGGCAGTTGGTTCCAGAGGGTGGGCGCCACAACAGAGAAAGCCCTCCCCCTAGGGCCCGCCAGATGACATTGTTTCGCTGACGGGACCCGGAGGAGACCGACCCTGTGCGCTCTCACCGGTCGTAGAGAAGTATGTGGCAGAAGGCGGTCCCGTAAGTATCCTGGTCCCATGCCATGAAGGGCTTTATAGGTAATAACCAACACCTTGAATTGGGCTCGGAGACCAATAGGCAACCAATGCAGTTGATCGACACAAACCATCCCTCCTATGGCCCATCCGAGTTCCATCTTAATGGCTACTGGGGTTCCTGGTGGACCTTTGATTCTTTCATTGGAACCAATGGACTCCGGGGCATCTCATCCCACCATGAGTAGGATTTCGGCTTCAGGATCTAGAGGAGGGATTAAATCAGCTATGTGCGCTAAGTGAGGTATTTTTCTTCTCGCCTCTGGTGCTGAAATTTCGCTGTGAACATCTGGTAAGATGTCCCATTCCAACACTGATGGTAACAGGAAATGTGAACTTCCGTCTATCGATTCTATGCAAAGACCTGTGATTTTCCTCTCCGCCGTGCACATTGGCACTGTGCACGTATTTATTGCGAAATGCTTTAGTTCACTCGGGAGGTCGAAGAGGTCGAAAAAGGCAGGCTTACCTATTGTGACCTTGCTGTGTGCATCTAGTATGACGTACATCTTTACAGCCCTTTCAGGTTGCCCGTCGGGGTAGACTTTTGCAAGTCAGACGGGTGAGCATGAAGGAGGGCACAGTGAGTCACTACATATATCTGTGTAGTACGTCCCGTACATATCTGGGTGTTCTTTGGAGTCACGTTGAGTCTCCGTCGTCATAGGAGGGGTCGAAGTCGCTTGTTGTGTCTCCTCAGAGGGTTTCTTAGATTCTAAGTGCAAGGCTGTCGGGTGCTTGTCACTGTTACACAGGTGGCATTTCACCCTGACTGCACAATCTTTGGCCATGTGATCCATGGAGTCACAGCACTTGAAGCATATCCTATGCTCTTTGAGTAGCATCTTTCGATCATCCAGGGATTTTTTCCCAAATTCTCTGCAATTGTTTAGAGCAGCGGTTCTCAACCTGTGGGTCGCAACCCTTTTGGGGGTCGCATGAACCTTTCACAGGGGTCGCCTAAGACCATCGGAAAACACATATTTCCGATGGTCTTAGGCAGGGCTTGTCAACCGCCTTCTCTCCCTCCCCCCCCTCCGCTCCACCTTACTTGTTTGTGGAAAATATGCTGCTTGGCGGCAGTCTGCACGAACTCTACCAAATGTGCCCTGCAGGGGGCGCATGAAGAGCGCAGGCACAGAGCAAGGCCCCGCCCTCCCCAGAGACTCATTGTGCAGCAGCCGGATTGACTTCTTCTCGTGTACGCAGGTCAGCGAAGGGGAGGCCGAGAGAGGGAGGGAAGGAGGAAGGGACTCCTCCTCTCCTAAGCTTCAAAGCACGATCGGCTTCCCAAGGGCGCCACAATCCTCACGAAAGCGGGGGGGAGAGAGAGAGAAGCAAAGGGGGCGAGAAAGCTTGCGATGGGCTGGAAGGAGCACCTGTCAGTGCTGGTGATGAGAAATTCCCCACAAACCCAGGGAGGGGTGGAGAAAAGGAGCCCAGTTTGGGAGGAAAGCGCCAAGTTCTTCTCCTGGGCTTTGCGCTCTTCTCTTGATCGGCAGCAAGGCTGCCAAGCCTCTCGTGGCTGGAATTTCCTTTCCTTCCCTCCGTCTTGGTCTCTTCCTCCTTCCCTCCCTCTCCCATTGTCCCTTCCTTCCTTCCTTCCTTCCTTTCCTTCGCCTCCCTCTTTGTCCTTCCTTCCTTCCGCCTCCCTCTTTGTCCCTCCTTCCCTCCCTCTTTCCCCTTGTCCCTTCCGTCCTTCCTTCCTTCCCTCTTGTCCAGGATCGCGGCAAGCCTCTACAGCTGATCCACGCTTCTGCAGCTGTAGCTGCTCTCCTTGGCTCCTGCCCAGCAAACTTGCTCGAGCTTTGCTAATTTAGCAGAAGCGCGAATCAGCTGTAGCCCGGCGCTTGCTAACTTAGCAAGCGGCAAGTCTTTCGGTGAAGCTAAGTGAGCTGGGCGGAGCTTATTTGTCTCTGCACAGGCAGGTTTGCCGGCAGCAAAGCCCCCAGCCACGCAGGCAGCCTATCCCCCTCCCCTTGTCCCTTCCTGGGCACGGAGGGGGGGAGGAAGGGACGAAGAGGGAGGGAAGTAAGTAAGGAACAATGAGAGAGGGAAGGAAGGAACAATGGAAGGAAGGGAAGGAAGGAAGGGACAAAGAGGAAAGGAAAGGAAGGAAGGAAGGAAGGAAGGAAGGAAGGAAGGAAGGAAGGGACAAGGGGAGAGGGTGGGAAGGAGGAAGAGACTAAGAAGGAGATGAAGGAAAGGAAGGAAAGAAGGAAGGGATAATGGGAGAGAGGGAGGGAGGGAGGAAGAGACTAAGGGAGGTGAAGGAAAGGAAGAAAAGAAGGAAGGAAGGGACAAGGGGAGGGAAGGAAGGCAGGCACCCACCCCAGTCCCATCCCAGAGACCCACAGATTCCCCCCCACAGGCACTCTGCAACCTGAGTGATCAGCTGGCCACGCCCCCTGGCCATTGATCACGTGACCCTGGGACACTGTGAATGTCATAAGTATGAATCAGTTGTCAAGCATCTGAATGTAAATCACATGACCCTAGGGATGCTGCAACAATCATAAGTGTGAAAAATGATCATAATTCACTTTTTCAGTGCTGTTGTAACTTCAAACAGTCACTAAGCGAATTGTTGTAAGTCGAGGACTACCTATACTTTCCCATTTTTTCCTCTTTTTTTTGGTCAAGTTTTTGATACCCCCTGGCCAGCTGGATGGGGGGTTGGGGGTCACCACAACATGAGGAACTGAATTAAAGGGTCGCGGCATTAGGAAGGTTGAGAACCACTGAGAGTGTGAAGATTTATGAATTGGACAAGTCAGGCCTTTTCTTGGTGGGCGAGGTTTGGAATGAATACTCCTTGGCATTTGTTCGTCTGAAGTCTTCTTTGGCCGGGCCGTGATCTCTGTTTTGTACACTGAAATAGGAGTTCTGTCCTTTGTGGCTTGGAAGGAACTTCTATTAGTGCCAAAGTTGTGATTGGTCCGTTTTGGCATCGTGAAACGTGGTTCATGGACGGTAAGGTAATTGGGATCATTGTACATACATATCTGATTGATCGGAAACAAAATCTGCAAGAGCAGCAAAGGGTTGAGGTTTGCTGGGGTACTGTTTCCTGTGGGACTGGGTCATATCAAACCATTTATCTTTCAACTGTCTTGGTAGTTTTTGAGTGATAATGTTCTGTGTGTCAAACTGCTCAAGGTGGGCAAGTCCAGGCATGGTGTGACTTTCTTGTGCTGCCTGGAGCTGGTCTAGTAAGATGGAGAATCTCCAAATCTGACTAGGATTGTTGATATTGATGTTAGGGAAATCATAGAGCTCCTGTAGGAATGAGGACTGTGTCAAAGAAGGTGCCCCATAGTGCTTGTCAAGCGTTTCCCAGGCTCGTCGAAGGGTGGCAGGTAGGTCACTTAAACGTGATGCGAAGATCGCCTCCACTGCCTTTGAGGATTCTGGACCTAGCCATGCCTTCATAAGCCCGAGCTCTTCCCCAGGGTGTAACCTCTCACCGCGGAGGGCTTGCTTGAAAAGTTGCTTCCACACTAAATAGTCCTTCCCTGGTTTGTCGGAGAATTTTCGTATCCCTCTGGATGCCATGTCCGTCTTTCTTCCACCGAATGTTGGAGGATACATCGAACTTGCGTATGAACTGTAGTCTGGTGGAGGTGGTGCATCGCTTCCGGGAACGAGGGCGTGTGCCATGTCTGGCTGGTGATTTTCTTCAGCGTGTTGTCCGCTGAGGGTATCATGTGTCATGTGCGAGGGACCTTGTTGGCTTGGTCTGAATTCCTCTGCTTTGGCGTTGAGCTGAGGGGACCTGACTTCTTGCGTGCTTACTTGTTGGAGGGTTTCTCATCTTCCAGGTGGTGCGTATCTGGCTCCCTGGTAGGCTGGCACAGCTGGTGGTCAAGATTCTCCTCTGTGGCCAGGTCCAGTAGCGGTTCCTTGGGATGCTGCCTCCTGTTGGCGCAGCAGGGACTCTAATGTGGCTCGAGCTCTTGCAATCTCATCCCCAAGTGTCAGCTGGTCCTGCTGTGGGGCCGTTGCCGCTGTAGGTGGACCCAACCGGTTGCCATCAGTGGTATGGTTCGTTGGGGTCAATGGTGTAGCGATGGTGGGAAGAGCTTGTGACCTAGATGTTGCGACGTCAACTCTCTGGCTGATCGGCACATCTGGCCGTTGAGATTCTTCTCTTCGTTTACTCGGTCTTGGGGGGCTTGTGGATAGCTGTGGCACTCTGACCTGTTCACGTTGAAATGCACTCTGGTCAACGTAGGCTCGCACACAGTTATGAGGGCTTTCCCTCCCTAACCCTTCCCACCTGGGCGTAGGTGTAACATCTTCCAGGTCTCCCTGCAGGGCTGCTGCTCTTACGGCTGCCTCTTTTGCTTTCTGTTGGCGCTGGGAAATCTCAAAGTCAGCTTGAGCTTTGACCATGTCTTCCCTTTGCTGATGCTGTGCCTTTACCATGCGAAGGGCAGCTGCAGCTTGCACTTTGGCCACTTCTTCTCTCTGCTGTCGCTCTGCCTCTGCTACATGTAGAGCTGCTGCAGTCTCCGCTTTGGCCAATTCTTCTCTTTGCTGTCGCTCTGCCTCTGCTACACGTAGAGCTGCTACAGTCTCCGCTTTGGCCAATTCTTCTCTTTGCTGCTTGTCTTCTACTGCACTCAGCTATTGCGATATCGATTCGCGCTTGTGCGAATTGGGCGGCAAGACTCTCTCCCCTTGAGGCTCGGGATGCTTGGCTCTGACGAGAAGACGCTTTTGAATGGTGGGAGGTGCCTGTAACATGAGATTGTTGTGACACGCTGGAATGCGCCTTGGACATATGGTGAAAGGATGAGGCTTTTCCAGAGGCATGAGATGGAGCCACATGTGATCGCTGGGATGGTGCATGTGAATGGCGGGAAACTTCAGACTCGGCCCTCTCGACTGGTCTGTCTTTTGTGTAAGACTTGGATTCCGGGAGCTGTTTGGAGCTCTCTAGAAACTTTTTACACTCCTTGTTTTTTAGCTTGAGGCTTTGCATCTTGCTATCGACTGTTGGGTCTCCTAGTTGCGCCTGAATCTCTTTGAGGTGGCGTTCGGAGTCCATCCAGTGACGAGAGCGTCTTCCTTATCTTCTTCCGATAAGCGCACACGTTCGAGGTAGAGCTCCTCCTTAGGCCCTTGGTAGAATTTGTGTAATTTCTCCCAGTCTCTTTCATGGCACTTGTAATACGACTCCCATCTTTCCATCAGATGTGAGTGCATGGTTTCTGTAGGCTTTCTTTGTTGCCTCAGGGCATAGGGAGCCTGGGACGTCTTTGGCCTCACTGAGGCTTGAGCATCAGCCTCTGTGTAAAGGTCAAGGTTGGCTGTTTGCAGCATTTCTCCTTGGCCAACTAGCTGGGGTGTCTCATATAGGCCGGTTGGTTGAACCCCTTCTTCTAAATCAATGGGACACTCTGCCATGGCTAGGACAGGTTCAGTAAACTTCCTAGCTATTTTGAAGCGAATCCGATGAACTTCGCTCTTTGACCACTAGGGGGTACTACTTGCAGATCAGCTACTGGGGTGCTGTCTGTGGGTGGAGGCACCACTGGGTGCGCTCTCCTGTGTGCGTGGGTACTTCAGCAAAGTTCACCCTTTGTCCACTAGGGATCACTGCTTGCGGGTTAGTCACCAGGGTGCTCTTCCTTCGAGGTTCACCCTTTGTCCACTAGAGGGCTTTCTCTGTGCATGATTAAAGGCTTTAACCACTAGGGGGCGCTTGGAGAAAGGCTAGCTAAATTATTTCTTCTGAGAATCACGTTGCACGTCTGTGGCCAATGGGAGAATACTGAGCTCCTACTAGCTCCCATAAACTCCCACCTGGTTGTTAGGTTGCAAGCTGGGGACAGCTGGGGAAATTACTGAGCTTCATCTAGCTCTCTAATATCCGCTTGGTCATTTCAGCTTTGTGATAATGAGCAAGGTTAATTTGCTGCCTTTTCTTCTCCTTAATTTGCCCTCAGCATAGTCACCACTAGAGGTGACTGCTTGCGTGAGTGATTACTTTGGGTGAAGTTCACTCTGTGCCCTCTAGCGCAGCGGTTCTCAACCTGTGGGTCGCGACCCCATTTGGGGTCGAACGACCATTTCACGGGGGTCGCCAAACAACGCAGTCCGCCATTTTTTTCTCCTTTTCCTTAGCTGTGCTACTCCCTCTTATTCTATTGGCTTTTGAAAGCCAATAGAATAGACTCTCTTGAATAGAGTCTAATTCTATTGGCTTTCAAAAGCCAATAGGAATTGTCCAGGCTGTCTCCGCCCTGCTGAGCCCGCCAAAAGTCCCAGTCTGCAAACGGTGCTGCAAGTTGTCTGCAGCGAAGGCGAGCTCTCCGGAAGTTTCCACCCCTCCCTGCTGAGCAACTACTAAAACTGTAAGTAAAAGAGGGCCAGGGGTGGGAGGTGGGAGGCCGGCGGGCGCAGGGAGGGTTTTTGGCACGTGTGGGGCCCGGCGGGTGGCCCAGCCCGTGGTCGCCCTGCGCCGTCACTGCTGCGGCTGCCCAGGAGCGCCTGGGCCTGCCTGCCGCCCCCCCGAATGGGCGGCAGCGAAGGTAAGGCTAGCGGGGCAGCGGCGGGCGCAGGGAGGGTTTTTGGCACGCGTGGGGCCTGGTGGGTGTCTTACCTCCCTTGGGCTGGGCCAGCTGTTGGCCCAGCCCGTGGTCACCCTGCACCGTCTCCGCCGCAGCCGCCCAGGAGCACATGAGCACCTGGGCCTGCCTGCGGCTGCCCCGAACAGGCGGCGGCCTACGCCTCGGCTGGCGCAGTGGGCAGCACCACGCATGCACAGTTGTTGCAAATATTTTCTATCCTGCAGGCTAGCTGTGTCTGTGTAAAGACTTTAACCACATAGCAGCTGCTGTAACAGGAAAAAGGAAATGTAACCGCAGTGTGTTTATCTGAGAAACCTGTCTGAGATAACAAGAACAAAACATTTTGTGACATTCTTTGTGCATGTTTATATGCTCAGAGGCTATAGAAATGCAGAAATGTAATCACATGTATTGGGGCGTATTCTATCAATAAAAGGGGAAACCAGACTTTGTTCTAGGCTTCCAAATTTGCAGCAGCCTCCAGTGTCTGTCGTTCATGGGAGTCGGGTCATATCTTGGAACTTCATATCTTGGAACATCACAAGATTAGAAGGTCTTATCTTGGAACGCCGCAAGTGGTGACCCTCGACGTGATAATTAACAAGAATTATACGTCCTTAGACCTTCCAACTTACCGCCCGGACGTGGCCAAGTGCACTTCCATCAGTTTTTGCAGGCAAGAAACTGATTATTCGTAAGGATGGGGGGAGATCTCTCGAAAGTACAGAAAGTACACCTGGGGGAATTAAGAGGGATAACTAAGAGAAATAACAATTGTTTTCAGGACAATGGTTCTAGGCGTTCTATCAGTAAGGCAGAATTAAAAAGCCTACTGTTATACATATGGGATAAAATACCAACTTATCCTGAAGAAGGATCTTTAAAACTAGAAAGTTGGCAAAAGATTGGTAATTATTTACATTCCTCTCCAAGAGCACCTGCTGGTATTTTAACATCATGGAGAGTGGTATTTGATGCTTTGAAAATACAGCAACAACCATTATTTAAGCCACTTATTAATCCACCACAATATTCTCCTGTCTGTCTCTATCCTCCACTACCAGAAGTGGAGATTAGAAAAGACAAAGAGGATGTTTCAATTGGTCCAGAAGCAAATATATCAAAAAAATGCAATAGAAAAAGCTGTGGAAATTGCTTATGAAAAAGGAGAATTAGGCTTAGAAGATTTGAATTGCTATCCTGTGACTATAGAGAATAATGAACGTTTGGAGGAAGTCAGGGTTTGGAAACCGCTTCCTATGCGCGCTCTGAGAGAAGTGAAACAAGCTGTTTTAGATTATGGATTAAAAAATAGATTTTGCATGGGCTTATTGGAAGCGCTTGCATTTGCTCATTATTTGATTCCAGCAGATTGGAAAGCTTTGATGCAAATGATTTTAACTCCAGCACAGTATGTGGTCTGGGATTCCCAATATCAAATACAGGCTGTCCAAAGAGGCACTGAAAATTTAATTCCAGATCAAATTTATGGTTCAGGTCAATTCACTGCTGTTGAGCAGCAACGAGATGGTCTGACGAATGCCTCTCTACATGGGGAGGTTATTTAGGCTGTTTTTGCTGCATTAAAGGTAGTGGATGAATCTGGAACTTTTGGCAAAAGTTTCACTCAAATAAAACAAGGTACCAATGAAGCATATGATCAATTCATTAATAGATTAAAAGACAGTATTGATAATCCAAATTTGATTCCTCAAACATGGGACCTTATTATCATAGACTTAAAGGATTGTTTTTTTAGTATTCCTTTATTTCCAGAAGACAGAAAACTATTTGCTTTTACCCTACCATCTATTAATAATAGTGCTTCTGCCACTAGATTTCACTGGACTGTCCTACCCCAAGGTATGCTAAACACTCCAACCATGTGTCAAATGTATGTGGATCTTGCATTGCTACCATTTCGTAAATTACATATTAATTGGAAAATTTATCACTATATGGATGACATTCTCATTGCCGGCCCAGGGCCAAAAGGCACGAATATGGCTTCATATAAAGAATTGGAAACCACATTGGCCAGGGCAGGATTGGTTATTAGCCCTGAAAAAATACAAAATACAGTGCCATATTTATATTTGGGACACAAATTGCAACAAGCTTATTCATTGCCCCAAATGGTGCAATTTGATTTGCCACTTGCACCAACATTGGTTCAACTGCAACAATATTTAGGAAATATTAATTGGTTAAGACCATATATAGGCCTTTCTACTTCTACTCTTGCTCCATTGTTTATGGCACTAAAAGGCCTCAAAAATCCCACAGATGTTGTGACATTGACCTCTGACCAGCTATCGGTCGTTGAGAAAGTCCAAACAGCTCTCAACACCCAATGGACTGATCGGTGTGTTGACAATCACCCTGTGCATTTGAATGTGATTTTTGATTGACCGCCCACAGCGGCAATTTTTCAACTTGTAGATAAAAAAGTTTTTATTTTAGAATGGATTCATTCTCCCAGCACACCTTCACGCTCTATTAACACTCCAGCTATGACATTGGCAGACATTATACATCGTGGACGTGTCCGTTGCCGACAAATAGCTGGACTAGAGCCGCTAGTAATTTTTCTCCCATTTTCCTTAAAATTATGGGAAACTATGATTCAAAATAATTCTGTTTTGCAATTATTGATTGGTGATTGGCCTGGTCAATTTTCATGCCATCCTCCCACAGATCATAGATTTATGGCTATGAAAAATCTGCCACTAAAATTACAACCTCTGTCATCTCCAACACCTTTAAAAGGTGTCACAGTTTATACTGATGGTGGCAAAGTCTATGGCGTCTGTGCATGGCAGGCGACAGGAAAATGGTGTACAAAAATCACCCCACCACAGTCATCAGCTCAGCGCGCTGAAGTTGCCGCAGTTATTTTGGCATTTCAAACATTCCCTAGTCAAGACATTAATATAATTGTTGACAGTTTATATGTTTATCATTTGGTTTCCCTCCTACCATATGCTTATATCTCTCCTAGTTTGGATGAGACATTGTTGACACTATTTTTGACATTGCAAAAATTTATTGAGAAAAGAAATTGTCCTTATTTTATTGCACATATCTGGAGTCATCAAAATTTCCCAGGAATTCTCAGTGAAGGGAATTCCCAGGCGGATATGGCAACGCAAATTATGACTATGCAACAACCCACTCCCTGGGATAGTCATAATTATTTTCATCAAAACGCCAAGGCTTTGGCTAAACAATTTGGCATAACCCCCGGGGAGGCCGCAGCTATCATTCAACAGTGGCCCACCTGCTCACAACAAGGTCTGTCTATTCCAATGGGGGTGAATCCCCGTGGACTTGAGGCAGGACAAATTTGGCAAATGGATGTCACACAATATGTATCTTTCAATCCATGGAAATATATACATGTGACTATTGATACATATTCTGGGTTCATCTTTGCTACTCCACAGCATGGAGAGGCTACCAAACATGTTATTAATCATTGTATTCGGACTTTTAGCACTCTGGGCACGCCACAAGAATTCAAAACTGACAATGGTCCTGCATATTGCAGCCAGGCCTTTGCACAGTTTTGTATTCGTTGGAATATTACTCACAAATTTGGTATTCCCTATAATTCTCAGGGGCAGGCCATAGTTGAAAGGGCCAATTCTACACTTAAAAATATGCTTGACAAATTAAAAACAAAAAACGGGAAAAATTGCCCAGGACTGCCTGGAGTGCAAAATCAGCTTAATATTGCATTATATACACTTAATTTCTTGAATATTAATGGCAACCCACCTAACACAGCTGCAAGCCGCCATTTTTCTCCCCTTCCAGACGCAGCGACCACGGTTCGACCACTAGTCTGGTATCGTAAATTACCAGACCCCCAGTGGAGAGGGCCTGCTGAACTTATTACCTGGGGTCGTGGATATGCTGCAGTACAACATGAAGGCAATACAATATGGGTTCCTGGTCGCAATATTCGTCCATACAACGTACAATCAGAAAATAATAAAACCAAGGACAAGCCCAAAGTGGACGAACAATGAGTACTGGAAGGATTTGAAAAAAGCGAGCATTCTAACAAATCAGACTGATTGCTGGATGTGTATGTTATCACCATCGGATGCCAGTCAAGGACTTCCTTTAATTGGACTCCCTTTGAATAACTCTGGAGCCAGTGAAAGTTTTGTGAATATCAATGTGGCAGGAAATTATACGCTGCCACTAAGGCTTTATTATGTAGAATCTGCATTAGTGTGTTTTAACTTTTCCAAGGGAAATAACCCTTTAGGTATATATCCTTCTTGTAATATTACTTTTAATATGCCTGATAGCTGTGATAAATATAGTAAGAACTCATATATAAAACGTGATGATGGAGAATATAAAAACATGACAATACAAATGTATCAGGTTTGTAGCTACTTAAATGGAGCACAAAATTGGACAAAGAAAAATAAGAATAACTCTTTTGTGTTGCCAAATGAAATATGGCTGCTCTGCGGCAGAAAGGCTTACCGCAATGTTCCAGCCAATGCCCAAGGCATTTGCACCTTGGGGTTGGTGGCACCAGCCATATGGACTGTTAATAAGGGTGACATGGCCCTACTCTATAATACAACAAGGAATCTCTTGGTACGACGAAAAAGAGCAGGAGGATTAACCTTTGACATGCCATGGTACATGATGGCAATCAGCGCTTACATCCCACCCATTGGAGCAGCATGGAATGCATATGACATTGGTCAGTTAAATAATTGGACAGTTGCAATGTTTAATGAAACCATACTAGCTATTGAATTGTTGAATATACAACAGGGACAAATGAGAACTTTCATGTTGCAGACACGATTTGCAGTAGATCTTTTATTGGCTAAACAAGGAGGGGTTTGCACCATAATTGGGCCCACATGTTGCACCTACATATCCAGCTATCAACCTAATATCACAAACACCATTATAAAAATGAAAATGTTAACACAAGACAATCCCCTATCTAAATATCCTGAGCATATTAGTGTGGAAGATATCTGGAATGCATTATGGTCATGGTTACCTAACCTAACATGGTTAAAAAATCTTCTTGGTTTTATTATTATTGTATTACTTATTTGCTGCTGCTGTTGTATTCAATGCTTGCCCAGCCTTATTACTATGATGAAAAATATCTTGCCAAAAACCAAGGTTTCCCAGCAAGTGAACATTATCCAAAATGAATTTCAAGCTACACCTATGATGCCCTTACCTCCCACATTCCTGGAAGATTCCAATGCACCACCAGACCTCAATATCGTGTAAACACCATCCCGACAACAAAAACAAAGAAAGGAGGAGATGTTGCAAATATTTTCTATCCTGCAGGCTAGCTGTGTCTGTGTAAAGACTTTAACCACATAGCAGCTGCTGTAACAGGAAAAAGGAAATGTAACCGCAGTGTGTTTATCTGAGAAACCTGTCTGAGATAACAAGAACAAAACATTTTGTGACATTCTTTGTGCATGTTTATATGCTCAGAGGCTATAGAAATGCAGAAATGTAATCACATGTATTGGGGCGTATTCTATCAATAAAAGGGGAAACCAGACTTTGTTCTAGGCTTCCAAATTTGCAGCAGCCTCCAGTGTCTGTCGTTCATGGGAGTCGGGTCATATCTTGGAACTTCATATCTTGGAACATCACAAGATTAGAAGGTCTTATCTTGGAACGCCGCACACAGTGGAGGGGGCAGCACCACGCATGCGCGGTGCAGGGGGTAGCGCCGTGCATGCGCGGCGCAGGGGGTAGCACTGTGCATGTGCGGCGCAGGTCAGGGTCGCCACCTGAAAAAGGTTGAGAACCGCTGCTCTAGCGGGTGTTGGTTACTTTGGATGAATTCAGGTAACTTGTTCTATAACTATCAGAGATTCACTCTGCATAGTTAGAAAGTTTCAGTGAAGTACCTTCTTTCCCCTCTAGGGGGTGCTCTTAACTTGGCTTGATGCGGTTACCAGTTGGGGGGGTGCCTTCCTTTCAGCAGGGATAAAATTGCTGAATAAGTGTTGTGTGCAGATTGGCCACCAGGGGATGCTGCTGCACTGCTAATGGAGTTAGTTGAGCCCCTGCAGACCCTTTTCTTTCCACTGAAATTGCTGGAATTCCAAGGGGAGGAGATTCTTCCTTCAAGTGAGTCAATTTACTCCCACCAGATGGCTGGTTACTATGACAACAAATGGTTCGCCTTGGCAACAGATAGATTTATGGCCTTGGGCTATCTCGAGCCAGGGGCCAGCCAGGGCAAATACTTGTTTTCAAGCAATGCTGAGCTTGCAGGGGGGGGTCGCCCGTTCTGAACGTTAAACAAAAGGCAACAGAAGTTTTTGATATGCTTTGAATTTGCCAGCAGATTTGCAGAGGATTCACAGTTTATAACAACCTCAAATAGCTCTCTTTCTTCTGCTTTCCCCTTTCCTGTCTTGCTTCACGCTGTTTGAATTGCAGGCAAAAAAAGGGGGTAGCTGCCCAACGCTCCTCTGATTCTTTAGAAACACAGTCTTTACATGCAAGAAATTCTGGTAATGATGCAGTAGGCAGAAACGTTTTGAGAGTTAGGCTGCACCCAATATTACTCTGATTCATAGAAGCAGTCTTTGCATGCAACATTGGCTAGCAAACAAATTCAATAGCATTTTAGAACAAGTATATTTGCAGTCCTTGAGCTGCTAGCAGATCTTCAAAGCAGTCACTTTATAACTTTACTTATAGCAAAAAGAACAGGCAGATGAAACTTTAGCAATGCAGACAGACGCTTTAAAGAACAATGCTGTTTTGCTGACTGCTGATATGAAGCTGAAGTTAATATGAAGATAATTTACTGAATTTTACCTTTCTTACTCTAAAGTCAATATGAAGGTAGTATTAATTTCTTACTGTTCTGACCCAGAATCAAGTTGCTTTTTAATCCAAGGCCAGACAGATAACTCAAACAAAGATGATTGTAAAACAGATATTTAATTCAGAAATACTTGCAGTTATGGCTGTTGCTTCTGGATATTATACATCTGTCCATCTTTATTAGGTAAGAAATTAATACTTCCTCCATACCAACTTCTAATGTGGGATGAAACCATCTGAGTCCTCCAGTGGTCCCATGCTTATCTCAGACAAAGGCATTCCAAAACTGGCACATGGCCAGGATATCCTGTAATGAACTTTAGTGGCTCCTCCTACATACTTGTTAACATGGGATTGCTGCCTAGCTAAACTACATTACCCATAAGCCATCTCTTAAGGAGACAGCACTTAACCCAATAAATGCCAAACATTCTAACATATAGATCTACATGCTCTAGTCAGGGTTACACAATCCAGAACAGATAATATCACTTTTGAAGCTTTTACACTGACACTGACTTGGCCAGCCTTATAATTCTTTAAATAAATAATTAAATGCAATAGAAATTGTTAATGCGTAACGTCTGGGGAAGCAGTGGCTGACTGAAGATAGCTCTATTCTCACAGAACCAAATATCTCAGCCAAAAGAGGAGCCGGCGAATGGAAGAGCTCCTTGAAACTCCAGATCAAGGAAAGGACTAGGACCATCCCCAGGCTTGCTCCACGCAGCATCTACCCCCGAAGAGATTGCAAAATAGCAATCCCCAGTGGGTTTGAGCACTCTAAGAGGCAGGGGGAAATCATCTTGCCCAGGGTGGGCAATTAATATTCCCAAGGGGCCGCATGAGAAACTGGAACTTTTGTGATGGGCCGAACCAATGTAAATTGATTTGGTGTCCTCAAATTCCATCAGCTCAACTCCTTAGGCTGCTCCAGGTGAGGGGAGAATGCTGCACAGGTGCAGAAGAGTACTTTCTCTTCTCATCTTTCTGTGACCACCAACCAATTCAAAGAGCCAGACCCCCCCCCCATATACATTTGGTTTCTAATTTCTGATTGACCTCATGTGGGCCAGATTGGGACAGCCAAATGGCCTGGGGGCCATAAAAAGCACTTGTTTGTAAAATGAAAAAAACAATCAAACTTGTTTTTTAGAAAAATGCCCAGGTCTGGTCTTGCCTAAGCCCAGATTCAGTGCCTTCAGACAGACACTGGGTTGGCCCACTTCCTCTTATCTACTTTAGGAATTTCTTGTTATTGATTTTCAGGATGTTAAGAATCTTCTGAAGGGCAAGTTTCATCATGCCAGCAGAGTTTATTTCTACCCTTGATGAAAGAAGTTTTATATAAGTTTAAGGATTAGAAAAACTTTATTTTTAAAAAAAAACAGCAAAAGGGGAACTAGAATATTGATTTCTGAAAGTTAAAGAGCTAAATTGACTTGAAAAAATATTTCCCATGGGGTGTTTAAAATATTATAAAAGAAGATTTTGAAATTAACTGTAAGAAATCCTCCCATGGGAAAAAATTGCTGATTGGAAAATAAACATATAATGTGGGAACTTTGAAGGTTGACAGAGGGAACCAGAGAGAACTAAGCATTACAATTAAAGGAGAGAATGTTAAATACAATGGAGCAATACTATTTGACTGTTGAAGAAATTAAGTTTGTTTGGGCGAAGAAGGGGTGAAGAGCATCGGGCGGGGGTTGAGCTCCTCTGAGAACCCCCTGAAAAAGTTTTCAGGGGATAAGAGTGAGAGCTCCCCAGGCACTCGAAGATGCTCCTGCCCAGAGACGCTTCTGTCTGCGGACAGGCTAAGACGCCGCGACCATTCTCTGCTTGAGAAAATTTTTTAAAAGAGACCTATATGCAGGCGGAGTGAATACAGGAGTTCTATATTGCAAGTATTTCTTTATATTTTACTTCTGATCACATATTTCTACAATCAACATAATGTATCCAAAATGGCGATCGCTTTCACTGTAAAGAGAAAGTGACCGGAAAGTGAAAGTGACTTTTTTTCTCTCTCTCAGCGCAGCGTTAGAGCGATCGCTAAGAGACAGTTTAGATTTATAATTTTAAAATTCTATAAAGTGCAATTAAAGAAGATAAGAAGAGGATATATTTTAGCAATATATTTGTAAGGACTTTCTTTTTCTACTTAAAGCAACTTTTTAAAAGTGGACTGAATACAGAATGGCTACCAGACAAACAAAAATAGTTTCTTCAAAGGTGGCAGTATCTTCTCCAGCTCAGCCCTCTAAATTACCAGTAACTATTTTTTCTGCTCCCCCATTTTCCTCAATATATACAGAGTCTCAAGCCCCCTTGTCTACTCAAGCCTCTCCAGAAATGCTTACTGTGAAAGATTTACAAGCTGCATTGTCAACAATGACTGACAATTTACAGAAAAGGCTTGAAAAACTGGAGAGAAAACTGGAGAACAAGATTGAGGAATTGGAGAATAAGATTGAGGAACAAAGCAAAGGTGTAACTGATGAACTGGAAAAAATTAAAGAAACAATTCAGACTCACAATATGGAAATAAGAGAAGATATTGTGGAAGCTTTCAAGGGGGTTTGGGAGAGTGTTGAAGAGAAGGTGGAAGGGGTTGAGCAACAAATTGAGGGACAACTTGTTGAGATGAAAAGTGATATACAAGACCATGCACTTATGGTGCAATATAATCAGATGATGTCAGCTATTATAATTAGAGGGCTGAAAGAAGTATCAAATGAGAATCAGGATGATCTGAGAAGAATTTTTGAAGAAGCTTTGGAAAAATTGTTAGAAGATGCTGCGCAAAATTTCTCCTGGCAGATTGATAGAATTTTTAGAGTTAATTCATGGATTGCAAGACAAAGAAATTTACCTAGAGATGTTGTTATTTATTTTGTCACAAGGAGATTCAGAAATCATGTTCTTACAATATCTTACAATAAGAAATTAAGTGTTGCTGGTCAGGAGGTCGTGGTTTTGAAGGAGATCCCTCCGAAGATGTTAAGAGCAAGGAAAGATTATGCATTTTTGGTTGCTAAACTTAGAGCACATGCGTTACAATATAGGTGGGAGGTTCCAGCTGGACTTTCATTATTTTACAATGGTAATAGATATCGTTTGAATTCTGTCTGGAAAGCAAAAGAATTTTTTGAGAATGTGCTGAAGGCTGGTAGACCCCCATCTCCAACACCAAAAAGTGCAGACTTACTACAAGAAAGAGAAATGGACTTAAAACAACAACCACAGTTCTCGGAGTCACAGCCCCCTGCAGCAACAGGAGTTGATAAAGGAGCCTTGATGGAGATGCCTGCTCGGAGCATTGATATCTTTCAGCCTTTGGAAGTAGAAAAGTCTAAAGATCAAAGGCAAACAAGAGCTACTACTAAACGTTTGGAACAATAAGAAAAGCAACAACAAGGTCGTACAAATATAAGTCTGGAAGCCATGGGAACTCGACCAAAGAAGAAAGCGGGTGAAAAAGTTGATTTGGTCTTGCAAAAGCTTTCTAAAGCTGGTCATGTCAAATAAATATTTGACATGGAATGTTAATGGTTTAAATTCTTCACAGAAAAGGAAGAAGATATTTCATTATTTGACTCAATGTAAAAATGATGTAATTTGCTTACAAGAAACACATATTAGAATTATTGACCAGAAATATTTAATAAATAATAAGTTAGGTATACATTTTGTAGCAGCGGCTGCTGAGAAGAAGAATGGAATTGTTATCTATGTCAAAAATCATATAAGAACTAAATTAATAGAATCAGATACACAAGGTAGATATTTAGCAATTGAAATTTTAAAAGATGATAAGAAAGTTCTTTTGATGGGCATATATGCACCAAATCAACAACAAGGAAAATTTTATAAGTTAATACATAAAAAGTTAACACAATTTGATTATAGGTCTTGTATTTTAATGGGAGATTGGAATGGTGTTATAGATATTGGTTTAGATAAAAAGAAGACATTACCAATTTCTCAAACACGTTCCAAGTTGCCTAAATCTTTTTTTGATATAAAGGATGATTTTGATTTGATAGACATATGGAGAGAAAGACACGGTAAAGAGCAAGAATTTACCTTTTTTTCTGATAGACATCAGTCATTTTCTAGAATTGACTTTATACTAACTTCAAGTGATTTTCTTCTTAGCTTAAAGAAGGTGAAAATCCTACCCAAAGTTTTAACAGACCATAATCCGGTTTGGATGGAATTAAGGGTTGGACAGAGACCTAAGAGATCTTGGAGACTTAATGAAAATTTGTTTAAATATGATATAAATGTGAATGAATGTAAAAATGTTATGAAGGAATTTTTTATGTTAAATATGAATCAGGATACACCTATAGAAATGATATGGGATGCAAGTAAGGCGTATATGCGTGGGATTTTAATTGATATGAATAAAAGGCACCGTTGTAAACAAGAGCAAAAAAGGAAGGATTTAGAAGAGGAAATAAATAAGAAAGAGCAATTATTAATAAAGAGACCAGATGATAAAAACATTAAAGAGGGGATTAAGATTCTACGGAAACAATTTGACTTGTTGATGGCAGATCAAGTTGCTAGGAATATACAATATGCTAAACATAATACATTTTTTAATTCTAATAAACCTGGTAGATGGTTGGCCTATACATTAAGGAAAAAACAAAAATCCCGCATAATTGATAAAATAGAATATAAAGGGAAGGAAGTGTTTTAACAAGAAATTATTAAAAAAGTTTTTTTAGAATTTTACTCCAAGTTGTATGCTGAAGAGAAGATACAAGAGATTGAGATAGATACTTTTTTGCAAAATGAAAATGTACTGACAATTACCAATGAACAAAGAGATAGGTTAAATGCACAGATTACATCAGAAGAAATAATATTAGTGATTAAACAATTGAAAATAGGAAAATCTCCTGGGACTGATGGGTTAACGGCAACTTATTATAAGCATCTTCAAATGGAAATGGTGGAACCTCTTAGAGAGCTATTTGTTAATATACAAGAGGGTGGTCAGGTTCCACCTTCATGGAAAACAGCCTATGTTTCGTTAATTCCCAAAGAGGGAAGAGACAATGCTCAACCAGAAAATGTTAGACCTATTTCATTGTTGAATACGGATTATAAGATTTTTGCAAAAATTATGGCTAATAGATTAATGATAGTTTTACGACAAATAATTCATTCAGACCAAACTGGATTTTTACAAGGGAGACAGATGAAAACTAATGTTAGACAACTCATTAGCATATTAGAATATTTGGATAAGCATATCCAGGTGCCGGCAGTTCTTATGTTTTTGGATGCGGAAAAAGCTTTTGATAGACTGAATTGGTTGTTTTTTAAAAAATTAATTGTTAGGATGGGAATGGGGGATCAGTTTATTAACTCTATACTTGCAGTTTATCAGAAACAAACAGGTCAGATTATTGTGAATGGGCATTTAACAGATTCATTCAATATAGAGAAAGGTACTAGACAGGGGTGTCCTTTATCCCCTTTCTTGTTTGTTTTAACTTTAGAGGTTTTATTGAATAGGATAAGAGCTTCAGATGATTTAAAAGGTATACAGATTAGACAACATGACTATAGATTATGTGCTTTTGCTGATGCTTTGCTTGTGACATTGATTCATCCAACACAGTCAGCTCAGAGTTTGATGGAGATAATCCAAAATTATGGTAGGGTATCAGGTTTTAAATTAAATATATCTAAGACAAAGATGTTAGTTAAAAATTTAGATAATAATTCAAAACAAGATTTGGAGAGAATAACGGGTTGTGAGATAGTTAAAAAAGTTAAATATTTAGGAATTGATATTGAAGCCTCTAATGGGAAGTTATATAAAAATAATTATGAAGTTTTGTGGAATAAGTCACAAATAGAACTGGACAAATGGAAAAAATTACAATTATCTATGCTGGGTAGGATAGCGGCAGTTAAAATGAATGTATTGCCAAAATTTTTATTTCTTTTTCAAATGTTACCTATACTTAAAAAGGATTTGAATCTGGAGGAGTGGCAGAAGGGTATTAATAGATTTATTTGGAATGGCAAGAAACCGAGGGTCAAATTAAAAATTATTCAGGATATAAGGGAAAGAGGTGGTTTGAAAATGCCCAATTTTAAGTTATATTACCATGCTGCTGTTTTAGTAGCGATAAGTGATTGGGTTAATTTAACTAATGATAGAATATTGAATATTGAAGGGTATGGTTTATTATACGGTTGGCATGCATATTTAGTTTATGACAAAAAGGTGGATAGGAGTTTCAAAGAGCACCTACTGAGAAGTGCTCTGTTGCGTGTCTGGAAAAAATATCAGTATACATTAAATGAAAAGATTCCTGTTTGGACAGTTCCTAGACACGCAATAGAGAATATAAATAGATTGCAAGTTCAAGATGTGGTGCCCTATGAGAAACTCCTAATTAAAGAAGGGAAATTGTTATTATTAAAGTCCTTTAACATGTTAAGAGATGAAGGAATAGTCAACACTTGGTTTCCATATTTACAATTGCAATCTAGATGGAAAAAAGATTTGAAGATGGGTTTATCTCAAATAGATGAAAATTGAATTAAACAAGTCAGAGACCAAAGGTCTCTGAATATCAAAAGATTATATAATGTATTGATAGAAATTGATTCTGAAACTGAATTAGTTAAGGATTGTATGATAAAATGGGGACAGAACTTTGGACAACCAATCAGCATGGAAATTTGGGAGAGGATCTGGGTGAGAAATGTAAGGTTTACACAAGCGGAACACTTAAGAGAAAAATTTTATAAAATGTTTTATAGATGGCACATGGATCCAAAAAACATTATCATATACGTACCCTAATTTACAATCTAAGTGCTGGAGATGTGAATGTATGGATGCTACTTATTTTCATGTATGGTGGACTTGTAGAAAAAGTAAGGCTTTTTGGATAAAAATATGGTGGATACTTCAAAATATTTTGAAAAACCGTATTGAATTTTCACCACAGTTGTTTTTATTAGGTATTATAAAAGACTGCACCACCATAGAGATGAATTTAATTTTGAACTTGATTACAGCAGCAAGATTGTTGGTGGGACAATATTGGAAGAAGCCAGAATTACCATCTATTGAAGAATGGACTTTGAAAGTTATAAATTTGGCAGAAATGGCCAAAATATCTGCATATTTGAAGGATCATTCAAATGAAAAATATGTGTTGGACTGGAAAAAATGGATAGAGTATATACAAGGGAAATACCAATTTAAGAAATTGTATTTACTACATAGTTAAATTTTTATATGTTGGAACAAAAATATAGTTAAAATATTATTAGGTATTACATAATAGTTTTGTTTAGTTTAGTGGGTTTTCTTGTGTTTTTACCCTGTATTCACTTTGGGAAGTCGGGGGGGGTGGGTGGGTGGGTAGGGGGGGTGTATTGCTATACTCAACTGTATTATTGGTAATATATAAGAATGATATATTCAATAGATATATGAGGGGATGCTCGGGTAGTACCTCTGGACCACATCTGGAGGGGGTAGATGGAGGAGTGAAGGTGGAGGGAAGTAGGTAGGTAGGAGGAGAGGAGGGAGGAGAGTGAAGGAGGGAGAGAGAGGGCGGGGGATGGTAGTAGGTAGGGAGGAAGAAAGAGGGGGATGTGGTGAAGGGGGTGCTCCCGAGCAACACCCACAGTTACATTAAGTATTATAACAGAATGTATGCTTTGTTTTTTATGGGAGAAAGTTGTAAAAGATTGTATTAGTTGAGTGGTATTTCATTTATTTTTCTTTCTTGTTTATTATAAAATTAATAAAACTTTTTCAAAAAAATGGATTTATCAGAGGATATAGAAGGACAGATTTTTACTGGACAAAACAGAGATTGGGGCTGATTGAAAATGGATATGGAAAAAGATGCTGTGAGTTTGAAAATCGATTTATACCAAACAACAAGACTGATATTTAAAAGGATGCTATAATGGGTTTACATTTGAAACCAGCTAATGTCTTAATAATTAAAGAGGACATACAAATAACAAATCAGAAGAATGATTTTGAAAGCCTTATTTGGTTTTATAAACAGGATGTGAACTACTGAAGCTGTTCCTTTAAAGGAGATAGAGAAAGTGATAAGAAATCAATTTGTGGGATATCATTTGACAGGATTAAAGATTATGCTTTTAAAAAATAAATGGAAGATAAGTGAACTTATTTGACCAGGGTTAAAATATATGTGTTGCGGTTTCTGTTTCCTATTAATGACCCGGGCTGTATGATAAGGCTTTAAAGATCTGTGTATAAATGCGGAGGGATTTCTTCTGCTTTTTTTTTTAGAGGAAGGGATAACTTGGAATACAAAATGGATTCATATGACTAAAGTTAAAATAAGTTATTATTTCTAATAGCTCTTCACTGCTTTTTGCTGATTAAAACTGAGTTTTTATAATTTGATCATTGATAAGGAATGAGATATGAGATCATTTTTAAAATTGAAATATATATATATTATATATTATATTTATTAAATTTCTATACCGCCCCTCTCCCGAAGGACTCGGGGCGGTTTACAGCCTTAAAATTTAAAAAACATATAATGTACAAAATTAAAATATTTAAAAATAAATTTTAAAATAAAAAATAAAAGAAAAAGTATTAGTTTGCTGTTACTGTTTCTACTTATCTGGAGGGGGAGTCATTTTTATATATCTTTTATTTTTTACTTTATTTTTTTCTATCTCTTTGCACTTTTTTCTTTTCCCTTTAGGTTTTTCTTCGTTTGAATTAGTTTATCTTCATATCTGTAACCTTTAACAACATTGTTTTAATAAATAAATGGTTAATATATTAGTCTACTCTGCTACGTAGAAAACACAAAAATTATAGAAAAGTTGAACCCTCTTAGAATAGATAAATACATTTGTTTGTTAAAGTCGGAATCATGCTTCAAGGAATGCAGTCTTTCAGAAAAGTACCGGTAATGCAACGCAACGAGCTAAACACTTTCCTTCAGTGACATCATAGCCAGAGTTGCCGGTGCTTAATGGCTTTTAAGGACCGAAGAGAACATCTCTCCTCCCTTCAGACTGAATAAATTTGCATCGTGAGCCCCGCCTCCTCCCCGCTTCGGCCAGCTAGGGGGCTAATTAACGAGTGATTATTGGCATATTTGAATTCCTACGGAGCATCTTCAGGGGCCCTTAAACATGCTGGCCAATGAAAAGCCCGCTCCTCCCTACCCTCCCGCCCACCTGCCACGAGCCTTTGCAACCTTCAAAACGCAATAACCTCACCCAGGAAACCATTTTCACCTTAAAAACAGCTTTCACATTATATGTAAAAACACTGAAAAGGGTTTCCATGTTAGGGTTTTGGATTTTTTTTTTTTTGCTAGATACAGTCTTGATGTAAGTAGTAAAAACAATATTTTAAGATAATATGCTAAAGTTATATGCTGCCCATCTCATTCTGCAGAGCGACCCTGTATGTGATAATAGACTGGTTAAACATGAGACTCAACAGTGCAAAAGTTAAGGCCGGTGTAGCTTGAACAATTACATGTATAAACCTACAGAACGGGAAAAGACTGAATCTTCTGTCCACCACCACTGAGCGCTTGCGCTTGCGCAGTACCGTAGAGCTGGAGCGCTTCTTTAGAACGAGGCAAATGCGCAGGTCTGGCATGCGGGAGAACGGACGCCGGAGGCCGCTACGAACTTCCAATTGGAACACGTCTTTTGAATCTTTCCCACCCCGTCTCATCATTCTGGGTTTATGATTGGTTGCCATAATGATCGAAGAGCAGACTTGTTGCTGGGTGGGTTTGTAAACGAAACGAGCCGATGAACTCTGTATAGACTAAACAGGAAAGAAACAACAATCCTTTGTCCTGGGCTATTAGCAATATAAGAAATTAGTGTATAATTTATGCTGCTGATGGAATAGGAAAGGCTTGGATTCCCCATAAACATTGAAATATTGTCGTCCCCCCCTTATTATATCGATGAAAAAATCCTCCGCCTGCCTCTCCCCGATGACGTCAGTTCGGGGGGGCAGTTGCCGTATTTCTGCCAGAACGTGGAGGAGGGGGCTTCTGCTTCAGATGGCGGATGACCCAGAATTGATATGGGAAGCATTTCTCGATGACGTCATTGGTTCCCTTGATTCTTCCGCGAGGCCACACGGCTTCAGGAATTTTGGTCGTGATGGGAACCCGTAGGAGCCTGCCACAACGTTGGAGTGGAACTAGTTCCCTTGGCGACGGAAGAACGCGATTTTGATTTTAGAATAGAGCCCAGTTTTGTTTTTTTTTTACTCGATCCTTTTCTCCACAACAACCATGTGAGGTTAGGCCGAGAGAAGGAGCGACCCAGAGAAATTCGGGAAGCATTTGACCTGAAGTATTCCTGGCGGGAGGAGAACCCGAGAACTGTGAAAACGGGCATTGGTTGACTTCATAGAAGCCCTTGCGGGGTTATTGGTTGGTTCGCGAAGCGCCTACTGTAATCTCGACGCTTATAAATATTAACTAAGCAACTTGCTGGAAGATGAGCGACATCCATAGGGTGAATGCTAATGGGAAATGATTTAACAAGTTATGGGGCTTGAGAGAGGAAGGTCGGATTAAGGATGCTTTCCTGCTTTCTAACGCGGTGTTTTTCAAACTTGACAATTTTAAGATTGTACAGACTTCAACTCCCAGAATTCCCCAGCCAGCAATTACCTTACTGGCTGAGGAATTGTGGGAGTTGAAGTCCACATAGCTTAAAGTGGCTAGGTTTGAGTTCTCTACTAGGCTGAGAATTTTTTATGTAATATTTGCAATCAGGGAAGTAATTTGGGGTAGGAAATTGTGCAGATGGCCCAATAAAGACAACTATTGAATTCACATCCTGCAATCTGAAAAATAGTTTATATTTTCATTACAAATTCATTAGCTGATCTGAAAATCTGTGGTGCATATAGAAGTTACAAAAAAAAAAAGACGAGAGCCTAAGATCTGCTCTTGAACAAGACTTGGCTTTCTTTAAATTTATGCTGCTTGAAAAGTATGTGTATGTATGTATTTATATGGAAACAGGAACTTAGATTAAGTCCTGACTGGTTTTTGATCAATTCCATTATGCTTATGTGATGCAATTTATTGACAATATTCTCTTTCTCTTAAGACTGTTTGACCTCTATGGAGCCTCCAGACTCATTTCCCAACTGAGGAATGGCAGTAAGTGCAGCACCCATCTTAGACTTCTATGCAGGCTGTTCAATAATTCCCCTCTCCTGGCTCCCCATTGGAATGGTACTGGACTTCATAAATATACTTACAGATGAGTTATCTTAGAAGCCCAGAGTTCAAACCCAAATATTTTGAACATTGACTGTTGTGAAATAATCTCAGTTTTAAGCATTTGATAACTGTCATATATGTAACATATAACACAAAATGCAGTAAACATATCATGGTATATGCTATATGTTACTTGGTTATATTTGCTGTATAGCAGGAGCATTAATCTAAAAGATTACCTGACTTGCAAACTTTTGATAACTAGAGGAACTATAAATTTGGTATAAAGACTTCCAGTCAGTGCAGTTTGATTTGTTAATGTTTAGTTGAGGTTTACCAGACAAGCCAATTTAGTCTAGTGGTTAAGGCATCAGGCTAGAAAGAAGAAGACCATGAGTTCAAATCACATCTTCGCCATGAAAGCTAGCTGGGTGATTTTGGGCCAGTTCCTCTCTCAGTTCAACCTATAGGGCTGTTGTGGAGAGAATAGGAGGAGGATGGTGTACTGGATATACTCACCACCTTGAGTTATTTATAAAAATAATAAAGGCGAGATACACATTAAATAAAAAATAAAATGATATTGAACCTAAGTGATCTTGCATGCAACTCTATTTATGCCTCCTTACTCCTCACCCCTCCTGCTGTCAACCTACCTTTGACTTTTTCCATCTTACAGACTCCACCGCTGAATCCTCCACCAGATCTCCCCTTTGCTGCCACCTTGTTCCTGCCCCTCCCTGCCATCGTTTTCTTGGTTGTTGGTTCCTACCTGCTGCTCCTCATTCTGGTCCTGGTCCTCAGACAGTGCCTACTGGTAACTGGGAGAAGCGATAGTCAGCAGTTGGGGATTTAGAGATGACAGGATAAATAAGTTTTAAACTATTTTCCATATTGATACTGCTGTTATTTCAGCAGTATATTAAGAGAACAGTTCTCCATTAGAAAATGAGCAAAAATAATTCATTTAGGCACTAATCTTGTGAAATCCTGACTGGATTTTCATTCACACAGATTGCATCGGTTATTCTATATAGTCAGATCTATTTTCCACTATTACCTTACTTAGTCTTACCTTAGCTTTTTCTCCAAAGATGGCCAACATGCATTGTTGCTGCTTAGACACTTATGGGTTACAGGTAGTCCTTGACTTATTTAATGACTGTTCAAAGTTACAATGGTACTGAAAAGAGTGGCTTATGACCATTTTTCACACTTGCAACCGTTGCAGCATCCCCATGGCCACGTGATCAAAATTCAGACGCTTTGCAACTGGTTCGTATTCATGACGGTTGCAGTGTCCTGGGATCATGTGATCACCTTTTGTGACCTTTGGATAAACAAAAGTCAATGGGGAAGCCAGATTTACTTAAGAACTGTGTTACCAACTAAACTGCAGTGATTCACTTAACTACTGTGGCAAGAAAGACCGTAAAATGGGGCAACACTCAATTGTCTCACTTAGCAACAGAAACTTTGGGCTCACTTGTGGTCATAAGTCGAGGGCTACCTGTACTTGCAATATGTACATCTAAGAAATAAATTATATAGGAGCTTTGACCAGTGAGAATCAGTACAGGTGGAATGGCTTGTAGTTATTTTGTAATTAAGCTATATCTTGTTTTGCTTTTTAATACTGCTGCTCAGGCCAGAGGTTTTTGTCCCAATTGCTGTTCCTGTGAGAAGCGGTCTTGGCCAACTATGTGTGAATGCTGTATGGCTTGTGCCGAATCATGTGACTGTGCCCTTCCCACTCCAACCCGTTGTCTAGATCACTGCTGTTCTTGTGCTAATGTGAGTTTTCTCAATGCCCTGTTTTTCTAGAGTAAGAAGGTAACTGGTTTAGATAATCAGTCATTAGGACTCTGTTGAATGCCTATGGGAAAACCTTCAGCCTTTAGCAAATGCAAGGGGTGTCTGTGAAATGGAAAATATATATTTTGGTCCAACCTAAAATAAACACATTGTGTCCTTTAAGTTTTGCAAAATTATTCCAGATGGCTGTGGGTCAGTAGAATTGAAACCTTGAACATTTTGGTTTTTTTTTCTGGATTTGGGTCAAGACAATATTCAAAGGGCAGGCAAAAAAAAGGGGGGGACATCTGTTATCCCACTGCACAGCTTCATGATGCCAAGAATAAATTGCATACTTCTGAAGGAAAGCAAAATGCCTAAAAAGAATTCCTTTAATTAAAAAAAAAATTAGAAGACTTCCGGTGGCTGCCTTAGCGTTGATATAGCCTCATCCAGAGGCTCTGAGCTCCGGGGCTTGTAAAGCCACGAAAACAGCGCACAACAGCTGTTTTTCGCGGCAGGAAAAACCCCTCCTCGGTCGGAGAAGGGGTGAAGAGCTGCAAGTGGGGTTGAGATCCTCTGAAAACCCCCTGAAAAAGCTTTCAGGGGGAAAGAAAGAGGGCTTCTCGGGCGCTCGCAAAAGCTCCAGCCCGGAGCTGCTTCTGTCTGCGGACAGACCCAGATGCTGAGACCAGCCTCCGCTTGAGAAAAACTTTTTAAAGAGACACAGAGACAGGCGGATTGAACACAGGAGCTTAAAATGCAAGTATTTTCTATATTTTACTTCTGATCAATTACTTTCACAATAAACAAAATGTATCCAAGATGGCGATCACCTTTACTTTAAAGAGAAAGTGACCGGAAGAGAAAGTGGAAAGTAGAACAGCAAAGCGGGAGCGAGCGATAGAAGACAGATTAGACGCACATCTTAAAAACGTTACAAAGTATACCTAAGGAAGACCAAAAGAGGATACATCTTGGCAATATAGGTGTAAGGATTTTTCCTCTGCATAAAGAAGCTTTGCTAACAGTGGACTGAATATAGAATGGCCACTAGGCAGTCCAAAATAATGCCCTCAAAGGTGGCAGCATCCTCCCCAGCCCAGCCCCTTAAAATACCAGTAAACAACTCTCCTGCCCCCCCATCTTCCTCCATATCTACAGAATCCCAGGCCCCCCTGTCTACTCAAGCCTCTCCAGAAATGCATATGGTGAAAGATTTAAAGGATGCAATGTCAGCAATGTATGGAAAAATAGAGAGGAAGCTGGAAGTAATAAATGACAATTCTGAGAAAAGGATGGAAAAACTGGAGAGAAAGATGGAGGCAGTGGAAAAGAAGATTGAGGAATTGGATAAGAAGATGGAGAGACAAGGCAAAGAACTAGAAAAGAAGATGAAGGAACAAAACAAAGAATTGGAGAAGAAGATGGAAGAACAAAGCAAAGCTGTTACTGAAGATTTAGACCAAATCAAAGAAACAATGCAAACGCACAATAAGAAAATGAGAGAAGATATTGTGAAAACTTTTAGGAGGGTCTGGGAGGGCGTTGAAGAAAAGATGGATGAGGTTGAGAGACAAATATTCAAAGGGCAAGGTTGGTGTTGGATTTAGACTGGGGAGCAGCGTTATTTGGCTATACAGATAGTCCTCATTGAACGACCACTCAGTTAGCGACCATTCAAACTTACAACAGCGCTGAAGAAGGGGCACTTGCAATAGGTCCTCCTGGTTGCAACCATTGCACTGTCCTGTGGTCGTGATTATGATTCAGGCACTTGGCAACTGATTTGTAATTACAACATTGTAGCATCCTGCAGTAACGTGATTGACAGTTGCAACCTTTGCTGCTGGCTTCTGATAGGCAAAGTCAATGAGGAAGCTGGCAGGAGGTTGCAAATGGCAGCTATTTCACCACAAGATGCTGTAACTGCACAAGATTCACCTAATGACAGCAAATGAGAGACTGCTGCAACTGCCAATTTAGAGTTGCCCGCAAGTGCCCTTAGCTGTTGCCACCTACTGCATAATAAAGGGGTTGATGGGTAAGTGGAGGTTGCAGAAAACTGCAGATGCGCCAATGCAAACACCTCCCAAATCCCAACTGCACGTTGTGCTGAGGTGCGCATCCTGTGTACTGATTGGTTGATCCGACTTCCTCTTCTGTGCTTTACTGTTTGGGGACCCTTAACCAGAACATTAAAATTCATTGACATGTATAAAAGGGATGCCTATGCAACCGTCCCCAAACGACATACGCATACATTTCATCTCACATGCAGTGCTGGAGAAGTCTGCTCCAACCTTAAGTTGTCATGGCCACATGACATTGCCCTTTATGACTGCATCACTTAGTGATAGGGTTGCTTCTCCTAATTTTCATCATTAAGTGAGGACTACCTGTATTGTTGAGTGGCCTTCATTTTATGATGGAACCAGATTATCTAAGCATCCACCAGTCATGCTATAAATATGTCCCTAGATTTCTGACTACTGTAAAGAAGACAGCAGCCTCCTAGAACAAAGATTCTAGCCATGGAGAAAATCAGAATTTCTGGATGTCTTAAGTTTGTAGGAAAAGTTATATCAGTTAATAAAATGTGCCCAATTAATTGAACATCACTTTTTGTTAGCTTTTAAAAGTATGATTGATTTAAAAAATCAGAAACAAGCCTTCTCAATAAAACAGACAAGAGACAATGTTTCAAGCATGCAATGTCATCTCAAAGCCAAGAAAAATTAATTATTTTTAGAGTTGTTCTCCTCAAAGAGTAACAGGCAGATTTGATAAATTGAATGATTTAAGTTATATTTTAAATTTTGAGCTGAAAAGCATAGATGGCTGAGAAATAAAGCCAATACATAGTGGAGTAGTAACCATGAGGTCATACTTAAGAATGAATGGAATAAAAAATAATCCTCAGTTTACAATCACAATGGTGCTGGTCCATTGTAGTTGTAAGTCATGATAGTTGTAAATCAGGACACCCATGTGACCAACCCAATTTTACACTTTATTGTGACGGTTGTTAAGCAAACACCATGGTTGTAAAGCAAACCCATTGTTTGCTATGGGCCATTTTTGCTGAACGCCAGAAGTAAATGTCAAGTTTCAGCAAAAATATCCTAAAACATGTTCATGTGACTGTGGGATGCTGCAAATGGTAACATCAGCTGGTTTCTGAGTGCCTGACATGCAATCACATAACAGCGGGGGGGGGGGGGTGAAACGGCCATTGGAACTTCGGAACAAGGTCATAAGTACTACTGCAACTCTCTCTACATGGGGCTACCCTTGAAGAGTGTTCAGAGACTACAATTAGTGCAAAATGCAGCTGCGCGAGCAGTTGTGGGCCTTCCGCGTTGTGCCCACATTTCACCAACTCTCCGCATGCTGCATTGGTTGCCTATTGGTCTCCGAGCCCAATTCAAGGTGTTAGTTATCACCTATAAAGCCCTTCATGGCATGGGACCAGGATACTTACGGGACCGCCTTCTGCCACATACTTCTCTACGACCGGTGAGAGCGCACAGGGTTGGCCTCCTCCGGGTCCCGTCAGCGAAACAATGTCGTCTGGGGGGCCCTAGGGGGAGGGCTTTCTCTGTTGTGGCGCCCGCCCTCTGGAACCAACTGCCTCCTGAAGTCCGCGTTTCTCCGACTCTCCCGGCCTTCCGGAAAAATCTAAAAACTCATCTTTGCCGGCAGGCCTGGGGATGATTGTGGTTGATTGTTGAATTGAATGTGTGTTTTATTGTTTTTTTTAGATATTGTTGTTTGGGTTTTTTATTGTAATTTATTGTTATATATATGTTGTTAGCCGCTCCGAGTCCCCGGAGAGGAGCGGCATACAAACCCAAATAAATAAATAAATAAATAAATAAATAGCCCTGGGAAGGTCTGTCATAACTTTGAACAATCACTAAGCAGCCAGTCATAAATTGAGAACTACTTATATTTCTTCACTCAGGAACAGTCAATTAAATTAATATAGAATTTAATTGACTGTTCCTGAGTGAAGAAATATAAGTTCAATTTGTCTCAGTCTTCGGCTAGATACAAACTCTGAAAGAAAATTAATTTCAGCATTCAAAGTGATTTCCAACTAATGTCCTTGATGCTGCCTATTATCTCTTCCTTAAACACAGATCACAATTCCAGCAGCTTTATGCTAATCACTCTGCAATATTGCTCCATGCCTTCAGTTTGAAGGGATTAATAGATTTTGATGGAGAACATTTTGTGGCTTAACAACGTATGATTTTTCTCTTCCCAACAGGGATTGGAACCAGGAAGTTGCTCCTTTCCACACCTGTGTCCACTTTGTGACTGTGCCTGTACATACCAGCCTCCAGACTGCCAGAATATCAACTGTATTTGTTTTGAGATCAAATTGCGTTAAGGGATCTTAGCTTTCTAAATAAAAGAGATTTTTATCTGGGTGCATGGAAAAATGTAGGAGACTGCAAGTGATGCTCAATACAACAAATTGTTGCTCACATTGGCAAAATTAACTTTTCTGTTGCCAAGAGATTTGAAACTTTGCACTTCTTTTTATAGCTTTTTTTTTCAAAACACTGATTTTTTTTTATGATTGTTTGATACCATGTTTTATATGAACTGCTGCATTTATAATAAATTGAATTGTCTATCCTTGTCTAATGTTTGTATACGCATTAAAAGACTAGTAAAAACAATGTAGATGTAGATGTACGGTAGATACGTATAAATGCAAACAGTGAAGAGTTTGGATGGCAATTTTATGGAAGTGCTTGGATATTCATATGCACTTTGGTTAATAAATATGGGACTAAATGTAGGACTAAAAAGATGAACAGATCTGATTATTCAATTTTATTCAACTATTGTTCAGCCAATGCATTTTTCTCTGCTTCCATGGTCACAAAAAAGTCTTCCTTACCTAAATCACTTTATTAGTTACAATCTAGAAACCCAAGTGATTTTTGCTTGTGGCATAAATAAGCACTCTGCAATTTTGAAATTATTGATTTGTGCGGGTCTGCAACTGAACTGGTATCTTGGAAGCCAAGGCAGCAGAAATGTACACAGAAATAACTGGAAGAATAACACAGTTGGGAAGGGACCTTGGAGGTCTTCTAGTCCAACCCCCTGCTCAAGTAGGAGACCTTATACCATATCAGACAAATGGTTGTCCAATTCAAAATCTTTGTGAACTCCCACATTGAATCTGCACATTATGCCAAGCCATCATGGGGCCAGTTTGGGTTATGTGTGATCAATACACAACACCACAGTGGTTTGTAAGCTGGCTTAATGTTTCATTATGATGCAGAGCTCTAGTTTATTCAAACTATAGATAAATGAGCTATAACTTAACAGGATATGTGAACTATTCATTTTTTTTAACAAGTTCAAGTTTAAAGAAATTTATATTTTAAGCTCATATTTTCCTACCAGGGAACTTAAAAACTGCATTTAAGAAGAAAGTTGAAAAGGAATATGGGTTCATCCACTCAGATTCATGCCTGAGCAGGAATGCCAAGCTATATCCCCTCCCTCCAGTCCCTGTTTGGTACTTTATATCACATCAGCTATTAAAAGTTGTCTTGCTCCGTTTTTATCTTCCAGTAAAAGATACTGAGGTGCCTCCTTTAGGTAGCACGTAGGCCAACTTTTTTTGTTATGGCCAGAAACAAAAACCTCTGCACCAATGAAGCTTTGTGTTATTATGCCAAGCTGCCCAGGGCCATTAATCTATTTGTGAAAGGATCCAGATAGCCCAGCTCACATGTCTGTAACTGCATAATGCTGTTCCTCACGTAGGTAAACAAATTAAGGCGAATGCTATCTTGGTTGCTGTCTTTGTAGCATAGTCAGAATTCTTTCAATAGGTCAAATGTTGCTCTCCAAAGCCATGATTCTTGATTCAAAATATCAGTATACAGCATCAAATGAGCTACTATATATATGTGTACACGCACAAACCCATGCATGTACCTTTTTCAGATCAGTACAGAAATATCAAGCAAAATACCTTCATCTTTTCACATGTATGTAAGGACTCACCCCACTTTGCATCTTAAGAAGACAGAACTCTTGGAATATTTCTTCCAACAGGCATCCTTTATTAAGAAAATGGTTGCAGGTGTTCTAGACAGGACCTGGGGTCCAAGCCGTATGGTTCAAGATTTTAAGGGGTCCCCAGCAGCCCCACCCCACCCCACCATCTTTCCAGCGACAATCCTAGGCGTTACATTTCCACCCCCCTTTTTCCTCACTGCCGGTGGAAGGGAGACTTCAGAGAGGAGTATATGAAAGCTGATGGCCCCATTGTTAGTCCTTTTGGTGATCCACATTCAATCCCCTTTGAAGTTGTACCGCAGGAAGTGAGGGCCATAAAACCCCTTTGTTCACCCCCCTTCCCCTTCATCGTATGACAGAATCCAGAGAGGGCAGAAATGGGGTTTTCCATAGTTGATAACTAGAGATGAAATATAATTGGATTCTGACATCCTGCCCCCTTAAAAATAAGATAGATCCACCTGAAAGAAAACAAAACAGGTATACAAGTTAGTCAGGCTTGTTAGGATACTCTGTGTGAAACTTCTTTAATAGCTTCGGGGCTCTGACATGACGTTTATGGACCCACTCATTTTGTGAGGTGGGGAGGTGTTTCCATGCAACTAGGTACTGAGTCACTCCATCATATCTCCTAGAGTCTAGGATTTCCTTTATTTCAAAGTGTTGTTCGCCCTCCACCATGATTGGAGGTGGTGGTGGTGGGATTTTTGGCCGTAACGATGACTTATGCTCTCTTTTCAGCAAGCCGCAATGAAAAATTGGGTGTATTTGGCTGAGATTTTTTGGTAATTCTAATTCTACTGTTACTGGGTTTATGATTCTTTTAATTGGAAAAGGCCCTATATATTTTGGTTCAAAGTTTTTTACAGGGTTGTAGGGACTTTAGGTATTTTGTAGATAAGTACACCATTTCTCCTATAATGAATGGTGCAGACTCAACCCTTTTTTATCAGCTTGTGCTTTGTATGCTTGTCTAGCTTCATCTAATGCTTTTCTAACAGTTGGCCAGGTGTTTTGTAATTGTTGCATCCATTCTTTCAGTGATGGGATCGCCGGTTCGTTTGGGGTTAATTCTGGCATGGGGTTGAAACTTTGACCGGTGGCTATTTGAAAAGGAGTGTAACCTGTGCTGGAGTGGACTGCATTATTGTAGGCAACTTCTGCGAAGGGGAGTAAGTCCGTCCAATTTGTTTGCTGAAAATTAAGAAAGCATCTTAAATATTGCTCAAGTACTGAGTTCAATTTTTCAGAAAGGCCATTTCCTTGTAGGTGATGGCTAGATGTCAGTCCCTGAGTGGTCCCTAAGAGGGATAAAAATTCCTTCCAAAATGCAGACGTGAATTGCACCCCCCTATCAGAGATGATGCGTTGGGGTGCCCCATGCAATCTGTAAATATGCTGGACGAAAAGTTTCGCTAAGGCTTTTGCGGTGGGTATCTTTTGGCAAGGGATAAAGTGCACCTGTTTGGAAAACAAGTCCGTGACCGTCCAGACAACAGTATTCCCATTGCTTTCTGGTAATTCCACTATAAAATCCATGGCTATTTCCCCTCCAGGGGGCTGAGGGATTTGCCACTGTTTGTAACAGTCCGGGCGATTTCCCTTGCAACCTCTTTGCAGTTGCACACTTTGGGCAGCTGGCCACCTAACTTTCTATGTCCTTTTTTATGGATGGCCACCAAAATTGCCATTTAATTAAGTGTAATGTTTTTACAAATCCAAAATGCCCTGCTGATTTTGTGTCATGGCAAAGCTGCATGAATGTGACTCTTTGGGTTGTTGGTATATATAACTTTTCCCCCACCCAAGGCAGCCCGTCTCTCATTGTGCACACGTGTTTATTTTTCTGGAACCATTCATCTGTTTCCAAACTTTTCCAGAATTCAATTCTGGTTTGGCTGCCCAGCTGTGGTTTTAATTTAGTTTGGGCTCTGGTGGTTACTGGCGCTGCCAGTTGTGATTCTACCATCATCGGTTTAGTGTCGGTGGCTCTCGTGCTGTTATATTGGGGCATGCGAGATAATGCATCTGCCAGGAAGTTCTTTCCCCCCGGCAAATGCTTGAGCATAAATTGGAACTGGTGAAAATGCTGGGACCAGCGGGCTTGCTTGGGGTTGAGCTTCCTGGGTGTTTTCAGGGCTTCCAAATTTTTGTGGTCAGTCCACACTTGGAAGGGGATTTTGTTGCCTTCAAGGAACTGACGCCATGTGAGTAGTGACCGACGTATCCCGTATGCCTCTTTCTCCTATACGGGCCAGCGCTGTTCCGTTTCCGTGAGTTTCTTGGATGTATATGCACAGGGTTGCAATACCCCTTCATCGTTTTCTTGTAATAGTACAGCCCCCACTGCCACATCACTTGCACCCGCCTGTATTGCGAAGGGCTTATCCATGTCTGGGTGCCTCAGTACTGGTTCGGCAGAAAAAAGTCTCTTTAATCTCTCAAACGCTGCTTGCCACTCCATTGTCCATGTTAGTGGCTGGCTAGGTTTTACTGAGGATGCTCCCTTCGTTTTTAGTAAGTTCGTGAGGGGCAGGGCTATCTGGGCAAATGAGGGGATGAATTGGCGATAAAAGTTTGCGACGCCCAGGAAACTTTGCAGTTGCTTTCTTGTGCGGGGTGATGCCCATTCTAATACTGCTCTGACCTTCTCAAGGTCCATTTCAATGCCCTGTGGGGATATGCGATAACCTAGGTAGTCTATCCTTTCCTGGTGGAATTTGCATTTCGAGAGTTTGGCATATAGGTGGGCAGCTCGCAGTTTCTTTAAAACCACTCTGACCAAGTTGACATGTTCCTCTTTTGATTCGGTGAAGATAAGAATGTCGTCCAAGTAAACCAGGACCCCCTTAAATAAGTGCTCCCTTAGAACGTCATTGATTAATTGCATAAAGACTGTGGGGGCCCCTTGTAATCCAAATGGCAAGACTTTGAACTGATAGCACCCCATGGGGCAGTTAAATGTGGTCTTCCATTCATCCCCTTCCTTAATTCTCATGCGATAGTAAGCTTCCCTTAGGTGTAGTTTAGAAAAAAAATTTCCCTTTCGAGAGGTGTGACAACATGTCCTTCATGAGGGGCAGGGGGTATAGGTTGCTCTCACTGATTGTATTCAGGGCCCTATAATCCACGCATAAGCGTAAAGAGCCGTCCTTCTTCTCTCTAAAGAGGACCGGGGCAGCTACTTTATGCTTGGCTGTTTCAATGAACCCCCTTTCTAGGTTTTTCTTTATGAATCTCTCCATTTCCTCCTTCTCCTTTGGGCTCATGGAGTATAATCTGGGCTTTGGGAGTTTTACCCCAGGCTTGAATTCAATGGCACAGTCTGTGCGTCGGTGGGGGGGGGAGCTCATCCGCCCTCTCCTCACTGAAAACTTCAGCAAGGTCTCTGTATTCCTCTGGTATTTCTGGTAGTCCCTTTTCCTCTCCCATGGATGCTTTTTCTGTTCTTGATTCTGGTAGCCCCCCTTGGGATTTTAAGTCCATAGGGTCCCCCTTCGGGAATTTGATTTCTGCCGTCCTCCAATTCACCCAGGGGTTCCATTTTTTTAACTATTCCATCCCTAGGATCATTGGGCATTCCATGCCTGTGGTCACCACAAATGTTATGTCTTCCTCATGTTTGCCCAGGGAGAGGTGTATTGGTAAGGTGGCTAGGGTAGCTGGCACCTCCCCTGCTATGGACCCATCTAACTGGCCAAATGAGATTGGTTGTTCCAGTCTCCTTGACGGAATGCCCAGATTCCCCACTAGTGTCAGGCTAATGAGGCAGCGGGTGCAGCCAGAGTCTATTAAGGCTTTCACCTTCACGGCTTCGGGCATGGGGGAATTAATATAGTCACTGTCTTGAGGATGGGTGCGATGCGTCCACTTACCAGGGGTTCGCCATCTGAGCTGTCGTCTGAGGCGTCCACCGGCCCTGCGGTGTAGGCTGCAGTTATTTCCCCCTGATGAGCAGAGGTGGGGGATTCCACAGCCTCCATTGTTCTCATGGCCGGTTCTTTTGGCTTAGCTGGAGACTTCCCGGATTTGCTGGTCGGTGATCTATCTGGGTTGTGCTGGGGGGCTTTTGAGCGGCACTCTACAGCCCGATGCCCTTCTCTCCTGCACTTGAAACACCCCATTTGCTTCTTGGCCGTGGCTGGTGGTTTCACTGGTTCGCGTGTCAACTCAGGCGGTGAGCGGCCCCATTGTTTTCCTCGGTGGTGCCTCTTCAATACGTCGTCGATCTCTGCTTCCTCTGCCAAGACGTACCATTCCTCAAGTTGGTGTGGGTCCCCTCAGGGCAGGCAAGCATCATATAGGTCATAATTTAGTCCGTCTTTGAAGTGGCTAAGCAGGATGTCTTCCAGCCAGTTCAGTTTGCTGGCAATGGCCCGGAATGCTTGCGTGTATTCAGGTACCAGGCGTTTGCCTTGCCTCATCGTTTTTATCCTTTCGCGGGCTTTGCGATCAGCCAGGGGGTCCTCAAATCGCCTTCTCAGAGAGGACATGAAACGGTTGAAGTCGTTGAGCTCTGGGGCATTGGAGTCATGCAAGTTCACCACCCAATATGCAGCCGGCCCGTCCAGGGCAGATTGCACGATCCGGATACAGGCTTTGTCGCTGGGGATGTGCCGCCCGTATTCCTCCATGTAGCTGAGGATTTGGGTTAGGAAAATCCCCAAGCGTGTCGGCTCCCCCTTGAATTTCACGTCCAGCGGCGGGAGTCTTTGAATGGATCAGTGCCTTCGTTGTCGGTGGTAGTGTCTTCCATCCAGATCGCCATCTGCGGGTCAGCGGGGAGTGGGGACTACTGGATCAGCAGATGTCCCCAGGGTTGCAGGTTCCACTTCCCCCTCCGTGTCTCTCCCTTTGCGGCTCCAGGAGCTGGGGCGGCCGTAGGGCTCAGAATTCTCCTCTCCTAGGGAGCTGAGAGTTCTCTTCATCAGGTCGATAGCTTTCTCTAGGATCCAGCCCGAGTACGGTGCCCAGCTCCCTTCCTCTTCACTTGCGTGCAGGGATTTCTCCATCTCCTGCTTCCATTCTGGTTGGTTGGGCCCCCATCTCAGGGTCACCTTTCTTGATTTTTTTTCCCCATTCGCCTTTCTTTCCAACACCCATTGACCACCGAGGTTTGTGGTCCCGTGTCTCCATCACCTCTTCTCCTGAGGAATCTTACCTCTCAGATCCCGACATCTGGCAGGGTTTCAGTTGGGGCAGCGGCTCCCTTTCCGGGGAGTTTTCTCCGTTTCCTGCTCCGTAGTCTGACATGGTAATTTTTGCAAAGTCCCCCGGCAAGGTTCTCCCTTCCAGGTGGACTAATTCTGCAGGTCCTGTCTAATGTAAGGACCCACCCCACTTTGCATCTTAAGAAGACAGAACTCTTGGAATATTTCTTCCAACAGGCATCCTTTATTAAGAGAAAATGGTTGCAGGCGTTCTAGACAGGACCTGGGGTCTAAGCCCTACAGTTCAAGATTTTAAGGGATATGGGTTCATCCACTCAGATTCATGCCTGAGCAGGAATGCCAAGCTATATCCCCTCCCTCCAGTCCCTGTTTGGTACTTTATATCACATCAGCTATTAAAAGTTGTCTTGCTCCGTTTTTATCTTCCAGTGAAAGATCCTGAGGTGCCTCCTTTAGGTAGCACGTAGGCCAACTTTTTTTGTTATGGCCAGAAACAAAAACCTCTGCACCAATGAAGCTTTGTGTTATTATGCCAAGCTGCCCAGGGCCATTAATCTATTTGTGAAAGGATCCAGATAGCCCAGCTCACATGTCTGTAACTGCATAATGCTGTTCCTCACATAGGTAAACAAATTAAGGCAATGCTATCTTGGTTGCTGTCTTTGTAGCAGTCAGAATTTTTTCAATAGGTCAAATGTTGCTCTCCAAAGCCATGATTCTTGATTCAAAATATCAGTATACAGCATCAAATGAGCTACTATATATATGTGTACACGCACAAACCCACGCATGTACCTTTTTCAGATCAGTACAGAAATATCAAGCAAAATACCTTCATCTTTTCACATGTATTTATGTACACACACATACTGAGTTAAAGGAAATTGTGTGCTTATTTGAGTAAAGATGGTCTGCAAATGACTTGAGGGCAAAACAATTTGAAGGGCAATGAACAAAACCAGGGTAAATATGTAACAATTAAGGTTAAGGTGTGAGAGCCTTTGGTCTTAACTGACTTAAAAGATTGCTGCTATAATATGCCTCCCAGACTGACATAATTAGGTCTAAACATTTGTGCTTAGTTAGATGACCTTATAACAAGGTTAAAGCCCACTGAATTAATGACTTTTTATTATGGTGACAAAGATATGCAATTAAAACAAACTGAGATGGTTATGTTCATTCCACAGGTAAGCTATGGTTTGCTTCACTATTTATTGAATAAGTAGAAAAATATGAAGACAAAAATCAGTGATACCAAACAGAAATTGTTAAGTTTGTTGGAAATTCTGAAAGTGGTTAAGAACTGTGATTATGGTACACCCTTCCCTTTAAGATCTGGAAACACCACCACCCTCAGCCTTAAACTTTTGGAAAGTTGTTAGGAATTGGCTTTTCCCCCAGGCACTTCGAATAGCTGGATAAATATGTTGTTGAATTAGGCGTCTAGTTTTTCTTGTTCATTGTAATGTTTTATTGTGTTTCTTATTACTGTTAGCCACCCAGAGTCCTATTTCACAAGATGGGTAGGCACAGATCATGAGTATGAGAGATAAGATTTAGCTAGAGGGCTGACCCTGTAGGGTGATGATTAGAGGTCTTAATTCTCCATTCCTAGAAGTCAGTTGGTTCTATATACTCTGGCCCTGCCATCTTGACTTGGTGCAGCTATTTGTAATTACTGCTGCCACGTTATCAGATGTCCTGCCTTTAACCCTGATATGTGAGACAGATGGGGGTCCCAAAGCCTGTGAACCTGCCTGGTAAATTAGCAGGGAAAATAAAGCTGATAAAAATGTCATAAAATATACAGCACGGAGTAGAGTGAAATGTGATACTAGGGAAATCAGTCTCCCCTTCCTCCTTTCTTAAATCCTTAATTCCAGCTTTTGAACAGTGGGCATCTGGGACACAAACTTGAAACCTCCAGCCTTTTACTCTATGGGTTCATCCATAGAATTTTATTTTAGTTCAGAAAATTAACATACTTATAAATCAAGTTCTATTTGATGACAACCTAGTTACAACCACTTATTTTCTTGGCAACAGAATTAGTTTGCCTTCTGAGTTCTCACTTAGTCTAGGCTACATGCTGGAGGTGTCTCATTCAAGTCCTGGCTAAGCCTGGCCTTTCTCAGGATATTAGCTAACATAAAGTCAGCCATCTGAAAGTGAATTATAAAACCCACAACTGGCATTTGTTTCTAGTTTCTACTGACATTATTGGGCCTCTGAATAAGTTTAAACACCAAGGAGCACTGGAAGTAAAGAACCTCTTTATATCTTTCCATATGACAGTCAGCCATAACAATCATCAGGAGAAGTCAAAAAGTCAAGATGGTGGTCACAACCATGTGGTCCCAACCTTGTTCTTTTAATCTATTTGGCACTAAAGGGAGACAAGGCTGCATGCAGCCATAGCCACTGTTTTTAGTTTTCTGACCCATCCTACAGACACTACTGGACAATAAAGTTAATTAATCTTAAATACCAATAGCAATAGCACTTAGACTTGTATACCACTTCACAGTGCTTTACAACCCTCTGTAAGCAGTTTACAGAGTCAGCATATTGCCCCCAACAATCTGGGTCCTCATTTTACCCACCTCAAAAGGATGGAAGGCTGAGTCAACCTTGAGCCAGTCAGGATCAAACTGCTGGCAGTTGGCACAATTAGTCTGCAATATTGCATTTTAACCACTGTGCCACCAAGGTTCTTATTGGCACTTAATCAGCAAACCAATGGCTGAGTGGACTGATATGTTAATATTTACCAGTTAAAAAAATACCACCTATTTTCATTTATCTGTGAATGTTTCCAATAATCTAGTACAATGCTCAGGCCCTGGGTTCAGAATTGTGCCCCTGCTTATTGGAAACATCTCTTAATAATCATATCACTAATTCTAACTCTTATCGATGGCTTCCTCCAGCAAAGATGAAGAGAAATAAATAGCAAAAAGCAGGAACACACACACATATAATAAATTTTATAAATTTAAGTGTGTGTGTGTATACTTAAATTTATAAATATAAAAATCAATAACATTAGTTATAAAATATAACATATATAACCTATAACTTACATATTTATAAGGTGACCAACCGTCCTCCTTTAGGGAGGACAGTCCTTCTTTTGTAAGTTCTGCCCTCTCTCAAAAAGTGTCTTCCTACATGTCCTCCTTTTCGATATTTGAAGACTAATCCGATCCGATCCGTTGCGTGTGATGTGACATATTTGTATTTGACATGATTCGTCAAGGCTCGGTACAGTGCGGCGAGACGCGATTATGAGACGCATGCGCTCCGCACAGGAGAATTGTTTTGAGACAGTGCACCGCACGCAAGTGGCTTTGTTTACGTCTTACCAAAACACAACAGGGCACACACGCACGCATTAAACCACTTCTTTCTCAGTGAATATTCAAGCATACACAGGTGAGCACAATAATTCATGTTTTATTAATTCATTATCTATTTAATAATTTCCAAATATGTATAATTTTATTTACAAGTTTATTTGCTTGTTGTTTTTTCAGTTTTAATAATTTTATTTATTCATATTTTTTTCTTCAATTTATTTGTGTCCTCCTTCTCATTGTAAAAAAGTTGGTCACCTTAATATATAACTTCTTGAATACCTCATAACTTACAAATTTGACTACATATGTGTAGCACAGTATTATATGCTCCCTTTATTTATATACTTTTAATATTTTTATCCATGTATTCTATGGCATACGCTAAATAAATAAATAAATCCCCCCCTCTACCCATTCTTGCAGCCACAACCCCCCTTCCCCCAGCTCGACCGCACCCTCCACCTCGGCGTGGAAGGCCCTTTTCCCACAGTGAAGATGGTGGCAGCCCCTTCCCCTAGACCGCCCATGCCAACCCTCAAGATGGCTGCCCCACCCCCGCTTAAAAAGGGGAGGGGGAGGAGGGTGGGTGCGTCACTTTCCCATCAGCCCTTCGGCAGCTGGAATCCGGATTGCGGGCAGCGGTTTCGGGCAGGGGCGGGTCGGCTGCCCGCCAGGACTCCCAGGCTTTCCGAGAGCAGGGCAGGGCCGGGCCGAGGCGATTGGCGCCAGGCCGCGGGGGGGATCCGGGGAGGGCGCGGGCTGTTGAACGGGGTCGCCGTGGGCGAGCCCTGTCCCGTCCCCGGAGAGGAGTGCAGGGAAAGCGGGGAGACATGTGCAGCCGAGGCTTTATTGTGGAGTCCCAGCGGGGGAGCCTCGGCAGGGCGCTCCGCTGATTCGGAGGATGTCCTGGGCAAAAGAGGCGCTGGCCGGTTGCATCGGGGAGTTACGGGGCTGCGATGCCGCGGTAAAGAAATCGCTGGGCGGGTGCAGATAAAATGGGGGATTCGGGGTCTATTTGCCTCGTGGAGGGGTAGCGCGGCCGGCTTTGGAGGCAGAGCTAGATGGCCTCATGTGGGATGCTCCCCATTTAGGGAGGGGGGGACGAGGGCTTCTTTTTCCTCTGCTGCAGTGGGGCTTGTAGTGGGAGAGAAGGCGGGTCAATTTCTGATGTGCCAGAGGCCTTGGGGAAATAGTTTTAATTAGCTCAGAAGCAGCAGCTGTTAATTGGGGTGCGGTGGTTTTCTCCAGAGGACGACCTAGTAATAGAAGGATGCAGGGCAGAGGACTGAGTCCCATCTGTGGCGGATCCTATTCAAGGCTTTTGTGGGTTAAAGGCTACGTGGGGTTTGTGGCTCTGTGGAACATAATCCTCTCCGTTTAGGTGCCTGTGAAAAATTAAGGCCTTTCAAATTTGACTTTAAAATGAGAGCACCCTGTTATTTTTAATGTTTGTGTGTGGTGCTGATGTCTCATATAATGCTTCATGTTAATTTAAATGGAGCGGAGATTTTGTAGTTTACTCAATCTATTCTCTTAATTTTATCTGAATATTAAAGACACTATATTGATTCCTATGTAAATATATTACTCATATGATTGCATTGTATCTTGATGTTTTTCCGATGTAAGCTACCTTTGAGTAGCTGGTTAATTCTTTGATTGATTGTAAGCATAAAGTGATTTGTTATTGTTGAAAGTATCCCTCTTACTCCATTATGTTCAAACTGGGAAACATGAAAGACTTAATAATTGTTTGCCATTAATTATAACAATTTGATTGCAGAAAGTTTATTTGCATTCCTGAGATATTACTTTTCTTCTGAGAAAATATTGCTGTGGTGTGGAAGTGTGTGGGAAAGTAGCTGCGGATACTCTTGGGAGATACCAAGTTTGAATAGTAGACCTTAGGCTGAAAGATTTTGGGGTGGAACTACGAAAGAAATCCTGTTCCCTTGCAGGATCATCCGTGTGATTATTTAAAGGTCCTACTAAACTACTGAAATGGCAAGCATTCAACAGGGTAACTTTCTTTCATAAAGCATTGTTAAATACTGGAGCAAAACGTATCAGGTTTTTGTAGGAATAACATTCAACAAAGAGGGGTGGGTTTTTCCACCTTCAGTGTTCCCTCAAGCCATGTCTGCTTTTGGGGATCCTCATGAATGGTATATGGGCGCTCTGAGTCGTCAAGAAGCAGCTGCATGTCTCCAGGGACACCGCCATGGGACCTTTCTGGTACGGGACAGTACTACATGCCCTGGTGACTATGTCCTCTCCGTCAGTGAAAACTCCAAGGTGATTTTTGTATAATCTTAATATCTGGTGGGGGAAAAGAAACATGCTTGTGGAGAGTTAGCAGGGAGTTGCTGATAGATTTAGAAGAGTGACTTTTAGGTGTTTGAACTTTAGTATCCAGAATACTTGGCACTGGGGCATTCTGGGATTTGACGTTCACTTACCTAGAGGGGGATGCATCCTAGCTGGGCAAGGTTGATCTATCATGAAACTGATGAAAATTTGAGACAGCAGGGTTATGCTTCTTTGTCATTCTGTCTCTTTCAGGTGTCACACTACATTATAAACAGCCTCCCTGGGCGTCTACGAATTGGGGAGCATGAATTTGATGGTTTTCCAGCGCTTTTAGACTTCTACCGCCTGCATTACCTGGACACTACCACCCTGGTAGCTCCCTTGGGACGCGTTGTAGCCCCTTCCTCTGCCCAGCCACCTCCTGCTGGCGAGTGGGTCCGTGCCCTCTATGACTTTGTTGGCCGTGACCAGGAAGACCTTCCCTTCACCAAAGGGGAGCCTTTGCGAGTTTTAGCCAAGCCAGAAGAGCAGTGGTGGACAGCTCAACGTGCCGATGGGCGTGTGGGTATGATACCCGTGCCATATGTCCAGCCTTGCCCATATTCTCATCCCAGCAGCCATGGCGCCCCCCGACACGCTCCCGTAATAGCCAGAGTAGTCCAACGAAGGGTGCCTGGTGCCAGTGACAAAACAGCATTGGCCTTTGAGGCAAGTCAGCAAAACAGTAAAAATAAATCTTTTAAAAAGGGTCAGGATGATCTTGATCATGGAGGGTGGTGGGATGAATAAATATCTGGTTATTATGTCTGTATGTGAATGGGGATTTATCACTGGTAGTGGTGATGATATAGATTAATGATGAATCTTGAGTAATGCTTCTTTTGTTGCTAGGAGGCATGGAATTATGGCCTGCCTCTTTACCTTTAAAAGTTATAAGGTCGGGGAGAATACAAATTATGCTGATAATGATTATTCATCAAAATGTTGAGTAGAGCAGCTTTGCCGGTGAAAGAATCCAGGCTACAGACTTCTGACTATGCTCTTAAGGAGCCCATTGCAATTATCAAACTTTCCTAGGACTGAGGGATATGCAGGGGAGGGAGCTTAAAAAATCATAATAAACTGAACATGCTTGGATTCTGGCATTCCTAGCAATCCAGTTCTTTCATGCCAGTATTTTTGCAAATTGGAAATATGCTGGCCTGGAACCTATTCCTCATTTGAGATGACCACTAAAAGAATATAAAAAGCTTCATCTGTCAGGTGTTGGGGAAAAGAGGTCATTTTTCACCAGCTTGATACCCAATAATTGTGGGAGTTGTTTGACCGTATGTTCCAGGAGTTATAATTCCAGCGCAGAAGTTAGGAAAGGTTGAGATACTGGGAAAGTACAGAAAGGTGGGCAGTCTTCTGATCTTGGCTTTGTGTCTTGTGATATTCCACAGGTGGGTGATCTCATTGCAGTCACCAAGATGAATGTCAATGGCCAATGGGAGGGAGAGCTGAATGGGCGCCGTGGACACTTCCCCTTCACCCACGTCAAAGTCCTAGACTCTGAGGAAACCAGCTGAATACCCAGTGGAACACCCGAACTGCTGCTGACCCTCACAGGATCACAATGCTCTGAATTCTGGATTCCCTTTGAACTTCTTGAACTTTTTGATGTGAATGTTAAATTATGACCTCCTCAGTAGACTCTTGTGATGATCCAGCGGGATACAGGCGCTGTGACCATCTTCACCTCCTCGACTTAGGAAAGCTGCTCCTTGATAACATTATTCTTAAATGCTATTGTAGTTGATTTGATATACTTTGACTTTTCTGGGCTTGTTCCTTTTTGCTTCCTAAGAACTTTTACTGCTTTGGCCTTGTGATTTTCAATTATATGCCCTTGAATTTGCTTCATTTGCATCCTATGACCTATGAAACAAGAAGCTCTGAGCTTTCATGAGGAACCCCTTCCCTTCCTGTTTCCCTTGGGCCTTGCTTGCTTGGAGAGAAGTGGCCATGCTTGGCTTTGGCCAGATAAACAGAACTGTGCCACTTCTTGTAAGATCCCCGCTCAACTTGTTGTCTGTTCCAAAACTGCCTTGTTAATTAAAGTTTCCTGCTGATTATTTTTCAGCTGCTATGGACTTCTTCTCGGGAGGGGGTGGAGGATGGATCTGGGGAAAGAGTAACTGCTGCCATGGTAACTAGCATCACAACCCAGGCCTTGCAGGTTGCCATGGGGAACTGGATCACAGCCTATTGCTGGAGATAGGCTGAAGATTGCAGCAGTATGCACCACAGGTGTGGTTTGGGGCCTCTTGATCTCCATCTGTTGTTCCATCAAGCCTCCCTTTCCATGCGTAGGAACAGCTCCTCTGGCTCACTGGTGCAGTATTTTTCCTTACTAAATTATAAGCAAATGTACTGGGGCTTGTGACCTCTGCTTAGCTCTTTTCTCCCCATATAATCTCAGCTTCCCTATATTGATTTATTTTGTGACAATATACATGGTGTAGTATATTCAAAATCCAGTGTCCTAGAAGAAACCTTCCCAATATGTCCCACAATTCTCAAAATGACTGCAGTGGTCCCTCCATGTACATGGCTGGGGGACAGTTGTGTCATGTGCAATTAATATTTAGAAACTAGATTGATAACGGTGCATTGTAATAGATTGTTGATTACTTTGAAACAATCCAGAGACAATGCATAAATACATGTTAGAGGATGGGGGCAGTTTAATGTGATAGGCAGGTTTTTTTTTTCTGAATTCCTGTAGGTATTTAAAAATGTAAGCAGGGGGCAGGCAATTTTTGTGGCTGAGATAGGCTTCTAATATTTAGAAGAGGCCCAAGAGCCCACTACAGGTGTACATTTAATACTCCTGTATTTTCTGGTTCACAATGATAGAAAACTTCATTCTAAGAGTCATAAAAAGCTCCTGAGATGTATGCAATTCTGATAACCACAAGTTACCCACCTCTATTATATACCGTGTTTCCCCGAAAATAAGACCGGATCTTATATTAATTTTTGCTCCAAAAGACGCAGTAGGGCTTATTTCCGATTAGGTCTTATTTTCAGGGAAATACGGTACTAAATGGGGCTGGCTGACGATCTTAACTGGGGCTTATTTTTGGGGTAGGGCTTATATTACAAGCATCCTGAAAAATCATGCTAGAGCTTATTTTCCAGTTGGGTCTTATTTTGGGGGAAACACGATATACTATATATTAGAATCTTTGAAGCATACATTCTGGGCAAAAGCCTCAAGGTTTTCAAAGTTTTTAAAACGTTCTTGCTGTTATTCTTATGTTAAGCCAACATTTATATCTTAATTTCTATTCTTTGTCCACAATCTAATTCTCTGGAACAAGTGGGAATGAATCTGATCCTAATCATCTTTAGGATAACTCTAACATTTGATCACCACTGTTGGCTCTATCCTTAATAATATGCATCTCAGAGATCTTTCTACTTCAGATTTTGACTGTAGATCCCAGAATTTTGTAAAGCTTTCCAGACCATGTGGCTATGTTAAATTTTTGCAGCACATCAATAAATAAAGGCTAGTTTTGTGTGTTGGAAACACAAACTTGCTAAGGATATGTTGGCCTATTAATCTAGATACAGTATTCTTAAGACAAATCAATGCAGGCTTAGTGTTATCAAAGGCTGGGTTTACTCATATTCCATTGTTCCACCCATTCGGGTTAATATGCAGTGCTAAATCATACACTATGATTTACCAATCACAATGACTTGCACATAGCACTAACCCAGGGGTAGGCAATCTTGGCTCTTTTATGACTCGTGGACTTCAACTCCCAGAATTCCTGAGCCAGCCATGCTGAGGGGAAAGGAAGAAGTTTCCAAGCTGAGCTATGCTGGCTCAGGAATTCTGGGAGTTGAAATCCACGAGTCATAAAAGAGCCAAGGTTGCCTACCCTTGCACTAACCTATACTGTGATTTGTTTGCTTTGAGATTAGTGTGATGTATAAATCCCCCATTTATGGAGTCTGGCTTGGTGAGTTGTGTAAAAAATACCTGTGAGAATTTAAAACGACCAGATTATCACAACAGCTCCTGTAGGCTATGATTTATTCATCCAACAGATCAATAAGGTGAAAACTTTATAGATGATCATATGGAAGTCCCTACAACCTTTCTGTGGCTAAATTGACCAGCCACAGGGAAATATTTTGCTCATGTTTACACTTGCCTCACCCAGAGATCTGCTTATGCAATGTAAAATGAGAGCACTTTTTTCTTCCTTCTGGCAAACATTGCAGGGTGCATTTCTGTCCACCTCATGCTAATGAAATGTTTGTGAAAAACCATTCATCTGATTTATAACAGCTGTAGTGCAGCCATTTTCTTCTCTCTTAATTACAGGGTGGGGAAGAATACGTATGTGTGATTTCTAGTTCTTATTAATAGCTGGGATCATGCAAAAGCATGGTTTGTTTTAATACATTAATCCTCTACTTACAACTATTCATTTAGCGACTGTTATACAATAGCACTGATAAAAAGTGACTTACGACCAGTACTCACACAACAAGTGCATCCCCATTGTGATCAAAATTCTGGTTTTTGTTCAACCAGCATGTATTTATGACTCCTGGAGTATCCTGTGGCCATGTGATCACCATTTGCAATTTTCCCAGGCAGCTTCTGACAAGCAAAGTCGGTGGGGGAAGATGGACTTGCTTCACGACTGCATGATTCAAGTAACAACTGCAGTGATTCGCTTAACAACAGTGGCAAAAAAGGTGGTAAAATTGGGCATAACTCACTTAACAGCCACCTCATTTAGCAAGGGAAATTCTGGTCCCAGTTCTGACCTTAAGGACTTTCTGTCAAAAGCTTGTTGGATAGCCATTCCAGTCAGATTCAGATAGAATCTATCTAACACACATGGCTGATTAATTACAAGTGCTGGATTCATAGTGTCCTATGCTGAAAACAAATTGTTCACTTAGTGGCTTAATGCAAGGAGCAAACTGATAAAATTAGTTTATGACTTATACTACATGACATTCTGTGGTCTAATTGCATAACAGCTTTATCAGAACTACACAAGACTGTGCAAACTTCAGTTCCCTGGAGCTTTCCCCCCAAGAGACACTGGTGCAAATTTGAGGAATGAGAGGAGAAATTGATGCATTCAGAGATGAGTAAGGAGTAGCAATGTCCAAAACTAAGACCAGGTCATGCCTGTTGCTTAATATGTCTCTGGAGAAGCCTTAATTTATGGAAGGGACTAGAGATCTGGAAGAGTGTCTAAATTTCCGGCAGCCCTTAATGTTGTAAGGTAAGCTGTCCAGTGTCATGCCTCCCTCTGAGCCTGACTCTGAGGACGACATGGAGTTCCCTGTTGAGGCCCAGGAGGGGGTGTCTGTGGCTTCGGAGGACTGTGGGGAGGAACAGGCTGAAGCAGGCCAGGGCCCTTCAAGTTTGGAACAGGGAAGGCAGAGCTCAGGCGAGGAGCAAGGCCCCTCCCCACCAGATCCCAGAGCAAGGAGAGCAGAGAGGAGGAGGGAACAACAGAGGCAGGCTCACTTGCTCGGAGAAGAGCGTCAGGCCCCACTTCACAAGGCATAGGTATTTAAGGAGATGCTGTGGGGTGGGGCATTTTGGCGGGAACAAACATGAACTCTGTGATGTGAGCTCTTGTACCTGGACTCTTTGTGTTTTGGATCAAGTTTGTTTCCTGCTGAGTTCTCCTTGCTGTCTTCAGTTTTGCAGTTTGCAGTTTGCAGTTTGCAGGCAAGCTGGGCATTGAAAAGATCATACTTTGTTATCTGTTTTACTTTAAAGAACTGTTTAACACCCTTGACTGTTTTATTGAACTTGTGCCAGCATATGTGGGGGCTGTTGGGTGAACGTTGGCAGTGCTTACAAAGTCAATTATTCTGACCAGCTAATTGCTTTGCCTCCGTTCGGGGCCCTGGGTCATCACATTCAGAGTCACCTTGTGGCGAGATCAAGTGGCAAACAAATTTAATAAATAAAGCCTTATCCTCAGTACTGAAATCAAAAAGTTAATCTCTGATCTGTTTCCTGTCTGCCAGTGAAGATTTGTCTTCCTGTTTTTGCTTTCCCATTCCTTGGGCCTACAGAGGGAAAAACCGTACTCTTGATTCTTTCCACTTGCCCTTCTTGTGTTGCAGTTGGCAACCTTGACCCATTTAACTCTCCGGTGGTTTAAAAATGCTGTTCCTCTCAGAGGACAGTAGGTGGCATTGACAACCTTGACATCCTGGGCCCAAGAGCAGAAACTGAAATCCAGCAGTAATCCAAGTGAGATACCCAGAGAAGGAGATTTGGTAAGAGAGGGTGGTGCTTCATAGCGGAAGGTTTTTGCAGATGGCAAGGAGGGGAAGGGGAAGGGAGTATCTGATAACCAAATAACTCTGCATGGTGGGGGGGCTTAGAGGGGTCCAAGTAGGAAGGGGTCCGAAGAACAGAAAGTGTGTTGCAACTGAGCGATGCCCCCTTGGGGGGTTGGTTGTCCCTCTCTCTCCACCCCTCACCTCGTGACCCTCTCGCTCTTCCTTGCTCTGCAAGGAATGTCAAGAGCCTCGTGTTTCACCTGCTCAGGTCCCGGGGCCTATATTTAGCATGCTTGACAAAAGGTCAGGGATTGGGGAGAAGGTTAGCCCGGCCCCGCCCAGTGACTGCTCCCTCTTTTTATAGCCCTCTTCCAGTCTTTGCCTCTTGCCAGTCAGCAAGCGCCCTCCCGAGCTGCCGTGTCTCGCCAGAGCCCCCTGCTGTACCCACGGTATGGGGGGGGCAAAAGATTGGGGGGTGGGGGAGCCGGGATTTCACACTATAGCTTTAGAGGAGAGCAAGGTTGGTGAGAGCAGAGACTGGCAAGAGAGAAATAAGCTTTGCGTCAGCATTTTTCTCCATAGGAATGAGCCAGAGATGGGGGTAGGTTGCAATCGGGGTCCTGGGTGTTAAATCACAATGGCTGTGCTGGAAAAATAGTGTCATTGAATAGGTTAACTGCAGATTCACTGTGCAAGTAAGTTCTTCCCAGATCAAAACTATCCATCTCTTATTTTGATTATTTTTTAACAGGGCCCTAAAATGGAGAGGGGGGTTTTTCCAGTTATTTTTTGACAGCCATAGCTCCCTTTCAGTCCTCTTCTAGGCCAGTCATCCGTCCTTCCCTTCAGGGATTTTAGATACAGTACTTTTGCATTCCTGTGCTTCTGTGTGTATGTGTATGTGCTGTCTATTTGAGAAGATTTAAGTTCCACTCCTGTTTGGAATTGGGTTTCTCTGCTCCAATTGGGCCCAGAAGTTTGTTAGTGTCTCACACCATGCATAAGACAGTTGTTTCTTCCTTTTGACTGGTATGACTTGCAAAAAGTACAAGTTACTGGTGGTTGCTGCTTTGAGGAAGCACTGCTCACACAATTTCGTGCTCTGCAGACCATAAATGTTTGCGTCTGTTTTCTCTGCATTCTTGTGAGGTATCTAATCTTTTTGTCTGTAAATGTGTCACTTGCAACCTAAGTCAACAAATTTATATCCATGCTGCTATTTTGCATTTTCTCTTTTTTTCCTTGCTCCTAAACATCTTCCATCCTTTTGCCTGGATGGTAGGATGGTTTCCATGTGTAATAATTTATACTGCTCCTTGTAGAGCATCTGTAACTCATTTGCAAAAAAAAAATATGGCTGAACATACACCATTGGAATAGATAAAGATAATTTATTTCACACTCTTAAGTATGTCCATGCCTTAGTCCAACCCATTAAATGCAATGGATATTTTCATTTTTTTTTAAATCTGCCCATGACTTTCTATCCTGCATTAAAATCCATTAATGTTCCAGACTAAATATATTTTTATATCACTTGTGAAAATGATTCATAAAAATGTGAGAAAGGCTGTCTACATTTTTGGCTTACTAACGAAACCATTGGTTTGTTAAATCTTTGTTATGTTAAAGACTGCAGTAGATCCTTGTAAATGATCTATGTTGCTTTTATTGGCTTTACTGAGGCATGAAAATCAGGAATAGTTTTGAATAACTTTCACAGGTAGCTCCTTTCTTCAGTTATCCTTGAGTCCCTGTCACAATCTTGGAGTAAAACTCTGTATTATAGTTCCTTGCAAGACAATCTTACAGAAACTCAAAAACTTTATTGTGTTACATGTGTCTGAGTCCATTTCATCCAAATGATAAAACTGCTTTGATTTCATGAATGTGATGTTCTTACCAGTCTCCAGAAAAGCTTTTTAAACTGAAGATGAATGCATTGAATTGAAAATTTATCTGTTACCCCCACCCCCAGTGTGCTCACTCTGAAGCTTCCCACCCCCTTTATTGAAGCACTGGGGAACTCAGATGTTCACATTCTTGCTTAAGCCAAGCTATGAAAGGAACTTTGGGGGCTGGAAACAGTGTGTCAAGTTATTAGGTTTCATAAATCCTGAAACGATCAGAAAATTTTACAGCATTGTGGGTTGGCCTAACTGCTGGCCTCTCCATCTTGCATCTACAATATTACATGTCTGATCTACAGAAATCCCTAAAATGGATAAGAATAATTGCATGCAATATAATTATCTTTCAGATTTAAAGATAGAGATGCCATTGTAGGGCAAAGCATCCCTGGAGCAGTTGTCTCCCAGAGTTGCATCTGTTCTTCAGAAATTATCCTTTAGTTTTGACAGGGCTATAGAAAGGACCATAAGTGGCAGGGGGGAAAGGGGGGGGGCTCCCCACTCTGTCGCTTGCTTGCTACCTGAGATCCTGCAGAGAGCCTGTGACTCAGCAGTTACCGTAACCATCCCAAAAGAAGCCCCTGTGGATTCAGCCTGGCTTAGGCTATCATTAAAGGTTTTAGGCAGGGCTTAGGAAATTCAGGCAAAACTACTGAGATGCTGTTATACTGAGAGCAGAGGGACCTGGCCACCTCAAACAGTGCTGCGTCTCTCGCCTTGGAGGCAAGTATTTCTCAACCTTAGCAATTTTCAGATGTGTCTCAATCTGAAAATTGCTAAGGTTGAGAAACACTGGCTTAGGCACTGGGGCATCAGATAACTCACTAGGAGTGCTGCTTCCCACCTTGGCAAATGCCTCTTTACATTACCTTATCTTCCATTTGTTGTTTCCTTTAACAACTGAACTCACTCCAGAAGAATAGGCAGCACTCTGTTGCAAGACTACTCAACAGTTGTTCCTTGATATTAATATTCTGCCTGGAACCTTCTAGGGATATCTGCATTTATGTATGATCCTTACTCAGTAATTAGTAGGCCTTTCTACTGAATGTTTCACTGTGAATTTCCAGTAAGCAAACTGGGAAGATGCATTAGAGTCACGAGTGTGATTGTGTTCATGTCATTAAGAAATGGATTGCAATTAAGACTTATTTAGGTACAACCAAAATATCCCTCCCCAACACACCTGGCTCCTAAAATGGGTGGTTTAATTTCAAATAAGTTTGTTTTTGCTTTTGAGTAAGCAGAAAGTGTTTTGCCACTCACTTGGTCTATTTCTTCAACCAATAAACATAGGTTTTGTGAAGAAACTGATTCAGATTCAGATTAAGATACTGAACAAACTCAGATGTGTTCCTTTTTAAAATATTATTTAAAGCTCAGTAGATTAGATTGGTGTGTTAACCAGTCATGGACTGTGGTCATAGAATTGTAATCATGTTTTGTGGAATTAACATATTGTCTTCATACCACATACCGGTAGTACGTACTATATGACATGCCCCGAAGGCAACACGTGGTGGGGATTTTGGGGATAAAAAGAAAGTGAGACGCTGTCTTGCTTTCGGGGAAACACGGGTAGTAATAATTAACTACAGGAGTTGAATTGGTGCAACCCAGGAAGCCAGTTCATTGTGTTGTATAAACACAGCCTGGGAATAACTACTATATCTCCTTCACTTGCCAGCCCTAGGTTCTTGGAATCAACACTGCTAGACTGGCACAGGACAATGCCACTTAAGCTTATCTTATTAAAAAAAAGCCTAATTCTATGGTCTCCAGCTGCTGAGCCACTGACTCCTTGCACTAAAGCAGTGTTTCTCAATCTTGGCAAGTTTAAGACAGGTGGATTTCAACTCCCAGAATTCCCCAGCCAAAAAATTTCCTGTTAAGAATCCCTCCATCTGACCTTGCCCCTATCTATAATGTTGATCCTGAAGATAAAAACAAGCATGCAGGACTAGGCTAAAGGCTTGTCTAACCCAGCATCTACTCCCATTGTGGCTCTTCCATACCAGAGGAAGGTTAACAAACAGGACTGGGGGCAGTCGTCTCCCACCCATCTTCCCTAGCCACTGCCATTAAGGAATCTACACTGGCAGCCTTTGGTATGTTTTGTGTCAGGAAGTTCCCCTACTTAGGGGCTCTTTGGAACACATAGTGATTCCAAACTGAGCCACCTCAAGTGCTTCAGCTTGCAAGGCTTGGGCAGATGTGGTGGGCACCCAAAGTCCTGGGATTTTTCCACCCGGTCTATTAATTTAAGGCCTCTTTTCTTCATGCTCCTGCTTCCCTCTTATCACTTCCATGGCATTTTGCTATCTTTCAGTCCATATATGCCCAGGGCATTCTTTTTGGTAGCTGAGATCCAGCGCTCATGGGGCCCAGGGTGGGGTAGGGCAAGATCCAGAAATAGTAATGTGTCCTTCAGGAAAGGACAGAAGAGCTGAAGGAGGAGTGATCAGGTTTCCCCTTGAAAGGTCAGTACTGAAACTGAAGTTGGAGAGGATGTTAAGGAGAAAGGGGGGGGGAACCCTACGGAGCCATCCATTTGATGTAACTTCAGCAGTTGGGTTTGATTCCTTCATGATCTTTAACTGCCCTCCATACCATTAGGCAGGGTAATTGAAGAGAGGTAACCCAGGCTTCCCTTGACTTTAAATTGCCATTAGAATACCACATTTTATTGTGTAATTTTACTGCTTAGAATATCCAGCAGCAGCCTTTTTTTTTTTTTTTTTTTTGCACAATCACGGCCAAGCCATGCGAATTATACCGTCCTTTTCCCGGGCGCGACTCAGCAGAGCCTTCCACCCACGTTACGCTTCGTTTCCTTGTGTGTGTCTTTTAAATACTTTGTAGTGATGCGAAGAAAGAACTCGGGCCCTTTAAGTCTCTTCCCTCCCCCAACCCTAATGAGAACTTCTCACCCCTTTCCGCCTAAGTTACGTGACGTTCGATTTTGGAACGGTGGGGCTGTCTGCGTTCGATTCGAGCTCCTCACTCGGGTTTCGGGCGCCCTCGCTGTCTGTAGCTGCTGCTGCTGTTTCCCCGCGCAAACGCGTTAGTACTTTTCCGAAGGAGGAGAGCGGTGAGCCATCTTGATTTGGAGGGGGGAGGGGAACAGTGAGCATTGCTACAAGGTTGGGGAGACAGTTCTAATTTATCTCCCTGTTTCATTTTTAAATATGTATATATATACATGCAAGAATCTTGTTTTGGAGAGGTAATATTTGTGAAGGGAGGGAAAAGAAACCACTTGGGGAGGGGGAGCAGGAGATGAAGTCACGTGGCGAAGTTTAATCTGTAACTGTTGCGCCGGAGAATTCAGGGGTGTGGGATTTTGCCTTTCTTCTTCCTTCCAGTGTAATTCCCACTCTTAAAAGTTCTGGTTTCGCGCCCCAACCTCGTTTTCTAAGTTAATACTTTGTTCCTTTTTTAAAAAAAAAATCTATAGTAGTTTGCAGAACGAAAGATATGAGACTAGGTGAAAGAGAGGCTGTACCAGAACATTGGGGGTTAGGGAAGCTGAAAATGAGAATAAAATATTTCCTTGTCTTTGAAATGTCCTTGGCTGGGTTAATTTGTTCCCTTTACAGGAACACTGGATGTTCTTGCTTTAAATTAGGGGCCTGCTTTTAACCTGAATGGAAATCCTCTAATCTCTATGGTAACATATTCTCTGTCTCTGTAGAAACATTGGGTGGTTCATCAGGGATGTATGGTTGTGTCGCAGTGGGAAGGAAGGAACAAGGAGACCTGGTTCATAAATGGCCAGTCATGTAAACCATCACAGTAGTTGGAGCCGAAGTCGTGGCTCAGGATGAATATATTCTTAGCCTTCTTTCCCCAATTAGGAAACCCTTCAGATGTATCGCACTAAGATTGTTATCCTGGGCTTCTGCTGACTAACAATGATAGGGTTGCATTCCAACCTACGTGTAACGTCTCAGATTTGGGAAGGACAAGATTAAGGCTCCCCTGAGCATGTACCTAGTGCAGGAATTGATAAAGCACAGAAAATCTTTTGTTTCCCACCCCCAATGTATTTTGTGTCATTATTTGGGGCTTAAAACTATTGCTATTGCTATGCTTTTGGGAATTCAGAAGAGCACGTGGGTCCCCCTGCTGATCCGCCCTCTCAGCCAAAGGATCTTCCTTGCCAAGCCATTAACACTTCCTGGCCTTCTCTAGTTTAGTCATCCAAGATGCCTCACCAATACCCAGCCTTGACTCCAGAGCAGAAGAAGGAGCTGTCAGAAAATGCTCTCCGCATTGTGGCAGCCGGCAAAGGCATCCTAGCAGCTGATGAATCTACTGGTAAGAGCCAAAGAGGCACATTGAGAGGCGTTGGGCTGGGGAGGCAGTGGGGAAAAAATTGGGGGGGGGGGAGAGACAGGACTTTAAAAGGCCTACAGGTCTTGAATTGAGCATTTGACACAAATTTCTGCTTTGTCTTTTTGCCTCTTAGGCAGCATTGCCAAACGCCTGCAGTCCATTGGCACCGAAAACACAGAAGAAAACCGCCGCTTCTATAGGCAACTGCTCTTCACCGCAGATGCCCGCGTCAACCCTTGCATCGGTGGTGTGATCCTCTTCCATGAGACCATGTACCAAAAAGCTGATGATGGGCATCTCTTCACAAAGGTCATTAAGGACAAAGGTGCCCTGGTTGGCATCAAGGTAAGCATCTCATGGGTTTTAATTAGGGGGTTTACAAAACCCGAAGTTGTGAGAATGGAATGGTGTGAACAAATCTGGAACAGAATGCAAGGAACAGAACATTTGATTTCACCCATACCTAATTTTCTTTTACTAAATCGTATAAGAAAAATGCTGATGGATGCTAATAATATTGTCGCCATTGAACTCTTCGGATGGAGCTGATCCAAGATATTTATTTATTATTAATTAAATTTTTATGCCGCTCCTCTCCAAGGACTCGGAGCGGCTAACAACATAAACAAAAACAACATCTCAGCATTTCAAAAATCTAAAACCAAATCTAAAAAGCATTTAAAAAGACCCCCAAACACATTCACCATTTCTCACACAATCACAGTCATCCCCAAGCCTGCCGGCATAGATAAGTTTTTAGATTCTTCTGGAAGGCCAGGAGAGTGGGGGAAACGCGGACTTCAGGGGGCAGTTGGTTCCAGAGGGTGGGCGCCACAACAGAGAAGGCCCTCCCCCTAGGACCCGCCAGACGGCATTGTTTCGCTGACGGGACCCGGAGGAGGCCGACCCTGTGCGCTCTCACCGATCGAAGGGAAGTATGTGGCAGAAGACGGTCCTGTAAGTATCCTGGTCCAATGCCATAAAGGGCTTTATAGGTAATAACCAACACTTTGAATTGCGCTCAGAGACCGATAGGCAACCAATGCAGCATGCGGAGAGTTGACGAAATGTGGGCACAACGTGGAAGGCCCACAATATATGAGGCCATTGGATTGAATGAAGTGGGTTTTAGATAGTTTCTCTCATAACATACCGGTATGTAGATATTGTCTCTGAAGAAGCATTCTATGTAGGAAGACAGGATATGCCATGTCCTCGGCGATTTGCACCTTTTATGACTAACTGTACTGAACATAATTCTTTTTTTCCAGTTTAGTGATGAACAGGAAGCTTTTTGGATACTAAACACTGGAATCTCTTTAATGTGCTTAATGGGGGGGACCAACAAGGGAGGAGAGAAATGGTGGCTACAAAGTTTTGCTATTGAAACAGGAGATTGACAACCATAACAAAATATTCAAGAGTGGTGCCTTTATAATTTTTTCATTTGGATCGGCTATTGTTTCCTAATCCTACATTCAGTTAATTTGATAGATTAGAATTTCAAGGGTTTGTGTACTTTCTGAAAGTTAAGCGAACACCGCTGTCTTTAAGCGAACCAATGGTCCTCTATTGGCATGGTTTTGCCGAAAACCAGAGGTAACTAAAATGGGTTACAGGACTGGAGGGCACTGCAAACAGCTGTAAATATGGCCATAAATGTGTCCAGCTGGTGCTAAGCACCCTAAATTTGGTCATATAACCGCAGAACTTCAAATATGGGGTCATAAGCCCCAAAGTAGATCTGTCGTAAATTTGAACGGCCGCTAAGACACAAGTTGTAAGTTGAGGACTACGTATATGAGAAGTATCAGGACCTTACCTCACAGAGCTCTGGTAGAGGACCCAAGACTGAGGAAGACACAGACCACTGATAAGGACGAAAAGGGAATGTTTATATTTTTGCCCTAATCACTATTGGAAACTAGGGGTGTATTGATGAAAATGGAGCGATCAGTCATTGGTTTGACAGATATTCCTCCTTTCTTCCCTCTGTGCAGGTTGACAAAGGTGTTGTGCCTCTTGCTGGGACTAATGGAGAGACCACCACCCAGGGTGAGCAAATATGTGTGAGCTGATTATGAGAGGTGGCCGACATTATGGACTATAAACCTGGATTCATGTAGCAATGGAAGGTTTAGGTTGAGGCGTTCAAAGAAGTTTATTCTTATAATCTCTTCCTAACTTTGTAGGTCTGGATGGCTTGTCTGAACGCTGTGCCCAGTACAAGAAGGATGGTGCTGACTTTGCCAAGTGGCGCTGTGTCTTGAAGATCACTCCCACCACCCCTTCCAACCTGGCCATCATTGAGAATGCCAATGTGCTTGCTCGTTATGCCAGCATCTGCCAGCAGGTGGGTGCACAGTGACATTAGGAGAGGAATTCTGGCTGTCATTGGATAGTAATAATAATACAATTGGAAGGGACCTTGGAGGTCATCTAGTCCAACCCCCTGCTCAAGCAGGAAACCCTATACCATTTCAGACAAATTGAGTGTCCGGTCTCTTCTTAAAAACTTCCAGTGTTGGAGCATTCACAGTTTCTGGAGGCAGGTTGTTCCACTGATTAATTGTTCTAACTGTCAGAAAATTTCTCCTTAGTTCTAGGTTGCTTCTCTCTTTGGTTAGTTTCCATCTGTTGCTTCTTGTCCTGCCTTCAGAAGCGTTGGAGAATAGCTTGACTCCCTCTTCTTGGTGGCAGCCCCTGAGATTTTGGAAGACTGCTATCATGTCCCCTCTCGTCCTTCTCTTCATTAAATTAGACATACCCAATTCCAGCAACCGTTCCTTATATGTTTTAGCCTCCAGTCCCCTGATCATCTTTGTTGCTCTTCTCTGTACTCTTTCTAGAGGCTCAACATCTTTTTTACATCGTGGTGACCAAAACTGGATGCTGTATTCCAAGTGTGGCCTTACCAAGGCATTGTAAAGTATTAATACTTCATGTGATCTTGATTCTATCCCTCTGTTAATGCAGCCTAGCACTGTGTTGGCTTTTTTGCCCCCCCCCCCTTTTTTTTTTGCCTCAGTGATGATCGATGTACCCAGTGATATTTAATGGACAGAAAGCATCATGATGGAACAAATGCAATTCATGGAACAGCCAAAGTTTGATCTCTCCTTAAAAATTCTTAGCTGGCTGGGTTGGGAGACAAGCTGGGTTTCAGTTAGCTCGATACAGCTGTGTGGAGCAGAGCTCCTTAATGTCGTCATTCAGCTGCCAAGTATGTCTCAAGAGGGTGGTGTTGAAATCGCTGTTTTGTGGTCTATCAACAGAAATAGTTCTGGGCAATTTTGCAAGGACCTTTTTCAATGTCCTTATTTTTCTGGTGGCTGGAGTTAGATATGTGATTGTAGATTTTCCCTGGGGCATACTTCAATAAACATCCCCAAATATATTATGCTTCACCACTTGCAATTTCACAGACAGCACGGATAAATTGGAAAGGAATAAGAGTTTGGGGTGGTTTTCTCCTGAAAATAGAGGTTGTTTATGGCAGGGGTTAAAATCTGTAAACCCCACATTTCAGATTTCTCTAAAAATTGCCATTTATCTATAATTGTAATATGAAGAAGAGAAAAGGGAACCCACAGGGAATAATCATATTAGCTTTACTTATTAACTTTATATTCTACCTTTTTGCTTGGGCAAGAACTAAGGGAGCTAAGAAAATGAAAAACTTAATTTGAAAATTCGGTGTATAATTAAAAGCTAGGTAGTCCTCAACTTATCACCATAGTAGAGTCTCGCTCCATTGTTGTAACTTGTGGTAGTTATAAAACAGACAGATCACCTGATTTTATGGCCTTTTTTGCCATGGTTTAAAAAGCTGGTGATTTTCTAAATAACGGGATGGGGGATGGGCAAACAAGTTTCTCAAGAGCAAGGTGGCTGGGGTCTCTCCAACAAAGAGGACACAAAGGAGCAGCATGAAGTTCTTAATGGCCAATGGATTTGTGTGAAGAAGAGGGACGTATTTCAGGCAGGGAAGCCCTCAGCCACTTAGGATTAATACCAGCACCTTAAAAAGTGCTTAGGAGGCATCTGGCAATTGGTGTAGTGCTGCACACTATTCCAAAGTTGAATACAGCCTGTGACCTAAAAAGGGGCTGCACTTGTTTCTGAAATGGGATTTTTTTTTTTAAAAAAAAAAAAGCATTATCAATTTGGGGTTCTAATCATTATAATGCCTCTCCTTTCCCTGAACTGCAGAATGGAATTGTTCCTATTGTGGAACCAGAAATCCTTCCTGATGGTGACCATGACCTCAAACGCTGCCAGTATGTGACAGAGAAAGTGAGGATATGGAAGGGGGCTCCTCAACTGACCTCAGTGGGGTACAGTGGGTACAGGTGGAAAAGCCTTTTGCATGCCTTGTAACTGGAAAAGGAGGCTCCTAGTGCAACTGAGAATTCTTTTGACAATAGAAATCTTACACATTATTTCTTGCCTTGATTCACTCTATGGACAGGTGCTGGCTGCTGTGTACAAGGCCTTAAGTGACCATCATATCTACCTGGAGGGGACCCTGCTCAAACCAAACATGGTGACCCCCGGCCATGCCTGTACTACCAAATACGCGCCTGAAGAAATTGCTTTTGCCACCGTGACTGCCCTGTGCCGCACCGTCCCTCCAGCAGTGCCTGGTAAGAAAAATCAAACTTCTAACACCCCAATTTTCTCCCTGCTTCTAATCCCAAAGTGGGTCATGTAGACACATGCACAGCCATAGAAGATTACTTGTGTGCATTTGGGCTTCTCTGTGCATTTTGGAATAACAAAAGTTATTAATATATTTTTTCATTCTGGGGTTCTTTAGTTATTTGGGTCTGTGGGGGCTGGAACTTTGGGAATTATAGATCCTACACATCCAGTTGGGGAAAACTGACCTGTGAGATTATTGATATACCATGTTTGTTATTCCCCCCCCTTGAGGACTCCCCCATTTTGTAAGTGTAGACAAGGTGCACCCCACCTATATAACTGGAACCATTTTCTTGAAGGATCAGGGTAGAGTGAAGATAGAAAGAATGCAAGAATCCTTGAATTTCTCTCCTGGATTTCTCAATGTTGAATTTCCCCATAAAAACACTTCCTTCTTCTTAAAGCTATTTTCCATAGACCTTAAATCCATGTTTAGTTCTGCCTGGCCTACTCACATTCTTCCTGTGGTCACAGGCATCACTTTCCTGTCTGGAGGTCAGAGTGAGGAAGAGGCTTCCATCAATTTGAATGCCATCAATAAGTGCCCTCTGCACAAGCCATGGGCTTTGACCTTCTCTTATGGTCGTGCCCTCCAAGCTTCGGCCCTCAAGGCCTGGAGCGGCAAGAAAGAAAACTTGAAGAATGCCCAGGAGGAATACGTCAAGCGTGCTTTGGTATGTTACATCTAGCAGGGTTTAGCAAGGGGTTATGATTGTGGAAAAGTACATGTGTAATCCATGAAAGAGTTTAAAAAGCCAGTTTCCCCAAAAGTTAAGCATATAGAGCAGCGGTTCTCAACCTTTTTCAGGCTGAGACCCCACCTGCGCCGTCCATGCGCGGTGCGACCCCGACCTGTGCCGCGCATGCGTAGCGCGACGGGCCGAATCGCATGCGCGGCACGCGACTGCCCGAACCGCGCATGCGCGGTGCGACGGACCTAACGCGGCGCACGCGCGACGGCCGAGGGGAAATGGGGGAAAAACGGGGAAAAAATGGCGGGCTGCCGTGTTTGGCGACCCCCGTGAAACGGTCGTTCGACCCCAAATGGGGTCGCGACCCACAGGTTGACAACTGCTGATAATAGAGTTTTAGACATACTTTTTAATTAAGATGAGGCAAGAAGATTAAGTGAAAAAGCAGAATGGTGAAGCAACTTTAGTGGGAATGATTTGTGATGTTGTATTTCACAAGAGTCCACCTGGTGGCGCAGTGGTTAGAATGCAGCATTGCAGGCAAACTCTGCTCACAGCCTGGAGTTTGATCCTGGCTCTTGGGGGGCAATATGCAAATAATGATGATATAAACAGCCCAGAGAGTGCTGTAAAGCATTATGGGGCAGTATATAAGTCTTGAGTGCTATTTCTATATCATGCTGGTGGGTCACACTTACCCAGGAGCCTTTTGGGGGAAAGAGATTGAAAGTGGGAGGAGAGGTCTTGTATTTGCCAGCAATTCTGCTACAAAAGAGATTCCTTGCAGTTCTTTGTCTCCTTCAACAAGAGAAAGGACTTTGATAGCTGCCCTCAGTTTCTGCTGTGGCTGTCCCTGAGCTCAATAAGGAAGGGAAAGCGAAGTGATGTGCTGTTTCTGCTTTTGACCTGGGACAGGTCCTACTCCTCTCACAATGACTTTTTCCTCCTTACAGGCCAACAGCCTTGCCTGCCAAGGTAAATACGTTTCATCTGGCCAAACGGGAGCAGCTGCCAGCGAGTCTCTCTTCGTTTCCAACCATGCTTATTAAAAACTGGAGGCTTGGTTACATTGTTTGCTCTCTTGTTGCTATATTGTGCCTGGGCTACTGTGATGTCTGCTGACTGTCTTCCCGTCCCCCTCCTCCCCTCACCTGTCCCTTTTGCCAGCTTCCCTCGTAAGAGAAAGGTGTAAATCTTTGTCTTGCTGTGAAAAACCTAGAAGTTCTGGCTTACTCCTCTCGCACATCCCCATCTTTGTATGTGAAATCCAGCTGCTTCTGGTGAACGACACTCCAGGTCTGCGGCCAAAACATCAAAATGTCTCTGGAGCAGGGACGTCTGACTCGCAGACCTCTTGAAATAAAAATCTATTTAAACATTGCAAGTGCCTCTTTTTCTTGTCCCTCTGCAGAACTTGAGTAAAGTGATTGCTTTTTCCAGTTAACAAAAAAAAAAAAAATACCTGCCATTAGGTGGAAGGACAATTTAGAACCATTTGATTAATGACAATTTGAAATTACAATGGTACCAAAAAAAGTGAGTTGCAACCTGTCATGGTAGCCCCACAGTCACATGATCAAAATTTGAGTGCTCGGCAACTGGCATGTATTTACAAGGTTGCAGCATCCGTGTGTGTGTGTGTGACATGATCGCCATTTCTGACCTTCCCAGCTTGCTTTCCAGCACACAGTCAATAGGGGAAGCTAGGTTAGCTTAACTGCATGATTCGGTTAACGATGCAGTGATTCACTTAACAGCCATAGCAAAAAAGGTCATAAAATTGGATGTGACTTACTTAACCACCTTGCTTAACAAGGGAAATTCTGGTCCAAATTGTTATTTCTCTATCCCCCCCCCCCCGTGAATTTCATTTCAGCTTTTGAAACAGCCTCTTGTTTGAGTTCCAAGGCACAAGACATTCTGAAGCTATTACCATCCTCCAGTGGACCCCCCTTATGTCCTTGTGGGATGGTGCTGCCAGAGCGAGTGATGGGAGGTGCTGCAGGCACAGGGTGGCATGGAAATGGCGGATCCTTCTGCCTTGGTGATTAGTCATTTTGGCCATCTGCTAAGTCAGCTTCAAGCTTAATAAGGCACCCTGAATTTAGACTTCTCAGAATGTGGGCTGGAAGGGACATAAGAACATAAGAAAAGCCATGCTGAATCAGGCCAAAGCCCATCGAGTCCAGCATTCTGTGTCACACAGTGGCCCACCAATTGTACATGGGGATCTTGAGCATAAAGAGAAGGCAAAACCCTCCCTTTTCCTTGACCCCCAACAAATGGTACCCAAGGGAATCCTGCCTGCCTCAACCAACATAGAGGCGGCACATGGACATCCGTTTTAATAACCACCGATACACTTGGCATCCATGAATCTGTCTAGCCCTGCCTTGAAGCTGTCAAGGCTGACAGCTGTCACGATCCCTTCAGGAAGTGAATTCCATAAATCAACGACCCTCTGGGTGAAGAAATATTTCCCTTTATTTGTCCTCACTTTCTTAGCTATGAGCTTTAGGGAGTGCCCCCTTGTCCTGGTATTGTGTGATAGAGAAAAGAATTTTTCTCTATCCACCTTTTCTATCCCATGCATGATTTTATACACTTCAATCAAGTCACCCCTTAAACGCCGTCTTTCAAGGCTGAAGAGACCAAGGCGTTGCAATCTGGTTTCATAAGGGAGGCGCTCCATTTCCTTGATCATTCTTGTTGCCCTTTTTTCCACCTTTTCCAGTTCCATTATATCCTTCTTGAGGTGCGGTGACCAGAACTGTACACAGTACTACAAGTGTGGTCTCACCATCGATTTGTACAGAGGCAATACAACACTTGCTGACTTATTTTCGATTCCCTTCCTAATCATGCCAAGCATGGAATTTGCTTTTTTTACTGCTGCTGCGCATTGGGTTGACATCTTCATCGAGCTGTCCACCAAAACCCCAAGATCCCTTTCTTGGGTTGTCTCAGAAAGTTTGGTCCCCATCAGTTGGTAAGTATAATTGGGGTTCTTTGCCCCGATGTGCATAACTTTGCACTTGTTTAGGTTAAAATGCATTTGCCACTTTGTTGCCCACTCACACAATTTCGAGAGATCCTTCTGGAGCTCCCGACAATCAGTTTCACTTTTCACAACCCGGAACAATTTAGTGTCATCAGCAAACTTGGCTACCTCACTATTAACTTCTACATCCAGATCATTGATGAATAAATTAAAAAGTAAAGGTCCCAAAACTGAACCTTGGGGTACACCTTGTGGGTCTTCTAAAAGCAGGAGTCCTTATCCCAGAAAAATGGATGTCTATAATCTTTTCCTGAAAATCTCCTGCAATGGAGCACCCACAACTCCTCCCAGAGGCAAGCTGTTCATTGATTAATTGTTCTGTCAGGAAATTCCTCACTTCTCAACCAGCAACCTGGGAATTTATAGTCCTAGCATTAAAATTAGGGGAAGGCTAATCCTAAATTCTGCCAGAGAAGAGCTCCCTTTAGCTCTGGTAAATCAGTAGTTCATTTAGCCCCTCATGATCAAAGATCTAGGTGTTTTTTCTTTTTCCTGTTGTGTGAAAGTTTCAAAGAGATGTTTTGGTATTAACAATTCTAACATTCAAAGCAGTTCTCAGAGGTGATTCAAATACAGTTATAGGAGAACACCTATTTTGTAGATTGAAGTGGGAGGAATTGACATTCTTTAAAACCTATTCTGCTCTAGCAAAAACCCAATTGAACAGAAAGGCAAGGTGATTTCTTCAAATTTCATTTTTGCTATTTTTTCTTTACAAATGGGAAGATTGCTCTGGTCCTTGTGTGATCATGCTGCTGCTCATGGTTTGCAGTACTTTCCCCTGGCCTTTCATTTTGCCTGGGAAGCAAGAATTCTGACCTCGGTCCCATCGTTTCCTGTTCAGATGGAGCCAGACAGCATTCTGATAAAAAGGTGTGGCAGACAGAGATGAGAACTTTGGTTTTTAAATCTGATGACAAGACATAGCACGGACATTAAAGAACTTAATGAGGTTTTTTTTTAATTGAGAAAAACATCTACATTTCATTCAACTGACCAGTTGGAGCCTGTTTTGACGATACTCTGTCTCTAAAATAGCTATTTAGATTTTATTGACCCCTTGGAAATCTCCACAATTGAAAAAGTAGTCGTTTCAAGCCTATCACAAAATCTCTGGGAAGCACATTGATGATCATTATGCTCTAGAAATAGCTTAAAATAATCCTCTTGCATTAGCCTGGTAAATACATAATAACAAGAACTCCATAAAAGCCAATTCAGAATACAGAATAACAGAGTTGGGAGGGAGCTTAATATATAATTACTTTTCCTGTTCTATAAAAAGGAATGACTGTAGGTTTGTTAAGATGGAGGTACCAAATGCAGTAAGGATTGTGTGATATACAACAACCCCAGTTTGGAATTATAAGTAGGCAGAAGCTATTTTTCCCCCTTACATTCAATTTGTCTGATTCTCTGAGACTGCCTGGACAAGCCCCTGTGCAGTTTTCTTAGCATGGTTTTTCAGAAGTGGTTTGCCATTGCCTCCTTGCTAGGGCTGAGAGACTATGACTGGCCCAGTTATTCGGGTGGCTTTGTGTTGCTATGATGGCCTATGCCCTAGGATCGTGTAAGAGCTGGACGGCGCATAGGTGGGACTTCCATGAGGCTTGGAACAAAGGGACAAAGGAACAAAGAAGGCCATGAGGCTTGACCATGCGGTTTTGGAACAACAGGAAATGAGGGAGGGACTAATAGGTGGAGGGAAGTTGTACCAAGATTTGAATCCATTGGTCACAGGTGTAACTTTGCCAGTATAACCTTGCTATTGGCTACAGGTATAACATTGTCATTGGCTGTTTGTAACCATGTGATGCCTTATGTAACCGCCCACTGTAACAGGTAATAAAAAGGGGAGGCAGCCTTTTGTCTAGTGTTGCTTCACCCCGAGAAATGTGCTTGGATGCATGTCTCTTTTAATTCGGCTATCGTGAAGGACCCGCCATTGATTGGGGCACAATGAGGTGCTTCAAATGGTGACCCCGACGTGATCTGGGCCGGTGTTGTATACTACAACATCCCTGACACCCTCTTACTCATCTCGCGCATCCGTGGCGTCCTCTTCAGCAAGGACCTACCCCCGTGGCGTCCTCTTCAGCAAGGACCTACCCCCGTGGCTCCTTCTTCAGCAAGGACCTACCCCCGTGAGTATGTGGGCAGAATTCTCCAAGGACCAAAGGGCTCATCTTGAAGGGCTTGGTGTAATTGTCAGGACCTCAATTATGCAACTAAAAAAACTCATAAATTGCCTTCACGTAAGAAGTTAAAAGAATTGTTAATGTTTATTTGGCATTGTCCCTCTCACTCCTTAAAGGGACCATTAAAAATTGCTGATTGGATTAAACTTGGCTTATGTGAGGAGCCTTCTGCTCCTTCCCAAATTCTCCTTATGTGGAAGACAGTTCTTGCATGTTTGCAAGGCCATTTTCAAGATTTACCTCCTTCCTATGCAACCTCTATGACTCCTACTGCCCCCCTGCAGTTCTTCTTCTGATGTTTCTGTTCCTTCTGCCCTGTCTCCTGTTCATCAGGAAATTCTTCAGGCTCCTATACAGGGAACTTTTACTTTTACTGAAGACTTAATAACTGCTTCTGCCTATCCGGTTGATCTTACTAGTGCTAATCCAGTCTTTACTTCCTTACCTTTTAACTTGTTAAAAAATCTTAAGTCTGTTGTTTCTATTCCTTATAATTGGAAAAGGAGAAAATATCTCCTGGCCTTCCATTGATTCAAAACTGCCTTAATAATGCCTTGCTCACTGTTAACTTTTTTCCCCCTGCAGCAGAGAGCCATTTCCTCCCCCCCTCTTCTTTTGAAATTGCAGGTTTATTATCGCTGGTTGCCAGACCTGAAGACCTTGTTTGTTGCAATGAAGACCATCAACTAGGCCAGTTTAAAACCAGCCAAACCAGCCAGCCTTCTTTTCCCCTTTCCAAGTAACAAAGGATGGCTGTAAACGAGATCCCATCTGCATATGACTGCATTTTGTTTCTGCCATCTCCCATCTGCATATGAATCTGTGTTTGTGTTCCCTTCTCTCTCTCATACACCCCCCCTCCCTGGTTGTTTTGTTTAATAAACCATGGCCCCCTCCCTTTCTTATTTCTCTTTGCCTATTTTGAATTTATGTTTTCTAGTCTTGTTAATGATTTTATTTTTGTGACAATCTTTGCTGTTTTGTATGTTATGTTTCTCACCATGCTATGTTGCTGAATGCATCCAATTGTTGGATTTCAATATACATGCCAGCACAGAACAAACATGCTTTTCCCCCTTCATGGTGTGCCTATGAATGAAAACTCTCTCTTTCACTTTGAATCCTTCCTTACAGGTCTCTCTTGCTTTGTGTTACCCTGCTCAAGTATGCATTAATCACACAGCTTCGTCAGTTAGTAATAACACCTTTCTCGGTATTTGGCAATCTTGTAACATAACTATCCCTTGGCAGCTAGACTATAAAACTAGATATTATAATGAGACAAACAATGACAACAGGAAAGCATGTGCTGATTGTGTTCCCTTGTTTGATTTTGGTGAAATTTTTGAAACTTTGTATAACTTCTCTAAAGACAATGTAGTTCTTATGTGGAAAAAATGCATATTTGTCAATACCCCAGAATTGGTCTGGTACATTTACATTTCTGACAACACACCCAACATTTCTGCCACAGTCGCTCATATGGAAAGTATGGTACAAAGCAATCCTTTATCACAAGGAACTGATGCCTTGTTTGATTGGGACAGTTTGTTTTCCTGGCTACCTAATGCTGGGTGGCTCAAAAAATTGGTTTTTAGTATTATAATGTTTGTAGTATTCTGTGTAGCAATCTGTTGCTGTGTACAATGTATTCCTCCCCTGTTGAACCTGTGTAGGCCTCCCTCTTCTGTCCATTTCCTGGATAAGAACCAACTGCAGCCTCTGATGACTGGACAAATTCACATAGACTGTCAGAAGACAAAACCATGTCCCGTTTTCTCGGATGAAAAACTCTAGGACTCTTATTAAAAGAAAAAGGAGGAGATGTTGCTATGATGGCCTATGCCCTAGGATTGTGTAAGAGCTGGACGGCGCATAGGTGGGACTTCCATGAGGCTTGGAACAAAGGGACAAAGGAACAAAGAAGGCCATGAGGCTTGGCCATGCGGTTTTGGAACAACAGGAAATGAGAGAGGGGCTAATAGGTGGAGGGAAGTTGTACCAAGATTTGAATCCATTGGCCACAGGTGTAACTTTGCCAGTATAACCTTGCTATTGGCTACAGGTATAACATTGTCATTGGCTGTTTGTAACCATGTGATGCCTTATGTAACCACCCACTGTAACAGGTAATAAAAAGGGGAGGCAGCCTTTTGTCTAGTGTTGCTTCACCCTGAGAAATGTGCTTGGATGCATGTCTCTTTTAATTCGGCTATCGTGAAGGACCCGCCATTGATTGGGGCACAATGAGGTGCTTCAGCTTTGTACCTAAGGTTGGACTAGAACAGGGTTTTCAAACTTTTCACCCATTGTACCACCTTTAGGATATGGCAATATCCCAGTACCACCAGTCACCTAGCACAAGGCTTTTCAACCAGTGGTACGGGTACCACCTGTGGTACATTGGCACCTGGCAGGTGGTACACGACCATCCTAGAAAAATGATAGCGGGGGAGGGGAATGAGCTGAACCGGTGACAGCACCACACAAGCCTGAGCGAGAGATGGCTGGAGCTGCAGGGCTGGCAGGGCTCAGCGGAAGCACCAGGATCAGCGCTTCTTTGGGACTATCAGGTGACCTCTGCGTGGCAGCAAAGGACTGGTTTTCTGTATCGCCTTCTTGCCGTCTCCTAGTGGTCCTTTGGAGTTTTGCAAACCGAAAATGCTTGGCCGCCTGTGATCATCAAACGTTCTTGACCAAGTAAGCGATGTAATAGATTGGAATCAAAGAAACATTTCCATACCGTTGCTAAGAAACTACATGAACTTTATCAACCAGAAGTCAAACTCAACTGGAAGACATTCTTGACTTTACCTTGAGCGGTATAATATCTCGCCGGATGATACGAGGAAGTTGGGGGAAAAGGAAGAGGAACGGGAAGTGCATAACAGAAAAAGCACCCGGAACTTTTTTATAGTACACATACCATTAAAAAAGTGTACTTTAAAATTCTTCGCGATGGTGATTCTTCCGTTTCCTCATTTCCGGCACTGTGTCCCCCTTCTTTTAAAATCCTCCCTGGAAGGAAGACATCTTTTCCATGTTACCTTACAATATTAAGCCGCTACCTATAAATAAATATACGCATATATGTGCACACACGTACGGTCGCTCCGCCTCCCCCACTTGCGTCTAAGGAAGGAAGCGGAAGTGACGTCTTGGGCTTAGTAGTTAGTGGAGAGCCGGAAAGAGGGAGGGTTAAGGCTCGGGCCTGGGAGCCGGAGGGAGCCGCAGAGCAGCTGTTACTGCCTCTGCCGTAGCTGCCCTGACCCTCCAGGTACGCGGTGGGTTTTTATCGTGCGCATGCGCGAGGAGCCCTCTTCTCTGTCGCCCTTCGACCCTCGTGACGGGGCCGCCGGGAGAAAGTTGGTTGCCATAGAGACAGGAGTTCGGTGGGGGAACGGGAGTGCCGGCAGCGCCAGGGAGGGAGGGAGGGAAGGGGGGGCGCTGCCGGTGAAGCGATGCCTCGTTGGGGAAGCTGTGGGGCGCCGGGGCTGGCGCGCTCCAGCGAGGGTGTCCTGTCGAAGAGGGGCGAGCTTCCCCACGAGCGCGAGGAGAAGGCAGAGTTTGCCAGCTAGGGTGAGGAGTGCGGCGGACTCCCCACGATTGTTGCGGGGCTCATGGGAGGGAGGTCGGTTTCATTGCACAGAGGCAGGGCGGCGGCCGGGAGGTTTCTCTGATGGGTGTCGCCTCGGGAAGTTAGAGGAGGGGATGGATATGGGGGGGGGCTTGCTATGGTAAAGGAGGGAGGGGTCCTTATGCTACTTCCTCTCCCCCTCTCGGGTATTCTGTTAAAATTCGTGTGAAGCAACAGCCTGGCCCATGGAGGTGGGAAGAGTGGGTTGAGGTTCCTTCTGTTGCCTTGAGGTTGATTGATCTGCCAGCTTCACTGGTGGTGGTGGTGGGGAGTCTTGATATATCACACCCGCATTTACTTTCTCTTCCCCCCCTCCCCCCCTTGACAAGGCACCTAAAAGTTCATGTGACTTTCTCGACGGAGTATTTATGAACTTGTGCAGTGAGGTTTGCTTCCTCCTCTCCAATTTCTGCTGCTGCCTTTAAGGATGTTGAATTGCTGTTTTGTTTGTGCCGTAGGCTTAGGAATGATGGCAGTTGTGTATTCCAACTCGAGAGCAACCGGTTTTAGGAAGGCTGTGAACTGAAGGGAGCTGGATAAAGCAGCATTGCACAAAGGACAAAAGGAACAAGTGGTGCAGTTTGCAGGAACCTGTTGAATATTCTATGAGCTGTTTTTACTCTAGTACAGTAATTTGTATCCCACAAACTGCTTACCTTGGCTCTACAAGGTGTACTTCCATTTCTTTACCAATAGTATAGCTTTTCTGTAGTCCACTGGGAAGATTTGAAGAAATGGTCTTGCATTTTATCACTTGTTTACATGGGCTACCTGAGTGGTTTGGTTGTAGTGTGAAAGTATCTGCCTAGCTATACTTCAACACAATTTCATTCTGCCTGTCTTGGTGTTTCTTTTTTGTTAGTTTCCAATGATGAGACTGTATATGAAAAGATACCCATAACTGAGATTTTCCTATAGTTTATTAGGAGTTGTTTTAGGGATGGGGAATTTCTTTAGCTTCTCCTTTGCTTTCATCAATATTACAATCTTAAGAATATACATGTAGTCCTTGACTTAACAACCTTTCATTTACTGATGGTTCCAAGTTACACCAGCACTGAAAAAAGTGACACTTGACATTTTTTTTATATTAAAAATTCTTTTATTAAAACAATCAACATTGAACATAAAATCATAGTATGCATCAATCATCATAGCACCTGATATACAACACTAAGTATTAATCTTTGTAAACGTCTGGTCCGGTAAACATTTTTCACTCCTCACATCAAGCTTCAACTATACGCCTGTTACACTTTATTTGATTGGTGTTTCTCTTATAAATAGTCTATCCACTGTTTCTAGTCTATCACATATTAGTCATCTCAGTGTTAGTACAATCTTTTATGATCCCTAGCCAAAGATCCTGAGGTAGAAGTTTAATAACCTGAGGTAAATCTTATATATGGTTTGTCTACTGTATCCAGTCTATCACATATTGTTCATTCGCGCTTCTGAATTAACTTCGTCTCAGTAATAGTGCAATCTTTTATAGTCCCTAACCAGAGATCCTGAGGTAGAAGTTCCACAACCTGAGATAGAAATTCACTCCGCCTTTTCAATATTAAAGCTAAAAACATTAAGCATAAGATCATATTAAGAGACATTCGTCCTAGAACATAAACATACAACATTAGGTGTTAGTTTTTGTAAACGTTTGATTTGGTAAACATTCTTCCCTCCTCACGTCGAGCCTCAACTAAACGCCAGATACATTTTGTTTGATTGGTGTTTCTCTTGTATATAGTCTATCCACTGTTTCCAGTCTGCCAAATATTGTTCATTGGAGCGATCCTTCAAGTATGCTGATATTTTCGCCATTTCCGCCAAATTTGTTACTTTCAAAGTCCATTCTTCCATAGGCGGTATTTCTGGATTCTTCCAGTATTGTCCCACCAACAGTCTTGCTGCTGTGATCAAGTTCAGAAATAAGTTCGTCTCTGAGGTAGTGCAATCCTTTGTGATCCCTAACAAAAAAACCTGAGGTAGAAATTCAATACGCTTTTTGAAAATGGTTTGGCGTGTCCACCATATCTTCCTCCAGAAGGCTTTGATTTTTCTGCATGTCCACCATACATGAAAGTAGGTAGCCTCCCCGTCACCACACCTCCAGCATTTGGGCTGGGAGTCTGGATAGATGAGTGATATTTTTTTCGGGTCTAGGTGCCATCTATAGAACATCTTGTAGAAGTTTTCCCTTAAGTGTTGCGATTTCGTAAATTCTACATTTCTCACCCAGATTTTCTCCCACGTGTCCATGGTGATAGGATGCCCAAAGTCTTGTTCCCACTTTACCATACAGTTCTTGACTAGCACGGTTTCAGAGTCCATTTCTATCAGAATGCTGTACACTCGTTTGATGTGCATGACCCCCTGCTCTCTAATCTGTTTAATTAGATTCTCGTCAGTCTGGGATAAACCCTTCTTCTTGTCTTTATGCCACCGTGATTGCAGTTGTAGATATGATAGCCAGGTACCTCCTATTCCTTCATCTGCTAGTGTTGTTTGGGGTTTCAAGGAGAACCCATTTTCTTCTTCCAGTACAAGTTTACTGTAGGGCACTACTACTTGCCCTTGGGATATGTTTACATCCCCTATTGCGTGTCCGGGGATCGTCCAGATGGGGATCTTGTCGTGTAGAAGGTGTTTATATTTCTTCCAGACACATAACAATGGGATTCGTAGTGGGTTCTCCTTGAAGTTCTTGTCTGCCTTTTTGTCATACACCAAGTATGCGTGCCAGCCGAATAGGAGACCATGCCCTTCAACATTCAATATTCTATCATTCGTCATGTTGATCCAGTCAGTACGCGCCACCAGTGTTGCTGCGTAGTAGTATAGCTTTAGATTAGGCATTTTTAGTCCCCCTCTCTCCCTTGTGTCCTGGATGATTTTTAGTTTTACCCTCGGTCTCTTGCCATCCCAAATATATCTGTTGATGCCCTTCTGCCAGTTGTCCAAGTCCATATCCTTTTTGAGTATGGGCAGCATTTGAAAGAGAAATAGAAATCTTGGCAATACGTTCATCTTTACTGCTGCTATCCTGCCCAGCAGGGACAGTCGTAGTGTTTTCCACCTTTCCAGATCTGCTTGTATCTTGTTCCACAGCACCTCGTAGTTATTCTTGTATAATTTTGCATTCGTTGATTCTATCTCCACTCCTAAGTATTTAACTTTCTTGACTATTTCACAACCCGTTATTCTTTCCAGGTCCTGTTTTGCTTTGTTGTCTAGATTTTTGACTAGCATCTTCGTTTTTGATATATTTACTTTGAAGCCTGACACCCTACCATAGTCTTCCATTATCTCCATCAATCTCCTTGCTGACTGTATTGGTTGCGACATTGTCACCAGCAAGTCGTCTGCAAAGGCACATAGTCTGTAATCTTGTTGTTTAATCTGTATGCCCTTTATTTCCTCTGCCGCTCTTATCCTGTTCAGTAGAATCTCCAGCGTTAGGACAAATAGCAGGGGTGACAGCGGGCAGCCCTGTCTCGTGCCTCTCTCTATGTTGAATGAGTCTGTTAGGTCTCCATTAACAATGATCTGGCCTGTTTGTTTCTGGTAAATTGCCAGTATGGAGTTGAGAAACTGTGCTCCCATTTTCATCTTCCGGACCAAGTTCGTCAGAAACGGCCAATTCAGTCTGTCGAAGGCTTTTTCTGCATCCACAAACATAAGGGTGGCGGGTACCTGGTTGTGCCTGTCCAGGTACTCTGTTATGTTCAACAGCTGTCTCACGTTGGTTTTCATCTGGCGTCCTTGTATAAATCCCCTTTGGTCCGGGTGTATTGTTTTTTGTAGTACAGTCATTAATCTATTGGCCAAAATTTTTGTGAAGATTTTGTAGTCCGTGTTTAGTAGTGAGATGGGTCTGTAGTTTGCGGGTTGTGTGTTATCTTTCCCCTCCTTGGGGATTAACGAAATGTAGGCTATTTTCCAGGATGGTGGGACTTGGCCTCCTTCTTGTATGTTGACAAATAGCTTTCTGAGGGGTTCTAACATCTCCTCCTGGAGATACTTGTAGTAAGTCGCTGTTATCCCATCCGTCCCGGGCGATTTTCCTGTTTTCAGTTGTTTGATCGCTGAGTGTATTTCCTCCTTTGTGATTAAGGCATTCAGGGCCTCTCTTTGTGTGTCGGTGATTGCCTGTATCTTTTCGTTTTGTAGAAACTTATCTATCTCTTTGTCCTGTGTCTTCTCCTCGGCATATAGCTTCGAGTAGAACTCTGTGAAGGCTTTCTTGATGGTTTCTTGTCGAAATTCCTCCTTGCCTTTGTATTCTATCTTTTCAATTATGCGGGATTTCTGTTTCTTTCTTATGATGTAGGCCAGCCATCGACCCGGTTTGTTGGCCTTGCAGAATGTCTTATGTTTTGCATATTGTATATTCCTTGCAACTTGGTCTGCCATCAACATGTCAAATTGCTTTCTTAAGATCTTGATTCCTTCTTTGGTGACTTTGTCTTCTGGTCTTTTTATTAATAGCCGCTCCCTCTTACTTATCTCATCTTCTAACTCTTTTCTTTTTTGTTCTTGTTTGCGACGGTGCCTGTTATTCATGTCCATAAGAATCCCGCGCATGTACGCCTTGCTGGCATCCCAAATCATTTCTATCGGTGTTTCGTTGTTCATATTTATGTTGAAGAATTCCTTCATAGCATTTTTGCATTCAGCCACCTTTTCTTGGTGTCTAAACAGGTTTTCATTAATTCTCCAGGATCTCCTCTGTTTCAAGCCGTGTCTTAGTTCCATCCTCACAGGGTTGTGATCTGTTAGCACTTTGGGTAGGATTTTCACCGCGTTTAGACAAACTAGCAAGTCGCTAGATGTTAATATAAAGTCAATTCTGGAGAATGATTGATGTCTGTCAGAGAAAAAAGTGAATTCTTGTTCTTTGCCGTGCCTTTCCCTCCATACGTCTGTCAGTTCGAGGTCTTCCTTCATGTCAAAGAAGGATTTAGGCAACTTGGAGTGCTTTTGTGGGTTAGGTGCAGTTCTTTTTTTGTCTAGGGCGGTCTCTATGACCCCGTTCCAGTCGCCCAGTATAATGTAAGATCTGTAGTTAAGTTGTATTAATTTCTTGTGTATCCTTTTGTAGAATTTGCCTTGTTGTTGGTTAGGTGCGTATATGCCCATTAGTAGAATCTTCTTGTCTTCTTGTGTTATTTCAATTGCCAGGTATCTACCCTGGGGGTCAGACTCTATTAGTTTAGCTATTACATGTTTCTTTACATATATAACAATCCCATTCTTTTTTCTTGGCGCCGCTGCCACAAAGTGTGCGCCTAGTTTGTAATTGATCAGGTATTTCTGGTCTGCCGCTCTGATGTGTGTTTCTTGTAGGCAGATTATATCGCTTTTACCTTGGTTTAGGTAGTGGAGTATTTTTCTCCTTTTCTGGGGGGAGTTTAGTCCGTTAACATTCCAAGTCAAATATTTAGTTGTCATTATCTGTTTCAGGATACTCTTGCGAGACCACTTCTGTTCTTTCTCCTGCTTTCTTCTTTGGTCTCGTTCCCATGATATCCGGATTGGTGCTCATATTGAGTTGTGGGGTCTTGTCTTGCTGGTGTGTGCGTTTGGTAGTGGATCCAAGTAGCCTGCCCTCCGTAGACTGCTCTGCTTCCTTGTTTTTGTTGCCCTCTGTTCTCCGTGCCATCGTATCTCGAGGTGGTCCATTCCTTTCTTCTGCTACTGTCTGTGCTTCTGCGTGGTTTGCTCGTTGATCTCGATCCCTCCCGCTTTTCAGTGGTCCATCTGCGTCTTCCCTCGTAGTGTATTGAGGGCCGTCCGGCTTCAGTTCCTTTTCAAGGAAGTCTTTGGCTTTCTGGACCGAGTTCAAGTAGTATCTTTTGTTTCTATAGAGAAGTGACATCCCTGCTGGGGTTTCCCATCGATAGTGCAGAGCGCGTGGTCTCAGTTCGTTGATCAGGAATTTGTAGTCCTTTCTGTCTCTCAGCATCGCCGGGGGGATCTCTTTCAGTACCTTCACCTCCTGCTCCTCTATGTAAAATTTCTTTTTATAGGAAGTGACGGAGATGAGGTTCCGGAGCCCCTGAGTTGCAAAATGGATGACCACGTCTCTTGGTTGATGCCTGTTTGCTGACCTCCATGAGCCAACTCTGTAGATTCTATCGAATTGCCACGCAATCTCTTCGGTTTTCTTACCCAGAAATGTTGCCAGGGCCCCTACAAAGGTCCTGAGCAGGCCTGCTTGGGTTTCGTTTGTTGTCTCATTCCACCCTCTAAACCTGATTGCAGACGCCATTTGCCAGTATTGCATCATGGTGGACTGGTCTTGGGCCACCCCTTTCATCTCTGCTATCTGTCCCTCTATGCGGTTCTCCACTTCTTCCATCCTCTTTTCCGTATTCTCCCTGATTTCCTGAAGGTTCTTCTCCATTTCATCCTCTATTCTCTTATAGTGTGCTTGCATTGCCTTCTTCATTTGGTCCAGGTCTGTGGCCATCGCTCTGCGTTGTTCTTCCCACTTTCTCTCTAGGTCTCTACCTTGGTCCGCCAACATCCGTTTTATGTCTTTGCATCTTTCCTCCATCTTCTGTTCTGCTTCTATGCATCTTTTCTCCATCCTTGTGTCCATTTCCTCTAATTTTCTGTCCATGCCATCCATCCTTTTTATCAGCGTCTCTATCGTCTCTTTTAGTTCTTGGATCATGTGTGCCGTTGGGAAGGCATGGGTTGGCGTATGGGTCTGAGGGCCTGCAGTTGGATGGGGGTGTGTGGGGGTGAGTGGGGTGTTGCCTGGTTGATTAGAGGGCTGGGCCGGGGAGGATGCAGCTCCCTTTGTGTGTGGCAGTTTGGTCTGTTTTGTTCGTTTGGCGGCCATTTTGAGCTTCTCCTCCTGTTGGTCTGTCAACCCTTAAAGCCACCCCTTACTGCAAAGAGTTGTGAGAGAATTGTTCCTGTGCAAGATTATCAAGCTGATAGGGTAGATTGGATCAAATTCTTCTGTTAAAAGTTAGCAAGTGTTCATGTCTCACAGTTCATATTTTAACAGCAAAATAGTAGTCCACTAGGGGCCGTAATTTGTTTTCAGGTAAACTTTGTAGTACTGGCAGGGGTGATACAAAGAGGAGAGGATCTGGGGCTTGGGGCTTGTGCAGATGGCCCTTTTCTCAAGGTGCAGTACAACTAATCTTCAGGCACATAAACAGTCAGGCTTCAGGCTTTTGAGTAGTTTCTCAGGAGGTAAGCTCTAAACGTGACTCATTCCTTCTGAAGCCTCATTTTAGCCAGGGAAAATTAGTCCTTTCCTAAAGCTTCTGGGTCTGGATTCCCCAAGCTCGCCACCCGCTGTGGGGGAGGAAGGACGGCGTTTCTATAAGGTTTTCCCCCCCCTTCTTATCTTTGTTGCTTTGCCTCCGCTCGCCCTCTCGGTCTTCTCCTCCTCCGCCCGCCTGGCTCCTCCTTGCCGCCTCCGGTACCTTTTCGGGGTTTGGGGGGGGTCTTCTGAGGGTTCTCCTCCCGCCGCTGGTCTCTCCCTGCGGCTAGCGTCCCTCGGCGCGCTCTTCGACCCCCGCAGGTCTCACCGATGCCGTTCGCCGCTCGCCGTCTTCTCCCCGCTCTCGCCGGCTCCCTTCGGCTGCACGGCCTCGCGGCTTCTTCGGGCCTGCCGGCTGGCCGGCCGCCGCCGGCCTCCTCGGCCCCGTCCGCTGTTCTCCCGGGTCCCTCGGCGGCGATTTCGGCCCCGTCCGGGCGAGCCGAGGGTCCTCTTCGGAAGCGCCCTCTTTTCTGGCGCTTCCCTCTCTCGGCAAACCGCTTTTTTAAGCTGACACTTGACATTTTTCACACAACTGTAGCAGCATCCCTCTGTGGTCACATGATCAAAATTCAGACATTTGGTAATTGGCATGTATATGATGGGCGCAGTGTCCCAGGATCATGTGATCACCTTTTGCGACCTTCTAGCAAGCAAAGTCAATGGGGAAGCCAGATTAACTTAATAACTGTGTTATTAATTTTAACAACTGCAGTGATTCATTTAACAACTGTGGCAAGAAAGATCGTAAAATGGGGCAAAACTTAATTGTCTCACTTAGCAACAGAAATTTTGGGCTCAGTTGTGATCGTAAGTTGAGGACTACTTGTATTTTGAACATTGCTTAGTTGTGGTTTGCTCTGGTCTGGACTCCTTTTGAAGAAGAATCTGTGTGCTCATAGAAAGTCTGGGTGCAACATGTTTATCCATGTGTTTGTGCACACATGTAACGTGACAACATTTCCTATTTTTACAGGGGGGGGAGAGATGGCTGAAATCAGTGACCTTGACCGTCAGATTGAACAACTGCGGCGCTGTGAACTCATCAAGGAGAGTGAGGTCAAAGCCCTCTGTGCAAAGGCCAGGCAAGTGTTTGTAGACTTCTGAGCAGTAGCTGCTTTTATACTACAGCAGCGGTTCTCAACCTTTTCCGGGGCTCGACCCCGGCCCGCATCGCGCATGCGCGGCGCGACGGGCGCATTGCGCATGCGTGGCACGACGGCCCGAATCGCAAAGGGGGAAAAAAATGGCGGACCAAAAAAAATGGCCGACCCAAAAAAAAATGGCGGGCCCACATCGCGCATGCGCGGCGCGACGGCCCGCATCGCAAAGGGGGAAAAAATGGCCAACCAAAAAAAATGGCGGGCCCGCATTGCACATGCGCGGCGCAACGGCCCGCATCGCAAAGGGGAAAAAAATGGCGGACCAAAAAAAAATGGCCGACCAAAAAAATAAAAATAAAAATGGCCGACCAAAATAAATAAATAAATGGCGGGCCCGCATCGCGCATGCGCGGCGCAACGGCCCGCATCGCAAAGGGGAAAAAATGGCGGACCAAAAAAATGGCCGACCCCCCAAAAAATGACGGACTGCGGTGTTTCGCAACCCCCGTGAAATGGTCGTTCGACCCCAAATGGGGTCGCGACCCACAGGTTGAGAACCGCTGTACTACAGCATGCAGCTGATGATGTGAAAGGCAATTCCAGATGACACAACTCCCTTTTCCTTCCAACAGAGAGATCTTGGTGGAAGAAAGTAATGTCCAGAGAGTAGATTCCCCAGTAACAGTGAGTAAGGGTTTGTGGGGGGGGGATGCTTCATAATACCTTAGACTGGTGTCTTTTATTTTTTTTATCCTTGATGCTTTTTTTCCAGGTTTGTGGGGATATCCATGGCCAGTTCTATGACCTTAAAGAGCTATTCAGGGTGAGTATTGAAACACACTAGTTCCATGCTGCCTTCTGCTGCTTTTTGCTTTCTTTCTCTAGATTCCCTAATTTTATGAGTAACTGTTTTGTGTGTTCCATGTCTTCATGTGTCAGGTGGGTGGCGATGTACCTGAGACCAACTATCTTTTCATGGGAGACTTTGTTGACCGAGGCTTCTACAGTGTTGAAACATTCTTGCTGCTGCTGGCACTCAAAGTAAGGAAAGCCCCGATAAGTTAACATTAATTTTTTATTTTTTATTTAAAAGTCAATATGTGTTGGCAATGATGCAAGTTTGGCTAATACCTTTTTAAATCTGTAGGCTAAGCTGAATGGATCCACTTCTTTTTACAGGTCCGTTACCCGGACAGAATCACCCTTATCCGTGGCAATCACGAAAGCAGGCAGATCACCCAGGTATATGGGTTTTATGATGAGTGCTTGAGAAAATATGGCTCTGTCACTGTGTGGCGCTATTGCACTGAGATTTTTGACTACCTCAGCCTCTCTGCCATTATTGATGGCAAGGTGAGTATGGAAGTATAATTCTTGAATCATGATGAATTGTGGATCTGAAGGAGATCAGATTCTGATTTGAAAGACTTACTGGGGAAAGTAAGGTAAAGTAGGGGGGAAAAGTAAGGTAAGGTAAGGTAAGTAGGGGGGAAAACAACATTTTACTTGCCAAGAGATGTAATTATGGGCTAATCACTATGGGCTAATCATTATGGGCATATGGCTGATTCAAAATGAATGTTTTCTCGTAATTCAAATCCAGCACTCAATTGTTTTTAATCAATTGCATAACTGAATATCAGAGACTGTAAAGGGGTAGTGGGGCACATAGATATTGTGTCTCTGGGGTAAGGTGATCAGAGAAAAAAGTGACAGTTTAAAGATGGAGGGAGGTCCATGATGTATATTGTATAAGTGTGTCTTTTCTGTTCAGATTTTCTGTGTCCATGGTGGCTTATCCCCATCCATCCAGACACTGGACCAGATCCGAACGATAGATCGCAAACAAGAGGTCCCTCACGATGGCCCCATGTGTGATCTTCTATGGTCTGACCCTGAAGGTACAGCTATGAGTCTTTCTTTTTCTGTTTGTGTGAATATTAGCTCGATAGTAGACACTGTAATGGCTAAAGTTGTGTACAGGTTTGGTGGAATCTGATAGGAATTGCACATGCCAAAAGTAGTGTTGAAGAGCATTGTGTTTGTAATTCTGACTCAAAATTATACTAGAACAAAAAGAATTAGTTGGTGTTACTACATACCCTGATGAGATTGAAGTAGTTGAAGAGAGACCGCAGCAGATTATATCCCAAGCACATTGCAGTAAAATTAAAGGTTTCCCCTGCCTAGCCATGTCCAACTCTAGGGCACGTTGCTCATCTCTGTTTTTTGGCCAAGGGAGCCAGTGTTGCTGAAGAGAGTTTCCATGGTCATGTGGCCAGCATATGCCTACGGTAGGTGTACAGAATGCTGTTACCTTCCCACCAAAGTAGTACCTATTTATCTACTCATATTTGCATGCTTTCAAACTGCTAGGTTGGTAGGAACTGGGGCAGGAATGGGAGCTCACCCCATCATGGGGCGCTCAGGTCTCAAACCCGGGCTGTCAGCTTTTCAGCTGACAATCTCAGCATCTACATTGCGGAAGACATATATAATAAATTTTGCATGGATTTGCAGTCATCAGCAAATCAAATAAATGGTAAAACTCTTTTAAGTCTTCCACTAAAGATAGTCAGACATTTTGTATTTCCATCTCCATTTCCTTCCCACTCCCAGAATTATTGTTTTAGAAGATTTTTTAAAAGGGAAAAAGAACAGCGTTGTATGGTGGAATATGGGTGGTGGTACGAGGTGTTCTACAGCAGGGGTCTCCAAACTTGGCCCTTTTATGACTTGTGGACCTCAACTCCCAGAATTCTCAGCCAGGCACGCTGGCTGAGGAATTCTGGGAGTTGAAGTCCACAAGTCATAAAAGGGCCAAGTTTGAAGACCCCTGTTCTACAGTGTCTCCTTGTCAGCTGATTGGCTTTCTTCTATTAGCTTGCAAGACCAGATGTTTCCTTTTCCTAGCATTTGCCTGCCATTTGGGCTCCCGTGTGTCGATATTCTCTTCTAGACACTACAGGCTGGGGGGTAAGTCCTCGAGGTGCTGGCTATTTATTTGGCAGCGATGTGGTAGCGCAGTTCAACGCAGCAAATGACATCGACATGATTTGCCGGGCACATCAGCTGGTCATGGAGGGGTACAAATGGCATTTCAACGAGACCGTTCTTACCGTGTGGTCAGCCCCCAACTATTGCTACCGGTGAGAAACTGCCACAGGGTATGCCTGTGAAGAGGAAGAACTGTGGGATGGGGAGAGGGAGATTGAAATTAGCTGAATGTGTTGTCCAGGGATGTGCGGCATTGATAAAACCTAAATCACACAAATTTGACCTCTCTTCTCTCTTCCAACCACAGCTGTGGGAATGTTGCAGCCATCTTAGAACTGGATGAACACCTTCAAAAGGAATTTATCATCTTTGAAGCAGCCCCTCAAGAAACCCGAGGCATCCCATCTAAGAAGCCTGTTGCGGACTACTTCCTGTGAATGCTGCTTTTCCCTCGTCCCCCTTGTGCGGCTTCTGTTTCCTATTCTGGATGGAGTGGTCAGCTTCCCTTTCAGCCTTTGGCAGGGGTTCAGCTCTCTTCTTTCCTTCTCTCCCTTACCTTGGCCCTCGCCCAATAAATTCTCAGTTCTGGACTCCTTAGACTGAATTAGCCATCTTTTCCCAACATTGCTGATTCCTGGGCAATCCCTAGGATTGCCATAATTGGTATATCCCCCCACACCACCACTAAAAAAAACACTTTTTTTAGGATTTCTACCTGTGGAAAAACCTGGAACTTTGTCAGCTCTTTCCATGAAAAGAAGTATCAGCCCAGGAATGAAGAAAAGTTGTAGTTCTTTAAAGTTCTCTAGTTTTGTAGAGAAGTCACTGACCGATTTCTTGAGCAACTGTTGATGGGGCTTTTCTAATGAAGCAGCATTGTCCAAGCTGGTGCCCTCCAAATGTATTGGCCCTAAAACTCCTATCATCCTAGCCAACATGGCCATTCTGAATTAGATGATGGGAATTGTAGCATAATCAAATCTGGAGGACACTAATTTAGAGAAGGCTGTTTTAGAAGAACTGGAAGTTATTGCTTAGAGAATATATACATTATAAAGAACTGGATTCAGAAATAAGGAGAAGCCAACTTGATCAAAGAATATCTGGTCTTATTAAAGGAGCTAATTATCTGGACTAATTCCTCTCCTCCTGTCGGGTCACTTAGATACTTCCTTTATTCTTTTTCCTTTTGTCAGCTGACTTTGGAACTCCATGGTTTTGGTGCCACTCTGAAAGATTTAAGCAAAGAACAGGAAGTGCTTCAAACTCCGCTGTTTTGGGTTGCTGGAAGACCTGCAGTGCTGAGGGGTTTTGGCACTTCAGTCTGTAATTTGCTTCAATTATGTGGAATAGTTTGAGCTAATATAGGAAGTCCTTCCTTTGTGTTCCATCGCTCCTGATTCCCACTCTGCCCCTTAAAAGCTATATGGCCAGTGGAAGACAAGACTGTCCCCAGCATATTATACCAAAAAATACTGATCTTGCAAAAAGATTTTTTGTGGTCACTGGAGGATCCAAATGCTCTCTGGAATCCATTGAGCTTTGGCGATGAGTTTATTAAATCTTTTATTGGCAGATCTGGTTCTCTTACTTCTTCTCCTTCTCCCTGACTATGGAGATTGGGACCACATCATGTTTTCTCTCTTCTCCCTGTGATCTTGTGCCCCTGTGGGGATGAGGTAGCCACACCTGTAATCCCCAGGCTGACATCTTCCCCTTCCTTTCTTTACCTTTATTCCTGTGAAGGAATGTGCAGTCCAGGTATCTATTTAGAGTTAGAAGGGGGAACTTCCTGCCATCTCCCATGGTCTGTCTCTTGCTCTAATTTTATTTTGTTTTCATTTTGTTTTTCCTATTTACAACTTTTAGATAAAAAATAAAATTAAGAAAAATTGAGTTTCTTGTACATTGTGTATTTGTACTGCCACATCATTTATGAATGAGTGCTACAGAAATATCTGCAAATATGTCTTTTCTTATGATAGTTAATTTCCTAATTAATTTGGTAGTGGCTGAGAAAGGAGGATGATTTTAATACATTCACTGTAGTTGCAGATGAAAATAAGAGAATTTGCATGTTTAATAAAATGCTCAGCTTTTGTTGGCCAGCACTGCCGACATGGACCATGTGCGCAAAATCGGCCGGCGTTATAAAAAGGGAACTCCCATTGACTTGTTTTTATGCTCTGATGATGTCGGCAATGCTGGCCGACGAAAGCTCAGCATTTTATTAAACAAATCCTAGTTTTGATATTATCCTGGTGTTCGTATTTATTTGTTTTTACTACATGGCATCACCCAGGATTCGAATTTTTAACATAATTAGAGACAGATACACACACACATATATACATATACATACATACATACATACATATACATGTGCCCTACCACATAACACTCCAATATCAGTGCTAAGATGACATGTTGTGCAGACATATGTAAGAATATGTACTTGTATGTTAGTCTTTCTAAGATGTTTTAAAAGGAATAGCTGAAGCATAGCCACCACTTAAGTCAGGAAATCGAAGAGAAATTTTCTACTTGGGAAGTAATTGAAAAAGGAAGTTTGAATGTGAGTGTCTCAACTTCAAAATGTACAGTCTGTTGCAGCCTTTGTGGGATTTAATTATAAACTATGTTGATATAAACAAGCTCTACTTCCTTAAATGGAATAGGAAAACACCATGAAATTTTGCAAGCAGAAGCAAATAAAATGCAGGTATCCAGGTTGTGCAGGGGTTAAAACATCGATGGCTGTGAGCCAGGATAGCCAGAGGGAGGTCCATAGACACGAGCTGGAGGCGGGTAGGGTGCAAAACTGAACTTGAAAGGAGAGAATGAGGAAGCTTCTGGTGTTTCTGCACTTCCAAGGAAAGGAACCACATCCAGGCTGGCCCAGCTCACTGGGAGCATTGGTCTGTAATCGGCTTGCTCAGGAGGAGACTTGGTAGGGGGAGAAGATGGAAGAACTGCTATTTCTTTGCTTGGGCTGAGGAAAAGCATAGCATAAGTCAGCACCTAAGACAGAACTTGTAGGTCATTGGCTGAACCTGCCTAGCCTCCCATTTTTGTGGTTCACAACAATTGTGCTTTCCCTTATATAGCTCAGAGGATTTTCATTCTGATTTCCCTGCATAAGGTATTTCTAACCTTCCTTAGTCCTTTCTCATTCCACTGAAAACATTCCCTTTTCTTCTTGCAATATCCTATTTGATGTAAATCAGGTGTCCAACCTTGGCAACTTTAAAACTTGTGGACTTCAACTCCCAGAATTCCCCAGCCAGACTTCTGGGAGTTGAAGTCCACAAGTCTTAAAAGTTGCCAAGGTTGGACACTCCTGGTGTAAACCATGCATCGTGAATTTTGACTTTCTTATGGGATTGAGTTGAAAGGATAATTGCAAATCAGCCAAATATTCTTTTTAAATATTTTCACATTGGCCTGAAAGCAAGGATGGAATGCAGGATGATATTAACCTATAGGTTATTGCCTCTAGCATCACAGTTGACATTAAAAGATAAGCTTGAGGAAAATCTTGTACATGATTGGAACAGATGTTAATAAAGATGCTGGCTTGGCTCATTTTGATCATATGATCAGTGAAGCAAACTTAATCTACTGAAACATTTGTAGAAGACCCCCAACTCTCTTGTCAAACCTAAAATATTGTTTTATGTATAAAACAAAGCCTTTGCCAGAAAAAGCCAAGAGCAATTTTCAGCGCAGGATTTAGACAATGATCACTCTTGCATAATAAAAATTAATGTAGCTATAAGTAACTCTATTACGTATAACTGCGTCTAAAATATTTGATAGGCATCAGTTATATATCCTTTCTTGGGGCTATATCACTAGACTCCTCTAAGTCCTAAGTGTGACAAATATTGGAGCATGTGCACAAACAAAATGGTTTTGTACAGAATTCATTTGGAGGAGGAGGGGCTTTGTTATGGATAAATTTTCACACTCAATTTAAGTTTCCATGCTGGAGAACCATGCAGTCTTGAGTTGGGGAAAAAATAAATGCCTGTTCTCAAAAGTGGATACATGGAATAGTCTGTGTAAAAATTACTAAAACAATATATTTCTCTAACATATAATGAGGATATTTTCGGGATATGATATTTTTAAGAGCCAGTTTGGTCTAGTGATAAGGCACCAGGGCTAGAAACCAGGATAATCCTGCTTAGGCATGAAAGCCAGCTGGGTGACTGAGTCAGTCACTCTCAGCCCACAATGTCATGGTTCAGGTGACCAGGTGGTTAGTCAATTCCTATGGCAACCATTGGATCAACACTTGGTTGATCTGAAAAAAAGCAGACTGTTTGTGGGAAAATGCTAGGAATAAGGAAAAAAAATTCCAGGTCAGTCCTGCCACTCTGGAGGAAAAGTAACATGGTCCTTTATTAGATAGCAACTAAAATAAACAATCCGAATATCTGAAGTTAGCTAAATGGTCCAGTGGTGAAGGCACTAGACCAGGGGTAGGCAACCTTGGCTCTTTTATGACTCGTGGACTTCAACTCCCAGAATTCCTGAGCCAGCCATGCTGACTGGGAGTTGAAGTCCACGAGTCATAAAAGAGCCAAGGTTGCCTACCTCTGCACTAGACTAACAACTAGGGGACTGTGAGTTCTAATTCTGTCTTAGGCATGAAAGCCAGCTGAGTGATTTGGGCCCAACTCGCTCTCAGCCCAGCTAACCTCACAGGACTGTTGTAGTGGGGAAAAGTAGGAAGAAGGAGTATTGCGATATGATTGCTGCCTTGAGTTGTTTGTAAAAATAATAAAGGCTGAATATAAATAAAATAAATCTACAGAGGTTGCAACACGTTTCCTAAAGACAGAAGAGTGTCAGTCATTAAATTTGGATTGCTGCCTGATACGGGATATAAGCAATTAGCTCACTTTGATATGAAACCACTGGGTGAGCTCAATGATCAATTCAGATTACAGGATCACCGGTACTGATGATCTGTGCAACTCATTCCCAGGCGTGCAAGTGATGACCCAGGATCTGGAGGCTGTGCAGGCCTATATGGGTGAAGAGCAGATTCAGGCTCAACCCTTACAAGACTCAGTGGCAGTGGCCGTGGCTGTTTGGGGCCCTAAGTTTGGGATGTTTCCACTTCTGGTTCTAGATGGGGTTGCACTTTCCTTTTTGGGTTTAGTAAGCAACTTGGGGTTCCTCCTGGAATCACAACTGCTCAAATGGCAGCTATAGAGCCCTTTTATGTGCACCAGCTATGCTCTTCCCTCAACTGCGAGGCCCTTTAAATCAGGGGTGTCCAACCTTGGCAACTTTCAGACCTGTGGACTTCAATCCCAGAATTCCCCTGTCAGCCATAGTTCAATTATGTATTCTTTTAAATATTGCAAGACACCTGGCATTCCCCCCCCCAGTTGGGCAGCTTTAACACCAAATAATGAAATAAATAAATATTCTGTTACCTGCCATAAGGTGAGGATGGCCCCCTTAAACCATGAAAAGCAGCTGGATGTTGTACATAAGCCTCTGCCCCATTGAGATTAATTCCTGCAGGGGAGTAGAAGGAACAGGAAGGCTGTGGAAGTGCAGGGAGTGGCTGTTTTTCCAGAGGCCCCTCTTCCGTCAGGGTGGAGTCACAAGGGCCCTTTTTACTCTCTATGGGAAGGGATGTGCAGAGAAGACAGGAATAGAAGACAAAGTTATAAGTAGGAATTAAACAACTACATGCTGGGAACCTATTTGGCAAAGACGGGGAGCTCTTTATGAAAGAGATGACACAAGGAGGTGAAATGACTGTACACTTAGTTAAGAAAAAAAAATAATTTTGTCCAGCCTATTGGAAATCAAGTGAGGAGATTCTTTTAATTGATTCTTGGAGTTGTTTTTTATTTGAGCTGGCTGTAAGCCCTGTAAACAAACAAACAAAGCTAGACTGTATAACTCAGGTTCTTCTGAGAAGCTTATTTCACTTCAAATAAATGTGAGAAAGAAAGAAGTTTAAAAATAAAACAGTCACAATTGATTAACAATAGAAAGATTAGCCAAGCCCTGCAGGTAGGCACTAGATTCCAGGAGGCTTGGGTAGAAGACACACTCAACAAGACGAAAGGATGGCAGAGGGAAGTTCTAAACAATGTAACTGAGGGGGAGGGATGATGTATTCTGGCTAGGTGAATCGGACAGATTGTACCCCCGGAAGTCCTCTCAAATGGGACCTAAGGGGAGGGGATGGGGGCGTTGCGATAGGGGTGTATATAATGTTATGTGTTTGAATATTTTGGTGTGGTCTCTGGGTTTAGAACTTCCTGTTGAAGTCTCTCACCAGGATCCACCGCGCTTTGCAAACCGCTTTTCTATTTTCTGCAGAATAAACTCTTTTTCTTACCAATCCAATTTTGTTGGTATTTTAATCACGTTTCCAACAAATTGGCGCCCAACGTGGGGCCTTGGGCATCTGTTCCTGCATCTTCGGGAGGCGAGGTCAACTGAGGAAGGCATGCCCCATTGATTTCAATGGTCCAAAGTTGCAGTCGCAGGTCGAGGAAGCAGAACGGAGCCAGGCCCACGGACCAAATAATGATTGGTAAGAACTGAGGAGAGGGGACCAGAGAATTACCAGGACAAGGACTGGGCAACTTCGTGCACGAACCTAGGTGAGTAAAACTTGGGGTAAACCAAGGAATAAAACGTAGGCAGTCGGGGGTGGTTGGGTAGCACAGTTTGAGTCTGAGATCTATGAGAGGTGTGTGTAAGACGCCCCGAGGGTCCACAGGACTGGCAAGACACACACAAGCTGTGGATGTCCCGAGGGTCCACAGGACTGGCAAGACATACACAAGCTGTGGATGTCCCGAGGGTTTGGACTGGCAAGGCGGAGTGAGGGAACTCCTGCGTAAAAGGAGAAAGAGGCTTGGTGAAGTGAACCGTGGTCTCATTAGATTGGTAAGGACAACAAAATTGTGTGGTAAACCAATCATGGGTAATTCAGGAGGGTCCCAGGAGAAGGATTTTGTGAAAAAAGTTAGGAAAAATCCAAAACTAAAAATAGATCCCCACAGCCCATTAGGAAAATTGTTAGAAAACTGGGGGAAACCAACATAAAACAAGCTGATTACTAAGTTAAATTTAACAAAAGAAGATATGGTAAATTTGTACTGCTTCATATGGTGGGGGGGGGATGAGAAAATTGAGTAGCCCCAAACAGGAAAAGGAAACATAAACCCATCTTGCTGGCACAGACCCCTTGTGTCTGTAGCCAGGGTAGAAAAGGGAGTTTTGGGTTTAAATTCAAGGACTGCTTTGGAAAGAAGGGGAATGAGAGAAATGTGTATATGTCTCTGTGTGAGTGAAGACCTTTTTTCCCCCCAATCACAGTTGGATTTTGCTCCTTCTGGTCTTTCCTAGCTGCAGAAATGATCTGTTGGAGTATCAGAACCTGGAAAGCCTGGGGGTTTGGCCAGAGCCCAGGACCTTTCCTTAGGGAAAAGGGAAAGGCTGTGTGCAAATGGAATGGAATGGGTGAATGAAAGAATTGGATTTGAGTAACCAGCTGGTTAGGTCCTCCTGTAAGCAAAGCAAAGTTAGGAAAATAGAATTGGCTAAATAAAGGTACCTAAAAGAAAAATAAGAAGTAGTGATTCTCTTTTTCTCTCTATCTTTCTGTGCAATCACATGGTATGTTTAAGATTCTTGCCTTCTCTCATTCGAGTTAGCTGAGATTTGTGGTGGGAATGGCCAGGATGTGTAGAACTAAAAGTTCTGTTTTCTTTTCTGTTCTCTTTTCCTTGTCTTGGTACGTATATGTGTGTCAAAGTTTTTGTGTGTGAGGTAAATGTGACAAGCTACCAAAAGGAAATATTTTCACTTTGTTTGTCTGGCCAACAAAAAGAGTGAAGAAAGATTGTTTGTTTGTTTGTTTTTCTCCCCCCCCTCCCCTCCCTTTCTCTCTATATATACTCTTAAGAACAGCCCAAAGTTAGCAGGAATAATAAAGTTGGAAGGAACCTTGGAGGTCATATAATACAACCCCCTGCTCAGGCAGGATGCCTTTTTAACTTATGTCTGCAGGCACAAAAATCCCTGCTTTTTCTGGCTGTGTTGCTTTAAGAGCAAGAGAAAGAGAGACAGAAAGAAAAGGGGGGGGGTTGATCTTTTTAACTATTTTTTTTTTGTTTAGAATTCTGGTTTGAGGAAGGAGGGGTGGATGGGAATGTTTTAACCTACTTAATGGAAATTTGTTTCCATCTGAATGGAATCTGATTAAATTAGAATTTGACTAAATTTATATTAAAAGCAAAGAGTTGATACTAGAGTTTGATACAAAACTATTTCAGTAACTCAGATTTTTTGTTTGTGTGGAGTTGGTTTTTTGTTGTTTTTTTATGTTTTTATGTCTGTGCAGGACACACTGATAAAAAAAATATCTAAGAAGGAATTGGAATTCAACACTTGTAAAAAACAAAGGAGTTGAGAAATTTTTTGGGATTATGTTGTTTTGAATAAAGATTAGTGTGCAAACAAACTCAAGCAGAGTTTTTGGTAAAGCACTCCTTTGTTTGTTCTTTATTAACCAATTTGTTTATAAATACAGACAAAGCAATTGCTAAGAGAAGGAGGGTTTACCCAGAAGTGGGGGAAAAGAGAGATGAATGAATGAAATGGTAAGTAGAAGGCAGGGAGGCATTATTTATAGATGGCTCCTCCCGGGTAGAGAATGGGTTAAAGAAAAATGGGTATGCAATCATAAATGGACACACCAAAGAGTTGGTAGAATCCGGTAGCCTGCCAAAGAACTGGTCAGCCCAAACTTGCAAAGTATGCATTAAATCAGGCCCTAAAATTGTTAGAAAACAAGGCTGGAACTGATGATATGGATTCAAAGTATGCCTTTGGGGTGGATGGGCCATACCTTTGGAAAAATTGGGTGGAAAGGGGAATGATTAACAGCAAAGGAAAGGAATTGACCAAAAGAATTGCCATAACCTACCGTATGTGAATGCACATCAGAGGAGCAATTCTTTTGAAAGTGTGGGAAATAGGATTGTGGATGAGGAAGCCAAGAGGGCAGCAAATGAAGAAAGCATAAATGTTTTAATACCCATTGTAGAAACACTAGAAGAGATCCCTGTATTCAGAAACAGAAGAAAAGAAATAATGCAGATAGGTGGGCAACAAGGAGAGAAGGGTGAATGGTTTCTCCCGGATGGGAGTCAGGTAATCAATAAACCCATAGCGTGAGGCTTATTGGAGAAGTTACATGAAGGAAGCCAATGGGGGAGTTCATGCATTGGTGGATGAGCTCCTGAAGCATTATGGATGTATCGGAATTTATACACCAGCAAGACAAATGGTGGATAAATGCTTGATATGTAAAAAGATAAATAGGCAAGCAATCAGGAAACCAGAAGGGGGAGGGAAGCCTCCAGCCCTTAGGCCATTTCAGTGCATTTAGGTAGATTTTATTATTTATTTATTTATTTATTTTATTAATTCAATTTGTATGCCGCTCCTCTCCGGAGACTCAGAGCGGCTTACAACATATACAAAACATCAAAGAATCTAAGTCCAATCAAAATATTAAAAATAGACACCCAACACACGTACAACTTTCGAAGAACAACCCACAATCATCCCCAGGCCTGCCGGCAAAGATAAGTTTTAAGGTTCTTTCGGAAGGCCGGGAGAGTGGGAGAAACGCGGACTTCAAGGGGCAGTTGGTTCCAGAGGGTGGGCGCCACAACAGAGAAGGCCCTCCCCCTAGGACCCGCCAAACAACATTTTTTCGCTGACGGGACCCGGAGGAGGCCGACCCTGTGTGCTCTCACCGGTCGTAGGGAAGTATGTGGCAGAAGACGGTCCCGTAAGTATCCTGGTCCAGAGCCATATAGGGCTTTATAGGTAATGACCAGCACTTTGAATTGCGCTCGGAGACCAATAGGCAACCAATGCAGCATGCGGAGGGTTGACGAAATGTGGGCACGACGTGGAAGGCCCACAATTGCTCGCGCAGCTGCATTTTGCACTAATTGTAGTCTCCGAACACTCTTCAAGGGCAGCCCCATGTAGAGAGTGTTGCAGTAGTCGATCCTCGAGGTGACAAGAGCATGTATGACTGTGAGGAGAGACTCCCGATTCAAATAAGGACACAACTGGTGCACCAGGCGAACCTGGGAAAATGCCCCCCTCGCCACAGCCGACAAATGATGATCCAATGTCAGCTGTGGATCTAGGAGGACTCCCAAGTTGCGAACCTTCTCCGAGGGGTTTATAGATTCACCCCCCAGGGTAATGGAAGGACAGATTGAAGCGTCCTTGGGAGACATAACCCACAGCCACTCTGTCTTGTCAGGGTTGAGCCTTAATCTGTTAACGCCCATCCAGACCCTCACAGCCTCCAGACACCGGCACATCACCTCAACCGCTTCACTGATTTGGCCAGGAGTGGAAATGTAGTACCCATGTAGTACCCATGTAGTACTGCAACAACTAATATGGTTTCTAAAATACTATTGGAAGTAATATGTGCATAAACTGTCCAGATATTTTGATTTTCTCAGGAAACAAGGATTGCTGGCACAAACACCTCCCTTGGAGTTTCCAGTCCACAGATTCCAGATCGGAGATTGGGTGCTGATCCGGAGTTGGAAGGAGGAGAAGCTGGTTCCGAAGTGGGAAGGCCCTTTCCAGGTGCTGCTGAAATCCGAAACAGCAGTATGAACAGCAGGAAAAGGCTGGACCCACTACACCTGTGTGAAAGGACCAGTGGATGCTCCAACCAAGTGGGAAAGTGTGCCTCAACCTGACCCTTTGAAGTTGATAATAAGAAAAAGCAAAATATAGAGACATTTGGGGGAAAAAAGGGGGGGTGTTAAATGTGTTGGTTTTGTGACTGTAAATGATGGTGTAATTGTTGTTGTTGTACCCATTGCCCAGACTGCACACCGATACACAGAGACTGTGGAGAAGAGTGTGATATAGTGATCATCGAAGACTGGTGTCCCGAGTACAAATCTCAGCCTGTTACAGGCGGTGGTGTCAAAAGTGAAAGGGAAGAAGTACTTTTCCAGGGGTGGACAGAATTGGGACAATGTTAGACCTCAATATGACCTTGGTTACAGGAGTAATTAAGATATGGATTATAGTGGGAGTAGTAGGGTCCGGGAACATATGCAAAGGTCAAAGTATAAATGCCTCTGATAACGGTAATGATTGCATTAGAACCACCAAAATGGGTAATAAGATAACCAAAACTGTGACGTATCATACTCAGATGGACTGCAAGAAGGTGGTGGGAACACGCGTTCATAATACCACTCAATTTTCCCTGTGTAATGAAACAGGAAGGGTTACATGCGTTGACCCCTCTAGTATGAAATATCAACAAAATCATTCAGATATTTACTTCATTATTATTAGGACAGAACACCAGTACCTCTGCTAATCACAAGAGTAGAATCTGCTTTGATGCCTGCTGTGCCATGAAGTTTAGTCCCTGGACCACCTATGGGGGCCTGAGTTGGAAGCGGAGTTACCTTACATATTGGTACTCCGATGGTAGGGGCCCACCTAGGGTGTGGACTGAGAAGGATAATGAATGACCACCTGAACATATAATATAGGTGTATGGACTTGCCACTTGGGCTGAAGATGGATCATGGGGATATAGGACTCCAATTTATATGCTGAAGCGCATTATTAGGTTACAAGTGGTTCTGGAGATTATCACTAGGGAGACAGCGCTAGTGTTAAATAAGTTGGCTAAACAAAATACCTAAATGAGGACTGCAATTTATCAAAATAGGTTAGCCTTGGATTATTTATTGGCAGAAGAAGGAGGGGTCTGTGGAAAATTTAATTTAACCAAGTGTTGTCTGCAAATAGATGATGAAGAGAAAGCCATTGAGAAAAAAAAAACAGGATGAGGAAAATAGCCCATGTACCGGTCCAAATCTGGACTGGAATACTTGATGATGAGGGGTTCTTGGGAGGAATTTTTAGAAACTGGAAACAAGCTTTATTCATGTTAGCAGTTGTATTTTTCGTGTTAATGTGCTTATCCTATTTGATCCCTATAATAAGAAGTATTGTACAAAACACAATGGAGGGAATGGTAAATGCAACCAATAAGAGTGACAAACAAATGCTGATATTAAACAAGGTGACTGGACATGCTGCACTACTTCACTTCCAGAATGCAGAGGAGATCTGGGAAAGTTTAAAACCATTTGAGGAAAAATTTTATTTTTAAATTAGTATAAAAAATGGAAAGGGTGGATTTGTGAGAAAGAAAGAAGTTTAAAAATAAACCGGTCACAATTGATTAACAATAGAAAGATTAGACAATAGCCAAGCCCTGCACGTAGGCACTAGATTCCAGGAGGCTTGGGTAGAAGACACACTCGACAAGACAAAAGGATGGCAGAGGGAAGTTCTAAACAATGTAACTGAGAGGGAGGGATGATGTATTCTGGCTAGGCCAATCGGACAGATTGTACCCCCGGAAGTCCTCTCAAATGGGACCTAAGGGGAGGGGATGGGGGCGTCGCGATAGGGGTGTATATAATGTTATGTGTTTGAATATTTTGGTGTGGTCTCTGGGTTTAGAACTTCCTGTTGAAGTCTCTCACCAGGATCCACCGCGCTTTGCAAACCGCTTTTCTATTTTCTGCAGAATAAACTCTTTTTCTTACCAATCCAATTTTGTTGGTATTTTAATCACGTTTCCAACATTAATAAGACTACTTTCAAGGAAAAAGGAGGGGATAACTGCAGATGGAGAAGAAAATGAAGAACGTGGCTTTGGGAAGAATTATGAGGTTATGGAGGGGTAATTAGAAAAGCAAACAAGGGATTATTGAATGTGTGCCTAGGGTAAGTGATGGATACCTAGGAAAGAGATGGAGATGTAGGCATTTGGTCAACTATCTAGAACAGGGATGGGGAACTATGGTCCTTTTATGACTTGTGGACTTCCAGAATTCCTGAGCCATGCTGGCACAAGAATTCTGGGAGTTGAAGTCCACATAGTTCCCCATCTCTGATCTAGAATCATAGCTATGCATGATCCAGGCACATGCACAAGTAAAGGGGATCAGAGTGAGGAAAACATCAGGTATCACAAAGCAAGCTCTACCCATTTTCTACATGTATTGCAACATTGCATACATGCCCAAAGGGGTAAAGCTCATCATTTTGACATAGTGAGATCCTAAGAATGCCGTTAGGGTTATCTCATTTGTTGACTAATGTTGATGAATCACAGAATTTCAGCAGGCCAGCCTTAGCTAGTCCTGAATGAAGAATCACATAAGAATTACATGTAATGCACCTAAAAACAGGTGGGGCTGTTACTTGAATCACCGTAACTGCTGTTTTGACTTTTGGGGCCACAGTCTGCAAACATGCCTCCACGGAAGAGGAGAGGCTGAAGCTTAGAAGTAGCATTTAGGAAGTTAAGACAGAATAAGGTAGCTCTATTGTCCTCACCGCTTTCTCCCTGGTTTGCTTCGCATTCACTGATCTTCATCTTCCTTTTGATTCGGGCCTCACGCTCCCTGTATTTTGTAATGGACCATAATGAGATCTGATAAAACAGCAATCAGAGCTCAAACATCTTTCAGGATCATGCAATTGCAGATTGTTGGTCAAGCAGAGTCCACCCCATCTGCTTTCTAGAGTCTTAGCATTTTGTTTTTATGCTAATTTTTTAATTTACATTTTTTATTCAAATACAATAATACAAACATAATACATATAAGTCTAAATAAAAAACAATATATATATATATATATTTGTTTTCTGAGGTTTTCGCGGGTGTTTGTATGTAGGTCTTTGGTTCCTCGGCGACGTTTCGACGAAGTCTCATTCGTCATCTTCAGGCTGGTGCACCAGCCTGAAGATGACGAATGAGACTTTGTCGAAACGTCGCCAAGACACTTCAAATTCTACGTGGGAGAAAACCCGAGGAACCAAAGACCTTCATATATATATATTTAAATATTTAAATAATTTAAAAAAGAAACACTCGATATACATCTCTTCCCTCCCTGACTGCTAACAAAGTGAGACAGAGCCTGTGGCCTAGAGGTTAATACAACTGCCTAACATGCAGACTGCCCAGGTTCGAATCTCAGAAGGGTAAGTTCTGGCTGAAGAGAGTTAAGAAACTCGAAATAGCTATACCAGTTCTCCCTTATTCTTTGTTAGCAATTTAAATAAAAACATATATATATATATTTGTTCCTGAGGATGGCTCTGGGTTGAGCTGAAACAGGTAAAAGAAAGAAAGATTTCTTTCTCCCGTATTTGGGTTTACAGGGTGCAATTTAAAAAAGAAACACTCGATATACATCTCTTCCCTCCCTGACTGCTAACAAAGTGAGACAGAGCCTGTGGCCTAGAGGTTAATACAACTGCCTAACATGCAGACTGCCCAGGTTCGAATCTCAGAAGGGTAAGTTCTGGCTGAAGAGAGTTAAGAAACTCGAAATAGCTATACCAGTTCTCCCTTATTCTTTGTTAGCAATTTAAATAAAAAAAAAAAAACACACACACACACACACACACACAAATATTACAGTGCACCCACCCCCCTGGAAACCATTTTTATTACCTATATTTCTTCTCATATAACAACTTACAATATACAATGTATTTCAATTGTGCCCTTATCCCCCTCCAAAACAGCATATATTCCTGAATAGGTTTATTCCCTTTGCCTTCCACCAACACTGTTTCTATAAAATCCTCCCATATTTCATTATAATTATTTACTTTAATCATCCATTTTTTAAATTTAATTTCTGTTGTTAATTTATTTATTGCCATATTCCATATTTCATTATACCACTCATTTCTTTGAATAGCCCAATTTTGTCTCCAATATTTAGCCATCACTAATCTAGCTGCCATTATCAAATTTACAATCAATTCCTTTTCTGCTTCATTTATATCTTGTTTTTCCACCAGTAACAGTAATGCAATCGTCGGTGACATATCTAAATTTACATTCAAAAGTTACTGCATTCAGTTTTGGTCACCACGATGTAAAAAAGATGCTGAGACTCTAGAAAGAGTACAGAGAAGAGCAACAAAGATGATTAGGGGACTGGAGGCTAAAGCATATGAGGAACGGTTGCTGGAATTGGGTATGTCTAGTTTAATGAAGAGAAGGACGAGGGGGGACATGATAGCAGTGTTCCAATATCTCAGGAGCTGTCACAAAGAAGAGGGAGTCAAGCTATTCTCCAAAGTGCTTGAGGGCAGGACAAGAAGCAATGGATGGAAACTAATCAAGGAGAGAAGCAACCTGGAACTAAGGGGGAAACTTCCTGACAGTTAGAACAATTAACCAGTGGAACAACCTGCCTCCAGAAGCGGTGAATGCTTCAACACTGGAAGTTTTTAAGAAAAGACTGGACAGCCATTTGTCCAAAATGGTGTAGGGTTTCCTGCCTGAGCAGGGGGTTGGACTCGATGACCTCCAAGGTCCCTTCCAACTTTATTATTATTATTATTATTATTATTATTATTATTATTGTTGTTGTTGTTGTTGTTGTTGTTAATTTCCCTAAACACCATGTCCCATATCTTTTGTGCACTATCACAATCCCATTTTGTTTGTGACCATTCGGCTTGTTGGAATGAAATCTCTGATGCCAGATAATCTGGAGGCCACAACCTATGCAGCCATCCATAGAGGGATTACAATGTCCTTCAGCCTCAGCCAATCTAGAAGGACATATTTTGCAGTGGGAAACATCGGGAGACCCATACTGGTGTTGTGGTTTTGATTACTTCCTGCTCACCTTTTGCTGTTCATGCCATTTTCTCGGAAGCCCTTTGCAAAAGGATTGCTTTCTATCTTCATCTGAGTGATCTGAATGGATGGCGAGGAGTAAAAGAAATAACAAATGTATACATTAAAATTAAAGGAATAGAAGTCATTATATATATTTATAGTAATAAATACATTCTGCCTTGGTGTTTTTTTTCACCCAGTTTTGAGTTATTTCTGAAATAAGCGTAAATGTATATTAATGTTACTCTCAATCTGTTTGGGTGGTAGGATTTTAAGTTTTGTTTCTGTGTGCAAAATTCATATGTGTATGTGTTCCTGGAGGCCAGGAATAGCACAATGCAAGAGAAGATGGCAAAAATGTGATTTGAGAGATATCCTAGCTAAGCTGAAAATGAGAGGGACAAGAGAGAATAATGTATGTTTAGAATAGCACCTGTACAAACTATAAAGTTGACAATGGGTTTTGCCCACAGTAGATTTAAGTACCAATTAGTGGTCTGGGGGAGATTTCTTAGAAAGAGATCTAGAGCCACTTTCATGTAGTGCTTAAGGAGCTGGCCTAGAAACCAGGAAACTGTGAGTTCTAGTCCAGCATTAGGCATGTAAACTGGCTGGGTGAGTTTGAGCCAATTACCTGGAGACACTGAGTTCTAGTGTTGCCTTAGGCATGAAAGCCAGCCTGGTGACTTTGGGCCAGTCACTCTCTCTCAGCCCAAGCTACCTCACAGTTTGCTGTTATGGGGAAAATAAGAGGAGGAAGGTGTGTTGGATAAGTTTGCCAGCTTGAGTTATTTATAAAAACCATATAGGCAGGGTACAAATAAATAAGATAAAAGTCTAATTTTTATGGCTCTGGGTAGCTGCAGCCAACAAAGCAAATGAATTCTTCAGTTATGTATATTCAGTTATATTTCTGAAGTGGGTTTGCATATTAAGGGGAGATGATTACTTCTGCCCCTCCCAGCAACCAATTTTCAGCAACCCTTGCAGATTTATTTTTCTATTAAAACCTTTCTACAATGGATTATAGTTCCCATGGTCCCAAGCCAGAATGGCCATTGTCTGAGAACTGCTGGAGTTATAGTTCAACACACAGTTTCCCAATTGGCAACCTTAAGATGTGTGGACTTCAACTCCCAGAATTCCTCAGCCAGCCTGGGAAACACTGGCTCAATATCTGTGGGTGACACCAGTGGAGAAATTTCTATTAGATTCCATTAGAAGTATTATTAAGACAATGTTCCCAGTTCAGTTAGCCCTCCCAGACCAGCTAAAATGAACAAAATAAGACTTATAAAGTCTTCATAACATGGAAGACTATGATGGTGTAATGCAGTGTTTCTTAACTCAGCAACTTGAAGATGAACTTCAGCTCCCAGAATTCCCTATCCAACCATGCTAGGGAAGTTGAAGTCTATACATCTTAAAGTTGGTGACAGTGAGAAACACTGGTGAAAAGTATTGAAATGACAGACTGTGAAAAGCTATGGGGGAGGAGATTAAACTTTGCTGGGGACATGTTTATGCTGAAAAATACATTGTTGCGAATAATAGAAGGAGTCAAAGTGTTGTGAACTGAAATTGTTAGATAGAAAAACAAATTTTGAGGGCAAGAAAAGGGCACATTTAAGACTATAAGACTGCCAGGTAAGGGTTAGTTCTGAAAAGATTTGGCTTGGATGAGGATGTCAAAGGATAAAAGAATAGGAAAATATGAAGAAAGAGAGTATTAAGGAACCCTAGAAAGTCAATGTATAGGAAATATAAATAACAAAGTCTACACGACTGTGAGGATGATGGGTGGAGGGACATCTCTAAACATGAGGAAACAGGTGAAGTTAAATGAAGAATGGGCAATGGTGGGATAAGGGAAAAAAACATACAGAGGGGCAAAATGGATTTTTGAAAAGAAACAAGATTTCTCCCAATTACTATATCTTCTGAAAGTCCATTGGTATATTTGCCTAGGCATTTTTCTGGCTGAAAACATTCCTAGAGATTCTAGACAGCTAACTCTAAAACATAGAATAATAGGGTTGGAAGGTACTTTGGAGGTCTTCTAGTCCACCCCCTGTGCGATATTAATACATTTTATTAAAGAGGGTAAGGTTTTTTTTAGCTACCATAGACTAATAAGGTGCTCTCTCTCTCTCTCTCTCTCTCTCTCTCTCTCTCTCTCTCTCTCTCTCTCTCTCTCTCTCTCTCTCTCTCTCTCTCTCTCTCTCTCTCTCTCTCTCTCTCTCTCTCATCTGTCTGTCTATCAAAAGAAGGAGACAATGAGGGACAAGCAGTTTGGGGATATTATGGACTCTACAAATGAGAATGAGTCTACAGCAGGGGTCTTCAAACTTGGCCCTTTTATGACTTGTGGACTTCAACTCCCAGAATTCCTCAGCCTGGCACGCTGGCTGAGGAATTCTGGGAGTTGAAGTCCACAAGTCATAACAGGGCCAAGTTTGAAGGCCCCTGGTCTACAGTATAAAAAAACCAATTTTTAAAAACCCTGCTCTTGCTCTCTCACCTGTGGGTTCTGGTAAGCTGTGACAGTCAGAAATTGCGTCTCAGGAAAGGTGAAGGAAGCACAGCCACCCCCTGCTCCGCGGCGCCCTCCAGCTCCCACCATATGTATTCGGGGCTGGTAACGATGCATGGAATGAACGATCAACTAAGAAGAGAAGAATCAACAATGAGCTTTATTTTACAAGACCATCTTATGTTCTTCCATTTTCCAACTCCATTTTAGTTCTCTGCAAAACTGAACTGTCTATGCCTGTTGTCATTCTGGGCAAAGCACAAAATATGATTCTAATTGCATGATTCATTAACCTTAAATGTGACTTCATTTTGTAATTAAAAGGAAGAATAAGAATCTAGGCATGACAACCTGCCAAAAAAAAAAAAAAAGCCCAAATCATTTTTGTAGAGGGGTCTCACTGAGCTAAGTTGTTTTATGCCTTACATCCATGAACAATTTTTTTATAATAATCCAACACATATCAACACAACCTAAGTTTAAATACTGCATAGTTGCTATAGAATTATTTACTTTGAATTTCAAAATGTAGTGCTCCTTTGGGAAAGATTTTGCTTCGTTTTTGTCATTGGATTCACGAAATCCTGGAGCTTAACTATAACTCCTCATAGTTAGTAGCCTAAAAGATCCTCCCACATGTGTCCCCTCTTCTAAATAATTTTATTTGGGCTATAAGTGTACTCTATCAATTATTGTCTCCTGGATGTATATCCCCTCTTCCCCATTTGTCTTTCCTCCAATCTCAGGCCCCAGTCATACATGTCCATGAGGATCCAGGGTATTGTTGGTGAGCTTGAGCCGATGGAAAGATACAGGTTGGCGCATCCAGTGGGCACCTGATGCAGGTGAGTCAGGATGGATGTAAACCCTGTCTGGAGGTGGTAATTCTGCCTTGCCACTGGCTTCCCACTTTTTGCCATGCCACTTGTAGCGGGAGCCTCCTACCGGGACAACATCCACCAGCAGTAGGTATTTAGCTTCAGAATCCAAGCCTGTGACTGCAACTTTTAGCTGTGGAAACATCTGCCTGAAAAGTGATTAAAACATGGATTAGAAAAATTCAAAATGTGGAGGAATGGGGCTGTGACACAGAAGAAGAAAATAGGATTCGTCTCAACTCAAGGTTGGTGGTAGTCAATTCTAATCACACCGCCCCCCCCCCTGCTATAGCTGAGTTCTAGAAAGCTAATAGCCCAGGATGAGTGGACAGGGTCCAAATCATATTATTTGGCTCCATTTATTAAGACAGACAGACAGCCCTTGAAAGGTCAACTCTGCCTTGCTTGAAGTACAAGCAAGTAGTCCTTGACTTACAACCAAACTGGGATCATAATTTCTGTTGCTAAGCAAAGCAGTTGTTAAGTGAGCTGTGCCCAATTTTATGACCTATTTTTTGCCAAGTTGTTAAGCAGTTGTTAAGTGAATCACACTGTCGTTAAGCAAATCCGGTTTCCCCCACTGATGTTGTTTGTGGGAAGCCAGCTGTGAAGGCTGTGAATGGCATTGACACTGGGATGCTGCAATGGTTGGAAATATACGGATTTTGATCATGTGACCCTGGGGATGCTGCAAAAGAAAGTGCGAGGACCGGTTGAAGGAAACATTTTTCAGTGCCATTATAACTTTGAAGGATTGCTAAATGAATGGTTTTAAGCTGAGGACTAACTGTAGTGGAAGAATGTTAGTATCTTGTGCATGACAAATGGCTTTTGATTATTCCTTGGAAAGCTGAAAACATACAAAACATTCTCACTTAATTCCTAGAGCAGTAACTATTCTTTCCCAGTTTTCTGGGATGCAGTCTTTCTAGTTCTTTTCTCCCTTCACCCATCTATATAGGTTTCATACAATTACTATAAATTCCCAACGTTGTTTGTCACCAGATCAGCTCATCTCTGGTTTGCAGTGACTTAAAACGGTCCAACAACTGGAGACCCAATGTTAGGAAACATTTTTTACACTAGGAATTAAAGGCAAAAGGGGATTTTCATGGTACTCATTTCAGTTAACCCTTTATTCTCTGGTACCCAGAAGGTACACCTGTTTCTCAAAATATTGCTTTTATTATAATAACTCAGCAAAAATTAGAATAGAATAGAATAGAATAGAATAGAATAGAATAGAATAGAATAGAATAGAATAGAATAGAACAGAATAGAATAGAATAGAGCTGGAAGGGACCTTGGAGGTCTTCTAGTCCAGCCCCCTGCTTGAGCAGGAGAACCTATACCATTTCAGACAAGTGACTGTCTAGTCTCTTCTTAAAAATCTCCAGTGATGGAGCGCCTACAATTTCTGGGGGTAAGCTGTTCCACTGGTTAATTGTTCTCACTGTTAGGAAGTTTCTCCTTAATTCCAGGTTGCTTCTCTCTTTGGTCAGTTAATTAAATAGGAACAGAGAAAAGATTTGTTTCTTTTAATGTCTTGAGAGCCTTCCTAAATCAAAGTAGCAGTCTAATCAAGTAAATTATTTTCCATCAGCATCCTAAACAGAACTTACAAAATGAGCATGATGCAGGTATACTGCCTTTGAACATGAGGCTTCATTTAAAATATTAGAAGTGGAGAATTAGAAGGGACCATTCAGCCATCTAAGTCTAGCTCTCTGCTCAGTAACAGAGAGGGTAGCTTTAGATTGCTTATCCTTGGTGAACTTGTCAAATCCCATTTGCAAGCTATTTAAACTATAATTCATCAATATGTGTTATGGCCATAGATCCCTAAACTAGTGGATTCTATAAACAATTTTCCTACTCTTTTTGCATTATGGTCTTCCTCCCTGCCAGCTCCATGAGACAGGAAAAAAAATGCCCATTGAACGTATGCAAAGCTAGTATGTTAAAAATAATTTTGGTTGCAGTCATAACCCTCTGTACATATATATACAAACAAGAGCCACTGGACTTCATAGGGCTTACTTCAGAGTAGGGAAGGATAAGATTACGGTGTCAGTCTATTGGGGAGATGTTTTAATTTTAGGACAGAAGAAAAGTCATCTGAAGGTCTGATTTACATGATCCAAGATTGATCCATGCCTCTGCAAGGAGAGAGAGATGATGGACCAGCAGCTCACCTGCCTGCTTTGGTGATGATCATCTCGGTGCCAATGCCGTTGAACCGCTTCCAGAGCTCGCTGTTCTCCAGGCTCATCCGTACTCCAGGGGGTAGCTGTGAAGTTGTTGGGGGGCCTGATGGGAGTGCCTGAGATGATCCATAAGGGAGGCCAGGGGTTGGGGGCAGGAGGCGCCCAGGAGGGTCCAAACCTTGGAAGAAGCCTTCCAATTTGGGAGCAGCTTCCAGCTCTGGTGACAAAAAAGAGGAGAAAAGAGAGCTGAGAGGAGGGTTAAGAGAACTGAGGGGCATCGGCTGCTGAGCCATGTGGAGTTAAGGGGAAGGAGGGGGCTGCAGGCATTACTGAGGGGCATTGTCAAAGAATTTGTCACTCTTCTGCTGGTTTCCACCCGTTTTCTTCTCTCCCCCCCACCTCTTCCCTGACCAGTTGGTCTTGGGTGCTAAATATCCAGCTGATGGGGGTGGTGGGCAAGAGCCAACAATTTATGGGAATTCTCCATCTCTCAGCTCCCTTTCTGCTCTCCCCAGCCCTGACGTACCACTGGCCTGTCTAAATCACAAGCTGCTTCCCCTTCATCTGAGGACCATTCTCATCCTCGGGGTGCCTAGTGGACTTCCCTTCCTTTTGTTTTTTTAATGTAGGTCCCACTTTTCCCACAGATATAATAGCCTCACTTTCTAATCCTCATTGTCTGATTCCAGCTCACCCATTCTGGATTGATTTTATTTATTTATGAAATTTATTTGCCACCCATGTCATACCCAGTGACTCTGGGAGGCTTTACAACATAAACATTTTTGGTCCACTATTCCACTCTAATATAGTTACATCCTGGAATCAGCTTGCTTAACCCTCTTATCTTAAACATCCTGGCTACCACCTCTCCCAAAGCGTCCCCAAAACATTGCTGGTTTTATTTTAGTTTCTTATACAAGAAGAAAGTTTCTCCATGCCAGATGTCTACTTCTTTAACCTCCTCTGAATCTTCAGAGATGCTTAATTCCCATCTTCTTCCTTAAATGTCTGTCATGGTCCCACCATATCCATCTCAAGAGGCACTCCCAGGAAGGCACAGATACTTTTTCTTCTACTCCGCTCCCTTTCACACAACAACCCTGTGAGGTAGATAGACTGAATAATGGTGCCTGGCTCTGGATCAGGCCACCATGGAGCGTAATGGCTAAATGAAGATGTTATTGAGCCCACAATCCTCACCAGCATTTTTGGCTCCCTTCCATTCACGGCTTTACCATGACCCAGTTTTTCCTTCCCCCACCACTTTGCCACATCATCTCCCAATTTCTCACCTGAGTATCTGAAGGCTTCATATTGGGGTGCCTGGCTCTGGGGATAGGCAGCTCCAGGAGGGGGTGGTGGTTGCAGAGCATAGGAGCTCCCATATTGGGGAAACATCTCTGATGGGTGATACATGAGGGATGGGCAGAAGCCTGGAGGGCAGGACTGGCTTCCCTGGGAAGGGAGTGGGGGTCCTGTGGATGGGAACAGGTGAGGCTGGAAGCCAGAGCTCCTGCCTTGAGGGTGGGGGTAGAGGAGAAGGCCTAGAGGCTGGAAAGTTGGTTTGGGGAGCAAAGTTGGATGTGATTTGGGGAGAGAAGGAAGGGAGGGAGGGAGGGCTCAGAGGCAGAAAGGTAGGAGCTGTTTAAGGAGCTGGGAGCCAGATCTCCTTGGCTTGGTCTCTTGAAGCAAGTCTGGGATGTGTCCCCCTCCAAATCCTCTCTTTCCTTGAAGCACCCCTGGTTGGGGGCTTGTATTTATGATTCCGCCAAGGCTCTTTGAAGTGAGACCCCAAATGGCACATTCACACCTCAGGAGGGGAGGGGTTTGGGGCTGCTAGCAGGGGAGCTGCAGGAAAGAAGTAGCAGACGTAGGCTCAGCCTTGGGATGCCCCATCTTTACACACCTTCCAGCTATTTCTGTCAGGATCCCTCTACTTCCCAAGGTCTGTTTTCTCCTTCTGCCTCCCCTCTGCCTCCCCTCTGTCAGCCCTCTGCCCTTTTTTGGGAAGTTGTTTCTAGGCTCAGCTGCCCTCCCCAGTCTCTGCCTGCTCCTCCTTCAGAACTACAGCTGCCCAGCCAGATCTTCTCCCACTTAAGTCCAGCTTCCCAACTCCAGCTCAGACTTCATTAAGAGTGGTAGCTGAATCTCTTTCTGTGCCCACCCCTTGAATCCTCCTAATTGCCTAATTAACACCCTGACTCCAAAGTTTCCTGATTGATCCTGACCTATGGGATCCTTGGTTTACAAGTGAGTGAAGGGAGGGGGAGTTGCCAGAGTCATTTATCATCCAGATGTTTTCACAGCTGGGCAGGACAGCTGCAAAAGACTGCCAGATCCTGGGAGAGGCAAGTGAGATCTTCTCAGCTATAGGTACGGTGACAGGACCATACTTCAGATTCTTGAAGGGTCATTTGATGACAGTTTTTTGAAATGTAGTTCTAATGGGTCATGAGAATTGCTGTTGAGGGAGTTATGTTAGAGGGAACTACAAAATGTTATTTTCTGCCAAAGATCTTCTGTTGAGAATAAACCTCCAGAATCCACACCCAGATTAAAATAGGCTGGCTTAAATTTCTATGTTGCAGGAAAACAACAGAAGCTTCTAGCATCTTAAGACTAAGATGCTTATTACAATATGTGTGTGCTTTTCCTGGTACATATAAAGAAGGAAGGGAGATAATTAAAGGGGAGATCAGAGACATATGAAATATAAGAGGTGAAGACAGTAATAATAAGCTGAAAGTTATGGCAGGACCCAGGTGGCCTTCACTGATCTCAAAAATGAAGCAGAATTGAAGCTGGTTAGAGTAGGATGGACTGTGAAGTTGAAAAAAAATAAAGGCAGTGGCAAATCACTTATCATTGCCACAAAAATTCAGTGATATTTATTTATTTATTTATTTAATTGTGCCCATCTCGTTTACAGAGACTTTTGGCAGCTATGTTTCCAGAAGTTTGACTGAAAAGACACATTACCGTTAATGGTTGTGCACAAAAATGGGGTTTAGGTGTGAGACAGAAAGTTTTGGATTAGTGACATGATCAACGCACATCATCTGATCAAACCCTTAGTTTGTTGGAACCACAAAAATGTTGCCAGATAGTCCTGTTTTAAAAAATGGTGGCTGAACACTGCAGAGTCAGTGAGAATAGTAGATGGTTGCCATGAGATCAGAGACAGAGCAATCTGGGGAAGGAGTGGAGGGGGGGCTCCACTGTTTTTTTGTGGGGGAGACATACTTAATTCTCATATTAGATCTGTGCCCATTTATTATTGCATTGTCACTATTATGCATTGACTTGTCACCTAATCTTTCTGGAAGGCAGTGGGGCATTTCTGATGGAAGATTGTTTTGGAAAAGGGGCTAGTAAGCCCTTAGGTAAACCTCCTAGACAGCATATTAAAAAGCAGAGATGTCATCTTGGTGACAAAAGTTCATATGGTCAAAGCTATGGTTTTCCCAGTAGTAATGTATGACTGTGAGAACTGGACCATAAGGAAGGCTGAGCACCCAAGAATTGATGCTTTTGAATTGTGGTCCTGAAGAAGATTCTTGACAGTCCCTTGGACTACAAGGAGATCAAATCAGTCAATCCTAAGGAATTTCCCCCTTGACTGCTCTTTGGAAGGACAGACACTGGAGCTGAAGGCTTCTGCCACCTAATAAGAAAAGAGAAGACTCATTGGAAGAGACCCTGATGTTGGGAAGGATTGAAGGCAAGAGGAGAAAGGGATGGAGGAAGATGAGATGGTTGGATAGTGTCATTGACGCAATTAACGTAAAATTGGGTAAACTCCTGGACACAGTGGAGGACAGTTGGGCCTGGTGTGCCGTGGCCCGTAGGATCATGAAGAGTCAGACATGACTTAGTGAATTAACAACAACAAAGCCCTTAGGTGACATTATTAGGACTTGCAAGACAGTAGTGTTGTCAAAACAAATATGCACATATGGGTCTGCTGTTGAGTTGGCTCCTGTGTTGGCCCCGTTAAAACACTTTGATTAACCTTTTAATCTGATTGGCTCTTTGTAATATCATTAAGAGAGCCAGTTTCATGTAATGGTTAAGGTTCCATCTTAGAAACCAGGAGGCTGTGAGTACTAATTCCACTTTAGTCCTAAAAGCCAATTAAATGACATTGGGTCAATCACCAGAACTGTGAGTTCTAATCCTGTTTTAGGCATGAAAACTGGCTGGTTGACTCTCTCTCAGCCCAACCCAATTTACAAGGTTGTTGTTGTGGGGAAAAATAGGAGGAGGAAGAATTAGGTATGTTCACCTCCTTTTTTTTTACTTATAATTACTTTATAATTACTTATAAAGTGATAAAGGTGCAATTAAAAAATTAATAAATAAATCAAGACTTGTGAAAATGAACTGTTACTTTACAGAATGAGCTATAAAACACTGTTTCCTTAGAGCAGGGGTAGGCAACCTTGGCTCTTTTATGACTCGTGGACTTCAACTCCCAGAACTCCTGAGCCAGCCACGAGTCATAAAAGAGCCAAGGTTGCCTACCCCTGCCTTAGAGCATGGGTGTCAAACTCGTCACGTCATGTGACGTGTCCGGACATATCGTGACTTTTTTTGCATTGCCGGAGCTGGGGTGGGTGCGGCCTCCGTATGATGCAACTGGCAGTTTGACACCCCTGCCTTAGAGGAACTGTAGCTGACAATAAACAATGAAGCAATGTTCTTCTAGTCCTCTCCAAAAGTGAACTATTCTTAGGTATCAATCTGTTCTTCTTTATCTGGTGTTTTTCCTCCCACAGTATTGTAGTTTGAGAAAGTTCTGACTTAGATCCCTTCATCTGAGTGGTTATGATTAATGGCTTTGCAGTAAACAATGGATTTTGCCATGTGTTCTGGTTGAAAGCATGCAAGAAGCATACAAATGTCCTCTGTAAAAAGATAAGATAAGATAACCTTTATTGTCATTTTTATACTGTGGGCACAATGGCACACATTAAAAATGAAATTTAGTTGCCCGTTCTCAAAGTGAAACATATACATGACACACACCTAAACATACTATGAACAACATATGTATAGACCCACATCCCTACATATACATAGCAAATAAATATTAAATATTGTCCATCTTGAATATATAACGGAAGGAGGAAGCTTGAGAGTTCGCAAGGTTAATGCTGCATGGAATGAAACTCTGGCTGAATCTGGATGTTCTGCTTCGGATACCATGAAGCCTCCTCCCAGAAGGTAACAAGGAAAACAGGTTGTGAAGAGGATGTGTAGTGTCCCAGACAATCTTATGGACCCTGCTCAAGCAGCGCTTCTGTGCTATGTCCTGGATGGGAGGGAGGGAACTGCCAATGATATTTTCGGCCATTCTCACCACTCTCTGCACCGCCTTCCTGTCTGAAGCAGTGATGTCTTCAAACCAGACTCTGATGCTGTATGACAGGATGCTCTCGATTGTCCCCCTGTAGAAAGTGGTCAGGACAGGGGAAGGAAGATGTGCTTTTCTCATGCAGCGCAGAAAATGCAGGCGCTGCTGTGCCCGCTTCACCAGTTTCTCACTGTTTTTTTTTAATTAAAATTTTTTTAATTGATTATAAAATTGTAAATATAACAAAGAATCGATATAAAAAACTCAACTGGATACAATCATCTACAACTTTTTCCAAACCCGAAAAGCAAAACATATATCATACTTAACTAGTACCCATACCATATTACAGTTGAGAGAATTATAAGCCCCCCCTCTCCCCCCCCCGACTTCCCAAAGTGAAATCAGGGTAAAAAAACACAAGAAAACCCACTAAACTCCAACAAATTGTTATATAAGTCCTATTAGAAATTTAACTATATTTTCCAGTCCAACATATAGATATTTAATTATATACTAAATACAATTTCTTTGATTGGTATTTCCCTTGTATATAATCTATCCATTTTTTCCAGTCCATCATATACTTTTCATTTGAGTGATCCTTCAAATATGCAGATATTTTGGCCATTTCTGCCAAGTTTATTACTTTCAAAATCCATTCTTCAATAGATGGTAATTCTGGCTTCTTCCAATATTGTCCCACTAACAGCCTTGCTGCTGTAACCAAGTTCAAAATTAAGTTCATTTCTATGGTGGTACAGTCCTTTGTAATACCTAACAAAAACAATTGTGGAGAAAATTCAATACGTTTTTTCAAGATGGTTTGAAGTGTCCACCATATTTTTCTCCATAAAGCCTTGATTTTCCTACAAGTCCACCATACATGAAAATAAGTAGCGTCCATACATTCACACCTCCAGCACTTAGATTGTAAATTAGGGTACATATATGATAATTTTTTCAGACATTTTATAGAAATTTTCTATTAAGTGTTGTGCTTGAGTGAATCTTACATTTTTCATCCAGATCCTCTCCCAAGTTTCAATCATAATTGGTTGTCCAAAATTTTGTTCCCATTTTATCATACAATCCTTAACTAATTCAGTTTCAGAATCCATTTCTATCAGTGCATTATACAATCTTTTAATGTGCATAGGCCTTTGGTCTCTAACTTGTTTAATTAAATTTTCATCTGTTAAAGATAAACCCATCTTGAAATCTTTTTCCCATCTAGTCTTCAATTGTGCATATGGAAACCAAGTATGAACTATTCCTTCTTCCCTTAGCATACTCAAAGACTTCAATGATAACAAATTCCCTTCTTTAATTAGGAGTTTCTCATAGGGCACCATATCTTGCACTTGTGATCCATTTATGTTCTCCACTGCGTGCCTGGGAACTGTCCAGAGAGGAATCTTTCCATTTAATTTGTACTGATACTTTTTCCAGACACTCAGTAAAGCACTTCTCAATAGATGCTCCTTGAAACCCGTCCACCTTTTTTTTAAATTTTTTTATTATTAGATATATATTTGTACATGTAAACAAAGAAAAAATTCAAGTTAAATGCTATTCAACTTTATACAGTCATTTTAAATTTGTAAACATTCTTCACTCCGTGTATCAAGATTTAACTATAAGCCAGATACATTTTCTTTGATTGGTGTTTCTCTTGTATGTAGTCTATCCAATGTTTCCAGTCCAACATATATTTTTCATTTGAGTGATCCTTCAAATATGCAGATATTTTAGCCATTTCTGCCAAATTTATAACTTTCAAAGTCCATTCTTCAATAGATGGTAATTCTGGCTTCTTCCAATATTGTCCCACCAGCAGTCTCGCTGCTGTGATCAAGTTCAAAATTAAGTTCGTCTCTATGGTGGTACAGTTTTTTATGATCCCTAACAAAAACAACTGAGGTAGAAATTCAATACGCTTTTTCAAAATGGTTTGAAGTGTCCACCATATTTTTCTCCAGAAAGCTTTAATTTTTCTACATGTCCACCATACATGAAAATATGTAGCCTCCATACTATCACACCTCCAACATTTAGGTTGGATGTCAGGGTAGATATATGATAGTTTTTTCGGATCTAGATGCCACCTATAAAACATTTTATAAAAGTTCTCTCTTAAATGTTGCGCTTGCGTAAATTTTACATTTTTCACCCAGATTCTCTCCCACCTTTCCATCATGATAGGTTGCCCAAAATTTTGTTCCCACTTTATCATACAATCCTTGACTAGTTCAGTTTCAGAGTCAATTTCTATCAATACATTGTATACTCTTTTGATGTGCATGGGCCCTTGCTCTCTAACTTGTTCAATTAAGTTCTCATCTGTTAGTGATAAACCCTTCTTCTGGTCTTTTTGCCATCTAGACTGCAATTGTAAATATGAAAACCAGGTACACACTGTTCCTTCCTCTGCTAGCATATTCGATGGCTTTAATGATAACACATTTCCTTCTTCCATTACGAGTTTACTATAGGGCACCACATCTTGACCTTGTACTATGTTTATGTTCCCTATTGTGTGTCTGGGGATCGTCCAGATGGGAATCTTTTCGTGTAGTAAGTACTGATACTTCTTCCAGACACACAACAGCGGGTTTCTCAGTGGGTGCTCCTTGAAGCTCCTATCCGCTTTCTTGTCATACACTAAATATGCGTGCCAACCATATAGTAATCCATGTCCTTCAACATTCAGTATTCTGTCATTCGATATATTAATCCAGTCACTCAACGCCACCAGCGCCGCAGCATAATAATATAACTTCAAATTGGGCATTTTTAAACCACCTCTTTTCCTTATATCCTGGATGATTTTTAATTTAACCCTCGGTTTCTTGCCATCCCAAATAAATCTGTTAATGCCCTTCTGCCACTCGTCTAGGCCCACATCCTTTTTAAGTATAGGTAACATTTGAAAGAGAAATAAAAATTTTGGCAATACATTCATTTTTACTGCCGCTATCCTGCCCAGCAGAGACAGTTGTAATGTTTTCCACTTGTCCAAATCTATTTGTATCTTGTTCCACAACACCTCATAATTATTTTTATATAATTTCCCGTTTGCAGCTTCAATCTCAACTCCTAAGTATTTAACTTTCTTAACTATTTCACATCCCGTTATTCTTTCTAGGTCCTGTTTTGAGTTGTTATCTAAATTTTTAACTAGCATCTTCGTCTTAGATATATTTACTTTGAAGCCTGATACTCTACCATAGTCCTTAATTATCTCCATCAATCTCTTGGCTGATTGTGCTGGCTGAGTCAGTGTCACAAGCAGGTCATCCGCAAAGGCGCATAGTCTGTAGTCATGTTGTTTAATCCGTATACCTTTTAAATCATCTGCCGCTCGTATCTTGTTCAGTAAAACCTCCAGCGTTAAAACAAACAGCAAGGGGGATAGAGGACATCCCTGTCTAGTACCTTTATCTATATTAAATGAATCTGTTAAGTCCCCATTCACAATGATCTGGCTTGTATGTTTCTGATAAATTGCCAATATGGAATTAATAAACTGTTCTCCCATTTTCATCCCCCCAATCAGTTTTTTCAGAAACGGCCAATTCAGTCTATCAAAGGCTTTTTCTGCATCCAAAAACATGAGAGCAGCGGGCACCTGGATATGCCTTTCCAAGTACTCTATTATATTAAGAAGTTGTCTTACATTAGTTTTCATCTGTCGTCCTTGTATAACCCCAGTTTGGTCCGGGTGAATTATTTTTTGTAACACTGTCATTAATCTGTTAGCCAAAATTTTTGCAAAAATTTTGTAATCCGTATTCAATAGTGAGATGGGTATGTAGTTTTCTGGTTGAGTGTTGTCTTTTCCCTCTTTAGGGATTAGAGATATGTAGGTTGTTTTCCTTGACGGTGGAACCTGACCACCTTCTTGTATGTTGACAAATAGTTCTCTAAGGGGTTCTACCATCTCCTCTCGAAGATACTTGTAATAGGTCGCCGTTAGCCCATCAGTCCCGGGGGATTTTCCCTTTTTCAATTATTTAATCACTGCAAGTATTTCTTCTGGTGTGATCAATGCATTCAGTCTATCTCTTTGTTCATCGGTAATTATCAATAACTTTTCATTTTGTAGAAACTTTTCTATCTCATTATCTTGTGTCTTCTCTTCAGCGTATAACTTGGAGTAAAATTCTATAAAAGCTTTCTTGATCGTTTCTTGTTGAAACTCTTCCTTTCCATTGTACGCTATCTTTTCAATTATGCGGGATTTTTGCTTTTTCCTTAGTATATAAGCCAGCCATCGACCAGGTTTATTGGAATTAAAAAATGTATTATGCTTTGCATATTGTATATTCCTTGCCACTTGATCTGCCATCAACAAGTCAAATTGTTTCCATAAAATCTTGATTCCCTCTTTGGTAACTTTGTCCTCCGGTCTTTCTATTAATAATTGCTCTTTCTTACTTATCTCCTCTTCTAACTCCTTTCTTTTTTGTTCTTGTTTGCAACGGTGCCTTTTGTTCATGTCCATCAGAATCCCACACATGTACGCCTTGCTAGCATCCCATATCATTTCTATAGGTGTCTCTTTATTCATAATTATGCTAAAGAATTCCTTCATAACATTTTTGCATTCATCCACATTTATATCGTATTTAAACAGGTTTTCATTAATTCTCCAGGATCTCCTAGGTTTCTGTCCTTGCCTTAATTCCATCCATACCAGATTATGGTCTGTTAGAACTTTGGGTAGGATTCTCACCTTCTTTAGGCTAACAAGCAAGTCACTGGTTGTTAATATAAAGTCAATTCTAGAGAATGATTGGTGTCTGTCTGAAAAAAAGGTAAATTCTTGCTCTTTGCCATGTCTTTCTCTCCAAATGTCTATCAGGTCAAAGTCATCCTTTATATCAAAGAAGGATTTGGGCAACTTGGAGTGTTTTTGCGGATTTGGTGATGTCTTCTTGTTATCCAAGCCGACCTCTATGACGCCATTCCAGTCTCCCATTATAATACAAGATCTGTAGTCGAATTGTATTAGCTTTTTATGTACCAATTTGTAAAATTTTCCTTGTTGCTGATTTGGTGCATATATGCCCATCAAAATAATTTTCTTATCATCTTTTATAATTTCGATTGCTAGATATCTACCTTGAGAGTCTGACTCTATTAATTTAGCTCTTATATGCTTCTTCACATAGATGACTATGCCATTCTTCTTTTCTGCTGCCACTGCAACAAATTGTGTGCCTAGCTTGTTGTTAGTTAAATATTTCTGGTCCATGGTTCTGATATGTGTTTCTTGTAAGCAAATTATATCATTTTTACCTTGATTCAGATAATGAAATATTTTCTTCCTTTTCTGTGGGGAGTTTAACCCGTTAACATTCCTGTCCACCTTTTTATCATAAACTAAATATGCATGCCAACTGTACAATAAACCATACCCTTCAATATTCAGTATTCTACCATTAGTTAAATTAACCCAGTCACTTATCGCTGCTAAAACAGCAGCATGGTAATACAACTTAAAATTGGGCATTTTCAAACCACCTCTTTCCCTTATATCTTGAATAATTTTTAATTTAACCCTCGGTTTCTTACCATTCCAAATAAATCTGTTAATACCCTTCTGCCACTCCTCCAAGTTCACATCTTTTTTAAGTATAGGCAGCATTTGAAACAGAAATAAAAATTTTGGCAATACATTCATTTTAACTGCCGCTATCCTGCCCAGCATAGATAATTGTAGTTTTTTTTCCATTTATCCAGTTCTATTTGTGTCTTGTTCCACAAAACTTCATAATTGTTTTTATATAACTTCCCATTAGAAGCTTCAATTTCAATTCCTAGATATCTGACTTTCTTAACTATCTCACACCCCGTTATTCTTTCCAAATCCTGTTTTGAATTGCTATCTACATTTTTAACTAACATCTTTGTCTTGGAAATATTTAATTTAAATCCTGACACCCTTCCATAATTTTTAATTATTTCCATCAAACTCTGAGCAGACTGCGTAGGTTGAGACAAAGTCACAAGCAAATCATCAGCAAAGGCACATAATCTATAATCATGTTGTCTAATCTGTATACCTTTTAGATCGTCTGCAACTCTTATCCTATTCAGTAGAACCTCTAAAATTAAGACAAACAACAATGGAGATAGAGGACATCCCTGTCTAGTACCTTTCTCTATATTGAATGGATCTGTTAAATACCCATTCACAATAATCTGGCCTGTTTGTTTCTGATAAACTGCCAATATAGAATTAATAAACTGGTCCCCCAACCCCATCCTAACAATTAATTTTTTCAGAAACAACCAATTCAGTCTATCAAAAGCTTTTTCCGCATCCAAAAACATAAGAACTGCAGGTACCTGAGTATGCTTATCTAGGTATTCTAGTATGTTAATAAGTTGTCTAACATTGGTTTTCATCTGTCTACCTTGTAAAAAAACCAGTTTGGTCTGTATGGATTATTTGTTGTAGAACTGCCATTAATCTATTAGACATAATTTTTGCAAAAATCTTATAATCGGTATTCAACAATGAAATAGGTCTGAAGTTTTCTGGTTGAGCATTATCTCTTCCCTCTTTGGGGATTAAGGAAACATAAGCTGTTTTCCATGAGGGTGGAACCTGACCACCCTTTTGAATGTTAACAAATAGCTCCCTAAGAGGTTCCACCATTTCCATTTGAAGATGCTTATAATAAATTGCCGTTACCCCATCAGTCCCAGGAGATTTTCCCATTTTCAGTTGTTTAATCACTGAAGTTATTTCTTCTGATGTAATTAATGCATTTAACCTATCTCTTTGTTCATTGGTAATTGTCAATACATTTTCATTTTGCAAAAAAAATCTATCTCGTTCCCTTGTATCTTCTCTTCAGCATATAACTTGGAGTAAAATTCTAAGAAAGCTTTTTTGATAGTCTCTTGTTGAAACACCTCCTTCCCTTTATATTCTATTTTATCAATAATGCAGGATTTTTGTTTTTTCCTTAATGTGTAGGCCAACCATCTGCCAGGTTTGTTGGAGTTATAAAATGTATTATGTTTGGCATATTGTATATTCCTAGCAACTTGGTCGGCCATCAACAAATCAAATTGTGTCTGTAAGATTTTAATCCCCTCTTTGATGTTTTTGTCATCTGGTCTCTTTATTAATAATTGCTCTTTCATTCTTATCTCCTCTTCCAACTCCTTCCTTTTCCCCCCCTGTTTACGTCTATACCTTTTATTCATGTCTATTAAAATCCCACGCATGTACGCTTTACTAGCATCCCATACCATTTCTATTGTTGTGTCCTTATGGAGATTTAACGTAAAAAATTCCTTCATAACATTTTTACATTCATTCACATTTGTATCATATTTAAACAAATGTTCATTAAGTCTCCAAGATCTTCTAGGCGTCTGACCAACCATTAGTTCCATCCAAACCGGATTATGGTCTGATAAGACTTTGGGTAAGATCTTCACCTTCTTTAGTCTAGAAATAAAGTCGCTTGTAGTTAATATAAAGTCAATTGTAGAAAATGATTGATGTCTATCAGAGAAAAAAGTAATTTCTTGCTCTTTACCATGTCTTTCTCTCCATATATCTGTCAGATCAAAGTCATCCTTAATATCAAAGAAGGATTTAGGCAATATAGAACGTGTTTGAGGAATTGGTAATGTCTTCTTCTTGTCTAAACCAATATCTATGACACCATTCCAATCTCCCATTAGAATACAAGACCTATAGTCAAATTGTATTAACTTTTTATGTATTAGCTTATAAAATTTTCCTTGTTGTTGATTTGGTGCGTATATACCCATCAAAAGAACTTTCTTGCCGTCTTTTAAAATTTCAACTGCTAAATATCTACCTTGTATGTCTGATTCTATTAATTTAGCTCTTATATGACTTTTAACATAGATAACAATTCCATTCTTCTTCTCAGCAGCCGCTGCTATAAAATGTATACCTAGCCTATTATTTATTAAACATTTCTGGTCCATAGTTCTAATGCGTGTTTCTTGTAAGCAAATTACATCATTTTTACATTGAGTCAAGTAATGAAATATCTTCTTCCTTTTCTGTGGAGAATTTAAACCATTAACATTCCATGTCAAATATTTATTTGACATGATCAGCTTTAGAAAGCTTCTGCAAGACCGAATCAATTTTTCCATCTACTTTCTTCTTCGGTCGCGCTCCCATGGCTTCCCGACTTGTGTATGTACGACCATGTTGTCGCTTTTCTTGTTGTTCCTTACGTTTAGTAGTAGCTCTAGTTTGCCTCTGATCTTTAGGCTTGTCTGCTTCCAAAGGTTGAGAGATATCAGTACTTCGAGCAGGTAACTCCATCCTAGCTCCTTTATCAACTCCTGGCGCAACAGGTGGCCGTGACTCTGAAAGCTGTGATTGTTGGTTTAAGTCCATTTCTCTTTCTTGTAACGAATCTGCATTTTTTGGTGTTGGCGATGGGGGTCTACCAGCCTTCAGCATATTTTCAAAAAAGTCTTTTGCTTTCCAGACAGAATTCAAGTAGTATCTATTACCATTGTAAAGTAGAGACAGTCCAGCTGGTACCTCCCACCTATATTGTAAAGCACGTATTTTCAGTTCAGCAACCAAAAATGCATAGTCTTTTCTTGCTCTTAACATCTTCGGAGGGATCTCCTTCAAAACCACCACCTCCTGACCAGCAACATTTAATTTCTTATTATAAGATACTGTGAGAATATTATTTCTGAATCTCCTTGTGACAAAGTAGATAACAACATCTCTAGGTAGATTTCTTTGTCTTGCATTCCATGAGTTAACTCTGTAGATGCTATCAATCTGCCAGGAGAAATTTTTGCAGCATCTTCTAGAATTTTTTCAAAAGCTTCTTCAAAGCTTCTTCTCAGGTCATCCTGATTCTCATTTGGTACCTCTCTCAGCCCTCTGATTCTAATAGCTCACATCATGTGGTTATATTGCACCATGAGGGCATGGTCTTGTATGTCACTTTTCATCTCAGCCAGTTGTCCCTCCATTTGTTGTTCGACCTCTTCCACCTTCTCTTCAACACTCTCCCAAACCCCCTTAAAAGCTTCCACAATATCTTCTCTTATTTCCCTATTGTGGGTCTGTATTGTTTCTTTAATTTTCTCCAGTTCAACAGTGACCTCTTTGCTTTGATTCTCAATCTTATTCTCAATCCTATTCTCCAGTTCCTCAATCTTAGTCTCCATTTTTTTCTCCAGTTGTTCAAACCTTTTCTCCATTTTATCAGTCAAATTATCAGTCATTGTTGACAGTGCTGCCTGTAAATCTTTCACTGTAAGCACTTCTGGAGAGGCTTGGGTAGACAAAGGGGCTTGAGGCTCTGTAGGAATTGAGGGGGATGAGTGAGCAGAGAAGCTAACTACTGGTACTTTAGAGGGCTGAGCTGGTGAAGATACTGCCACCTTTGAAGAAACTATTTTTGTTTGTCTGGTAGCCATTCTATAAATATCCTCTTCTTATCTTCTTTAATTGCACTTTATAGGATGTTAAAATAAACACCTAGCCTGTCTCTTCGCGATCGCTCTAACATTGCGCTTAAAAAGAAAAAACAACAAAGAAGAAAAGGGATTCACCTTCATTTCCGTCACTTTCTCTTTACAGTGAGAGCGATCGCCATCTTGGATACATTATGTTGATTGTAGGGAACTGTGATTAGAAGTAGAATATAAAAAAGTACTTGCGATTTAAAACTCCTGTTTTCCTTCCTCCTGTACGTAGGTCTCTTTTAAAAAGTTTTTCTCAAGCCGAGGATGGTTGCGGCGTCTGGTTCCGTCCACAGACAGCAGCGTCTCTGGGCAGGAGCGTCTTCGAGCGCCTGGGGAGCTCTCACTCTTTACCCCTGCAGATTTGGGGGGGGTTTCAGAGGAGCTCAACCCCCACTCGTGCTCTGCACCCCTTCTTCGTTCAGAGGGGGGATTTTTCGCCGCCAAAAACAGCCGGTGTTCGCCTGTTTTTGCGGCTTTACCAACCCACGAGATCGGAGCCTCTGAAGGAGGCTGTAGCGACACCGGTGAAGCCACTGGAAGCCTCCTCAGTTTCTCACTGTTGAGCGACCAAGTCAGCCTACTCGTTAGCTGCACACCCAGGAATTTGATGTTGGTAACCATCTCCACAGGTGAATCATTTATGCACAGAGAAGTGTGGCTGTGCCTGCCTTTTCTGAAATCAACAACGATCTCTTTGGTTTTTCCAGTATTTAAAACTAGGCTGTTTTCCTTACACCAGTTCACCAACCCTTCAACCTCCTTGCGGTAAGCTTCCACCTTGTCATCCTGAATAAGGCCCACTACTGTTGTATCATCTGCAAACTTCACAATATGGTTGGTGGCAAACCTAGCACAACAGTCATGGGTCAACAGGTTGAACAGCAGCGGACTTAAGACACAGCCCTGAGGAGAACCTGTGCTCAAGAAAATGGTATTAGAGGTATTTGTTCCAACTCGCACATATTGGGGCCTGTTGGTAAGAAAATCAAGAATCCAGTTGCACAAAGGAGTGTCTAAGCCTAAAAGGCCCAGTTTGTCTACTAGATGCTGGGGAATGATTGTGTTAAATGCCGAACTGAAGTCGACAAACAGCAAACACACATGAGTATTTCTTTCCTCTAAGTGCTTCAGGCTCAGATGGAGAACGGAAGAAATAGCATCCTCTGTAGAGCGATTTGGTCGGTAGGCAAACTGAAGCAGGTCAAAAGCTGGCGGGAGGCTAGATACAATAGTGTCCTTTATCAGCTTCTCAAAGCATTCATGATGGTGGATGTCAGTGCAACCGGATGGTAATCATTGAGGCCTGTAATTGTGGACCTTTTTGGCACTGGCAAGATGATGGCCGTCTTAAAACACGATGGGACCACTGCCTGCTGCAATGAGAGGTTGAAAATATCTGTGAGAACACAAGCCAGCTCCCCTGTGCATTCCCTGAGGACACATCCAGGGATGTTATCTGGGCCTGCTGCTTTCCGAATGTTAACTGTCTGCAGTGTTTTCCAGACAGAGGTGACATCAAAGCTTGACACTTGCTCATCAGGATGGGGCACTGCTTTCCTAGCAGGAGTGCTATTTGATGCCTCAAATCTACCAAAAAATGCATTCAGTTTGTTTAGGAAGTCTGTGTCATCCTTGCATCTCGATGGAGCCACCTTGTAATCCATAATGGCCTGGATCCCTTGTCACATTCGCCTGGTGTTTGTTGGGTCCTGAAAAAAGTTCTGAATTTTCCGGCAATGGGCTTGCTTTGCACCTTTTATGGCACTTTTTCAGATTTGCTCTGGCTGTTCTAAGTGCCAGCATGTCACCAGATTTAAAAGCCACATTCCGTGCTTTCAGCATCTTGTGGACCTCATAAGTCAGCCACAGTTTTTCATTTGCCCTCACAACAATGCTTTTCAGGACACAGACATCTTCTATGCACTTTTGGATATATGCAGACAACCGTTGTGGCATACTCCTCAACATTTGTATGTTGGTTATCAGTAGCTGCTTCCTTAAACATGCCCCAATGTCCAGGAAGTGAATTTGCATGACAAGTTGGGAATTAATGCTAAAGTGGAAGTTACTGAAACCAAAATCGCTTGCCAGGGCATTCTTCCACTAAACCAGGTAATAAAATAAGTGGCAAAGAAAGTTTGGAGAGTGAAGGAGATGTTTTAAATCATTCCTGAAGATGTTACTGTGCCGTACAGAATGATCACCTGGAGTCAAGCTCCCTTGAAGGAGGGTTTACAGCCATTTGTTAGTCTTTAAAGTGCCACAAAACTCTCCATTTCTCAATCAAGAGGACCATGATGCTTAAAATTTCAAATGTATCTAGAGGAAGTATTCATTTATTTCTCTGTATTTTTCTCCAGCCATTTCTTCAAATATCTTAGGGCAACTGGTATGATATGAAAATTTTCCTCTATGCAATCCTCCTCACAATAACCTGAGGTATAATAACCAGTCTAGGGGCTCCAGATCCCTATGTGCTTTGTTTGCAGCTTATTTGGGCTTGATCCCATTCCTGATTTCTGGCAGAAGAATGAAAATTTGTTGCATTGGCTATGATTTCTAAATTCTTGAGGGGGGAGGAAAGATATAAAATAATATTCATAAATACTATTGAAATATTTCCATTAATTGACCTTTTCTAAAGATTGACTCTAGCTGAATTTCTACTGTTTACAGTAGTGGCCAAAATTGTGGAAACCTTTTGGGAAAAGTGTATTTTTGAGGTTTGATAGCTAATAACACCACTTTTTTTGGGAGTAGTACCATAAAATTATATATCAATGGAAAGATAATTTAATCAAGAATGTAATGCAACATATTTTGTTCAATTATTTGTACTGTATTCTATGAAAGGTTATAGCTAAATAACCAGAAAAAGGAAGTACATCTTGCTTAGGTTGATATCAGGTAGCTTTCCTTTATCTGATTGTAGCCAATGAGCATGAGTGTTTAGAGAGCCAATCAGGTGTCATCCTGTTTTGGCAATGAGCCAATCAGATTACAGTAGTATTCAGTTACTGATGTCATGTATTGAAGCTGAGAGGAGGACATTTGTCAGTGTGTTATGTGATCCCTATCAAGTTGGTTGGGTTTTTTTGTGTTCTTTCATTTAGTGAGCTTGTAAAACGTAATAAAATTAGAGTAATGGTGCAGAGAGTTGACTGGTTGCCCAGAAAGCAATGTAAAATAGAATTATTAAGTGAACAAGGCTACAGTTATAAAGAAATTAGAAGAAAAATTGGTGGAAACGTAACCAAAGGTGGCATTTCTACTGTACACTTTTCCCAAAAGGTTTCCACAATTTTGGCCACTACTGTAGTTTCCTAGTGCACGTATTGTTTACTCATCTTTCCAAGAACTGAATGTCGAAGAGTCACTCATGAGTCAATTTGCTATGGAGAAAAACAGGCATGGTCACCACCCCAACTTATTTTAGCTAGATATTTTTTAAAAAACCAGTGGTTTTCTTAGTTCCTCTAGGAAGGAAGTACAATCTAGAACCATTAACTGGAAATTCTAGGTTTTGAGGGAAGTAGGTATTATGTTTTCTGTTCAATGCGGCATTGAAGAGGCACCAGGTGAAAAATTACTTTCTTTATTGAAAGTCAAAACAGAAACTAACAAGCACATGCTCCACCCACACTTATACACTCAGCCTAAAGGCGGCAGCCAATAGGAACACAGTATTCTCCCGCTTAAATGCATACTAAGTAGTCTGCAGACAGAAAGTCTGGCTTGTTGGCCACGTGACCTGCTAACCGTCATTACACAGTTTTAAGCAACTCAGTTCTCAGATTTTAACTCAATACGTTACAGTAGGGATTTAAAATGCTTCCCCGGAGTCATTGCTTAATAGGTAGGTGCAGGTGGTTTTTGTTGCTGAAGCAAAATTTAATAAGCGGTGACTATAGGAATTAAGGGCACATGGCAGACAAAATTAATTTCATCCATTTAATATTTTTTCCCTTCCTTTGACTTCAAGAAGAGGCGGTTGCAAGGGCGCGCATGCGCAAGGCACGGAAGCAGCCGGCTTCTGTGAGGCTGCGAACTCCGGGACTTGAAAAGCCGCGAAAACAGTGCAAAACAGCTGTTTTTCGCGGCAGCAAAACCCCTCCTCGGTCGGAGAAGGGGCCAAGAGCGGTGAGTGGGGGTCGAGAGCCTCTGAAAATTCCCTGGAAAAGAGTTCGGGAAGAAAGAAGGAGGACTCCCCCGGGCGCTCACGACTGCTCCAGCCAGGAGCTGTTTCTCTGTCGGCTGACAGACTTACAAGCTAAGACCAACCTCCGCGTGAGGAAAACTCCGCTAAAGAGGCAAGGAGACAGATGGACTGAACGCAAGAGCCTAAAAAAGCAAGCATTTCTTATATTATACAGCTGATTAACTACTTTCACAATAAACAAAAAGTATCCAAGATGGCGACTACTTTTACTCTAAAACGAAAGTAGCCGGACGAGAGGGAAAGTGGAAAGTGAGACGGCATTGCAAGAGTGAACACTAGAGGGCAGTCTAGACGCAAACCTTAAAAAACCTTACAAAATATACATAAGAAAAATAATAAAAAGGCTACAAGAGGATAATAATAAAAAAAAGACTATAAAAGGAAGCATCTTGGCAATATAAGAGTAAGAATTAATCTTCTGCATTAAAAAAGCTTGGCTAACAGGGGACTGAACTCAGGATGGCCACTAAGCAGTCCAAAATAATACCCTCAAAGCTGGCAACACCCTCCCCAGGCCAGTTCCTTAAAATACCAGGGAACAACCTACCTGTCCCCTCATCTTCCTCCATGCCTACGGAATCCCAGGCCCCCCTGTCTACCCAGGCCTCCCCAGAAATGCAAATGATGAAATAATTAAAAGAGACAATGTCAGCAATGTATGAAAAACTAGAGAAAAAGCTGGAGGCAGTGGAAAAGAGGGTGGAGGAAGTGGATAAGAAGATAGAGGGAATGGGTACACAGATGGAGAGACAAGGCAAAGAACTAGAACAGAAGTTGAAGGAACAAAGCAGAGAATTGGAGAGGAAGATGGAAGCACAAAACAAAGCTGTTGCTGAAGACCTAGACCAAATCAAGGAAACAATACAAACAAACAATAAGAAAATGAGAGAAGATATTGAGAAAAATTTTAAGAAGGTCTGGGAGGGGGTTGAAAAAAGGATGGAAGAGGTGGAGAGCCAAATTGAGGGCCAGATGGCTGAGATGAGAAGTGAGGTGCAAGACCAATCAACTATGATGCAATATTGGCAGATGATGTCAGCTATCAGGGTCAGGGGACTGGGAGAATCAACAAATGAAAAGCAAGAAGATTTGAAAAGAATTTTTGTAAAAGCCTTGGTACAATTTCTGGGAGAGAAGGCTGAAAATATCTCTTGGCAAATCGACAGAATCCACAGAGTCAACTCATGGATCGCAAAAAACAAAAATCTACCAAGAGATGTGGTTATCCATTTTGTAACAAAGGGATTCAGAGACCATATTTCTACAACATCCTATAACAAGAAATTGTATGTAGAGGGGCAAGAGGTGGTGATATTGAAAGAGATCCCCCCCAAGATGTTAAGAGAAAGAAAAGACTACAAGTTCTTGGTCACTGAACTGAAAACACGCGCTCTACAATATCGATGGGAAGCCCCAACTGGAATGTCATTACTCTATAAAAGCAAAAGATACCATCTGAACTCAATCCAGAAAGCAAAAGAATTTATGGAAAAGGAACTGAAGGCGGGGAGATCCCTGCCCACAACACTGGAGAATGTAGATTGGCCACGTGAAAGAGGAATGGACTTAGAACAACAATCAAACTCCCCAGAAGCACAGACCGCCGCAGCAGCAGGAGAAGAAAAAGGAGCTTCTCGGGATGCGACTGCACAGAGGATGGACGTCAATAAAATCATGGAAGCAGGACAGATTAAAGAGCTAAGGCAGACGAGGGCTACTACTAAACGCATAGAACAGCAAGAGAAGATCCCACAAAGCAATATGAACACCAACCTGGATACCATGGGAGCGAGACCAAAGAGGAAAGCAGGGGAAAAAGTGGAAGTGGTCTGGCAGGAGTGTCCCGAAGCCGACCATGACAAGTAAATATTTGACTTGGAACGTTAACGGGTTAAACTCCCCACAGAAAAGGAAAAAAATATTTCATGATCTGAATCAAGGTAAAAATGATATAATTTGCTTACAAGAAACACACATCAGAACTACGGACCAGAAATATTTAACCAACAACAAGCTAGGCACACAATTTGTTGCAGCGGCAGCAGTTAAGAAGAATGGCATAGTCATCTATGTGAAGAAGCATATAAGAGCTAAATTAATAGAGTCAGACTCTCAAGGTAGATATCTAGCAATCGAAATAGTAAAAGATGATAAGAAAATTCTTTTGATGGGCATATATGCACCAAATCAACAACAAGGAAAATTCTACAAATTGGTACATAAAAAGTTAACACAACTCAACTACAGATCATGTATTATAATGGGAGACTGGAATGGTGTCATAGAGGTCGGCCTGGATAAAAAGAAGACAGCACCAAACCCGCAAAAACACTCCAAGTTGCCTAAATCCTTCTTTGACATAAAGGATGACTTCGAACTGATAGACATTTGGAGGGAAAGACATGGCAAAGAGCCAGAATTTACCTTTTTCTCAGACAGACACCAATCATTCTCTAGAATTGACTTTATTTTAACAACAAGCGACTTGCTTGTTAGCCTAAAGAAGGTGAAAATCTTACCCAAAGTACTAACAGACCATAACCCGGTGTGGATGGAATTAAGACATGGACAGAAACCTAGGAGATCCTGGAGAATTAATGAAAACCTGTTTAAATACGATATAAATGTGGATGAATGCAAAAATGTTATGAAGGAATTCTTTAGGATAAATATGAATAAGGAGACACCTATAGAAATGATATGGGACGCCAGCAAGGCATACATGCGTGGGATTCTCATGGACATGAACAAAAGGCACCGTTGCAAACAAGAACAAAAAAGAAAGGAGTTAGAAGATGAGATAAGTAAGAAAGAGCAACTATTAATAAAAAGACCGGAGGACAAAGTCACCAAAGAGGGAATCAAGATTTTAAGGAAACAATTTGACTTGTTGATGGCAGATCAAGTGGCAAGGTGCTGTGGAACAAGATACAAACAGATCTGGTCAGGTGGAAAACATTACAATTGTCCCTGCTGGGCAGGATAGCGGCAGTAAAAATGAACGTATTGCCAAAATTTCTATTTCTCTTTCAAATGCTACCCATACTCAAAAAGGATGTGGACTTGGACGAATGGCAGAAGGGCATTAACAGATTTATTTGGGATGGCAAGAAACCGAGGGTTAAATTAAAAATCATCCAGGATACAAGGAAGAGAGGTGGTTTAAAAATGCCCAATCTGAAGTTATATTACTACGCCGCGGCGCTGGTGGCGCTGAGCGACTGGATTAATATGACGAATGACAGAAAACTGAAATGTTGAAGGGCATGGTTTATTATATGGCTGGCACGCATACCTTGTGTATGACAAGAAGGTTGACAAGAGCTTCAGGGAGAACCCACTAAGAACCCCGCTGTTGTGGGTCTGGAAGAAATATCAGTACCTACTACACGAAAAGATTCCCATCTGGACGATCCCTGGACACGCAATAAGGGACATAAATATAACACAAGGACAGGATGTGGTGCCCTATAGTAAACTTGTAATGGAAGAAGGAAATGTGTTTTTGTTAAAGCCATCAAATACGCTAACAGATGAAGGAATAGTGTGTACCTGGCTTTCATATTTGCAACTGCAGTCTAGATGGCAAAAGGACCTGAAGAAGGGCATATCCCTAACAGATGAGAATTTAATTGAACAGGTTAGAGAGCAGGGGCCCATGCATATCAAACGAGCAGGGGCCCATGCATATCATATCAAGCGCAACATTTAAGGGAGAACTTTATAAAATGTTCTATAGGTGGCACCTAGATCCGAAAAAATTATCGTATATCTATCCAGACATCCAACCTAAATGTTGGAGGTGTGATAGTATGGAGGCTACATATTTTCATGTATGGTGGACATGTAGAAAAATTAAAGCCTTCTGGAGAAAAATATGGTGGACACTCCAAACCATTTTGAAAAAGCGTATTGAATTTCTACCTCAGTTGTTTTTGTTAGGGATCATAAAAGACTGCACTACCACAGAGACGAACTTAATTCTGAACTTGATCACAGCAGCGAGACTGCTGGTGGGACAATACTGGAAGAAGCCAGAAATACCACCTATAGAAGAATGGACTTTGAAAGTAATAAATTTGGCAGAAATGGCTAAAATATTGGCATATTTGAAGGATCGCTCAAATGAACAATATATGATAGACTGGAAACAGTGGATAGACTACATACAAGAGAAACACCAATCAAAGAAAATGTATCTGGCTTATAGTTAAATCTTGACATAAGGAGTGAAGAATGTTTACAAAATTAAATCGATTGTATTAAGTTGGATAGCAGTTAGCTTGAACTTTCCCCTGGTTTACATATACAAAGACTATAACTTACTGTTGTATCTCATGATTTATGTTGATTGCTTTTTAGTATGCTATTATGATTTATGTTGATTGCTTTAATATCCCATGACTATCCCTGATGTTGTATCTATGATTTATGATGATTGCATTTTATGATTATGGTTATGATTATCCCTTGTTGCTCGTATGTACACTGAGAGCTTATGCACCAGAGACAAGTTCCTTGTGTATGTCCAATCATATTTGGCCAATAAAGAATTCCATATTAAAAAAAAAAAAGAATCACTCTTTAAAGCCTTAAAAAAACACAATAACTTAGAGAACGCATTTATTATTAACATTATTACTGAGTGCTGGGACAGACTACCCTTTGTTTTTTTTCCTGAGAAATTCATGCCAGCTGCAGATGATGATGTGAAATAAAACTAGATTAGGGACATTCTAAATATTTTTGTTCCCCTTGGCTTGTGAGAATCTCTAATGGTAAAGTCAAATTAATTATCCTATTTAGTACTATATTAAGTATTTTCGTATTGTGCTTTACATGGATTTACCTGGCAATATTCAATTGAAAAAAATCTGCAGTCTGTGTAGATCAGCGGTTCTCAACCTTTTTCAGGCCGAGACCCCACCTGCGCCGCCCATGCGTGGTGTGACCCCGACCTGCGCCGCGCATGCGCGACGCGACGGGCCGAGCTGAGCATGCGCAGCGCAACGGGCGGAACTGCGCATGCGCGGCGCGACGGGCTGAACCGCACATGCGCAGCGCGTGTGACGGCCCAAGGGGAAATGGGGGGGAAATGGCGGACTGCGGTGTTTGGCGACCCCTGTGAAACGGTCGTTCGACCCCAAATGGGGTCGCGACCCATAGGTTGAGAACCGCTGGTGTAGATGTACTCGTGATAAGGGATAGATAATTATTTGAATTGAATTGACTTTATTTGGCCAAGTGTGATTGGACACACAAGGAAGTTGTCTCCAATACAGAGACTCTCAGTGTTCATGCAAAGCAGCAGAATAATAATAATATTAATAAAAGGGGAGAGTACTAAGGATAAATAATACTATATAATATGTGGCTACGTATAAATAGACATTGGACAGCACTGTGAGAGTTAGATGTTCAGCAGTGTGAAGGCACAAGGGGAAAAACTGTCCCTGTGTCTAGTTGTTTTGGCATATAATGCCCTATAGTGCCATCCCAAGGGAAGGAGTTGAAACAGTTTGTGTCCAAGATGTGAACGATTTGCAGATATCTTCTCAGCTCTCCTTCTGACCCACACAATACACAAGTCTCCTATGGAAGGCAGGCTGGTTGCAATTGTTTTTTCTGCAGTCCTAACTATCGGTTGAAGTCTGTGTCAGTCCTATTTGGTTGCTGTACCAAACCAGACGGTTACCAGAAGTATGAATGACAGACTCAATATTTCCTCTGTAGAACTGTATCAACAGTTCCTGGGGTGGTCTGAACTTCCTGAACTGACGCAGGAAGAACATTCTTTGTTATACCTTTTTAATGATGATTCTATTGTTACGTGTCCATTTCAAGTCCTTATATTTTATAAAATGTTATAAATGAAAAAAAAATCATCCAGGATACAAGGAGAAGAGGTGGTTTAAAAATGCCCAATTTGAAGTTATATTACTACGCTGCAGCGCTGGTGGCGATGAGTGACTGGATTAATATAACGAATGACAGAGTATTGAATGTTGAAGGACATGGTTTACTATATGGCTGGCACGCATACCTAGTGTACGACAAGAAGGAGGACAAGAGCTTCAAGGAGCACCCACTGAGAATCCCGCTGTTGCGGGTCTGGAAGAAATATCAGTACTTACTACACGAAAAGATTCCCATCTGGACGATCCCCAGACACACAATAGGGAACATAAACATAGTACAAGGTCAAGATGTGGTGCCCTATAGTAAACTTGTAACGGAAGAAGGAAATGTGTTTTCGTTAAAGCCATCAAATACGCTAGCAGATGAAGGAATAGTGTGTACCTGGCTTTCATATTTGCAACTGAAGTCTAGATGGCAAAAAGACCTGAAGAAGGGTTTATCCCTAACAGATGAGAATTTAATTGAACAGGTTAGAGAGCAGGGGCCCATGCATATCAAACGAGTGTACAGTGTACTGATAGAAATTGACTCTGAAACTGTACTAGTCAAGGATTGTATGGTAAAGTGGGAACAAGATTTTGGGCAACCTATCACGATGGAAACGTGGGAGGGAATCTGGGTGAGAAATGTAAAATTTACGCAAGCGCAACATTTAAGGGAAAACTTTTATAAAATGTTCTATAGGTGGCATCTAGATCCGAAAAAATTATCATATATCTATCCAGACATCCAACCTAAATGTTGGAGGTGTGATAGTATGGAGGCTACATATTTTCATGTATGGTGGACATGTAGAAAAATTAAAGCCTTCTGGAGAAAAATATGGTGGACACTCCAAACCATTTTCAAAAAGCGTATTGAATTTCTACCTCAGTTGTTTTTGTTAGGGATCATAAAAGACTGTACTACCACAGAGACGAACTTAATTCTGAACCTGATCACAGCAACGAGACTGTTGGTGGGACAATACTGGAAGAAGCCAGAAATACCACCTATTGAAGAATGGACTTTGAAAGTAATAAATTTGGCAGAAATGGCTAAAATATCGGCATATTTGAAGGATCGTTCAAATGAACAATATATGATAGACTGGAAACATTGGATAGACTACATACAAGAGAAACACCAATCAAAGAAAATGTATCTGGCTTATAGTTAAATCTGGACATACGGAGTGAAGAATGTTTACAAATTTAAATCGACTGTATTAAGTTGGATAGCAGTTAACTTGAATTTTCCCCTGGTTTACATGTACAAATATATATCTATTGATTAATGGAAGATATATATTATATAGACTAAGAATGTACTTGTTGAAGGGATGGGTGTATCGACATGAAAATTATTAATTTTAATAAGATGACTTGTTTGTTTGATGTCCAATGGATTGATCTGAAAAGAAGTGAAATTTAAAAATTTTTTAAAATGTAGTTGGCTTATAGTTAAACTTGGATATACGGAGTGAAGAAGGTCTACAAATTTGAAATGATTGTATTAAGTTGAATGGCTTTAACTTGAATTTTTTCTTTGTTTACATGTACAAACGGATATCTAATAATAAAAAATTAAAAAAAAAGAAGAGGCGGTTGCTATGCAACTGAATGAACATTGCATTTTCTCTCTCCCTCAAAAAAAGTGGGTTAAGTAAAAATAGTGTGCCTCACCTCTCTAGCAGATGAAAACAAGGCAATGCAGTACAATGATAATAACCCCCTGTGATGTCTTGACGTGTGATTTGAGTGCCCTCTTACGGTTGTTATGTGCTCCTGGCTACTTTCCTTCGTGACCAGAGGCAAGCTCGCCTGACCAGTAACCAGCCAAGACACAGTGAAGGCCTTTTGTTTCGTTTATTGCAATAAGAGGGGAGAGAAGCTATCAAAGCTTGGTTCTCTCCAAAGTTTTAACCCAAAATATTTCCTTCTTTATACATCCCTTGTCCCGGCCGCCACATCCCTCCTCTTTCCCCATTGGCTGAGGTACTAGGTAGGAGGTTACACTCTTTCCGACCGCCTCCTACATATTTCCTGCTACATACTAAATCATACATCACATGTACATTAAAATTAGGAGATAATTTATGCAAGGTGTGTCAGTTAATATTAATCAATTAATTGCGCATGCTCAGTTGCCTGAGTTCTGGCCCCCTTTTTATGGCTTCTTAGAAAAATAGGTTCTTTCCTGTTTTGCTAGTTATCTTCTATTACAGATGTTTTCTTCTTCCTTTTCCCACTCTTAAGACCCAGCTATTTTTGCCTACATATTTCCTTTACATCCTTTCTTTATGTTCACCTTTCCTCTTTCCCACCATAGCTTCTCTACTCAGAAATTTCCACTGCAGCAAATTCAATTTTAAATTTCTTTTTCAATATTAAATTTTGAAGACCTTTCTTTTACTTCTATCACGGTGTATAAAAGAAGTGCAGGAAATCTGTAATATAATTTGGAGCAGCCGTGTCCACCAATAATAATAATAATAATAATAATAATAATAATAATAATAATAATAATAATAATAATAATAATAATAATGTTGGAAGGGACCTTGGAGGTCATCAAGTCCAACCCCCTGCTCAGGCAGGTAACCCTATACCATTTCAGACAAATGGCTGTCCAGTTTCTTCTTAAAAACTTCCAGTGTTGGAGCATTCACCGCTTCTGGAGGCAGGTTGTTCCACTGGTTAATTGTTCTGTCAGGAAGTTTCTCCTTAGTTCTAGGTTGCTTCTCTCCTTGACTAGTTTCCATCCGTTGCTTCTTGTCCTGCCTTCAGGTGCTTTGGAGAATAGCCTGACTCCCTCTTCTCTGTGGCAGCTCCTGAGATATTGGAACACTGCTATCATGTCCCCCCTCGTCCTTCTCTTCATTAAACTAGACATACCCAACTCCAGCAACCTTTCCTTATATGTTTTAACCTCCAGTCCCCTAATCATCTTTGTTGTTCTTCTCTGTACTCTTTCTAGAGTCTCAACATCTTTTTTACATTGTGGTGACCAAAACTGGATGCAGTATTCCAAGTGTGGCCTTACCAAGGCATTGTAGAGTGGTATTAATACTTCGTGTGATCTTGATTCTATCCCTCTGTTAATGCAGCCTAGCACTGTGTTGGCTTTTTTGGCAGCTGCAGCACACTGCTGGCTCATATTTCAATGATTGTCCACTAGGACTCTGAGATCACTCTCCCAGTTACTACTATTGAGCAAGGTACCCCCTATACTATACCTGTACATTTGGTTTGTCTTGCCTAAATGTAGAACCTTACTTTTTTCACCATTGAATTTCATTTTGTTAGATAGCGCCCAGTGTTCAAGTCTGTCCAGATCCTCCTGTATCCTAAGCCTGTCTTCTGGAGTGTTGGCTATTCCTGCCAGCTTGGTGTTGTCTGCAAATTTGATGAGTTCCCCATCTATCCCCTCGTCCAAATCATTGATGAAGATGTTGAAGAGCATTGGGCCCAGAACAGAGCCCTGGAGCACCCCACTACACACTTACCTCCATGTAGATGCGGTTCCATTGAGGACCACATGCTGAGTATGGCCGGTCAGCCAGCTACGTATCCATCTGGTGGTGATGCTGTCTAACCCGCATTTTTCTATCTTATCAAGTAGTAGGTTGTGATCTACTTTGTCAAATGCCTTACTGAAGTCCAAGTAAATTATATCCACAGCATTCCTCTGGTCCACTAATTTTGTCACTTGGTCAAAGAATGCAATAAGGTTTGTCTGGCATGATCTGTTTTTGACAAACCCATGTTGGCTTTTAGTAATGACTTGGTTTGCCTGTAGGTGTTCGCTGATTCGTTGTTTGATTATCTTTTCCAGAATCTTCCCAGGTATTGAGGTCAGGCTGATAGGTCTGTAATTTCCTGGATCCATTTTTTCCCCTTTTTTGTAGATGGGAACTACATCAGCTCTTTTCCAGTCCTCTGGTAGTTCCCCAGTACTCCAGGATCTTTGAAGGATATAGTTCAGTGGTTCTGAGATCAAATCTGCCAGTTCCTTGAGAACCTTGGGATGTAATCCATCTGGTCTTGGTGATTTGAACTCGTCTAGGCTGGACAGGTGCTACTTTCACCCACTAATGGACCAATCGTTTCCTTCACTTTTTTCTTGTTTTTTACATAGAACATATAATAACAGAGTTGTAAGGGATCTTGGAGATCTTCTAGTCCAACCCCCTGCTCAAGCAGGAGACCCTGTACCATTTCAGACAAATGGCTGTCCAATCTCTTCTTAAAAACCTCCAGTGATGAAGCACCCACAACTTTTGAAGGCAAGCTGGTTGATTGTTCTCACTGTCAGGAAATTTCCCCTTAGTTCCAGGTTGCTTCTCTCCTTGTTTAGTTTCCACCCACTGTTTCTTGTCCTGCCTTCAGGTGCTTTAGAGAATAGCTTGACTCCCCTCTTCTTTGTGGCAGCCCCTCAAATATTGAAACACTGCTGTCGTGTTGCCTCTAGTCTTTCTTTTCACTAGACTAGACATACCCAATTTGTGCAATCATTCTTCATACGTTTAAGTCTCCAGTCCATATTCTGTGACTCAGATATGAAAAGAATTTGGGACCAGAAATTAAAGGCATGGCAGAATAGCATACAAATCTCTTTCCCCACTGGTCTAAAACTTAGCTGAGATGTGGAGGATGTGTATCTGCAGAAGTGTCCCTGATGTCCTTGGGAACTACAGCTCACAAATGTCCTGCTCTGGACACATCTGGATTTACAAAGTATAGATATACAGTAGTGGCCAAAATTGTGGAAAACTTTTGGGAAAAGTGTACAGTAGAAATGCCACCTTTGGTTAAGTTTCCACCAATTTTTCTTCTAATTTCTTTATAACTGTAGCCTTGTTCACTTAATAATACTATTTTACATTGCTTTCTGGGCAACCAGTCAACTCTTTGCACCATTACTCTAATTTTATTACGTTTTACAAGCTCACTAAATGAAAGAACACAAAAAAACTCCAACCAACTTGATAGCGATCACATAACACACTGACAAATGTCCTCCTCTCAGCTTCAATACATGACATCAGTAACTGAATCCTACTGTGATCTGATTGGCTCATTGCCAAAACAAGATGACACCTGATTGGCTCTCTAAACACTCATGCTCATTGGCTACAATCTGATGAAGGAAAGCTACCTGATATCAACCTAAGCAAGTTGTGCTTCCTTTTTCTGGTTATTTGGCTATAATGTTTCATAGAATGCAGTACACATAATTGAACAAACTATGTTGCATTACATTCTTGATTAAATTATCTTTCCATTGATATATAATTTTATGGTATTACTCCCAAAAAAAGTGGTGTTATTAGCCATCAAACCTCAAAAATACACTTTTCCCAAAAGGTTTCCACAATTTTGGCCACTGCTGTATAGCTGAGGCAGATACAACAGAAGAAAGTTAAGGGCCTGTCTTCGTTCAGTTCCTGTGGTGGATTTGTCTCCACTGTTCCTCCTTTTGGCTGGAAATCCTTTTGGAGATGGCCATGCAGAAAATAAGGGTGTGTCCAGAATTGGCTCTGTGATTTAGATTTAAGTCAGAATTTAATCATTGCTGTTTGGCCAAATATTAAAAAATATGGTCTTGGTATCTGTGGGTTATTGCCAAAGTTGAAAATCTGAACTGTGGAGGTGTATGAAAGAATCAGGAGACACAAAAGTATTAATGTGGTTACACCACACATAATTAAACTTTGGAATTTTCTACCACGGGATCTGGGGCTGACAACCATCCTGGCTGGCTTCAAAAAAGGTTAGATCAATTCACAGAAGTCATGGGGATCAATGGCTATTAGCCTTGATGGCAGGATAGCTGCCTCTGAGGGCCATCTACTGGGAGAAGGTGGGCTTCCTTGTGCAGTTAGCTGGCTTCTGTGAGAACAAACTGCTGCACTACATGGCCCAGGAGTCTGTTCCAGCAAAGCACTGCTAATGCTCTTATGAGATGGTCTTGTAGAAGGAATTTGTTAGGTAAACACCAGCTTACCCCTGAAAGAAAGGAAGGCTTGAGAAAGAAGCTCAAGATTGCTCTGACTTGATTCTCCTTGGTATACTAGGGGGAAGACAGACTCTCTGACAGGCTTTCAAGTTTCTGTTAAATAAGAAAAAACTCCAGAGATTCTTAAGGTGTTTGTTTCCTAATCTGATTTACCTTGAAGAACTGATACTAACTCATTCTATTCAGGTACCATATAGCTAATCTTAAATACCATACTTTTTAAAATCAGCCTGATTTTATTTTCTGTATAAATCCAGGCAGTTTCAGTAAGTTCCCTGTAATAATTATTTTCAATATAAGATGGGTGGCTATATAAATGTTTTAAATAAGCATTTACACACTTGATAAAAGGATGAAGTAAATCTTTGAGGGAAATTGTTTTTAATGAAATGTGGATTATTTCTTTACTGTTTAACAGCAAAGTTAAAGACCTGCATATGGATACTATTTAATGGTTTCTTTACACTCCTGGTGACATTTGAATCTGAATTTAATAGTACATTTGGCATGTTAAATGTTTAAAACTTAATTCTAAGGGTTTCTGTTGTCTCTTTAGTGAAAGAAATAGGCTATCGGCGTAGCATCTGGTAAAAGTAACAGTGATGTCATGTGTGATCACATACAGGTACCTGAAAATGTGTTTCCCTGAAAATAAGAAATGCGTTCTCAAATTACATTTCTGCTTTGGGCTCAGATTTCCTTTATCTGACCATTGTCTTGGCTGTAACCCTTCCTCACAGCCCTTCTCCATCCACTCTCAACAGCCATTTTCTTCTGCTCAGGGGAAACAGATGAGAAATGGGCAGTGGACCTCAGAATGGTCCTCAGTGAGCATCCAAGCCCTTAAAACAGGGAATCGACACTCCCTTTCCTCTCAAGCAATTGCAGGAGACTTATCCTGATTAATTCAGAGTTAGTGGAAATCTTATTTACTTGCATCTGATTTAGACAGACATGATGTTCTGGATTATTGTGAAATCAAGAGCGTGGTAAAGTATCTTATTCTACACACGTGCATTCTTTTTATGAATGGATCTGTCTCCCACTCATCCCCTTCAAAATAATTATCTGTTGCTGGTGTGTGTGTGTGTACATTTCTTCCTCTAGATTAGGACAGTACTTGCGCTTTCCTAAATTCTGAAGGATGAAATAGAGCCACTGATGACAACATAATTAAGGAGAACTTCCATATTCTGCATCAGTTTACTTTTGATTATAAGATTTCAATCAATCAGAATAGAGGTGGAAGGGAGCTTCGAGGTCTTCTAGTCCAACCTCCGGCTGAAGGAAGAGACCTAGACCATTTCACACAGATGGCTGTCCAGTTTTTTCTTAAAAACCTCCAGTGATGAAGTATCCACAAATTCTGAAGGCAAACTGTTCCACTGCTTAATTTTCCTCACTCTTAGGAAGTTTCTCCTTAGTTCTAGGTTGCTTCTCTCCTTGATTAGTTTCCATCCATTGCTTCTTGTCCTGCCTTCAGGTGCTTTGGAGAATAGCTTGACTCCCTTCTCTTTGTGGCAGACCCTCAAATACTGAATATAGCTATTGTTGTCATCCCTAGTTCTTTTCTCTAGACTGGCCACACCCAATTCCTGCAACCATTCTTCATATGTTTTAGTCTCCAGGCCCTTAATCATCTTAGTTGCTCTTTTCTGGCCTTTTTCCAAAGTTTCAACATCTTTTTTTGTAATGTGGTGACCAAAACTGGATGCCGTATTCCAGGTGTGGTCTTACTAAGTCTTTATAAAGCGATACTAATACTTCATGTTATTTTGATTCTATGCCTGTTTATACAACCAAGGATTGTATTAGCTTTTTTGGCTGCTGTTGCACAATTTTCAGGATAGGTAAAATATAAAATTTGCCCATCATTGTTGAAAGAGAGAATGTTGGGCTATATAAAGCAGTATTTTAATAGTTCTTTGTATTGTGTGACGGTATGGTGTACTTGTAAGAAGTCGTCCAACAGGCTTTACAAATGACAAATATAGGTTAATCCTTAACTAGAACAAGGTTATGCTTTGGCCAGCAGAGGGAGACTTTGAGAAATACAGTTTTAAGGAAAGAGCCAGTAAGTGGGTGAAATAGGTCATCAGGCCTTTGTGCAGCTTCTGTTGCATGCCACAAAAACAAATCCTTTTGCTGAGCACACAAGGTGTACAAAGCTACCTAACCCCCCCCCCCTCTCAATTTCTTCTCCCTATTCCTCTACCTATATTGTACAGCAGCTTAATCTTTTGGGGTTGGAAGTGTTACACCCTTTGAAGGCATACTGGATTGGGATTAAAATTGGAATGAACTAATAAAATGCCAGAAAATGCAGAGAAATTGTGGTATACTGCACTGAGTTCCAGGTTAATTTGGTAGGAATCTGGACTGAAGGCAGCATCCCTTTGGAAGAATTGCTGCCAGAAGCCAGTGCAGTGAATCTGCTCTCCCTCCAGCTATTTGTGGCCTTCGACTTCTGTTATTCCTCACCATTAGCCATGCTGTCCAGAATGGAAAAGTGCTCCAACCACAGAGGGATGGAGAACACCCTTTAAAATAATAATAATAACAACAACAATAATAATGTTGGAAGGGACCTTGGAGGTCATCTAGTCAAACCCCCTGCTCAGGCAGGAAACCCTATACCATTTCAGACAAATGGCTGTCCAGTCTCTTCTTAAAAATGTCCAGTGTTGGAGCATTCACAGCTTCTGGAGGCAGGTTGTTCCACTGATTAATTGAACTGTCAGCAAATTTCTCCTTAGTTCTAGGATGCTTCTTGATTAGTTTCCATCTGTTGCTTCTTGTCCTGGCTTTAGATGCTCTGGAGAATAGCTTGACTCCCTCTTCTTTGTGGCAGCCCCTGAGATATTGGAACACTGCTATCATGTCCCCCCTCGTCCTTCTCTTCATTAAACTAGACATACCCAATTCCAGCAACCCTTATATGTTTTAGCCTCCAGTCCCCTAATCATCTTTGTTGCTCTTCTCTGTACTCTTTCTAGAGTCTCAGCATCTTTTTTACATTGTGGTGACCAAAACTGGATGCAGTATTCCAAGTGTGGCCTTACCAAGCCATTGTAAAGTGGTATTAACACTTCACATGATCTTGATTCTATCCCTCTGTTAATGTAGCCTAGCACTGTGTTGGCTTTTTTGGCAGCTGCAGCACACTGCTGGCTCATATTTAAATGATTGTCCACTAGGACTCCAAGATCAATATGTGAAAGCTTCCCACAGGGCATCAATGTTCTTATTTATAACTGCACTCAGCAATTAGTAGCAAAGAATCAAGGATAAGGCTGATAACTAAATTGGATGACTAAATTGATTTAATGCAGTTGCCAAAGAAGCTCTAAAAACAATGATCAGCTATTGCAGAATCTAGGAATAAAGCCATATTTAGACCAGAGTTTAAATTGTATGCCCTTTTTTCCTGCCCTTGGTTGGTTTCTCACTCTGAGTTATGAAAGGGGTGTGCAATGTGTTTTGATAATGGTCCAATCGTGTTTTGGAGTCTTTACTTTCAGCTGAGCTGGCTTCAGCTTGCTCCAAAGGGAGCCTGGGTAAAGTTAATCCATAATCTTCTTCCTTTAGCAAATTATTTTTACTTTCAGCCAACTGCTTCATTTGGGCTTCAGAGCTATATTTTGCTTAATGACAGTGTGATTCACTTAACAAGTGCTTAACAACTTTACAAAAAAGGTCATAAAATTGAGTGTAACTCACTTATCTACTTTACTTAGCAACCGAAATTATGATCCCAGTTTGGTTGTAAGTCAAGGACTACCTGTACTTCAAGCAAGGCAGAGTTGACCTTTCAGGGGCTAAATGAGGGACAGTCTGTCTTAATAAACGGCGCCAAATAATATGATTTGGACCCTGTCCACTCATCCTGTGCTATTAGCTTTCTAGAACTCAGCTATAGCGGGGGGGGCAGCGTGATTAGAATTGGCTACCGCAAACCTTGAGTTGAAATGAATCATATTTTCTTCTGTGACACAGCCCCATTCCTCCACAATATTTTGACAGATTGACAGATTGTGACTTAGTTTCTACGTAGGCTTAGAGGCAATTATTCCCTCTCAATAAGAATTGTGAACATATTGCAAGAATGTATTGCCAAACTGATCTAGTGTTTAAGGTGCTGGCTTAGGAACTAGGAGACCATGAATTCTAGTCCTTAGGCATGAAAGTTGGCTGGGTGATTTTGGGCCAATTACCAGAAGACTGAATTCTAGTGCCGCCTTAGGCATGAAAGCCAAATGGGTGACTTTGGGCCAATCATCAGGAGAATGTGAGTTGTAGTATCATCTTAGGCATGAAAGCTGGCTGAGTGACTTTGAGCCTATCACCAGGACACTGTGAATTCTAGTGCCGCCCTAGGCATGAAAGCTGGCTGAGTGGCTTTGGGCCAGTCACTCTCTCAGCCCAATCCATCTCACAGGTTTGTTGTGGGGAAAATAGGAGGAAGAAGGAGTGTAAGGTAGGTTTGCTGCTATTTATAAAAAATAATAAAGGCAGGGTAAAAATCTAATACATTAGAAAAAACAACAACACGCAGCTAGTGAAACAGCTATTACAAATCCTGATTTGCTGGTGTTGTACTACTGCTCACAGAAAGTCTTGAATGTTTCAGAACAATTGGATAAAAATAAAATATCCAAGCCTTAATTTTAATTAGCTAAGCAGGATATTTTCTCCCTTGCTCCAATCTACCAACTACCATACTGTAGCAGGAAGAGAAAAAAACACCTCCATCACTTCAATACTTTTATTTATATAATACACACACACACACACACACACACACACACGTACTGTACACGCCTAACATTTCCCTTCCCCCTTGCACTGTACATTTCCCCTCTTTCTCTTAATACAGGCTGTCTCTGGACAACAGAGCCAGCCGTAGTCCTCCCACCCCACCCCAGTCCCTGCTTGCACACAGTCCCTGGCCTAACGGTGTCCCAGAGCTTCCACCTTTTGCCACAGGAAGTTAACATGACTGAGCTGTGGGTATGTGTCTCTGGCAGGAGCACCGCCTCCTCCTTCACAACTCAGGTGCCCCTGGAGGTGCCTGGGATGGCAATCCAATGGTTGAGAAGGTAGAGGCAGGTTTGGTGGAAATTTGACATTTCTTAGGCTCCACCCCCTACATACAGTTGTCCAAAGATGCTGGTTGGCTTTCAGTCCCAGCCATTGTCTTTAATCATGTGGTTCAGTTCAATTATGAATTTGCCCTCCTTGTATTTCTGGCTAGTTTCAAAGGCCTGTTCCTGTAGAAGAAGAAGAGAAAGGAACAATACAGGTGGAAGCCAGCTATTGGTGGTGCAATTGTTTTAGGGAGGGAGAGGAAGAGGAGGACACAAAGCAGGAGACTCACATATTTCCATCCAAGGGTGGTCTTGCAGTTTTCACAGTATATATCAGCTACAGCATGCAGACCCGTCAGCAGAACACGTTCCTCTGCTGGGCCACATCCCACATTCACTCTATAGGAAGCCAAAAGAAAGCACAATGTCATCTGGTTTTAACAGGGCCCCTCTGCCCAATCGTTTTCCTAGTATGAGTTCTACTTTGTCTTGAAATCACTGAAAATGGAAATCAATCAAGGGATGAAATGAAAGCAGTGGAATTGTTCTTTGTAGCTGGACCCATCACTGCCATAACAATGGTTCTATTCCCTTTGTGGGTGCTTGACAAAGCTCAGGCTGGTTTGGTCTTCCAGTGGGGAAAAGGGTAGGATTTGATTTGATTCCCCCAGTTCTGTTAGGTTGGTTTGGATGCACACCAGGACAAGAACAAGCCCAAAACTTTCTCACAAACTGGATATGAAGATGGAGATTATTCCAGGATTTGGATTATGTCCAGCTTCAGAGTCACTCAGTGACTTCAGAAGCAGCACCCAATGAGGGAGGTCAGCCCACAACCACCATGTGGAAAGAAGGGGTAAGGTTTCTGTTCTGGGGGTCTACCAAGGTCTTTTGAAGTGTAGTGCCACAGAGACAGGCTGGAGCTGGGGAGAAAGGAGACCAAAAACGGTTTATAACCTTATGGTGGAAGTCAAGTGTGCAATGCACAGGCACAAACAACAGCCTGCATATTAGGAGAGGATCTGGTGAACCTCCGGCTGTGGCTCTGCTATCAAAATAGCAACAAGGTATGAATACCTACTGGTTCCTGTAACTCACTTGCAGAATTCACTTATTCCTATGGGATCTGGGAAATAACCCTCTTTGATTAGGTGTGAGTTTCAGTTTGGAATAATGTGCCAATCAATACTAGTACTGAAGTATTTTAAGTTTGCTTTGAAGGCCTCCTTATGTTTTTGAATTTTATCTGAATAGCCCCCATTCCTGCTGGGTTGACTGTTTTGGAAAAAGGGATTGGCCTATTAGGTTATCTTTTACTGAAATCTATTCCCCTCATTCTCTCATTATACTATCTTAATAGCTTAATTGCTTCTGCTTTCCTTTGTTTCAGCTCCAATTCATGGAAAATGAGAGATTGTCTCTTCTATTGACCCTTCAATCTACAGATGCCCCAAAGCAGGGGTAGGCAACCTTGGCTCTTTTATGACTCGTGGACTTCAACTCCCAGAATTCCTGAGCCAGCATGGCTCAGCTTGGAAACCTCACCCTTTTCCCTCAGCATGACTGGCTCAGGAATTCTGGGAGTTGAAGTCTACGAGTCATAAAAGAGCCAAGGTTGCCTACCCCTGCCCCAAAGGAACAGTGGTAGGGGAAAGACTTCAGTGGAAGATTTTTTTCTTCCAGGTAGCTAGATTTTTCTCAGCAGAGGACTCTGGCTGGCTGAAGTCCTTGTGGTTAGGGTTAGTGTTAGTGTACTGACTAAACAGAGTTACTACCTCAATTAATCAATCTTTATTACGTCACAGACCAGCAAATAAAAGCATTAAAACAATAATTAATAGTAAAAAATAAAAATGAAAGACAGGCAGAATAATTTATTGTAATTAGTGGTAGATTTAACAGTGGGCAGTTAAAGTTTGCCTACTTTTACATACAGTATAACAGAATTTGGCCACATTCAGGGAAGCCACTTTATACCGATCTGGTAACAGTAGTTGCATGTAAAAAAAATTAGCATTTCTCAGATATTTTATCAGGTAAGGTGTTATGAATTGAGTCTGGGAGTCCTTATAGAGCAGGGGTTCTCAACCTTGGCAACTTTAAGACTTGTGGACTTCAACTCCCCGAATTCCTCAGCCAGCTTTGCTGGCTGAGGAATTCTGGGAGTTGAAGTCCACAAGTCTTAAAGTTGCCAAGGTTGAGAACCCCTGTTATAGAGGATGCAGTGTAGTAGGACATGAGAGTACTACCATTCAAACATGGAATTAGGATACAGCAGGGACTTGCTGCTCTTCTAGAGGTCCTTTGAGAGGGAAAACCTGAGTGCAGAGTATTTTTTTTTCTTCCAAAATATGTTCCCCTTTTGTGATACTCACACAGAGTTGAATAGGTATGCCCGTCCTTGGCTTCCTTGAAAAGACTGTAACAAAAAGGAGAAAGGGGCATAGATCAAAAACAAAATACTTTCCTGTCCCTATTAAACAAATGCCTCCCACCAACCCTGAATACTTTCCACAGTTATTTCTCCTCCTGCCACTGTCTCCCTGGTTCTCCCCCATCACACTCACACTCACTCACTCACACACTCACACACACACACACACACACACACACACACACACACACACACACACACACACCCCTTGGGAACCCAAATCTCAGGAGCTGCCTTCAGTCTGTCTCAAGCTGTTTTTATCATCTTCTGTAGACTTTGGTTCTAGACCAGCTGCTTATCTTCCCCTCCCACTTGGCTGATGGCAAGCAGCCAAAGGCCATGGCTCCCCCCCCTTTCCTTGTTTATTCTCCAGTTTGCTTTCAAACCCATGAAACTGAATTTAATGATTAATCAGCCACAGCTGAGACCCGTTGCCCTTGTAAGCTCTTGAGAACTGGGGCGGAGGTGGCAGACAAGCCTAGGCAGGCATCTCTGAAAGAACTCATTGCCCTCTGTAAACACCCCCCCCTTCTCCTCCTGCCTTCTTCTAGTCCCAAATAATTTCCCATCTTTTACTGCTCAGAAATTCTGCAGCCTCTGGAAGGTGTCTCTGGAAAGAGATGTGATGTTGCAATTGGGGGCTGCTGCTTGGAGTCCCGCCCTCCCCTTCTTTGCCTGTTTTTAACTGCATTATTCCCAGAGGAGAAACTTCTAGCTCTAAATTGTGGTTTGCTTGGGAGGTGCTGATTTCTCCAATAAACTGTACCGGCCAGTTTGGCTTGCTTAATTCTATACTAATTATAATCTATATTCCCAGGCCTCTGTATTTAACTTACAACATTAATATTGCTATGTTAGGGTAAAGATATTTAAGATATTATTTGACACTGGTCCTGAAATGACTTACAGGTAATCCTCGGTTTATGACCACAATTGCAATTACTGTAGGGAATTACTGTGGCTGTTAAGTGAAGCATGTGATTGTTAAGTGAGTCTGCCTTTCCCCCACTGACTTTGCTTCCCAGAAGCTGGCTGGGAAGGCTGCAAATGGTGATCATATGACCTGGTATGCGGCAGCCGTCATAAATACATGCTAGTTGTCAAGCATTCAGATTCTGATCACCTGACCGTGGGGATGCTGCAGTAGTTGTCACCACGAGGTTCAATTGTAAGCCACATTTTTCAGTGCTGTTGTAACTTCAAATGGTCACTAAACAAATGGTTGTAAACTGAAGACTACCTGTACTTACGTACTTGTTAGAGGACTGACACATTTTAAAGGAACACAGAAAATTCACAGTAGTAATTTTACATTGGGGTATAAGAAAATATGGCTGTCCTTTCTCTGTTGCCCTTCGGTATTACATTCTCCTTTGGCAATAAACGGCCTTATGTTTTTCTTTTTTTAAAATGAGCTAACCAAGGCACAGCAACCCCTTTCCCTTAGAAGCTGTGATCTTCTCTAGAGAAGTGTACCAGGGTTATCTCATTCTCTTTTTGTACCTTGGAGATGAGGTCATCGTGATTAGCCAGGTGGGCCCGGCAATGCACACAACTGTAGCGACGGTGACAGTTGTCCAGATAGGCCTGAAAAGTTTTGGGTTTGGACAGCCTCACCATTGTGGTGGGAGTCACACCAGGAGAAAAGCTGCAGGAGAGTTGTGGAGAACTAGACAGCTCCTGGAGGAGATGCTGGGGGGCAGATGAAAGCCCTAAAAAAGAGGAAGAAGCAGATCACCAACCTACAGAGAACCTATATCAGAAGGGATAGCTTACAGACCTAGAGTCAGAATGGCAAGATTTTGCTTCTTAGCTCTGGGAACTGGCCAGGTTCTGGGTAACCAGTCTGGTATCTAAACAAAAACAATACCATGTGGTGCTTTCCCTCCCTCCCTTGGCAGCTTCTTGGAGACTCAGCCTGTAATTAACCCCAGGATGTAGGTCACAGCTGATCATCCTATTATGAAAGAAAACTACCTTAGGAATAAGGCTTTAACTTTCCAAGCCACCCTTCCAATTAATTTCAGGTTAGGTCTTCCTAGTACAGGGGTCTTCAAACTTGGCCAATTTAAGACTTGTGGACATCAACTCCCAAAATTCCTCAGCCAGCTGTCCTAGTGCGTCTCCAACCATGAACACCCCTCGCTGTAAACTCTAGACTTTTCTTATAAAACCAGCTTTCTGTTTTCTTTATTCTACCAGATTGTGCACATAACTGTCAAGTATTATAACCAGCCACACACCCCAAACCTATGAGCAGTTTTCACTTTTGCAGCATGGGCCTTTGTTCGGAGATATATTTTTTAATCCCACCTTTATTTTTATAAATAGTTCAAGGTCTCAAGGTATGTCTGCACTCAGATCATTTCTGTTTATTTGTCTCCCACCTTTACTGCTATTACAAATAACTCATGGCAGCAAACATATCCAACACATCTTCCTCCTATTTTCTTCAGAACAACAGCCCTGTGAGGTGGGCAGGGCTGAGAGTGACTGACCCAGAGCCACCCAACTGATTTTCATGCCTAAAGTGGGACTAGAATTCACAGTCTCCTAGTTTCTAGCTGGGTGCCTTTACCACTCTAGAAAGCATACTTGGTGGTGACAGACATCAACAGCTTGTCACAGAATAGCAGGCAACCTTAGGAGTTGTGAAATGATGAAGGGATCTTCTGCTAAGCCAGGAAGAAGGCAGAAGGAATCTAGAGGAATTATGTTACATGATGGCAAGGGGCAGTTTCAAAGAAACACAACAAAGGGCTTGGAGAATTGTGTGGCACTTAAGTGCAGTCAAACCAGAGGCATTGGAGACATAGAATAAGGCACAACATGAGACAGACAGCTAGCTGGAGAAGAATGGGGTAGACACAAAGCAGCCTTGAAGATGAGAGGAGGGAGGAGCAGAGCGATGGGATTGCTAGAAAATACAGTGGGCTAAACCAATCAGCTGGAGAGGTATTTGAGGGGAGGCGGGCAAGAGGAAAATCTCTGGAAGGAAGTATGGAGGCTTGGTTTTCAAAGGGGGTGGGTAGAGTGGTTGTCTGGAACCTCATGGTGGAAGAGGAAAAAGGTGCTTCCTTCAAAGGGAAGCAAACCAGCCAGTCGGGCAGGCAAGGAAATGCTGAGCCAGGAAAAATGTTGGCCAAGACTCCATACATCTCCCCGGAAGCTGGACTTGTGCTTTGACTTTTTTAAGAGAAGATCTTAGCATTTGGGAGAACTTAAAGATCCAACTTAATCACCCCCTCTTTTCCCCCTCTTCCTCCTAAGGAAGCTTTAAACTTAAAGCAAGTTATGAATATCTACCCTACAGGCAAACACGCAACCTCTGCTTTTCCATTTGTGGCCATGGCGTAGAGGTTTTTTATTCCCTCATCTTTTTTTTTTTTTCAGGTTGTACAATTTATATTGTTAAACAGTTATTTCTCTCAAATCATTGTTAACTCTTCAGGATTAAATGCAGTCCTACAGATATAAAACATTATTTAGGGTTTTTTTAAATTTCTTAATTGATGGCAATGATCCATATTAATTCATAGAGTTTGCCAAAATGAGAAATGTATTTCCCTCATCTTTTTATATTTCCCCATAATCTACACTGAACACAGAAATTACTGGTAGGCTAAGGAAAGAGGAATATAACAAGGGATGAACATGAGGAATAGCTAGACAGGAGAAATAAAGGAAGAAGTGAAAGGAAGGAAACAAAGAAGGAAGTGTTTTTTTTAAAAAAAAATACAGTTCCTTTATTTTTAAAAAGGATTTTACAATTTTGAAAAAGATTTTTAAAAAATCTTTAATGTTATCACATTATTCGCTCTCAACCTATATATATATCTTATAAAAATGCCATCAAAGTTCCCAATGTTGGAAACGTGATTAAAATACCAACAAAATTGGATTGGTAAGAAAAAGTTTATTCTGCAGAAAATAGAAAAGCGGTTTGCAAAGCGTGGTGGATCCTGGTGAGAGACTTCAACAGGAAGTTCTAAACCCAGAGACCACACCAAAATATTCAAACACATAACATTATATACACCCCTATCGCGACGCCCCCATCCCCTCCCCTTAGGTCCCATTTGAGAGGACTTCCGGGGGTACAATCTGTCCGATTCGCCTAGCAAGAATACATCATCCCTCCCACTCAGTTACAGTGTTTAGAACTTCCCTCTGCCATCCTTTTGTCTTGTTGAGTGTGTCTTCTAGCCAAGCCTCCTGGAATCTAGTGCCTATGTGCAAGGCTTGGCTATTGTCTAATCTTTCTATTGTTAATCAATTGTGACCGTTTTATTTTTAAACTTCTTCCTTTCTCACAAATCCACCCTTTCCATTTTTTATATTAATTTAAAAATAAAATTTTTCCTCAAATGGTTTTAAACTTTCCCAGATCTCCTCTGCATTCTGGAAGTGAAGTAGTGCAGCATGTCCAGTCACCTTGTTTAATATCAGCATTTGTTCCTCGCTCTTATTGGTTGCATTTACCATTCCCTCCATTGTGTTTTGTACAATACTTCTTATTATAGGGATCAAATAGTATAAGCACATTAACACGAAAAATACAACTGCTAACATGAATAAAGCTTGTTTCCAGTTTCTAAAAATTCCTCCCAAGAACCCCTCATCATCAAGTATTCAAGTCCAGATTTGGACCGGTACATGGACTATTTTCCTCATCCTGTTTTTTTTTTCCTCAATGGCTTTCTCTTCATCATCTATTTGCAGACAACACTTGGTTAAATTAAATTTTCCACAGACCCCTCCTTCTTCTGCCAATAAATAATCCAAGGCTAACCTATTTTGATAAATTGCAGTCCTCATTTAGGTATTTTGTTAAGCCAACTTATTTAACACTAGCGCTGTCTCCCTAGTGATAATCTCCAGAACCACTTGTAACCTAATAATGCGCTTCAGCATATAAATTGGACTCCTATATCCCCATGATCCATCTTCAGCCCAAGTGGCAAGTCCATACACCTATATTATATGTTCAGGTGGTCATTCATTATCCTTCTCAGTCCACACTCTAGGTGGGCCCCTACCATCGGAGTACCAATATGTAAGGTAACTCCGCTTCCAACTCAGGCCCCCATAGGTGGTCCAGGGACTAAACTTCATGGCACAGCAGGCATCAAAGCAGATTCTACTCTTGTGATTAGCAGAGGTACTGGTGTTCTGTCCTAATAATAATGAAGTAAATATCTGAATGATTTTGTTGATATTTCATACTAGAGGGGTCAACGCATGTAACCCTTCCTGTTTCATTACACAGGGAAAATTGAGTGGTATTATGAACACGTGTTCCCACCACCTTCTTGCAGTCCATCTGAGTATGATACGTCACAGTTTTGGTTATCTTATTACCCATTTTGGTGGTTCTAATGCAATCATTACAGTTATCAGAGGCATTTATACTTTGACCTTTGCATATGTTCCCGGACCCTACTACTCCCACTATAATCCATATCTTAATTACTCCTGTAACCAAGGTCATATTGAGGTCTAACATTGTCCCAATTCTGTCCACCCCTGGAAAAGTACTTCTTCCCTTTCACTTTTGACACCACCGCCTGTAACAGGCTGAGATTGGTACTCGGGACACCAGTCTTCGATGATCACTATATCACACTCTTCTCCGCAGTCTTTGTGTATTGGTGTGCAGTCTGGGCAATGGGTACAACAACAACAATTACACCATAATTTACAGTCACAAAACCAACACATTTAACACCCCCCCTTTTTTCCCCCAAATGTCTCTATATTTTGCTTTTTCTTATTATCAACTTCAAAGGGTCAGGTTGAGGCACACTTTCCCACTTGGTTGGAGCATCCACTGGTCCTTTCACACAGGTGTAGTGGGTCCAGCCTTTTCCTGCTGTTCATACTGCTGTTTCGGATTTCAGCAGCACCTGGAAAGGGCCTTCCCACTTCGGAACCAGCTTCTCCTCCTTCCAACTCCGGATCAGCACCCAATCTCCGATCTGGAATCTGTGGACTGGAAACTCCAAGGGAGGTGTTTGTGCCAGCAATCCTTGTTTCCTGAGAAAATCAAAATATCTGGACAGTTTATGCACATATTACTTCCAATAGTATTTTAGAAACCATATTAGTTGTTGCATTACTACATGGGTACTACATGGATAGTAAAATCTACCTGAATGCACTGAAATGGCCTAAGGGCTGGAGGCTTCCCTCCCCCTTCTGGTTTCCTGATTGCTTGCCTACCGGTATTTATCTTTTTACATATCAAGCATTTATCCACCATTTGTCTTGCTGGTGTATAAATTCCGATACATCCATAATGCTTCAGGAGCTCATCCACCAATGCATGAACTCCCCCATTGGCTTCCTTCATGTAACTTCTCCAATAAGCCTCATGCTATGGGTTTATTGATTACCTGACTCCCATCCGGGAGAAACCATTCACCCTTCTCTCCTTGTTGCCCACCTATCTGCATTATTTCTTTTCTTCTGTTTCTGAATACAGGGATCTCTTCTAGTGTTTCTACAATGGGTATTAAAACATTTATGCTTTCTTCATTTGCTGCCCTCTTGGCTTCCTCATCCACAATCCTATTTCCCACACTTTCAAAAGAATTGCTCCTCTGATGTGCATTTACATAGGTTATGGCAATTCTTTTGGTCAATTCCTTTCCTTTGCTGTTAATCATTCCCCTTTCCACCCAATTTTTCCAAAGGTATGGCCCATCCACCCCAAAGGCATACTTTGAATCCATATCATCAGTTCCAGCTTTGTTTTCTAACAATTTTAGGGCCTGATTTAATGCATACTTTGCAAGTTTGGGCTGACCAGTTCTTTGGCAGGCTACCGGATTCTACCAACTCTTTGGTGTGTCCATTTATGATTGCATACCCATTTTTCTTTAACCCATTCTCTACCCGGGAGGAGCCATCTATAAATAATGCCTCCCTGCCTTCTACTTACCATTTCATTCATTCATCTCTCTTTTCCCCCACTTCTGGGTAAACCCCCCTTCTCTTAGCAATTGCTTTTTCTGTATTTATAAACAAATTGGTTAATAAAGAACAAACAAAGGAGTGCTTTACCAAAAACTCTGCTTGAGTTTGTTTGCACACTAATCTTTATTCAAAACAACATAATCCCAAAAAAATTCTCATCTTCTTTGTTTTAAACAAGTGTTGAATTCCAATTCCTTCTTAGGTATTTTTTTTATCAGTGTGTCCTGCACACAGACATAAAAACATAAAAAAAAATAAAACAACAACAAAAACCAACTCCACACACACAAAAATCTGAGTTACTGAAATAGTTTTGTATCAAACTCTAGTATCAACTCTTTGCTTTTAATATAAATTTAGTCAAATTCTAATTTAATCAGATTCCATTCAGATGGAAACAAATTTCCATTAAGTAGGTTAAAACATTCCCATCCACCCCTCCTTCCTCAAACCAGAATTCTAAACAAAAAAAAAATAGTTAAAAAGATCAACCCCCCCTTTTCTTTCTGTCTCTCTTTCTCTTGCTCTTAAAGCAACACAGCCAGAAAAAGCAGGGGTTTTTGTGCCTGCAGACATAAGTTAAAAAGGCATCCTGCCTGAGCAGGGGGTTGTATTATATGACCTCCAAGGTTCCTTCCAACTTTATTATTCCTGCTAACTTTGGGCTGTTCTTAAGAGTATATATAGAGAGAAAGGGAGGGGGGGGAAAGAAAAACAAACAAACAATCTTTCTTCACTCTTTTTGTTGGCCAGACAAACAAAGTGAAAATATTTCCTTTTGGTAGCTTGTCACATTTACCTCACACACAAAAACTTTGACACACATATACGTACCAAGACAAGGAAAAGAGAACAGAAAAGAAAACAGAACTTTTAGTTCTACACATCCTGGTCATTCCCACCACAAATCTCAGCTAACTCGAATGAGAGAAGGCAAGAATCTTAAACATACCATGTGATTGCACAGAAAGATAGAGAGAAAAAGAGAATCACTACTTCTTATTTTTCTTTTAGGTACCTTTATTTAGCCAATTCCATTTTCCTAACTTTGCTTTGCTTACAGGAGGACCTAACCAGCTGGTTACTCAAATCCAATTCTTTCATTCTCCCATTCCATTCCATTTGCACCCAGCCTTTCCCTTTTCCCTAACGAAAGGTCCTGCGCTCTGGCGAAACCCCCATGCTTTCCAGGTTCTGATACTCCAACAGATCCTTTCTGCAGCTAGGAAAGACCAGAAGGAGCAAAATCCAACTGTGATTGGGGAAAAAAAAAGGTCTTCTCACTCACACAGAGACATATACACATTTCTCTCATTCCCCTTCTTTCCAAAGCAGTCCTTGAATTTAAACCCAAAACTCCCTTTTCTACCCTGGCTACAGACACAAGGGGTCTGTGCCAGCAAGATGGGTTTATGTTTCCTTTTCCTGTTTGGGGCTACTCAATTTTCTCATCCCCCCCCCATATGAAGCAGTACAAATTTACCATATCTTCTTTTGTTAAATTTAACTTAGTAATCAGCTTGTTTTATGTTGGTTTCCCCCAGTTTTCTAACAATTTTCCTAATGGGCTGTGGGGATCTATTTTTAGTTTTGGATTTTTCCTAACTTTTTTTCACAAAATCCTTCTCCTGGGACCCTCCTGAATTACCCATGATTGGTTTACCACACAATTTTGTTGTCCTTACCAATCTAATGAGACCACGGTTCGCTTCACCAAGCCTCTTTCTCCTTTTACGCAGGAGTTCCCTCACTCCGCCTTGCCAGTCCAAACCCTTGGGACATCCACAGCTTGTGTATGTCTTGCCAGTCCTGTGGACCCTCGGGACATCCACAGCTTGTGTATGTCTTGCCAGTCCTGTGGACCCTCGGGGCGTCTTACACACACCTCTCATAGATCTCAGACTCAAACTGTGCTACCCAACCACCACCCCCCCGACTGCCTAGGTTTTATTCCTTGGTTTACCCCAAGTTTTACTCACCTAGGTTCATGCACGAAGTTGCCCAGTCCTTGTCCTGGTAATTCTCTGGTCCCCTCTCCTCAGTTCTTACCAATCACTATTTGGTCTGTGGGCCTGGCTCCGTTCTGCTTCCTCGACCTGCGACTGCAACTTTGGACCATTGAAATCAATGGGGCATGCCTTCCTCAGTTGACCTCGCCTCCCGAAGATGCAGGAACAGATGCCCAAGCCCCCACGTTTGGGCAGCCAATTTGTTGGAAACGTGATTAAAATACCAACAAAACTGGATTGGTAAGAAAAAGAGTTTATTCTGCAGAAAATAGAAAAGCGGTTTGCAAAGCGTGGTGGATCCTGGTGAGAGACTTCAAGAGGAAGTTCTAAACCCAGAGACCACACCAAAATATTCAAACACATAACATTATATACACCACTATCGCGACGCCCCATCCCCTCCCCTTAGGTCCCATTTGAGAGGACTTCCGGGGGTACAATCTGTCCGATTCGCCTAGCAAGAATACATCATCCCTCCCCCTCAGTTACATTGTTTAGAACTTCCCTCTGCCATCCTTTTGTCTTGTTAAGTGTGTCTTCTAGCCAAGCCTCCTGGAATCTAGTGCCTATGTGCAAGGCTTGGCTATTGTCTAATCTTTCTATTGTTAATCAATTGTGACCGTTTTATTTTTAAACTTCTTCCTTTCTCACACCAAGGAATAGTAACAAAAAATGTTCTTCTAAATAAATTACATATTTGCCAGTAACAGTTGCAACTGAGATTCTCTTCTAAACAATATCCAAGTCAGTCTTAAGAAAGAACAGAAACATACTAGCCATAATAGGGAGTTTAATTGTTTACCAGCAATTTATTAATTGCTTTTCTACTAGATGTGGACAGGAAATACGTATATGTTTTTGTCTGAACACCAAATGAACCGGACCATGTAATTCAAATACTATCTTTTGCACATTTATTTCAGAAGATAGTAAGGCTTTTTTAAATATGGTAAGGAAAATATATACCAGGTATGAGGAGGGATTTTCTTAAGCTAATTTGTTTTATACGTGAGGCCTATAAATAAGCATTGAGCTTATCTGACTTTAATCTATGTTTTGATAATGGAAAAGATGATTATTGCCATGTTATATTGTGCTCTAAGAACAATATACTTATTTGTTTATATATAGCATTTCAACTCTGGTATAGCAAGTAAGAAATAAATGGGCATGATAAGATATTGAAATGATTTGAACCTCAAGAAAATATAGTGGATCTGATATATCAAATACAGGGTGCCTGTAGAAACACACCCAGAAATAGGCTATTGGGGACCCTTTAATGAGAGAAAAATAGGAATAGAGAATAGAGAATGAGACAATAGGAAATAGGAATAGGAATAGAGAATGAGACAAGCTGAAGTATCTTGGTTTTCTTTTATTATAACAATCATGTGCACTTTATATTTACTTATTTTTATAACTGTTAAAACAGGAAGCTTGAAATATACATGTAGAAAAAGAGGAGGTTGATATAGAGTGTGGGGACAGTTGATGATAGGGCTGGGATGACAGTCATAAACTGAAAATTGTGTTTGTGTTCTCTGCCAGAGGCAAATGGCAAGATTTTTACTTCGAGATCAGAAGGGGACAGTTGTTGAGTAATAGGCCAATTTTTATATTTCCGTATAAATTGTAGGACCACTCATCCAAACATTTATTTCTGTTTATTAAAAACTTCCTAACATGTGAACTTTTAGAATAAGAAAAAAGGATATGGAAAGAAAAGTTGGAGGTGCAAACCACCCCCCTCCTTCTACTAAAACTTTTGAAAAATAGCAACACAGCAAACTTGAAAAATTAAATTCCCTTGACTGATGGACAGAGAAAGGAGAGAGGTGAAACTTGAAAAATTAGAATATCGTGCAAAAGTTCATTTATTTCAGTAATGCAACTTAAAAGGTGAACCTAATATATGAGATAGACTCATTACATGCAAAGCAAGGTAGTTCAAGCCGTGATGTGTCATAAGTGAGATGATTATGGCTTACAGCTCATGAAAACCCCAAATCCACAATCTCAGAAAATTACCGTAGAATATTGTGAAAAGGTTCAATATTCTAAGCTCAAAGTGTCCCACTCTAATCAGCTAACACCTGCAAAGGGTTCCTGAGCCTTTAAATGGTCTCTCAGTCTGGTTCAGTAGGAATCACAATCATGGGAAAGACTGCTGACCTGACAGTTGTGCAGAAAACCATCATTGACACCCTCCATAAGGAGGGAAAGCCTGAAAAGGTAATTGCAAAAGAAGTTGGATGTTCCCAAAGTGCTGTATCAAAGCACATTAATAGAAAGTTATGTGGAAGGGAAAAGTGTGGAAGAAAAAGGTACACAAGCAGCAGGGATGACCGCAGCCTAGAGAGGATTGTCAGGAAAAGGCCATTCAAAAGTGATGGGGACTTTCACAAGGAGTGCACTGAGGCTGGAGTCAGTGCATCAAGAGCCACCACACACAGACGGATCCTGGACATGGGCTTCAAATGTCATATTCCTCTTGTCAAGCCGCTCCTGAACAACAAACAACGTCAGAAGCGTCTTACCTGGGCTAAAGAAAAACAGAACTGGTCTGTTGCTCAGTGGTCCAAAGTCCTCTTTTCTGATGAGAGCAACTTTTGCATCTCATTTGGGAACCAAGGACCCAGAGTCTGGAGGAAGAATGGAGAGGCACACAATGCCAAAAGCACCAAAACCTGGTTCAATGACCGTGGGATTACTGTGCTTGATTGGCCAGCAAACTCGCCTGACCTGAACCCCATAGAGAATCTATGGGGCATTGCCAAGAGAAAGATGAGAGACATGAGACCGAACAATGCAGAAGAGCTGAAGGCCGCTATTGAAGCATCCTGGTCTTCCATAACACCTCAGCAGTGCCACAGGCTGATAGCTTCCATGCCACAACGCATTGAGGCAGTAATTGCTGCAAAAGGGGCCCAAACCAAGTACTGAGTACATATGCATGCTTATACTTTTCAGAGGTCCGATATTGTTCTATGTACAATCCTTGTTTTATTGATTGCATGTAATATTCTAATTTTCTGAGATTGTGGATTTGGGGTTTTCATGAGCTGTAAGCCATAATCATCTCACTTATGACAAATCATGGCATGAACTATCTTGCTTTGCATGTAATGAGTCTATCTCATATATTAGGTTCACCTTTTAAGTTGCATTACTGAAATAAATGAACTTTTGCACGATATTCTAATTTTTCGAGTTTCACCTGTACTTGCTCAGAGAGAGACTAAGGGAGGGTTAAAACCAGCTTTCATAAAAAGTTCCGTAGTTTGGCTACCAATCGATATTGTGCTGGAAACTATCCTCCAAGGACAAAAATGCAACCCCGGGACTGCTCAATAGATAAAAGATGCCACCTGATCCCGAATTAGAGACTCTTGAAAACGGAGCCCTCTCTATAGCATTTCCTGTGGAATTAGAGGAGACGCGGGCCATCGCGAGGGGAAGGAGATAAATCCCCTGCTGAAATAACAAAAGGAACATGAGGTTATCACAGGAAATAGGCTCTCTCTGCGTGGTCAGGATGAGTGCAATAATTGGAATCCTCTGAAAAGGAACCACTGGAATCCTTTTCCTCCCTTTCCGGCTATCAGATCCGTTCTGATAGGTGGAGGATCCCCCTTTTGAGGCGGGGTCAGCGGGTCGCTGGAAATCGGCGCCCACAAACACCCACTACCTTCCCCTCCCTTCATTCCTGCAGGAGGACATAAGGATGCCGTGCGTGTTTTTATATACACGGAGAGACAGACACGCACCGCGAGCCTTTCGTGGGGAAGACGCGTCCACGGACGCCGCCGTTTCCCTTAAGCCCTTCCCCCATCTCACCTGTCCGATGAGCAACGGCGAAGTGCCCCCGCGTCGGATGGTGCCTCGATGCGGCTTTTGGGGAGGTGAGTCGCCCCGCCGACAGACCCGCAGCCCCCCGCGAAGAGCTCCAGCTGGGAGTCTAGACTTCCTCTTGTTTACAAACCCAGGCTGTAAAACAAAGGTGTCTCCTCCCCCTTTCCCCCCTCCCTCCTCCTTTCTGCGGGCTTCCCCCTCCGCTCCTTCCTCTTTCCGCCCAGCCAATCGGGGCGGCTATGCAAATAAACTGCAGAGCTGATAAAAGGGGAGGGGACACGTGCGGGGAGGCCGCGCTTGATTTGGCACGGAGTGGGGGCGGGGCGCGGCGAGGCCGTCGGGAGAGATGGCGTGGCTGGGCGGCGCGCCGCGCGTGGGCCGGGCCTGAAAGCGACGGGCCTCTGGGCGCGTGCAGAGTGCCTTGCGCGTAGACGATCGTGCGGCTGGGGGGGGGACTTTTTTCTTTGGAAACGATGTCTAGAGGCATAGTTGGGGAGGTTAGTCTTTTTTACAGCGAAAGTGGCATCTTGTAGATGGCACTAATACACTTTAATACAGTGTTTCTCAACCTTGACAATTTTAAGGCATGTGGACTTCAACTCCCAGAATTCCACAGCCAGCTTTGCTGGCTGAGGAATTCTGGGAGTTGAAGTCCACAAGTCTTAAAGTTGCCAAGGTTGAGAACCCCTGCTTTAATATGATAGCCTTCCGTGCCTGGTAGATTTTGTACTGGTGAAACAGGATCCTGCAAACAAGTCGATGCTGAAATTGACTTTTCTGCTGGTGGTAATGCTTTTTAAAATTCCGGATATTAAAATGTAAACAATGTAAACACCATCACTATAGTAGAAGTTCTTCCCCCAAGGCAGACCACATCTTTTATCTTATGGGGGTGTCTTATTAAATCCAGGAGTTGCAGACTCTACATTCCAGTAAAAGGGGGGAGGGGGGAAGTTGTACATCGTGGGATCTGAACAATTATTCTGTGCTTGGGTATTTTGGAAAACCACTGCAAGCCAAAGGAGACAATATTGATCTGGAAGGGGAAGGCGGTCATTGTTCACTTCCTCATTGTGAGTCAGGGTTAGATGTCAGGAGGAAGGAAGTTGTCTGGCATCCCTGCAACAAAGTAGACTAGATTAAAGTTTTATGGTTGAGCAGGATCTGAATCTGCATATAATGAGTTCAGTTCCACAAGTTGGCTAATACCAGAAAAATAACCATGTTGCAGTGAAACCAGGTCCAATGTTGCTGATTAAATTAATATATGCATTTTTGGCACCAGTTGTGATGGGCACAATCTGTTTTATCAGCTGCATAAAATGACTTTTTAAAAAGTGGATAGGCAGCTTATGACCAGGGCCAGTTTGGTCTAGTGGTTAAGACATAAGGCTAGAAACCAACAGACCATGAGGTCTAGTCCCTCTTTAGAAATAAAAGCCAGTTGGATGATCCTGGGCTAATCGCTCTCTTAGCCCAGCCCACCTCACAGGGTTGTTGTTGTGGGAAAAATAGAAGGAAGAAAGTGTGTTGGATATGTTTGCTGCCTTGAGTTATTTGTAAAAGTAATAAGGGTGGGATGCAAATAAACAAAAATGACCTGAGTCCAGATAGAGAAATGTGCATTTTACCCACCTCCAGCCTGAGGTAGAACACAGCACATCATAATACTAGGCAAAACATGAATGAATGCCCACTTATCAAGAGACAACATGATCTAATCAGCATGGCTGTAACCTTTTTCTAACCAGTAATTGCTGATTCTGGCACAGAGGAAGATAGATATTGTACATTCTGCAATTCAAACCTTGCAGCTTTTTTTGCTAGAGATTTTATATATGACCCCACTTTGTCAGTTGGATTCTATGGGCTACATTGATATGCTTGAAATGAAGTAGAATGGGAGATAGAAATGAATTTACTTGCTAAGATAGCTGCAGAACTGCACATATGCAGCTTGTGTGATTGTGGGTGTTTTCCAAGTTGTTGCCTTTGCCTTTCTTTGTATTGTTTACTTGGCCTAACTGCAGCCAGCTCTAGCAAGTATTTATTTGGAAGGGAGTGTCCGCTAGCGGTTAGGAGTGGGAAGACCTGGGTACCAATTCCCACTCAGCTATGCAGCTTCTTCAGAAAACTTTGATTTTTACTTCTCATTCTAAAACACACACAGAGTGGGTTTGGACAGAAGAGATTGAAGAGACTGGACAGCGATCTGTCTGTAATAGGGTTACAGGGGGTTAGACTACTAGAAGATGTCCAAAGTTCCTTCCAATTTTGTTATTCTGTGTTCTGCTTGTGAGAATAGCCCTGGATATATGACAAAGGGACCCAAGTCTTCAAGAGAAAAAGGACTTGATAAAACTATGTATTTAAGATTGATTCTATTGTCCAAATAGTACAATGTGATCTATTATTCATATCTATGTGATTTCTAAGAGTCAACACCAACTTCATAACACATGAGTAAATCATAATCAGATTGGAAGGGATGATGTACAGTAGAGGTTCCCAATCTTGGCAATTTTAAGTCTTAGGGACTTCAACTCCCAGAATTCTGCAGCCAGCCATGCCAGCTGGCAAATTCTGGGAGTTGAAGTCCGTAAGTTTTAAAGTTGCCAAGGTTGGATATCCCTTATGTACAGTATTGACTAAACCGAATTGGAGACCAGAATTTAAAGGATATCCCCATGATTTCTCTCCAGATCCATGAATCTCCCTTCTGCTAGGCAACAATACTAGGGATAAGAAGTTTAATTGTGGTGTCCTTCTGCCACAATTATATCTATAATTCCCTTCCCCTTTGGGTGGTGACCAATTTCCTACAATTTTGCACCAACATAGTACAGTATAGTGTAGCTTCTTAGGACAAGCACTTTGATCAGCGAAAAGGCAATTGATATAGACTCAGACTATTGTCACTTAAAGGATATGTTACATAGTGAAATGAATGATAATTATGGGGACCTTAATTTTTACAGTGCAATTAATTTGAATTGGGAAAAACCTGTTTTTCAGTGTTAGGGCTCAGCCAAGGAACATCTTAGCAAATAATATGGAGGAAGTCTCTGGCCAGGTGTGAATTCTATTACCATTCTGTAATTGGGACATGAGATTTGTGGAATGTAAAAGTAAGAGCACTGGTACCATGAGTGTAATTGTAAAACCTATGCATGGAGGTTAATATAGTGCCATCTAAGCTTGGTTTAAAAAGATTTGCAGCTATAGCTGCCATTGTTTCTGATTATTGGTCCTGCTGGCTTAGACTGATGGGAATTAATGTCCAACATTATCTGGAGACTCACGGATTCCATATTTGTGCTCTAGAAAAAAATCTGTGGAAAGTATTTGACAATTAAAAAAGTCACATCATTGTGCCACTTTAATTTTAATGCTCTCAGTGTCTTTATAATTACGGTATGTTTTTACACCAGGGGTCTTCAAACTTGCCCCTTTTATGACTTGTGGACTTCAACTCCCAGAATTCCTCAGCCAGCATGCCTGTCACTTAGGACAGTGAGATAGATGGTATATACAGGTAGTCCTTGACTTACAACCATTCTTTTAGTGACCATCCAAAGTTACAGTGGCATTGAAAAAAGTGACTTATGCCTGCTTTCATACTTATTATGACTGTTGCAGCATCCTCATGGTCACATGATCAAAATTTGGATGCTTGGCAATTAGCATGTTTTCACGACGGTTGTGGTGTCCCAGAGTCATGGGATGATCCCCTTTTGTGACTTTCTCACAAGCAAAGTCAATGGAGAAGCCAGATTCACTTAACAACCGTATTGCTAACTTAACAACTGCATGGTTCGTTTAATAACTGTGGCAAGAAAGCTTGTAAAATGGGGCAAAATTCTCCTAATGATTGTATTGCTTAGCAACAGAAACTTTGGGCTCCACTGAGGGCGTAAGTCAAGCACTTTTGTAAATCAAATAAATGTTCAGAAGAAGAAGACATTTCAGTCGATGCAGGCTGAACCTACTTGGCCAGCCTCCAGCCAACTTGATGGTTAGGAAGAATCCTAACCATCAGGTATGGCGGGAGCAGGAGGGTAGGCCGCACACGGGGAACTCGGTCCTGCTGTCTCGTAGCAGTTCCTTGTTCTGGCCCTTCTGAAAAATCTTGCTCTCCCCATGATCCTGGTGATGGGTGTAGCTCGGGCCCTGGGCTCAGGCTATTGCTGCTTAATGTCAGGTCGGTTAACAATAAGGCTCCCCTCATTCATGATCTTCTCATGGATGAGGAGACCGACTTGGCGTGTGTGACTGAGACCTGGTTGGGCCCTGAGGGGGGAGTTCCCCTCACGGACATGTGCCCATCAGGTTATCAGGTATGGCATCAGCCGCGACCCCAGGGAAGGGGGGGAGGAGTGGCTATTTTGGCCCGGGAGAACTTCAGTCTACGTAGACTCACTGTTTCCGAAATTCCGGGTTGCGAGTCCATCCTTATGACGCTGGACCTAGGGGTCCAGGTGGGCTTATTGCTTACGTACCTGCCTCCCAGCTGCGTGGCATCAGCCCTGCCTGTGCTACTCGAGGAGGTTGCTGGGCTGGCAGTGGAGTTCCCCAGGCTTATAGTCTTGGGGGACTTCAATCTGCCGTCGCTTGGCGAATCCTCGGGATTGGCACAGGAGTTCATGGCTGCCATGACAACCATGGACCTGACCCAAGTAGTGCAGGGTCCGACGCATAAGGGTGGACACGCCCCGGATATGATTTTCCTTTCAGAGCAGTTGGGTAATGATCTGGTTTTGAGGGGCTTAGATATCATGCCTTTGTCATGGACCGATCATTTTCTGCTTCGACTGAATTTTACGGCCCCAATCCTTCCCCGCAGGGAGGCGGAACCGATTAGGTGGTTCCGCCCCAGACGCCTGATGGATCCAATTGGCTTTCAGACGGCGCTTGGGGAATTACCGAGCTCCCTCATTCACAGTCCGGCGGAGTCCCTGGTAGCGGCATGGAATACGGCCGCGAAGGGGGCTATTGACCGGATTGCGCCTTTGCGACCTCTCCGTGGTGCTGGCCCCAGGAGGTCTCCTTGGTTTACTGAGGAGCTCAGGGGGATGAAGCGCCACAAGAGACGTCTAGAGAAGCGATGGAGACAAAGTAAGTCTGGATCTGACCGAACCAGATTGAGCTTATTTATTAAAGCCTATCTGAAGGCGATTAAGGCGGCAAGATCTTTGTATCTTTCTGCTTTGATTGCGTCTGCGGAATCTTGTCCGGCCGCCCTGTTTAGGGTGACCCGATCCCTCATTAACCCAAGGGGTCCAGGGCCTCCCTTGCAGGGTAGTGCCGAGGACTTTAATAACTGTTTCGCAGACAAAGTGGCTCAGATCCGGGCTGACCTAGACTCCAATTGTATAGCAGAGTCGACTGATAACGATTCAGTTGAGGGGACAGGGGCATGTTCTTGTCCGGTCATCTGGGGAGAGTTTGAGGCTGTTACGCCTGAGGAAGTGGACAGGGCCATTGGATCTGTATGTTCTGCCACCTGTTTGTTGGACCCGTCTCCCTCCTGGCTGGTTTCCGCCAGTAGGGAGGTGACACGTACCTGGATCCAGGAGATTGTCAACGCTTCTTTGAGGGAGGGGTCCTTTCCGGCTCCCTTAAAGGAGGCACTTGTGCGCCCCCTCCTCAAGAAGCCTTCCCTGGATCCAGTAATTCTGACCAACTATCATCCGGTCTCCAACCTTCCCTTTGTGGGGAAGGTTGTCGAGAAGGTGGTGGCGCATCAGCTCCAGCGGTCTCTGGAGGAAGCCGATTATCTGGGCCCTCTGCAGTCGGGGTTCAGGCCCGGCTACTCCACCGAAACTGCTTTGGTCGCTCTGATGGATGATCTCTGGCGAGCCCGGGATAGTGGCCAGTCCTCTGTCCTGGTGCTTCTTGACCTCTCAGCAGCGTTCGATACCATTGACCACGGTATCCTTCTGCGCCGGCTGGAGGGATTGGGAGTGGGGGACACCGTATTACAGTGGTTCTCCTCCTATCTCACTGGTCGGTCGCAGTCGGTGTTTGTGGGGGGTCAGAGGTCCACCTCTAGGTTACTCCCATGTGGGGTGCCTCAGGGGTCGGTTCTCTCACCCCTACTTTTTAACATTTACATGAAGCCACTGGGTGAGATATCCACTGCCATGGAGTGAGATACCATCAGTATGCTGATGATACTCAGCTGTACATTTCCACTCCTGGCCATATCAGTGAAGCGGTTGAGGTGATGTGCCGGTGTCTGGAGGCTGTGAGGGTTTGGATGGGTGTTAACAGATTAAGGCTCAACCCCGATAAGACAGAGTGGCTGTGGGTGATGCCTCCCAAGGACACTTCTATCTGTCCCTCGATTACCCTGGGGGGTGAATCTATAAACCCTTCAGAGAAGGTTCGCAACTTGGGAGTCCTCCTCGATCCACGGCTGACATTGGATCATCATTTGTTGGCAGTGGCGAGGGGGGCATTTGCCCAGGTTCGCCTGGTGCACCAGTTGCGTCCTTACTTGGATCGGGAGTCTCTCCTTACAGTCACACATGCCCTTGTCACCTCGAGGATCGACTACTGCAATGCTCTCTACATGGGGCTACCCTTGAAGAGTGTTCGGAGACTACAACTAGTGCAAAATGCAGCTGCGCGAGCAGTTCTGGGCCTTCCTCGTTGTGCCCACATTTAATCAACTCTCCGCATGCTGCATTGGTTGCCTATTGGTCTCCGAGCCCAATTCAAGGTGTTGGTTATTACCTATAAAGCCCTTCATGGCATGGGACCAGGATACTTACGGGACCGCCTTCTGCCACATACTTCTCTACGACCGGTGAGAGCGCACAGGGTCGGCCTCCTCCGGGTCCCGTCAGCGAAACAATGTTGTCTGGCGGGCCCTAGGGGGAGGGCCTTCTCTGTTGTGGCGCCCGCCCTCTGGAACCAACTGCCTCCTGAAGTCCGCGTTTCCCCGACTCTCCCGGCCTTCCGAAAGAATTTAAAAACCTACCTCTGCCGGCAGGCCTGGGGATGATTGTTGATTGTGGTGTGACTGATGAGTATGTATGGGGTTTTATTTTTAATGTTTTTTGTTCGGATTTAGTCAAAATTGTTTTATATATGCTGTGAGCCGCTCCGAGTCCTCGGAGAGGAGCGGCATACAAATCCAAATAAAATAAATAAATAAATAAAATCCATGCTGGATTAATGTTAGAACAATAATTTTCTTTATGGAAGCTTTCCATGATTCTGCATGTTGCATCAGACCCATAGGATTTCCATTTTTTTAAAAAAAACCCTAATATTCTTATGCTGAAGAACTCTCAATCATATTACCATATGTGGTGGGAATGCCCAAAGGCCGGTGAGTATTGGAATAGGATACGAAGTTGGCTGAAAGAAATATTAATATTGGACTTAGAGTTAAAACCTGAACTCTTCTTGTTGGGAATAACCACAGAGAAATACAATAAGGGAACAATCTATTTGCTGTTACACATCTTGACTGCAGCTAGGCTTGCATTTGCGCAAAAATGGAAGAGGAAAGAAATTCCCACAGAGGAAGAGTCACTATATAAAATATTAGCATGGTGCTCGCTTCGGCAGCACATATACTAAAATTGGAACGATACAGAGAAGATTAGCATGGCCCCTGCGCAAGGATGACACGCAAATTCGTGAAGCGTTCCATATTTTAAAAAAAAAAAATATTAGCATGTGCGGAAATGGACAGGCTCACAATGGTATTGAAAGACAAATGTGGATCAGTTTATTTTGAAACCTGGGATAAATTTTACCGCTGGAGGGATTCGAGGAGGACGGTTGGGATTAAAGGTTAGCGTTAAGATAGAAATATATGTTATTTTAGAATAAGTACTGTATATAAGTTGTTGTTCTCCTCTGACAACTAAAGCTTCTAGTACACTAGTAGAGGGATGGGTAGCTTGTGATTTTAGACCTTGGCAACTTTAAGATGGGTGGAATTCAAGTCCCAGAATTCCCTAGCCATATCTTCCGCTGATTTCAAGAGCCTTCCGCAAGCCAAATTTAAGTGTAGGTTTCTACATGGGTCCTCCTGCAGGAGAGGATTTTAAAAGAAAAAAAAAATCAAGAAAATGGCTGTGACTGCATGATCAAAGCCCACTGCTTTTTAATGTGAATTGCGCATATAGTGAAAGGGGTGGGGCCACATTGATTCTCCGTCCATTTAGATTTAGAATATTCCCCAGAATATCCCTCAGAATGTTCCCCAATCTCACAAGACATAAAAGATGATAAACATACTAAAGGAAAAAGAAACAAGGGGGTGATAATGATGGTTTCACATACTTTTGGTCCTGAAATCACCCCCCTGTTCCCTTCAGTTGTTTATTTATTAGATTTTTATCCCATATTTATTACTTTATGGTAATTCAAGGCAGTGAACCTACTTAAATACTCCTCCCTCCTATTTTCCCTATGACAACAGCCCTGTGAGGTGGTTTGGGATGAGAGAGTGACTGGCCCAAAGTCATCCAGCTAGCTTTCATGCCTAAAGCAGGACTAGAACTCACAATCTCTTGATGATTGGCCAAAAGTCACCCATTCGGCTTTCATCTAAGGTGGGACTACAACTCACAGTCTCCTGGTTTCTAGGCCAGCATCTTAACCACTACACAAGTCATAAAAGAGCCAAGTTTGAAGACCCCTGCACTACACCAAACTAACGTTGTGGCCTATTTATTACAAAGGAAGTACTCCCCTCAGGAGAAAAAGAAAGTTGATCATTCTTTACCAAGTGCTTTTTTATTTTTATTTGTTTTGCTAAGTGTTAATGAGAGAATTGTCCTCCTCCTTTGTCTTTTTGTTCTGATTATTCAGGAGGTGAATAATGAAAATGTCAGTGTTCTACAAGCAGGACTGTAGCAAAACAATAGCCTCGCATTATCTTCAGTCCCTTGCTTCAGTATGTAATATGTTAGTCAGCTACTGAAAATGCCCCACACCGGTAACAAAGTTGTTATTTTTTTTTTCAAAATTACAGCATACACAGGTAAAATACACTTTGAGTTTCCTATCTTTTACATTCATCTCCTTTTTCTCTCTCCATTCCCCACCAGAAATGTCAACGATGATTCTAAAATAACAACAATTTATGCATGGGAAGGTGGTGGCGGGTGAGCATTCAGGTAATGTCGAAGGAGAGTTGGGTAGTCAGACATGATTCCGGAGACTCCATAGCTAAAGGCTTCTTCAAACTCTTTTTCTTCATTCAAAACCCAAAGAAGAACCTAAATAGAAAGAGAAAAAGGGAAAAATACAATCACAGAATGCAAACCCTGGAAATAAAATGACAAAAGCCAAGGCAGTACCAAGAATAAGAGGTGCCTTTGCTGCAATCCTAAAATTTCTGGAGCAACTCTTGAACACCATCGATATTGACAAAATCACCATCGGTCAGTTGCATGAGGCAGCTTTACTTGGAAGATCCTGCGCTGATGCTTTTAACGCCACCAAACAACTGTAATACAGATAGACCTCGAACTTACAACAGTTTGTTTAGTGACCGAAGTTATGATGGCAGTGGAAAAGTGACTTATGACCGTTTTTCACACATACGACCGTTGCAGTGTCCCTGTGGTCATGTGATCAAAATTCAGACGCTTGGCAACTGACTCATATTTATGACCTTTGCCGCGTCACGTGATCCCCTTTTGTGACCTGACAAGCAATGGGGAAGCCAGATTCACTTAACAGCCTTGTTACTAACTTAACAACCGCAATGATCCACTTAATAACTGTGACAAGAAAGATTGTAAAATGGGACAAAATTCACTTAACTAATGTCTCACTTGACAACAGAAATTTTGGGCTCAATTGTCATAAGTCAAGGACTACCTGTATCTGCCTATCCTGAGTTCTTGCCAAATCCCGTCTAAATATCTGGCTGACTCTGCAACCAACCATAATAATAACGCAGATAGTCCTTGAGTTACAACCACAATTGGGACCACAATTTCTCTTGCTGAGCCAGACAGTTGTTAAGGGAATTGTGCCCGATTTTTGCCACAATTGTTAACCAAATTACTGCAGTTGTTAATTGAATCCTGTCATCATTAAGCAAATCCAGTTTCCCCCTTTGACTTTCCTTGTCAGAAGCCAGCTGGGAAGGTCACACGTGGCAATCACATGACCTCAGGATGCCTGCCACCACTGTAAATACATGCCAGTTGCTAAGCACCTGAATTTTAATCATATGATTGTGGGGATCCTGCAACAGTCATAAGTGATGACTGGATCAGTCATTTTTTTCAGTGCTGTTGTAACTTTGAACAGTCACCAAATATATGCTTGTAAGTCGAGGACTGCCTTTATATAAAAGGCCACGCTACTTGAATCCACAAATATGATATGCCGTTACATTATGAAATCCTAGGTTCTCGATGCATATGAAGGCCAAGAACATCAGCTAAAAAACTGACAGCTGTGACAACTTCAGGACTTGGATTTAGCTAGTCTAAAGAAAAGAAGAAACAGGCAACATGATAACAGTATTCCAGTATTTGAGGGGCTGCCACAAAGAAGAGGTGGTCAAGTTATTCTCCAAAGCACTAGAGGGCAGGACAAGAAACAATGGTGCTCTGTCTGTCTGCAGAGGCACCACTAGGGGGTGTTGATTGTGTTTGTGGGTACTTCAGCAAAGTTCACCCTTTGTCCACTAGAGGGTTGATTGTGCGTGATTAAATGCTTCCATGAAGTTCCTTCTTTAACCACTAGGGGACGCTTTCTGTACGTGGGTAGAAGCACGCTTGCTGTTTCAGGTCACTACTACTCAATGTTGCTTCTAGATATCACTTACAGTAGAGCAGGGCTTTTCAACCTTTTCACCGACTGTACCACTTTTAAGATATGGCAATATTCGAGTATCACCTAGCAAGGTGTCACAAACATGATGACCAAAAAAAACCAAAAAACCTGTTCAAAGTTGCAATTGCACTGAAATGACTTATGACCATTTTTCATACTTATGACCATTGCAGCATGCCCAGCGTCATGTGATTTATATTTGGATGCTTGGCAACTGATTCATATTTATGATGGTCACAGTGTTCCAGGGTCATGTGATCCCCTTTTGCAACCTTTTGACAAGCAAGTCAATGGCAGGGCTGCTGGTGGCCAAGTGCTAAGGCGGGACTCCCTCCCTCCCTCCCTCCCTCCCATTCCCATCTCCTTCTGAAGGAAGAATTTGACCCCCCCCCCATATTTTCTCTCTACCATTTATTCATCAAACAAGGAAAAACCTCCAGAGACAGGAAATACAAGCTGCTGACTGAACTAGCTTAAAAAGGCACATTCCCCTTTAAGAATTAGCTATTGGCTAGAAAAGAAAGTTAAGGAGCTGGCAGCCTGCACTTAACGAAGAAAAAAAAATGTAGTAAGTACTGCCTAAGGCAGCCTCCCCAAATGGCTCCATTCTTAAGTAAAGGAATGCTACAGTCACAATCCATTCAGGACAAAAATACTTCAAAATCCCTTGCAGCAAAACTTACAGCTAACAATAGCAGAGCAATAGAAGCTAACATGAGACATCAGCCATCAGCCAAATAGAAATTGCCAAACACTCCTTAAGAACACAAAGCCCTCATTGCACAAACCCCAGAACTTCAAAGTCACAAAAGCACATGAGAATCCTTCCACTCTCCATCTCCCTCCCTGTCTCACCTCCAGCTGATGCTACCTTTCTTCATTCCTCGTGGAGGGCAACCCCTCCCCTGCTGCATTTCTTGCCTGTTTGTTGCTGCCAGCACAGGTGGCTGCCACAGAAGTTGTAGATCGGCTCATGGCCGGCCTGCTTGATCTCCTCTCCTCTCCCCTCCCACCCTCCTCCTTCCCCTTCAGTGCAGCTAGAGCTGACTCCACTTCCACTTCCACCTCCACCTCCACCTCCACCTCCACCTCCACCTCCACCTCCACCTCCACCTCCACCTCCACCTCCACCTCCACCTCCACCCAGGGCTGCCTCTTTTTTCTGTCTCCCTCTCCCACCCAAACTGCCTCCTTTTATAGCCTCTCCTGTCTCCGCCCCTCCTCCTCCTCCTTTCTCATGGGGGAGGGTGAGCCAGAAGTGAGCCTGGGGCCTTTGCCTCACCCCAGCCACTCTGTAGCTCTGGAAGACCCTCTCACAGTAAGTCCTTGCCTGCACTGGCTCTTTCCCTCCCCCACTACACTTGGCTAGGCAGGGCTGCGTACCACCTGCCACTCGTTAATGTACCACAAGTGGTACGCGTACCACCGGTTGAAAAGCCCTGTGTTAGACAAAGGCACAGAGGTTTTGAGATGCTTCGCTTATTAGCATTTGTTTGTTGTTTTTTTTGTAAATATTTTTATTAGTTTTTTTATAATTATAAACAAAAAATCAAATTGAATACAACTCAACTTAATACAATCATTTTCGACTTTCTCTCACACAAAACAAAACATACATACTTTTAAAAAACTTACATAAAATAGAATAACTATGAATGTTGCTTGGCAGCACCCCCTCCACCACATCCCCCTCTTCCTGCCTCCCTATCTCCTACTTCCCTCCCCCTCCCTCTCTCCCTCCCTCACTCTCCACCCTCCTCTCACTTCCCTTCACTCCTTCACTCCTCACTCTCCACCCCCTCCAGATGTGGTCCAGAGGTACTGCCCGAGCAACTCCTCTTATATCAGTAAATATATCATCCTTATATATTGGAAGTATTACAGTTGAGTGCATTATAATACATTATTACGCCCCCCCAACCCACCCACCCCCGACTTCCCAAAGTGAATACAGGGTAAAACAAAAGAAAACCCTCTAAGTTAAACTAAGTTATGATATAAATCCTTTTTTTTAAACAATTTTTTATTATTTTTTATTAATTTGATACATAAAACAGTGCACTGTGAATAGTGCCCTCCACCGAACAAGTTACAAAAATACAAACATTAACCCACCACCAATAGGGAAGATTCAATTTCTATTACATATATACTTCTCAACTCTGGATTACATTATTCATACTTTATAGAGTGACTGAATTTTATTCTTTATTTTTGCATCACCTATTAACTTTAACATATAATTTTTTACCTTTTCCCACCGCTTCATCGTTGCTACCAATTTACCTTCATTATAATTATGTAATCTGATTTCCATTATTTGATAGTGAATGTGGTCTACCATGTACTTACACCAATTTTGTATATTCCATTTCTTCGCATCTTTCTACCCAAGCACTATACCGGTAGTTGCCTGGGCGCTTTCTATTGCTGCAGTTTTAATTTCCTCGTATTCCTTTACCTCACTATTTTTTATTAATAGCGCCACCTCCTTAGTTATTCTCCAATTAATATTTAGCATCTTATTTACCTCAATTTGTATTTGCTTCCAAAATTTTTGAACTTCAGCACATTCCCAAAACATATGCATAAATACTCCCTTTTCTTTACATCCATGCCAACAATTCCCTTTCTTCTCCCTTTGGAAGTGCGCTAATTGTAATGGTGTGTAATACCATTTATGTAAAATTTTTCTTCTCATCTCTCTTATCCTTGTATTTTTAATCTTCCTGATGTCTTCTACTACGCTTTCCATTTCCCATTCATTAATTTCTAATTCGTCCTGCCAATACCTTGTCAATCCTTTTACAACTTCCTCCTCCACTTGCAATAAAACCCTATATATATTACCTACTTGCGCTTTTGTGCTCTTATTCTTTTCTTTTAATATCTTTTCTAAAATTGTTTCTTGTCTGAGGAATGTTTCTTTATTCTCACTTCTACTTAAATATGTGCATATTGCGTTAACTTGTAACCATCTTTCTTGGCCAAGACATTGCTCTAATTTACTTCTAATAATCTTTCCATCTTTTTCATATAATTGCTCAATTCTCATTATTCCTTTACTCCTTAATTCCCTTATTATCTTTGTGAGATTACCTTCCTTATTTGTATTTATTACCTGCAGCGTCGCTAGTTTAGAATTCGTCATTTTCAATTTACTTTGCCATTTCGTCCAACTCTCTATAACTGCCTTAGCGGGGTCTATTAAACTGTTTATATCTATCCTATTCCATTTCCTAAATAATAATTCTTCATCCTTTATATCATTAATTTCTTTTTCTAATCTTACCCAGAATTTCTCTTCAAATAGTTGTAAATCCATTAGTCTATCTATTTGATAAGCATCCCTATAATATTCCAAGCATGGGTTTCCCCACCCCCCTTTCGCTCTCCGTGGCTACCAACCACCTTTTTTTAATTCTTGGTCTCTTATTACCTTCAATCCAAAGGTTCAATTTATTATCCCACTCTTTTAATTTTGCTTTAGGGAAGGTCCCCGGCATTACTTGTAATATATATAACATTTTTGGAATTATCATCATTTTTAATGCCCTAATCTTTGCCATTCTTCTCAAATTTTTATTTTTCCAGTTTTTGATCTGCTTCTGAATCTTTTTCCATACTAAATTATAATTAAACTCAGCCATTCTTTCTGGATTTTTTAGTAACCATATTCCTAGGTATTTCATCTTTTTACTTCCCAATTTTAAACCTGATACGTTACGTATCTCAATCTGTTCTCTGGGTCCAGTATTTAAACAAATAATTTCTGATTTTTCCATATTTACTCTTAACCCTGATTGCTCTTTAAATTCTTGAAGTAAAATAGTCATTCTATTTACCATATCTATTGGTGTTTCTGTAACTATTATGGCATCGTCGGCAAAGAGATTTAATTTTAATTCTAAGTTTCCAATTCGGTATCCCTTCCACTGTTTATCTTTTCTAATTTTATTAGCTAATGTTTCAATTGCCATTACGAAGAGCATCGGAGATAGGGGGCACCCCTGTTTAGTTCCATTATTTATTTCTATCTCATCCGTTCTATTCCCATTTACTCTAATATAAGCTGTTCCCATATCTAAAGTTTTACATAGTCGGAATAAATAATCATGATTTATTTTGTCAAAAGCTTTATAAACATCTAACTTCAGCAATCCTAATTTCCGTTTAGTTCTTGTAGCATGGTGTAGCACATTCACTATGTTTCTAATTGGTTCATAAATTCTTCTTCCTTTTATAAACCCATATTGATCTTTCCCTATTATTCTGGGTAATATTTTTTCTAATCTATTTGCTAGAATTTTCATAAAAATCTTATAATCTTGGTTTAGCAAACTGATTGGGCGGTAGGAACCAGGTTCTTTTAAATCTCGTTCTGGTTTTGGGATTGTTACGATTTCAGAATTTCTCCACGTTTGTGGAATGTCCATGTTTAATAAAACATTATTATATAATTTCTCCAAATGTGGTAATAAAACCTCCATATACATTTTATAATATTCTCCTGTAAACCCATCAGAGCCTGGGGCCTTCCCAGGTTTCAAATTTCTAATGACTCTAGTTATTTCTTCCTTTGTTATATTTGCATTCAACAGTTGTCTTTCTTCTTCGTTTAACTCTTCATTAACCTCTATATCTTGTACAATGACATGTTCTTTCTCATATAGTTTTCCATAAAATTCTTTCATTACAACTTCTAACTCTCTATTATCATATTTTAATAAACCATTTTTGTCTCTTAAAACATTAATAGTTGATTTTTCTTTCCTTCTTTTCAAATAATTTGCCATTTGTTTTGCTGACTTTTTCCCCCATATTTCAATTCTCTGCTTTACCGCCATCCTCATGTTATTCCATTGTTGTTCTTCTATATCCTTTAATTGCCTTTGCTTAATTTTTAATAAATTATTCCATTCCCTATTCCTTGTTATCCTTAATCTTTCACGTATTGTCTCTATCTCTCTAATTTTTTCCTCTCTTTCCCATCCCCAACTTTTTTAAATAAAAGACTCCAGGCTAATACAATTTCCTCTAATAACTGCCTTTTTAGTATCCCAAATTACTGATTGCTTTATTTCCCCATTCTCATTTGTTTTAAAAAATTCCCGAATGTCTTTCTGTATTTTTTCTTTATTTTTTTCATTCATTGAGACAACCTGATTATATCTCCAAATTCTTTGTTTCCTACTAAAATGTATTTTCAAGACCGCCATTATAGGAGCATGATCTGAGATCCAATTACCTTTTATTTCTGCTTTTTTAATTTGAATACTTCCTAATTTATTCACTAGTATATAATCAATACAACTAAACTTATTGTGTCTTGCAGAGTAAAACGTTCCCCTATTTAGTTTATCAGCATGAGTATCATATTTAATTTATTTAAATTCAATTGTTTCTTTTCTTTCTTATTAACCATTATTTCCACGTTGAAATCCCCTGCAAATACCACAGTCCCTTCTGAGAAAGCGTCTAGCTTACGTTTTGCATTCAATATAAATTGTTTAGCATTTACATTTGGAGCATATATTACTGCTAAAGTTATCAACATTTGATTTACTTTACCTTTAACAAATAATAATCTTCCTTCATTATCCCCTTTTGTTTGTATCACTTGAAACTGATTCCATTGATGAATTAATATCACCACACCCTTACTGTTTGTTTTTCCCCGAGATTCAAAAATCCATTTCCATTCACTATTATTAATCAATTTATCCATCTTTTTCCTTGCCTTATAAGTCTCAGTGAGGAACAAAAAGTCCACGCTGTTTTCTTTTGCTAGTTTCATTAATCTATACCTTTTCAAGGACGATGCCAAACCATTTATATTCACTGCCATAATTGTTTGATCACTCATAACTTTTCCATTTAACATTTTCCCTCCTGCAACCCAGAGCTTTAATGAGATTTCCACGTTTATTAAAAAATCTTCCCACCAGAGTGCCCCCCCACTTCTCTCGACAGGAGAAAAGAGCGGAAAAAATTCCGCTATAACGGCCGGGCACCATTGGAGGCGCGGTTCTGCCGAATCTGCTGCTCCCCCTGGAAATTTTTTAATAAAAAAGTCACATCAAGAATAAAACCCCCACACTCCCCCTCCCCAAGCCTCCCTTACTTATTTCATTCAAAATTTAAAGTTGAAACTAAGGACTAAGCCTTTATCACTCCCCTACAAGTAGGTAAGACCTTGAGAATCGCACTATTTCAAACTGTTCATTTTTTCTTCTGTCTCGTGACCCTGCCCTCCTTGGCCGGGTCGTCTGCTGCCTCTTTCTCTTTGTACAAAAAACACTCCATTTTCTCCTTTTCCTTTGAGGCCAGTAGCTCCGCTCTCTCCAGTTCTTTCTTTTGTTTTTCTTTTAAAAGTGCCAGTCTTTCCTCCAGCGCTTTAATTTCTCCACCTACTTCCATTTCCAAAGGCTGGAGTGCCGATGCAAATAACTCAGGAACACTTTTAACTCTTGCACCTCCTACTGCTCCAACTGCTCCAGCTGCCCCCGCTTCTTTCTCCGCCTGCTGATTTAAATCCAAATCAAAGCCGAGCTTCACCAACAATTCTTTTCCTTCATCCAAGGATTTCGCCCGGTACATTTTCCCATCTTTGAAAACAATTATAATCGCCGGATATTGCCAGCTAAACCTGATGCCTCTTTGAAATAAGGCATCCGCAACTGGTCGCATTTTATTTCTGGCTTGTAATGTTTGCCTGGATAAATCTTTCAGAACCCTGATCGGGATCCCCTTACAATTAAGGTTGGTAATTTTCTTTAAATCTTTATAGACTTCCGTAGCTGTTTTTTCAGAAAGAAACTTAATTAAATGTCCCTTTGGATTCAGCCTCTACATATGCCAAAAACCCAATGCGCACGCTCAATTTGATCTTCTTCAATTTCAATTTTATTGTCTTTAAACCATTGGCGAACATTCTGAATCATGTTTCTACCGTCAGCGAAATCTTGTTTGAACCCCCTCAAACGTATATTAGCCCTTCTTGATCTGTCCTCCAAAATATTTAACCGAAGATGATCTTGGTCTCTATCATCCTCCAACTTCATCACCCTGACACCCTGCGCTTTCTGCTCTGTTTTCACCTCTTTTAACTCACTTGCTGTTTTCACAACAATATCTTGCATATCTTTTATCTGCTGGCCAATAACAGAAAAAGTTTGCACCAAAGCATCCATTCTTTTTGTGAGTTCTACCTCCGTGGCCGTCGCCATTTTCGGTCTTTGTTACAACTTTGTTTACTCACAGTTCAGAACGGAAAATAAAGTTTCCAGCAGCTCCTTATCCTCCTCCAACCCACCCAGGGTGTTTCCAGGTTCAGAAGTTTTAGCTTTTTTCTTTAGGGGTTTTTGCGCATGCGTCAAGGTGGATAGACGCTCTGCCGGACGCTCTCCAAACAAATATTAAAACATCGGAATTTAACCTCCGTTAAACCCTTCAGAGCCTCAAACAATTTTGTTATGATATAAATCCTAATAAAAATTTAACTATATGATAAATACAATTTCTTAGATTGATATTTCCCTTGAATATAATCAATCCATTTTTTCCAGTCCAACATATATTTTTCATTTGAATGATCTTTCAAATATGCAGATACTTTAGCCATTTCCGCCAAATTTATGACTTTCAAAGTCCATTCCTCGATAGATGGTAATTCTGCCTTCTTCCAGTATTGTCCAACCAACAATCTCGCTGCTGTAATCAAGTTCAAAATTAAGTTCATCTCTATGGTGGTGCAATCCTTTATAATACCTAATAAAAACAACTGTGGTGAAAATTCAATACATTTTTTCAAAATATTTTGAAGTATCCACCATATTTTTATCGAAAAAGCCTTGATTTTTCTACAAGTCCACCATACATGAAAATAAGTAGCGTCCATACAATCACATCTCCAGCAATTAGGTTTTAAATTAGGGTACATACATGATAATTTCTTCGGATCCAAATGCCATCTATAAAACATTTTATAAAAGTTTTCTCTTAAATGTTGCACTTGTGTAAATTTTACATTTTTCACCCAGATCCTCTCCCAAGTTTCCATCATAATTGGTTGTCCAAAAGTTTGTCCCCACTTTATCATACAGTCCTTAACTAATTCAGTCTCAGAATCAATTTCTATCAATACATTATACAATCTTTTAATATGCATTGGTCTTTGGTCTCTAATTTGTTTAATTAAATTTTCATCTATTTGAGATAAACCCATGTTCAAATCTTTTTTCCATCTAGTCTGCAGTTGTAAGTATTGAAACCAGGTAAGGATTATTCCTTCCTCTCTTAAAATATTCAAGGACTTCAATAATAAAAGATTCCCTTCTTTAATCAGGAGTTTCTCATAAGACACCACATCTTGTAATTGTGCTCTATTTATATTCTCTATTGCGTGTCTGGGAACCGTCCAGACAGGAATCTTATCATTTAATTTATACTGATATTTTTTCCAAACACTCAGCAGAGTATTTCTCAATAGGTGCTCTTTGAAACTCCTATCCACCTTTTTTTATCATAAACTAGATATGCATGCCAACCATATAATAAACCGTACCCTTCAATATTCAATATTCTATCATTAGTTAAATTAACCCAATCACTTATCGCTACTAAAACAGCAGCGTGATAATATAACTTAAAATTAGGCATTTTCAAACCACCTCTTTCCCTTATATCCTGAGTAATTTTTAATTTGACCCTCGATTTCTTGCCATTCCAAATAAATCTATTAATACCCTTCTGCCACTCCTCCAAGTTCGCATCCTTTTTAAGTATAGGTAACATTTGAAAAAGAAATAAAAATTTAGGCAATACATTCATTTTAACTGCTGCTATCCTACCCAACATAGATAATTGTAATTTCTTCCATTTCTCCAACTCTATTTGTGTCTTATTCCACAAAACTTCATAATTATTTTTACACAACTTTCCATTAGAGGCTTCAATATCAATGCCTAAATATTTAATTTTCTTAACTATCTCACATCCCGTTATTTTTTCCAATTCCTGTTTTAAATTAGTATTTAAATTTTTAACTAACATCTTTGTCTTAGATATATTTAATTTAAACCCTGATACCCTACCATAATTTTTAATTATCTCCATCAATCTCTTGGCTGATTGTATTGGTTGAGTCAATGTCACAACCAAATCATCAGCAAAAGCACGTAATCTATAATCTTGTTGTCTAATCTTTATACCTTTTAAATCATCTGCTCTTCTTATCCTATTCAATAAAACTTCCAAAGTTAAAACAAACAACAAAGGGGATAATGGACATCCCTGTCTGGTACCTTTCTCTATATTAAATGAATCTGTTAAATCACCATTCACAATATACTGTCCTGTTTGTTTCTGATAAATCGCCAATATAGAATTAATAAACTGATCCCCCATTTCCATCCGAGCGATCAATTTTTTCAAAAACAACCAATTCAATCTATCAAATGCTTTTTCCGCGTCCAAAAACATAAGAACTGCGGGCACCTGAATATGCTTCTCCAAATATTCTATTATATTAATAAGTTGTCTAACATTAGTTTTCATCTGTCTCCCTTGTAAAAAACCGGTTTGGTCTGAATGAATTATTTGTTGTAGAACTGTCATTAATCTATTAGCCATCACTTTTGCAAAAATCTTGTAATCCGTTTTCAACAATGAAATAGGTCTAAAATTTTCTGGTTGAACATTATCTCTTCCCTCTTTGGGAATTAAAGAAACATAGGCTGTTTTCCATGAAGGTGGAACCTGACCACCCTCTTGTATGTTAACAAATAGCTCTCTAAGAGGTTCCACCATTTCCATTTGAAGATGCTTATAATAAATTGCCGTTAACTCATCAGTCCCAGGAGATTTTCCCATTTTCAATTGTTTAATCACTGAAATTATTTCTTCTGATGTAATCAATGCGTTTAATCTATCTCTTTGTTCATTGCTGATTACCAATACATTCTCCAGCATGGGTGGATTCCGAATCCACCTATGGGTATTCACTGTCTCCTGCCCAATAGCAGACTAGGTCCGAAATTTAGCCCCGCCTCCTGGCTTCCTTCCCCAGTTTTTTCCTAGTCTGAAGCCCAAAAACAGCTCTTCTCGGTAGCTCCAGGGAAATAGAGTTTTTTCTTTTTGGTTTTTTTTTCGGGAAAAGGACTGGTAAACCTTAATTTTTAGTTGCCTTAGTAGTTAGTTTTCAGCTATTGGACATACGAAATTTAGAGGTTGTTTTGTTTTTTGGAAATTACCTGTTTTTCGTCGGGTTCCGTTCGGAGCCTTCCTCCTCGTCACCGAGATCGCCGGGGAGGCCGCCCAGGCCTAGGGCCTCGGGGGAACGGGAGCCGCGGGGGGAAATATCCCCGGACTCCCGGACGGCCTCCGGACAGCGTCCGAGACCCCACAGTCGTCGAAGGAAGGTCGAGGCCTTGGTCGATCGATGCAGAAAGGGCGGAGGCCCGCCCCTACCAACCTCAAGTGGGGCTCTCAGGATGGGGGAGGAGGTCGCCGGACCATTGGGGCCGGCGTTGGTAGACGGAGCCGCTTCTAATCGGGGCGGGTAGACCGGAGCCTGTGGAATCCAGGCACCACGTGGCCGAGAGCGCTGAGCTCCGACCAAAAAATTGGCGCGGTGGCCATTTTGATTAAGGGGAGGTCCCAGCCACTGGCACGAATCGCCATATTGGAAACGGGGTGGTCCCAGCCCGTCCGCGCCGTCTGATTGGCGCCCTTCGCCGGGGCGCGAAACACCACTTTCAGAAGGAGGGCGTACAAGCCTCCTTTGTTTCCCTTTACTGGGGCCTAGGCCCAGGCAGCCTGCCGGCGAGCAGCAATTGCTGGAGCCGCTGGTCCGTGGCAGTTGACCGGGCAGCTGTGGCCCGGAAGCGTGAAGTGCGGGTGTCGTTGCAGTCCCAACAGCATTAGCACCGGGCAGTACCAGAGGAATCAGGGCGGCCCAGGCAGAGAGCCCTTCGTTCGGGGAACTGCGAGCCGCTTTTCTTCCAAGCTACCATCGCGCAGGTCAGGGAAGAACTCCCTGTAGCGCTACCGACGTCAGCCGCGCCTGCCAGCTACCAGGACACAGTCCTAGTAGGAGCATGGCCATGGCTGAGGGCACCCCGGCCCAAGGCTCAGCGCCCCCTCCGTCGCCCCCACGTCGACCAGAGGAACAAGGGGGGGGGCAAGAAGAAGGCCAAAACCAAACACCTAACTGAGCCTTCAAAGACAGCTGAGCGTCAGGCCATAAGGAGACATCAGGCCTTGGAGAAAGAATTCGCTAAGGCCCAGAAGCTCAGGGCCAGTGGAACAGAGAGAGCAGATCTGTTCCCCATGGAGACTCCCAGCCCCTTTGGGTCTTCGGGAAGCACGGAGCAGGGGTCCAGAGAATGGCTTCCCAGGGGTGAGACGGAAGGAGAACGGTCCCCAATATCGGTGCCATCATCACCAGCGCACTCCGAACCCACAACCAGCCAGGAGGAGGCTGGGCACAGAGGTAGGAAAAGAACCAGGTCTGGTAAGTGGTCATCTCAGCTTCATTCTATTTTGCAGGAAGCCCTAGAGCACCTCAGGCCCTCCAGGAGTGAGTCCCCTCCTCGGAGGGCTCACACTCCTCGGAGAAGCACCCCCCGGAGGGGGAAGGTAGTGTTCCATGACTCTGACGTGTCTGAGACTTCCTCACAGGTGGCAGACGAGGAGCTGGAGGAGTGGGATGACGAGGGAGCCCCATTGTCAGAGAATGAGGAGGCAGATCATCAGACAACCCAGGTTTCAGGTCTGTTTGACCACACCTTGTTCCACTCCCTCTTGCCAAAAATATGCTCCGTACTCGATCTGCCAACCAAGACTAAGGAGGTCAGACCGCCGTCCTCGGAAGAGGAGGACGCCAAGGACCCACTGATGTACTCACCGGTATCAGAGGTAATACAGGTACCGTGCACAAAGGTCTTCAGGTCATCGGTCCGGTCCTAGTGGACCAACCTGAGTGCTATTCCTTCACCAAACAGCATTGAAAAGAAGTTGTTTAATGTATGCAGTCCCCTGGCATCTCTCATAGAGCTGCCACAGGTAGATGAGCCGCTAATCTCTCTCTTTTCTTCCTCAGCCATCCCTGGTGACATCTCAGAGGCGATGAGGGCGGAGGAGAAGAAGGTAGAACTCTCCCTCCGCAGAGTACACCACTCTTCGGCCTGGGCCTCGTCCACTACATCTGTCTTCTCCAGGGCTACGATTAGGTGGCTGCGGGAGCTGCAGGCAAGCGTCCCTCTGGAGCAGGTACGCATACAGCAGACACTGACCAAACTGCGCATGACAGCGGAATTCATGGCGGACGCCACACTGGCTGCTTCACGATACGCGGCCAGAGCGATCGCAGGTACGGTGGCAGTCAGGAGACTCACATGGCTTAAGAACTGGAAGGTGGATCTCAAGTCAAAGTGGCGACTTGCCACAGCTAAGTATTCAGGATCAAAACTTTTTGGAGCGATCCTGGATCCTTACGTGATCGAGGATAAGACCAAGAGAAAGGTGTTAGCACACCCCTCAAGAAAGACGGATAGGGCAGGTCAGGAGTCCCGCAGACAGGCTCCCCGCCAGAGCGGGAGCGGGGAATGGAGACAGCCCTTTCAGGGAGGACGGTCCTGGGAAGGGCCCAGAACTCCGCGTACCTTCCCATACAGGCAGGAGCGCGGCCAGGACCGTCCAGCCTCCGGCAGGGGCCAACCTTCCAAACGTCCCTTCAAGGGGGGGGAGGCCGGCCCTACAGACGCTCCAAGTGACCCCTGGAGCAGTCCCATCGGGGGTCGTCTGGCGCTGTTCAGCGAAGCATGGCAGACGACCACGACGGATGCCTGGGTCAGGGAGACGGTGGCCCAGGGTCTAACAATAGAATTTTATTCCACCCCACCAAACCCCTTCATAGGGTGTCCGTTGTCACGCAACAAGACCAAGGCGGGTCTGCTAGATCAGGCTATAGAACACCTGGAGGAGATAAGAGCAATAGAGCCGGTTCCTCCAGAACAGGAGGGACAGGGATTCTACTCCATTCTCTTCCTGGTGCCAAAGTCGTCCGGGGATTGGAGAGCCATCCTCAACCTAAAACGCCTCAACCACTACGTAGTATACAGGAAATTCAAAATGCAGTCTCTCAGATCCATACTGGCAGGCATCAGGAAGGGGGACCTGATGTCATCCATAGACCTCACAGAGGCCTACCTGCACATCCCAATAAGGAGGGATCACAGAAGGTTTCTCAGATTTTGTTACAGGGGGCGACACTTCCAGTACAGGGCCCTACCATTCGGCCTCTCCTCAGCGCCCTGAGTGTTCACAAAGATCCTGGCGGCTCTGGGAGCTCATCTACGCATGATACCGGTAAGAGTCCAATGCTATTTGGACGACATTCTGATTCTGTCAGGTTCACACAGGGCAGCAGTGGCGGATGTTCAGACCACCATAGACATCCTCCAGACTCACGGGTTCTCAGTAAACCACAAGAAAAGCCAGCTCACGCCATCCAGGAGACTTCTCCACCTAGGGGCCATCATAGACTCGGAACGGGGCATGGTGTATCTGTCACAGGAGCGTCAGGAGAGTTTACAGAAACTAGCGATTCTGGTAACACGGAGGAAGGTGGTCTCCGTAGTACAACTGTCCCAGCTCCTGGGGAAGATGATATCATGCCTGGGGATTGTCCCGTGGGCATGGCTCCACTCCAGAAGTCTCCAATGGCTCCTGCTTCCCTACCAGAGGCGGAACCAGAGCGCCTTGCTCAGGAGAGTCAGGGTCACTCCCCAGGTCATAGCATCCCTCAGATGGTGGAGGTCAGACGCCCTAAGCAGGGGCACTCCACTCAGGGAACCCGAAAGGATCACAGTCACGACCGACGCAAGCCTGTTCGGGTGGGGGGCCCATTCCACGGACAGGATAGCCCAGGGGAGGTGGAGCCCAGGGGACCTACGCCACAAGATCAACTGGCTCGAGCTGAGGGCCATCCACCTGGCCCTGCTGCAGTTCTCATCCCACCTATCAGGGAGTCACGTGCTGGTCCTGACGGACAATGTAACAGCAAAGGCGCACGTGAACAAGCAGGGCGGGACCAGGTCGGTGGCCCTCATGAAGGAGGCCCGGGCGCTGGGCCTGTGGGCAGAGCAGCACCTGGCCTCACTCAGGGCAGAACACATATCGGGGGAGGCAAACCAGCAGGCGGACTCCCTCAGCAGGGCCACGGTAGACCACGCGGAGTGGAGGCTGGCCCCGGAACTGTTCGAGGCAATCTCGGACAGGTTCGGCCGGCCTTGCCTGGACCTCTTCGCGGCTCCAGCAAACACTCAAACTCAACGCTTCTTTTCCAGGTTCCAGACCCGGGGAGCGGAACGGACGGACGCGCTCAGATGCAGATGGCCACAGGGGCTCCTGTACGCCTTCCCTCCTCCGCCCCTAATACAGGCAACAATCCGCAAACTGATTCTAGAGCAGGCGGACGTGATACTAATTGCTCCATACTGGCCGAGACGTCCATGGTTTGCAGACCTGGTAGACCTATCACTCTCGCCAGTGTGGAGACTCCCTCCGAGCCAGGTATCCCTGAGCCAAGGGAAACTCCAACACCCAGACCCACAATGGCTCCAACTAGCCGCCTGGCACTTGAGCGGGAGGGTCTGAGTAGGCAGGCCTTCTCAGAGGAGGTCATTTCGGTCATCCAGGACGCCCGCCGACCCTCCACCAATAGGATGTATGACGCCACCTGGAGGAATTTCTCCTCCTGGTGCAGTAGGCAAGGGCTAAACCCCCTGTCTGTCACCATTCCGTCATCCTCCAGTATCTGTGGGAGGGCATGAGCAGGGGTCTAGCGACCAACACCATCCGTAGACAGGTAGCAGCCCTTCAAACGGTCCTGGTCTGTGAGGACCGGGGAACCCTGTCACAACACCCAGCGGTGAGTGCCTTCCTAAAAGGGGCCGCCACAAGACGGCCCCCTGTAGTCCACCGTTTCCCGTCCTGGGATTTACACAAGGTACTACAAGCGCTAACTGAGGCCCCCTTCGAACCACTGGGAACCAGTTCACTCCGTTTCCTGACGCTGAAGGTGGCCTTCCTCGTGGCGATCACCTCGGCAAGGAGGATTTCGGAGTTGGGGGCTCTTTCGGTCCGACCGGACCTGCTCACATTCGCAGAAGGCAGGGTAACTCTGCGGCTGGATCCAACCTTCATACCAAAGGTCAACACATGGTTCCACAGGTCACAGGAACTGGTCCTTCCGGATTTCTGTCCAAATCCCACGCACCGTCTGGAGAGACAGTGGCACACATTGGACGTGCGCAGGGCTCTGCGTCACTACGTTGATAGAACAGCAGCTTTCAGGAGATCTGAGGCCCTATTCGTGTCCTATCATCCTTCTTCCAAGGGTCGGAAGGTGTTGTGAGTGTCTCTAGACCGGCTGGGGACATATCAGAGGATGACGAAGCACAACCAGGCCCCTCTGGGTATTTTCCCCTCCCGGCAGCCGAGCTAGACAATGAGGAGATTTGTATGCAATCTGAGTCAGACTCTCAAAGTGATGAGTCAGATTTGGAACAGGAAGATAGATGGCTTGATCCGAGATTCCGAAGGTTTGATAGGCGGAGGTGTCAGTTAAGTGGAAAAAGGAAGTGACATATTGAAAACTATATTAGAAGAGGAAGAAGGGACTAATTCTTTGTCACGAGCAACGTTAATATCAAGAGGCAGTCTGATGCATCACCGAGTTCGTTTGAACTCAGTTTTCTGGTGTTTTTGAAATCTACGGAAGATTAATGAAGTCTTGGACAATGTGAGAGATAAAGAGTGAGTTAATTGGAAGGTGGGAGAATGTTTAAACTAAATGTACATAAATCAGACTGGGCCGTTCCGGCCAACAAACTGCCAGCAGCTTGCTTTGAAGTGAATCTTTTGAAATGTGTTAAATAAAACTCTTAAAGAAATATTTATGTGGATTTTACTAAGCTAAGAAGGGCCAGATACAACAGATTGCTCGTGACCCAGAAAAGACGAAAATTAGTCCGAGCTTTCAGTACTGCGCCAGTTCAGTGACGTCATGGAGCAGCTTCTCGCTGATAATCCTGCTCTGTATCAACTAATTCAAACTCTCCAGCAACAAATTGGACATTTGCAACAGCAGATTCAGCAAGCTGCCGGAGCCCCAGCCCCAGCTCCAGCCCCTCCACCCAGACAAAGCAGATGTTATTTAGCATTGCCTGATAAGTTTACTGGAGAGCGTAGTAAATTTCCAGCTTTTTTAAACCAATGCAAAACATTCATTGCTTCCACTCCAGCAGATTTCCAGCTTGATGAAACTAAAGTGGCTTTCATTTTAAGTTTACTCTCTGGTCCAGCTGCTGATTGGTCATCTCCTCTGATAGACGGACCAGATCCTGTTCTGCGCAATTATGCAGGATTCTGCCAGCTGATGGAAAGAGAATTTGCTGACCCCCTTCGTAGACAAAATGCCACCAGGCGGATACGAGAGCTACGTCAAGGATCACGCTGCGTAGCGGAATATATATCAGATTTTCGCTGCCTAGCTCAAGAAATTAATTGGAATGAAGAAGCTCTCATGGAAATCTTTCAAGATGGCCTGTCTTCCCAGATCTTGAATGGATTGAGACATACTGTAATACCCGCGACCCTGGATGCATTATACCAACATTGTTTGGCTATTGAGGCGCAAACGCAAGCCACGGATGCCCGCCTGGTCAAACAGATGGTTCTAGTCACCGGAAGTGCCAAGCCAGTTCCTGCACCACGCAGAGGATTCCAGACCCTACCTATCACTCCACCCATCCCGGCACCCAGACGTATTTTCCAACCAGTGCCGGCTTACACTGAGAGGCGTCCTGTACCCATGGCCAGAGATGAGCCCATGGATCTTGGTGCAGCCAGATCTCGCTTGACCGAGGCTGAGAAGGCAAGACAGAGAGCTGAGGGATTGTGCCTGTACTGTGGAGAGATGGGTCACTTCGTCATGGCCTGCCCCCAGAAACGACGTGGTACGGCAGGTCCTACTCCTGTTCCAGCGCGGCCTCCCATTCAGCAGTTTCAAGCCACCTTGCCGGGAAACGGCCAGAGCCCGGCCTAATGGAAACATTGGGTCGGGCAGGCGCCAAACCCAGTCCCAGTTCCGCAGACAAAGACTTCGGTCCTCCGAGACATCTGATCCTAGCAACCAATATACTTCTGGGAAATCATGCCCAGGGCATTCCGGCACACGCCTTGTTGGATTCTGGAGCCACCACTAATTTCATGGATGAAGCTTTCGCTCGTCAGCATGCCATACCTTTGTGCTCCGTGAAGCCGCCTATGTTGGTTGAGACAATCGATGGTCGTGAGTTGTTGTCTGGACCGATCAAGTTCATGACCCAGCCCATACGCCTGGTCATAGGACAACATGAAGAAGCCATCTATTATATATTACCAAGGGACTTCATTTCCCCGTAGTTCTCGGCCTAGCCTGGTTGAGAACCCATGATCCTTGTGTGGTGTGGTCCCAGAACTTTGTTTCATTTCCCAGTTTGCAATGCGTAGACCACGTACGCCAAGTTTGCGCAGCCCAGCTACCATCCCACCCTGACATCACCTTGCCGGCCGACCTAGCGGACTTTGCAGATATATTCAGTGAGAAAGAGGCAGACCAATTGCCTCCGCATAGACCATATGACTGTGCCATTGATTTGCTGCCAAATGCCAAACTTCCAGGGGGACGCCTTTACTCCATGTCAGAACCCGAGTTGTCCGCATTAAAAGACTTTGTGGACAACAACCTGGCCAGGGGTTTCATTCGTCCCTCTTCCTCGCCTTTGTCAGCTCCTGTGTTATTCGTGAAGAAGAAAACCGGAGATTTACGCCTATGCTGTGACTATCGCAAGCTCAATGCCATCACGGTGCGCAACCGGTACCCTCTGCCTTTGATTCCTGATCTCATGGACCGTCTCCGATCAGCGACCATCTTCACAAAGATAGATCTACGGGGTGCTTACAACCTGGTTCGCATCCGAGAGGGGGACGAGTGGAAAACCGCGTTTGGGACCAGGTATGGCCATTTTGAATATACCGTCATGCCCTTTGGACTCACCAATGCTCCGGCCGTCTTTCAACATTTCATGAATGACATCTTCCGGGATTTATTAGATCAATTTGTGGTGGTTTACCTCGATGACATCCTGATTTACTCCCCGTCACGAGCAACTCATCTCCAGCATCTCCGTCAAGTTCTGCAACGCTTGAGAGAGCATCACCTTTACGCCAAGTTAGAGAAATGTCAATTCTATCAAACCACCATTGAGTTTCTGGGACATGTGATTTCTCCACAAGGCATCGCCATGGATCCTGGCAAGGTTGAGGCCTTGCAAACCTGGCAACCACCATGTAAAGCAAAAGATGTCCAAAGACTTTTGGGATTTGCGAACTATTACAGGATATTCATTCCGAGATTTTCTGCCTTGACTGCGCCCCTTACTCGACTGTTACGGAAAGGCATTAAGTTCCAGTGGGGCGATGCTGAGCAACAGGCGTTTCAGACCCTCAAAAAGGCTTTTGTTCAGGAACCCATTCTCAAGTATCCAGATCCTTGTCGTCCCTTTGTAGTGGAGGCCGACGCCTCAGATGTTGCGGTAGGGGCCGTGCTTCTTCAAACACGCCAAGATGGCGGCCCCCTGTTCCCGTGTGCTTATTACTCCAGGAAACTGAGTCCCTCCGAACGCCATTATACCATTTGGGAAAAGGAACTATTGGCCATCAAGACGGCTTTTGAGACCTGGAGACACCACCTGGAAGGAGCCCGCTATCAAGTTGAAGTTCGGACTGACCATAAAAACTTGGAATTTTTGCAATCTGCCAGGAAATTGAATCAACGTCAGATCCGTTGGTCTTTGTTCTTCGCTCGATTCAACTTCAAAGTCACCTACATTCCGAAAGGGTACAACAAAAGAGCAGATGCCTTGTCCCGTAAACCTGAGTATCTACAGATCAAGGACCCCTTGCCGCTTCGAACCGTTCTGCCTATCGAATCGATCGCAGCCATGCACGATCCGGTAGATCTACGACGACAGATTCGGGAAGCGCAACAACTAGATGACTTTGCGGCACAGAAGAGGCAAGAGGTGGGTCCCGACTCACCTTGGACCTTGTCCGAGGATCTATTACGCTTCCACAACCTGTTATATGTTCCAGCAGGCCCACTCCGTGGTCTCATCCTGAATCAATGCCATGATAACCCTGCGGCAGGTCATTTTGGTTTCTTTAAGACTCTCCACTTAGTGTCTCGGACTTTTTGGTGGCCCAGACTTCGCCATGATGTTCAGTCTTATGTGAATTCCTGTGTACGGTGCCGTCAGGCAAAACATGCCACAGGAGCCCCTCCGGGATTATTACAGCCTTTGCCCACGCCGGAGAGACCCTGGGGGGCTATTTCCATGGACTTCTTGACTTGTCTACCTGTTTCTGCCGGCTACACCGTTGTCTTTGTAGTGGTGGACATGTTGACCAAGATGGCACATTTCATTCCTTGCCGAAGAATACCGACAGCCAAGGTCACTGCTCAGCTGTTCATTCAACATATCTTCCGGCTACACGGTTTGCCTGACAAAATAGTGTCCGACCGAGGAACCCAGTTCACCTCGGAGTTCTGGAGAGAACTCATGTCTGCGCTTCAAGTCCAAGTTAATCTAGCCTCCACGCATCACCCAGAGACTGATGGGGGTACAGAGAAAGTGATTGGCATCCTGGAGCAGTATTTGCGTTGTTTCATCAACGACCAACAGAATGATTGGTCCAAATATCTCTCCGTGGCCGAATTCGCTTTCAACAACTCTCAGCACACTTCCACTCAGACCACTCCGTTTTTTGCCAACTACGGCTATCATCCCAGATTTTTCCCGCTCACGCTCCTCGATTCTCCAGTTCCAGTTGCAGAGGACTATTTAACCGAACTCCAGTCAGTCCAAGAGATGGTTAAGCAGCACTTGACTAAGGCCAAGGAAGACTACAAGAGGGTTGCAGACCGCTCTCGTCGCGACACGCCGCCGTTAGCTGTTGGAGATCGGGTTTGGCTCTCCACCAAGTACTTGTTTCCAGGGAGAATTCACCGCAAGCTTGATCAACGTTTCCTGGGTCCTTTTCCTGTGGAGACGGTCATCAATCCGGTGACCTATCGTTTGACTTTGCCTAGGTCTCTTCGTGTACATCCCGTGTTTCATCGCTCCTTGCTTGTTCCTGTCAACCCTGATTCTCCGCTTCGACCTCCTGATCCGGGCCCGACAGCTCGCCGTGCTCACGTTCCTGTTTCCCGGTTGGAGGTGTCCGGCATCCGAGATTCCCGATGGCTCAACGACCGCTTCCAATATTTGGTTGATTGGACCGGGGGTGGGCCAGCCGCTGGCTGTTGGGTAGATGCTCATGATATTGAGGCTCCTGAGTTAATGTGGGATTTTCATACTGCGTTTCCCTCCAAACCACATCCCCTACGACGGACCCAGGGGGAGGGGCCTGCGGGGGGGGATAGTGTTGTGAGTGTCTCTAGACCGGCTGGGGACATATCAGAGGATGACGAACCACAACCAGGCCCCTCTGGGTATTTTCCCCTCCCGGCAGCCGAGCTAGACAATGAGGAGATTTGTATGCAATCTGAGTCAGACTCTCAAAGTGATGAGTCAGATTTGGAACAGGAAGATAGATGGCTTGATCCGAGATTCCGAAGGTTTGATAGGCGGAGGTGTCAGTTAAGTGGAAAAAGGAAGTGACGTATTGAAAACTATATTAGAAGAGGAAGAAGGGACTAATTCTTTGTCACGAGCAACGTTAATATCAAGAGGCAGTCTGATGCATCACTGAGTTCGTTTGAACTCAGTTTTCTGGTGTTTTTGAAATCTACGGAAGATTAATGAAGTCTTGGACAATGTGAGAGATAAAGAGTGAGTTAATTGGAAGGTGGGAGAATGTTTAAACTAAATGTACATAAATCAGACTGGGCCGTTCCGGCCAACAAACTGCCAGCAGCTTGCTTTGAAGTGAATCTTTTGAAATGTGTTAAATAAAACTCTTAAAGAAATATTTATGTGGATTTTACTAAGCTAAGAAGGGCCAGATACAACAGAAGGTATCCTCCTCGACCAATGGGAGGTGGATCAGGGCATGCATAGCTAAGGCCTATGAATCATTGGACCTGCAGGTTCCAACCAACATCACGGCTCACTCCACAAGGAGCGCGGCCACCTCGGCAGCTTGGCGCACTCAGGCGCCACTGGAGGAAATTTTCAGAGCGGCCACGTGGGCCTCTCCGTCCTCCTTTGTTAGAAATTACAAGATTGATCAATTTGCTGCAGCTGAGGGTTCGTTTGGCAGAAGGGCCCTGCAGCAGATAGTTGAGTCCTAGTAAGAGATAGCCTAGACCCCCACCCAAGGGGACTCATGAGGGCTTGGGTACGTCCCATAGGTGGATTCGGAATCCACCCATGCTGGAGAAGAAGCGTTGGTCTTACCTGAACGTCTTTTCTCAGCATGGGGGGATGGAGAATCCACACCCTCCTCTAACTAGTCTAGGCAGGAGTTTCTCTTACAGGATACTGAAATGGAGCTACACGGTCCGACCTGATGAGGAGCTTCGCCTGTCAAAAACTGGGGAAGGAAGCCAGGAGGCGGGGCTAAATTTCGGACCTAGTCTGCTATTGGGCAGGAGACAGTGAATACCCATAGGTGGATTCTCCATCCCCCCATGCTGAGAAAAGACATTCAGGTAAGACCAACGCTTCTTTTCATTTTGCAAAAAAGTATCTATCTCATTCTCTTGTATCTTCTCTTCAGCATATAACTTGGAATAAAATTCTAAAAAAGCTTTCTTAATTTCTTGTTGAAACACTTCCTTCCCTTTATATTCCATTTTTTCAATTATGCGGGATTTTTGTTTTTTCCTTAATGTGTAAGCCAACCATCTGCCAGGCTTATTAGAATTAAAAAATGTATTATGTTTTGCATATTGTATATTCCTAGCAACTTGGTCTGCCATCAACAAGTCAAATTGTTTCCGTAAAACCTTAATCCCCTCTTTAATATTTTTATCATCTGGTCTCTTTATTAATAATTGCTCTTTCTTATTTCCTCTTCTAACTCCTTCCTTTTTTCCTCTTGTTTACATCTATACCTTTTATTCATATCAATTAAAATCCCACGCATATACACTTTACTAGCATCCCATACCATTTCTATTGTTGTGTCCTTATGCAAATTTAACATAAAAATTCCTTCATAACATTTTTACATTCATTCACATTTGTATCATATTTAAACAAGTTTTCATTAAGTCTCCAAGATCTTTTGGGTCTCTGTCCTTCCGTTAATTCCATCCAAACCGGATTATGATCTGTTAAAACTTTAGGTAGGATTTTCACCTTCTTTAAACTAAAAAGAAAATCACTTGAAGTTAATATAAAATCAATTCTAGAAAATGACTGATGTCTATCAGAAAAGAAAGTAAATTCTTGCTCTTTACCATTTCTTTCTCTCCATATATCTATCAAATCAAAATCATCCTTTATATATAAAAAAAGATTTAGGCAGCTTAGAACGTGTTTGAGGAATTGGTAATATCTTCTTTTTATCTAAACCAATATCTATAACACCATTCCAATCTCCCATTAAAATACGAGACCTATAATCAAATTGTATTAACTTTGTATGTATTAACTTGTAAAATTTTCCTTGTTGTTGATTTGGTGCATATATACCCATCAAAAGAACTTTCTTCCCATCTTTTAAAATTTCAATTGCTAAATATCTGCCTTGTATGTCTGATTCTATTAATTTAGCTCTTATATGATTTTTAACATAGATAACAATTCCATTCTTCTTCTTAGCGGCCGCTGCAACAAAATGTGTACCTAATTTATTATTTATCAAATATTTCTGATCAGTAATTCTAATATGTGTTTCTTGTAAACAAATTACATCATTTTTACATTGAGTCAAATAATGAAATATCTTCTTCCTTTTCTGTGGAGAATTTAAACCATTGACATTCCATGTCAAATATTTATTTGACATGACCAACTTGAGAAAGCCTTTGCAGGACCAAATCAACTTTTTCATCCATTTTCTTCTTTGGTCGAGCTCCCATGGCTTCCAGACTTGTAGATAGTGCTTGAGTTGTACGTTCTTGTTGTTCCTTTTCTTGTTGTTCCTTGCGTTTAGTAGTTGCTCGTGTTTGCCTTTAATCTTTAGACATCTCTACTTCCAAAGGCTGAAAAATATCAATGCCCTGCTCCTTTATCAACTCCTGTTGCTGTAAGAGGTTGTAACTCTGCAGACTGTACTTGTTGTTTTAACTCCTTGTGTCTTTCTTTTGGTGGATCTGCACTTTTTGGTGTTGGAGATGGAGGTTTACCAGCCTTCATCACATTCTCAAAGAAATCTTTTGCTTTCCAAACAGAATTCAAACGGTATCTGTTACCCTGATAAAATAATGATAGTCCAGCTGGAGCCTCCCACCTAAATTGTAAACCACATTTTTTAAGTTCAGCCACCAAAAATGCATAATCTTTTCTTGCTCTTAACATCTTCGGAGGAATCTCTTTCAAAATCACAACCTCCTGACCAGCAACAATTAATTTCTTATTGTAAGATATTGCAAGCACATTATTTCTGAATCTCCTTGTAACAAAATAAATCACAATGTCTCTAGGTAAATTTCTTTGTCTTGCAATCCATGAATTAACTCTGTAGATCCTATCAATCTGCCAGGAGACATTTTGTACTCCCTCTTCTAAAAATTGTGCCAAAGCTTCTCCAAAAATTCTTCTCAAATCCTCCTGATTCTCATTTGCTTCCTCCTTCAGTCCTCTAATTCTAACAGCCCACATCATTTGATTATATTGTACCATAACAGCTTGGTCTTGTATATCACTTTTAATTTCATCGAACTTTTCCTCAATTTGTTGCTCCACCCCTTCCACCTTCTCTTCAACTCTCAAGGTATAGTCCCAAACCCCCTTGAAAGCTTCCACAATATCTTGTCTTATCGCTATATTATGAGTCTCAATTATTTCTTTAATTTTCTCCAATTCATCAGTTACTCCTTTAATTTGTTCCTCAGCATGAGTTACAATCTTTTTCTCCAATTTCTCCATGCTTCTCTCTATATTATCAGTCATTGTTGATAATGCAGCCTGCAGATCTTTCATAGTAAACATTTCTGGAGGGGATTGAGTAGGCAGGGGGGCTTGAGGCTGTATAGATGTTGAAGAAGCTGGGGGAGCAGAAAAGCTACTTGCTTGTAATTTAGAGGGCTGAGCCAGAGAAGATACTGCCACCTTCGCAGATGCTATTTTAGTTTGTCTGGCAGCCATTCTGTAATCAGTCCACTTTTTATAAAAACTCTCAAGAAGTTACTTTAAATAAAAAGTTTTTTACACATATATTGCCAAAATTTTCTCCTCTTCTTTTTCCTTCTTCTTTCAAATCCTAAATTTAGTTGAAATTTATAGGATTTTAAACTTTAAATCTGAGCGAACGCTCTGGCTTTGCTCTAAAAAAATCACTTTCACTTTCCAGTCACTTTCACTTTACAGTGAAAGCGATCGCCATCTTGAATGCATTATGTTGATTGTAAAAGTAGTTGTGGTCAGAAGTAGAATGTAAAAAGTTACTTGCAATATAGATCTCCTGCATTCACTCCGCCTGCATGTAGGTCTCTCTTGGATATTTATCTTCAGCAGGGGTGGTCGCGGCATCTTTTTCTGTCTGCTGACAGAAGCGTCCCAGGCTGGAGCGTCTTCGAGCGCCTGGGGAGCTCTCACTCTTTCCCCCTGAAAACTTTTTCAGGGGTTTTTTAGAGGAGCTCAACCCACGCCCGATGCTCTTCACCCCTTCTTCTCCCGAAGGGGGGATTTTTCACCGCAAAAAACAGCTGATGTTCGCTGTTTTGCGGCTTGACAGATCCCGGGATAACGGAGCCTCCGAAGGAGGCTATAGCGATGCCAACGGAGCCACCGGAAGTCGCTTATTAGCATTTGAATGCTTTGGATTACAAGCGGCCTAAAAGCAGGCACACACATCTGATCTTTAGAAACAGTCCTTCCGATTTCATGCAACAGAAAATCAAGTCCTTTTACTTCAGTTAAGCAAGGCATAGAGAATTTTCATACTTTTTTTTACTTTTAGTGAAGAGAGAAACATGCAATACTTCTTTACTGTAAAACGTTGGCTGGCAAACAGAACACTTTCTTAGAGCAGACATAGAGAATAATGTTTTTACTAGCAAGGGTGCAGCTCTTTTCACTTCATCCAAGCAGGACATAGAGAACACTCATTAACTTTTTACTGTCCTGCCCATGTAGATTGTGTGCTTTACTTTCCATGTGAGACAAGCAGAAGTTACTCAAATGAACAGATCAAAAAGGATTACTTTAAGACTTCCGGTTCCGGATAGCGGCGCTCGCAGCTGTGCAAGGAGACGGCTCTCCTTGCCAGCTGATTCTCTGCTGCCGGTAGACCCTTAATCGGGTCGAAAAGCTGCCCTGTGGGGGCAGCTACCGGTGAGGAGGTCCTCGTTGTCCTTGGGAGAGCGGCAGCTTCTTCCAGGGACCGAGATTGTTCCTTTGGGCCGACCGTGGAAACAACGGCCAGTAAAATGGCCGTTCATCTAGCCGCTGCAACCAGAAGTCAGAAGAACATCTAAGCACAGGAACCACTGTGGCTGAGGCGGGTGAGACTTTTTTTCCCTCCCTCTCTTGGTTTTTCTTTTTTTTTTGTGCCTGTAAAAAGCACCTTTGAAATGATTTCCCTACTCTAAGAAGGCGGCGTTTGTGAGTGTGGGGAAAAGAAGCTTGGACTGAATTAATTTAAAGTGATTTTTCCCCTATTTTTTTTCTTTTTTTCCTTCACTTTGGGGTCTTGGAAAATTTTGTCAATATTGAATCTGCTATTGGGTTTGAATGCTTTTTTTTCTGTATTTCCTGATCTTGTTTATGAGATTCCTGGTTTCTGGGAGAAGATTTTACATGGTACTGAGGACACCTGGTGGAAAAAAGTTAAAATTGCATCTTTCTCATATGAGGATTGGACTGACTTTGACTTTCAGATTACCATAAAAGGGAAAATACAAAGAAAATTAACAGCTGTACTGGTGGGGGTGGACATTGATTAAATGTTTTCTGAACATAGCCCCTACTAAATGATACAGACTGTTTTTGATTATCTTTGAAATGGAGCAACCCTTGGCTCAACTTGACTATAAACTTATATTGGAAAAACTTTATGAAGCTACTGATGAAATACGTTTGCAAATAAAAGAATTTACGATGGAAATAAAAAATAGAAATCCTGCTTTGAACTTCCAAACTGACTCCCAGACTTTGTCTGAGTACTCTATGGGTCAAGAAATAACAGAAGCGGGATTAACTAAAGGTAAAGAAGATTCCACTTTACTCTATATGCAGGCTGATGAGTTCTCTGAGTAATTAAAAAGGACTGTAATTAAACCATTTACAACCCTAAAATTAACAGAAATGGACAGACAAGCCCAACGAACTGAGAACGATGCTAACTTGGATAAACAACTATTAGGTACAAAACTGGACATAATTGAGCCGGCTACTCAACAGTTTCAAACGTGGAGATTGGACTTTATCAAACAACAAGGGATTATTTACAAAGGAGCTAGGTTCCTAAAACAGAAAAGAAGACGTCTCTGTTTGATTCAAAGGACACTACAAGATAAAAAAAAATGACTTGCTTGTTGATATAGTGGCCTTGTTATGGAAACCTGTTTGGCATAAAAGGAAAGCTAGAATAAGATTTAAGAATGTGATTGAAGGTTTTATGTAATGATTTTAAAAGGCTTATTAGATATGGATCGATTTATGGCTTATGACAGTTAAATAAGATGTTAGATTGAATAAAAATTAATTAAGGGTCTGAACTTAATAATAAGGTGTTTATCTATGTATTAATATGTTTTGGATATAGTAACTTTGAGGAGGTTAAAGAAATGTGATATTGATATTGAGGGATTGATTATTAGATTATAAAGTATAATAGAAATAGAAAAGTATTTTTTTTACTTTGCTCTGTTTTGTTCTTTGATCTTTTCCTTTGTTCTTTTTTTCTGATATGAACTAATATACTTTTTTATATATATACATTAGAACTGATGGTTACTTTGTAATGGAAGAAGAATAGGGAAAAATAAGAAATGATATTAATAAATGTTTATTGAATATGTTAAGGAAAAAGGTAATGGGGAGACTCCCGAAGTCTTAATTATGTACTTAGATTAGAAATATGGAATATAGTAACTGAAATAAGTAAACTTCATACAGGAGTTGGATTTGTGGATCTATTTAGATGAAAGGTTATTGAGGATTGATAGGATTGACCTAGTTGTATTGAAATATATCAATTTGAAAGAGGGGAAAGAGGGGGGTTTTCTGTTTTTTTTCTTTTTCTTTTTTAATGATTTAATCTGATTTTTATGGGTATGACTTTGTTGTGTGGATAATTGATTGCCCTGCCACCACGTTGTTTCGTAAGCACTTGTCTGTAAAATGAAAAAACCAATAAAACTTGTTTAAAAAAAAGGATTACTTTAACTCACAGGTATTCTCAATCAATAACTCATGATTACAGCTGAGATTCGTCTGGAATACAATGGTAATTTGGATCCGTTTCATTAGGTAAAAAGCTAATGGATTTTCCCCATCCTGCATACAAATCACATGTTTTTGGCACGGAGCTGCCAGCCATGCGCCTGGCTGGAACCCATGCAGAGAGATCAAACGAAAAGGCACAAAGCCAGGAAGTACAGTCATAAACTTTTAAACTCCTCCCACTGACTAGATGAGACTTTAACATTAACTAACAGCTAGGACTACATTAACCATAAGCCATCTCTTAAGGAAACAGCATTTAACCCTTTAGATGCTAAACCAGCGGTTCTCAACCTGTGGGTCGCGACCCTTTTGGGGGTCGAACGACACTTTAACAGGGGTCGCCTAAGACCATCGGAAAACACATATTTCCTATGGTCTTAGGAACCGAGACACTAGTGAGAATTTCTGCTCAAGGCTAGCTCCGCCAGCCAGCTTGGGCAGACAGGAAAGCAGCTGCCTCAGCAGCATGGCGGGGCTGTGCTACCCATCGCAGAGCAGCTACTGCTGCGTCGCCACGGCTATGAACCTCCTGCTCGGCGTCTTTCAGGTCCTCTTGCCTGCCTTCCGTCTGGGAGAAGCGCAGGGCCAAGGTAAAAAAAAACCTGGTGAAATACTCCCGAGGGGTAGCGTCGATCTGTAGCGGGAGGTGAAGGGGGCAGGTGGGTGGGTGGGGGTCGACCAGAAGGGAACCGGGTCTGATAAGGGCGAAAGTTGAGTGAGGTTTTCCCCCTTGCCCCTCTCTCCGTCTCCCTTTGTGCAGTGGCGTCTCTGGCTGCTGCCTTCCCAGTTGCCGAGAAAGGGGAAAAAAAGAGCCGTGAGTGAGTTCCCCTTTCTACCTCATTGCTTAAAGCTTTTTTTTTAAACGACCACTCATTCAGAACTCCTCGGGGCTTGTATGCACAAGCTTGTGGCAGATCAGTAAATAAAGGGGTGGAGGAGCCGAACCGTCCAAGGCGTTTGCACCCTGAACGTGTGGACGCTGCTTTCATGACTTGCCACCACTGCCCGCTCTCTTCCCGCCCTGCTCTGGCAACGCGCTGCTGCTTCTGCTGGCTGAGCTGAGCTGAGCTGCGGCACCAAGATGGTCCCCATGCCTCCTGGTTGCCCGGCCGCGCTCCACCCCGGCCGTCCTCCGTGCCGCGCCGGAGCCTCCCCCGCGCTGCCTGGCCTGCCTCCCTTGCTGTCGGAGGCCGCCTCGGCCCTCTGGCGCCCGGTGCAGCCCTGGGACTGGCGGGCAGGAGCGGCTCCTTCCCAGCTTGCCGGGCTCCGGGCCTCGGAAGCGGCCAGGCGGCGTGCAAGAGGGCAAGGCGGCGGTGATGCCCGCATGTGCGTCGGAGGCCAGCTGGCCGGGCCGGGAGGGGAGAAGCGGCGCCTTCTGAGCGGGAGCTGGTGCTCCGGACGCGCCCCTCTCGTGTGCAACGAGTCGGGGAAAGGTCGTGGCGGTGAAGGGCTGCACGGCATGGAAAGGGGCTCCCGCGATGGCGCTCAAGAGGCTGGAGGGGCGGGCAGGTCCCAGGGGGGTGGCTGGGAGAGGGCAAGAGGTGCCAGGATGGGGATGGGGGGCTCCAGGTTGGCGGGCACGAGAGGGCGGCCGGCGACTCCGAGGCACGCGGATCCACGTGGCTTCTGAGGCCCCGGAATTGCCAATGCTTGGCTCTCCACCAGAGCCTCCCCCCCTCCCTGGGCAATTGTGCGGAGCTGCTTGTGCATCCTTGGTAGCACCTGCGGGCAAGGCTGTGTGTCCAGGCCGAAATGCCGTGCTTTTCCTGCTGCTTCTCCTCCCGTTGGTCAAAGGCAGACGCGATTTCCCTTTCCCTGGTTCTTTTCATCTGCGCTGGAAAGGGCAATTTGGGCTATTTTATTATTTATTTATTTATTTATTTGGGTTTGTATGCCGGGGACTCGGAGCGGCTAACACATATATAACAATAAAATACAATAAAAAACCCAAACAAAGATATCTAAAAAATACAATAAAACACAGATTCAATTTAACAATCAACCACAATTATCCCCAGGCCTGCCGGGAAAGATGAGTTTTTAGATTTTTCCGGAAGGCCGGGAGAGTCGGAGAAACGCGGACTTCAGGAGGCAGTTGGTTCCAGAGGGCGGGCGCCACAACAGAGAAAGCCCTCCCCCTAGGGCCCGCCAGACGACATTGTTTCGCTGACGGGACCCGGAGGAGGCCAACCCTGTGTGCTCTCACCGGTCGTAGAGAAGTATGTGGCAGAAGGCGGTCCCGTAAGTATCCTGGTCCCATGCCATGAAGGGCTTTATAGGTAATAACCAACACTTTGAATTGGGCTCGGAGACCAATAGGCAACCAATGCAGCATGCGGAGAGTTGGTGAAATGTGGGCACAACGCGGAAGGCCCACAACTGCTCGCGCAGCTGCATTTTGCACTAATTGTAGTCTCCGAACACTCTTCAAGGGTAGCCCCATGTAGAGAGCGTTGCAGTAGTCGATCCTCGAGGTGACAAGGGCATGTGTGACTGTGAGGAGAGACTCCCGATCCAAGTAAGGACGCAACTGGTGCACCAGGCGAACCTGGGCAAATGCCCCCCTCGCCACAGCCGACAAATGATGATCCAATGTCAGCTGTGGATCGAGGAGGACTCCCAAGTTGCGGACCTTCTCTGAGAGGTTTATAGATTCACCCCCCAGGGTAATGGAAGGACAGATAGAAGTGTCCTTGGGAGGCATCACCCACAGCCACTCTGTCTTATCGGGGTTGAGCCTTAATCTGTTAACACCCATCCAAACCCTCACAGCCTCCAGACACCGGCACATCACCTCAACCGCTTCACTGATATGGCCAGGAGTGGAAATGTACAGCTGAGTATCATCAGCGTACTGATGGTATCTCACTCCGTGCCGGTGGATGATCTCACCCAGTGGCGTCATGTAAATGTTAAAAAGTAGGGGGGAGAGAACCGACCCCTGAGGCACCCCACATGGGAGTAACCTAGAGGTGGACCTTTGACCCCCCACAAACACCGACTGCGACCGACCAGTGAGATAGGAGGAGAACCACTGTAACACGGTGCCCCCCACTCCCAATCCCTCCAGACGGCGCAGAAGGATACCATGGTCGATGGTATTGAACGCCGCTGAGAGGTCAAGGAGCACCAGGAAAGAGGACTGGCCTCTATCCCGGGCCCGCCAGAGATCATCCATCAGAGTGACCAAAGCAGTTTCGGTGGAGTAGCCGGGCCTGAACCCCGACTGCAGAGGGCCCAGATAATCGGCTTCCTCCAGAGACCGCTGGAGCTGAAGTGCCACCACCTTCTCAACAACCTTCCCCACAAAGGGGAGGTTGGGGACCGGACGATAGTTGGTCAAAATTGCTGGATCCAGGGAAGGCTTCTTGAGGAGGGGGCGCACAAGTGCCTCCTTTAAAGGAGCCGGAAAGGACCCCTCCCTCAAAGAAGCGTTGACAATCTCCTGGTTCCAGGTACGTGTCACCACCCTACTGGCCGAAACCAGCCAGGAGGGACACGGGTCCAACAAACAGGTGGCAGAACTCACAGCTCCAATGGCCCTGTCCACTTCATCAGGCGTAACAGCCTCAAACTCACCCCAGATGACCGGACAAGAACATGTCCCTGTACCCTCGACTGAATCATTATCAGTCGACTCTGCTACACAATTGGAGTCTAGGTCAGCCCGGATCTGAGCCACTTTGTCTGCGAAACAGTTGTTAAAGTCCTCGGCACTACCCTGCAAAGGAGGCCTGGATCCCTCGGGTTAAGGAGGGACCGGGTCACCCTAAACAGGGTGGCTGGACGAGATTCCGCAGACGCGATAAAAGCAGAAAGATACAAAGATCTTGCCGCCTTAATCCCCTTCAGATAGGTTCTAATAAATGAGCTCAATCTGGTTCGATCAGATCCGGACTTACTTTGTCTCCATCGCTTCTCTAGACGTCTCTTATGGCGCTTCATCCCCGAGTTCCTCGGTAAACCAAGGAGACCTCCTGGGGCCAGCACCACGGAGAGGTCGCAAAGGCGCAATCCGGTCAATAGCTCCCTTTGTGGCCGTATTCCATGCCGCTACCAGGGACTCCGCCGGATTGTGAATGAGGGAGCTCGGTAATTCCCCAAGCGCCGTCTGAAAACCAATAGGATCCATCAGGCGTCTGGGGTGGAACCACCTAATCGGTTTCGCCTCCCTGCGGGGAAGGATTGGGTCCGTAAAACTCAGTCGAAGCAGGAAATGATCGGTCCATGACAAAGGCAAAATATCTAAGCCCCTTAAAACCAGATCATTACCCAACTGCTCCGAAAGGAAAATCATATCCGGGGCGTGTCCACCCTCATGCGTCGGACCCTGCACTACTTGGGTCAGGTCCATGGTTGTCATGGCGGCCATGAACTCCTGTGCCAACCCCGAGGATTCGCCAAGTGACGGCAGATTGAAGTCCCCCAAAACCATAAGCCTGGGGAACTCCACTGCCAGCCCAGCAACCTCCTCAAGTTACACAGGCAGGGCTGATGCGACACAGCTGGGAGGCAGGTATGTAAGCAATAAGCCCACCCGGACCCCTAGGTCCAGCGTCATAAGGATGGACTCGCAACCCGGAATTTCGGAAACAGTGAGCCTGCGTAGACTGAGGTTCTTCTCCCAGGCCAAAATAGCCACTCCTCCCCCCTTCCCTGGGGTCGCGGCTGATGCCATACCTGATAACCTGGTGGGCATATACCCGTGAGGGGAACTCCCCCCTCAGGGCCCAACCAGGTTTCAGTCACACACGCCAAGTCAGTCTCCTCATCCATGAGAAGATCATGAATGAGGGGGGCCTTATTATTATTTTTTTTAATTTTTTTATTATTAGATATCCATTTGTACATGCAAACAAAGAAAAAATTCAAGTTAAACCCATTCAGCTTAATACAATCATTTTAAATTTGTAGACCTTCTTCACTCCGTATATCAAAGTTTAACTATAAGCCAACTACATTTTATAAATTTTAAGTTTCACTTCTTTTCAAATCTATCCATTGTACTTCAAACAAACAAGTCTTCTTATTAAAGTTAATAATTATCATGTCATTACACCCCTTCCTTCAACGCGTACATTCTTAGTCTAGTTAATATATATCTTCCATTAATCACCCTCTCATGTTTCTTGCTCTTACACTTAGTCCTTAAATCAGTCCATAATTCTTTGCCTTTAATTCCTTGCATAAAATATTAAGTTTCTCTTCATTTCAGTCAAATTCTGGGTTTCTTCCTCTGCCAGGTGGATTTCCATAGCACAGCTTCCCTTCCAAGTAATAAGTCTCTCTTTATTGCTTGCAATGTCCCTTGGTTCCATATAAGCCATGCTCTATGGATTCTGTCAGTTTGCCAAGAGAAATTTTTAGCCTCCTCTCCTAGATATTTTTCCCATGCTTTTATAACAATTCTTTTCAAATCTTCTTGTCTCTCCACCTCTTCCATCTTTTCTTCAACTCCTTCCCAGACCCTCTTCGAATTTCTCCCAGTATCTTCTCTCATTTCCCCACTGTGCGTTTTTCCGGTTTGATCCAAGTCCTCAATAACTGCTTTGCTTTGATTTTCCACCATCTTCTCCATTTCTCCGCTTTGTTCCACTGCCTCCATCGTCTCCATCCTTCCCTCCCATCTTTTTGCATACATGTCTATTATCATGTCCATCTTTCTCCTCATTTTTTCAAAAGTTGTTGATATTTCATCTTTTAATTCTTTCATCGTCATTTCTGGGGAGCTTGTATACATCCTTAGGTTTATTTTGCAAAGTTTTTAAGTTATGCATCTCTGGTGCCCTCTAGAGGTCTCTTTCGCATTACAGTTTCTCTTCCTTAGGTTTATTTTGCAAAGTTTTTAAGTTATGCGTCTCTGCTGCCCTCTAGAGGTCTCTTTCGCATTACAGTTTCTCTTCCGCCTTTCTCTTCCGGTGCCTATCACTTTAAATTAAAAGCGGTCGCCATTTTGGGTGCCTTCTGGTTATTGTGAACGTATTTGATCCGAGGTAAAATATAAGAAATACTTACTTTTTAAGCTTCTGGGTTCAGTCTGTCAATCTCTGTGCTTCTTTGAGATGTGTTCCTCGGGTGGTGGCTGGTCTCAGCATCTTGGTCTGTCTGCAGACAGATGCTGCTCCGGGCTGGAGCTATTGTGAGCGCACGGGGAGTCTTCTTTCTTCCTCCTCGAACATTTTTTCGGGGGGCTTTCAGAAGATCTCAATCCACACTCACAGCTCTTCGCCCCTTCTCCTACCGAGGAGGGGTTTTTTGCCACGAAAAACAGCTGGTTTGCGCTGCTTTGGCGGCTTTACAGGTCCTAACAAGGCTATTTCGACCCTGAGGCAGCCACGCCCCTCCCTAGGGGGGCCTTATTATTAACTGACCTGGCGTTAAGCAGCAACAGCCTGAGCCCAGGGCCCGAGCTACACCCATCACCAGGATCATGGGGAGAGCAAGATTTTTCAGAAGGGCCAGAACAAGGAACTGCTACGAGACAGCAGGACCGAGTTCCCCGAGTGCGGCCTACCCTCCTGTTCCTGCCATACCTGCCTCTTCCCTGAATGACCGGTATACTCCAACCCTCATTGACTCCAGAGTCCGTATCCCCTCAGCCCCCGGCCTCCCTCGAGCTCGGCAAGCCTGTCCATTCGTCTGTGATACATTCTTCAGACATATCTCATCCCATACATACATCACTCACCCCCCAATTTAATAACGATTAAAAATTTAAACTTAAGAATTTAAAATTTAAAAACAGAGCGTATAAACATATTAATTAATTAGAAGAGCCACAAGCAGAGGTAAAGAAATAAACCAGTCGCCCCGAAGTGCTTCATCAAGTACACACAATGAACTTCAAGCTCAACTGAAAAATATTCACTAAAAGTTGCTCTCAAGAACTCCACAGCCATGTCCCGGAACATTATCTCTTCCACTGTAGTAAAACTCTTGAGTGGGGGCAGCAAACAGTGAACATAGTCAAGCCCCTTAACTAAAGCTGTACCAGTTCCCAGTTGTTCTACCAGAGCAAACAAGACCTCATCTTCATCATAAAAAGTATCTTGGTTATTGTCCCCTGGAAACCAGCATGCACATCCACCGACTCCCAACTGACTTACACACGCCGACCAAACTCCCCGGCTAACTGCCAGGAACTCAGCAATCCACAATAACCTCGCCAATTCTCCGTCAGTCCCAGATGCCGACCCAACTCTGTTTAGCTCAGCGGCAAGGTAAAAGGAGATGTTAAAACACTCGGCCATCCCAGCCTTAGCCCCGAGGCTCTCCTCTCTGCCAGTCCTCCAGCTTAACAGTTAGAGCAACGAGCGGCTGCCAGAGCAGCTGTTAGAATAGTTGGGCGGCCAGGGCGGCCAGGAAGACGAACAACGGCAACGGGCAAGTTCTTCCAAAAAAAAACCCAATTTCTCACCAGTTCTCACAATGTTTCTTACTAGTTCTCAATATTCCCAATGCCCTCGGCAACTCGGCGACTCGGCAACTCAGCGTCCCTCTCGGGAGGACCGGCCAGGCGACGGTTAAGGCGGCGGCTAGAGCGGCAACAAGCTCTCCCGAATCCTGGCCCCTTGCTAAACTCTCAATGTTGCTGTTTCTGCTCAACAGCTCGGCGGCTCGGTGTCAGCGTCCGGGATGACAAAACTCCTCAGGGCTTCTTGTTGTAACCACCAAAGTAAGTTAATTCAACTCAAGTTCGTTTCTTCTCCTCCAGTCTGTTTCTTCTCCTCCGGTCATACAATACATAAATGGGCGAAAACTTTCTTTGGCGGCGTCAACAGTGGTTTATAACCAAGTTAAAGTTCTTAAAGTTTATAACCACGTTAAAGTTCTTAAAGTTCTCAAGGTTCTTAAAGTTCTTAAATTCCAGTTCTTACAATTCTTAAAAGTTCTTAATTCCAGTTAAAGTTCTTAATTCCAGGTATGGTAAAAAGTTCTTGTTTCTGCTCCAGCTCCCGGATTATATGGCCACCGGATCCCCCTTTCACTGGAGGGAGACAGCCCTTTAGCAAGAAGCCGGTGGTCTGAGCGGAGCGGCACAGAAGACCTACTGGTTGGTGTGGGAGGCTCCAGCGTTGCAGGTGAGAAAGGCCTGGCGTCCGCAGCCCAGTTCCACACCCAGCTGGACCTGCTTTCACTGCTTCTTTGCAAACAAACGCAAAAGGTTTCGGGGTTTTGATCGCCGCTTAGTTCATGCTGCCCAGCGTCTGCCTGCCTGCCTGCTTGCAGGCCTCCGTGCTCCTTCCCCGAAGCCTGCAATTGCTCAGAGCCCATCCCAAAAGGTGCTGCTTCCCTGGCAGGAGCCGAGTTTGCAAGCCTCATTGGCAAGTTGGGAAAACCGAAGGTCCGGAGGATTCCCTCCTGCTGTGGAGCTGCAGTGCCTGGTCCTGGGCTGCGGTGCCTGGTCCTGGGCTGCAGTGCCTGGTCCTATTACCGGTACCTGTTGCTTGTTTTATTACTTGTTGCCTTTGCTGAACCAGGGAAAATTTGTTGAAGTGATTTTCAGGAGCTGCAGAATGCCTCCAAGTAAAGTCAGAGCAATTACCCAGCCAATTTTCCCTGCTAGGGCATCTGTGTGTGTCTCCAGACCTTACTGGACTACCATCCCCAGCAGCCCTAAAAAGCACTGTGGAAGAGTTGGGAATGCTGGGACTTGCAGTTCATCACCATCTGGGAAAACATGACTCTCCAAAGATCCTTCCTTCCTTCCTTTCCCCCTCAATCTCCTTCCTTCTCCATCTCCTTTGTTTCCCCTTCAATCTTCCTTCCTTCCTTCCATCTCCATCTCCATCCCTTCCCCTTCAATCTCTCTCCTTCCTTCCTTCCTTCCCACTTCAATCTCCTTCCTTCTCCATCTCCTTCCTTTCCCCTTCAATCTTCCTTCCTACCTTCCATCTCCATCCCTTCCCCTTCAATCTCTCTCCTTCCTTCCTTCCTTCCTTCCTTCCATCTCCATCTCTATCCCTTCCCCTTTAATCTCTCTCCTTCCTTCCTTCCTTCCTTCCTTTCCCCTTCAATCTCCTTCCTTCTCCATCTCCTTCCTTTCCCCTTCAATCTTCCTTCCTTCCTTCCATCTCCATCTCCATCCCTTCCCCTTCAATCTCTCCTTCCTTCCTTCCTTCCTTCCCCCTTCAATCTCCTTCCTTCTCCATCTCCTTCCTTTCCCCTTCAATCTTCCTTCCTTCCTTCCTTCCTTCCTTCCTTCCTTCCTTCCTTCCTTGTTGCGAAAAATTCTATTCCTGAAGGCTTCTATCCCCCCCTACAGGCTATCCCGTAGCTGATAGCTGCACTAGGGGTTGGAGGAAACAAGGAAATAAGTTTCGTTTCCTGAGAAAAGCGTCAGGGCTTTCCAAGTGTATGTTTTAACTGTTTGTGTACTGTGATTGGCTGTGAATCGGTGGGATGACAATTGAGGGGGAAGAAACCTTTGATGTGTAATAAAAGGAGGTGCCGGTTTTCTATCTGGGCCTTCACTTCGAGACAATCCCCAGTCTCTGTCATTATTCATGGGGGCCGGGTGACACCACGGACACTTTCGCCACAATTGGTGACCCCGACGTGATAACCCAAAGAGGTTATACGTCCCTGGACCCTCAGACTTACCGCCCGGACGTGGCCAAGCATGCTTCATCAGTTCATCGCTGGACGAGGACTGATCGCTCGTAAGTAATGGGGGGGATCTCTCAAAGGCACAGAGAGTGCATTTAGGGGAAATCAGAGAGATAACCAGGAAGAACTATTTTTATTTTATGGTGAAGAAATTAACCAAAGGAGACTTAAGATCTCTCCTTGAATATATATGGAAACACATTCCTCCTTCATACCCAGAGACAGGTTGCATTAAAATTGAAACCTGGCGAACAGTAGGAGAAGTTTTACATAAAAATCCCAGGGCTCCTGCTTTCATTTTAACAACGTGGAGGGCAGTGTTTGAAGCTTTGAAGACACAGGAGCAGCCATTACTAAAGTCTTTACTGAATCCACTGCATTATAATGAAGTTCAACTTCTTCCCCCTGCTGTTGAAACTCCAGTAACAATTAAAAATCACAGCAGGGTTTCTCCTAGCGATGTTGAATCGTGTGATCCTATATTAAATGCCACGGCTCCAGCTCTGACCAAAACAAGTAATCTTATTCAGGAAACATTACAGAATGCTTATGAGGCAGGAGAATTAGGTGCTGATGAAATGGCAAATTTATACCCTGTAACTGTAGGCATGGATGCTCAAATGAATCCAGTCAGACAATGGGCTCCACTTCAATTAAGAACTTTGAGAGAGATTAAGCAGGCAGTGTTAGATTATGGGCTAAAAAGTAAATATAGTATGGGAATTCTTGAGGCATTAGGACTTGCTCATATGATGATTCCAGCAGATTGGAAGGCATTAATGCAGATGATTTTAACCCCTGCTCAGTATGCAGTTTGGGACTCACAATATTGTATTCAAGCTATTCAAAGAGGCACCGCTCAGTTAGTGGCAGATCAAATTTATGGTTCTGGAGATTTCACTGCTGTTGACCGACAGCGGGATGCTATTCCAGATGAAGCTTTACATGGTGTCATTTTACAAGCTGTTTTTTCAGCTTTAAAGGTAGTAGATGAGAGTGGAAAGTTTGGCAAGAGTTTTACTCAAATTAAACAGGGGACAACTGAACCCTATGATGAATTTATAAATAGACTAAAAGATAGCATTGATAAACAAATTGATAATGAATTAGCCGCACAAGAAATTTTGATGAAATTGGCTGTTGAAAATGCTAATGCAGACTGCAAAAGAGTTTTGCAACCTTTAATTGGCACAGGTCAAAAAACTCTTGCAGATTTTATTCAAGCATGTAGAGTTGTAGGCAGTCACGCCTATCAAATGGAAAATTTGGCCATGGCAATTACCAGGTCTAATAAGCCAACAGGTAATTGCTTTAATTGTGGAAAGCCAGGACACTTTAAGGCACAGTGCCGCGCTCCTGGCGGCGGACAAAGTAAAACACCCTCTGGCACAAAAGTCAAACCAAAAACTGTTTGCCCGAAATGTAAAAAGGGCTATCATTGGGCTAATCAATGCCGTAACTTTCAACAACAAAAAAACTTAAGACAGGGGTGCTCAGCTAACCCGACCCAAAAGGCTGAACACTTTCCTGTCCACATTGATCATCCATCTGTTCGACCTGCCACGAAAGGAAGCTCTGGTGTTGATTTACAATTAGCAGCGCCAGTACATCTTTCCTTTCCACACGTTACACAAGTTTGTGACACCCAACTTCAAGGGCCACTCCCTGAAGGCACTGTAGACATCATTTTGCCCCGATCCTCCGCAGCAAAAAAGGGCGTTTTTGTTTTTCCCGGGGTCATTGACTCAGACTATACAGGAATCATTAAAGTCCAACTTTATGCCAACCAGCCACTTCATTTGAATCAAGGGGACACCTATGCACAAATGGTTCTATTCCCCTATCGACCTATGGGGACTTCCGACACTGAACGGGTGGGTGGGTTTGGATCTACCGATGTTCATTTTAACAGCACAATTTTAGCCCTCACTAAAATGCTCACCCCTGATAAGCCGCTGACTGTTATGGTCATTAACGGTGTTCAATTTTCTGGTATTATAGATACTGGAGCTGATGTTTCTGTGATTCAGACTAAGGACTGGCTGCCTCATTGGCCGTCCCAAGACACCCCCGCTGTACGAGGCGTTGGAGGGCTTCAACAAGCTAAGGTCAGTTCTGACTGGCTCTCCGTAAAAACAGAAACAGGAACTACTACAGTACTTATAAAACCAGTTATACTTAACATTCATGTAAATTTATAGGGAAGAAATTTATTGGCTCAATTGGATGCAAAAATTACGTTAGAAGACTAACATGAATCCACTTATGAAATTACAAACCATCCATCAGAATCCTGTATGGGTTGATCAATGGCCATTAACTGAGGAAAAATTAACAGCTTTGCATATGTTAGTGCAGGAACAGCTAACGTTAGGACATCTTGAGCCATCAAATAGTCCTTATAATACCCCTGTTTTTGTGATCAAGAAAAAATCTGGCAAATATAGATTTTTACACGACCTTAGAGAAGTGAATAAAATTATTGTTCCCATGGGACCCCTACAGTATGGCCTGCCAAATCCAAATTTGATTCCTCAAACTTGGGACCTTGTTATCATAGATTTAAAGGATTGCTTTTTTAGTATTCCTTTATTCCTAGAAGACAGAAAGTTATTTGCCTTTACCCTGCCATCAGTTAATAATAGTGCTTCTGCCACTAGATATCAATGGACTGTGCTACCTCAAGGCATGCTGAACAGTCCAACCATGTGTGAAATGTATGTGGATCTTGCATTACAACCATTTCGTAAAGCACATATTAATTGGAAAATTTATCACTATATGGATGACATTCTCATTGCCGGCCCAGGGCCAAAAGGCACGATTATGGCTTCATATAAAGAATTAGAAACCACACTGGCCAGGGCAGGATTGGTTATTAGCCCTGAAAAAATACAAAATACAGCGCCATATTTATATTTGGTACACAAATTGCAACAAGCCCATTCTTCACCCCAAGTGGTACAATTTGATTTGCCACTTGCACCTACATTGGTTCAACTACAACAATATTTAGGAAATATTAATTGGTTAAGGCCATATATAGGTCTTTCTACCTCTACCCTTTCTCCTTTGTTTATGGCATTAAAAGGCCTCAAAAGTCCCACAGATGTTGTTACATTGACCTCCGACCAGTTATCGGTCGTTGAGAAAGTCCAAACGGCCCTCAACACCCAGTGGACTGATCAGTGTGTTGACAATCACCCTGTGCATTTGAATGTGATTTTTGATCGACCACCCACAGCGGCAATTTTTCAACTTGTAGATAAGAAAGTTTTTATTATAGAATGGATTCATTCTCCCAGTACACCTTCACGCTCTATTAACCCTCCAGCTATGACCTTGGCAGATATTATACATCGTGGCCGTGTCCGTTGCCGACAAATAGCTGGACTAGAGCCGCTAGTAATTTTTCTCCCATTTTCCTTAAAATTGTGGGAAACTATGATTCAAAATAATTCTGTTTTGCAATTATTGCTTGGTGATTGGCCTGGTCAATTTTCATGCCATCCTCCCACAGATCATAGATTTATGGCTATGAAAAATTTGCCACTAAAATTGCAACCTTTGTCATCTCCAACACCTTTAGAAGGTGTCACAGTTTATACTGATGGTGGAAAAGTCTATGGCGCCTGTGCATGGTGGGCTACAGGAAAATGGTGCACCAAAATCACTCCACCACAATCATCAGCTCAGCGCGCCGAAGTTGCCGCAGTTATTTTGGCATGTCAAACATTCCCTTGTCAAGACATTAATATTATAGTTGACAGTTTATATGTTTATAATTTGGTTTCTCTTTTGCCATATTCTTATGTCTCTCCTAGCTTGGATGAGACTTTAATGTCATTATTTTTGACATTACAACACCTAATTGAGACAAAATATTGCCCTTATTTCATTGCACATATCCGTAGTCATCAAAATTTTCCAGGAATTCTCAGTGAGGGGAATTCCCAGGCGGATATGGAAACACAAGTTATGACTATGCAACAACTCACTCCCTGGGATAGTCATGGCTATTTTCATCAAAACGCCAAGGCTTTGGTTAAACAATTTGGCATAACCCCCGGGGAGGCAGCTGCTATTATTCAACAATGCCCCACTTGTTCACAACAAGGACTGTCTCTTCCAATGGGTGTGAATCCCCGTGGACTTGAGGCATGTCAAATTTGGCATGTGACTATTGATACATATTCTGGGTTCATCTTTGCTACTCCACAGCCTGGAGAGGCAACTAAACATGTTATCAATCATTGTATTCGAACTTTTAGCACTCTGGGTACTCCTAAAGAATTAAAAACTGATAATGGACCCGCATATTGTAGTCACGCCTTTGCTCAGTTCTGCAAGCGGTGGGACGTTATTCATAAATTCGGCATTCCTTATAATTCACAGGGGCAAGCAATCGTGGAACGCGCCAATTCCACTCTTAAACACATGCTTGACAAATTAAAAACAAAAAATGGGGAAAATAGCCCTGGACTACCTGGAGTGCAAAATCATCTTTGCTTAGCTTTATATACTCTTAATTTTTTAAATTTGACTAGCACACCACCTAATACAGCTGCCAGCAGACATTTTTCTCCCCTTCTAGCCACAGCAACCACAGTTCGACCGCTAGTTTGGTATCGTAAACTACTAGACCCCCAGTGGAAAGGACCAGCTGAACTTATTACCTGGGGTCGTGGATATGCTGCAGTACAACATGAAGGCAATACGATATGGGTTCCTGGCCGCAATATTCGTCCTTACAGTGTACAGCCAAAAGATTGCAAAGACTCGGGTGAGCCCAAAGTGGACGAACAATGAATTTTGGAAGGACATAAAGAAGGCTATTACCGTAACAAATCGGACTGACTGCTGGATGTGTATGCTGTCACCATCGGATGCCAGTCAAGGACTTTCTTTAGTTGGACTTCATTTGAACAACACTGGAGCTAGCTAAAGTTTTGTAAATATTAATGCGGCAGGAAATTATACGCTGCCACTTAGGCTTTATTATGTAGATTTTGCATTAGTGTGTTTTAATTTTTCTAAGGGAAATATCCCTTTAGGTATATATCCCTCTTGTAATATCACCTTTAATATGCCTGATAATTGTGATAAAAGTAATAACAAAGTGTATGTCTAAAAGCGATCCCTTGCTCCGGCCCTGTGAGTTCAGCCCGAAGTACTGGTAATGGGCGAAATCCGGACCCTGGGCTCAGGCTGTTGCTGCTCAATGCCAGGTCGGTTGTAAATAAAGCTCCCCTCATCCATGATCTTCTCCTGGATAAGGAGGCCGACCTCGCATGTGTGACCGAGACCTGGCTGGGCCCGGAGTGAGGAGTTCCTCTCTCTGAGATGTGCCCAGCCGGGTTTCAGGTATGGCATCAGCCACGACCCCAGGGAAGGGGGGGAGGAGTGGCTATTATAGCCAAGAAGACCTTTAGCCTACGCAGGCTCGCTGTTTCTGAGATTGCGGGTTGTGAGTCGCTCCCTGTGAAGTTGGACCTAGGGGTACAGGTGGGCTTGTTGCTTGCGTACCTGCCTCCCAGCTGCGTGTCAACAGCCCTGCCTGCGCTACTTGAGGTGGTTGCTGGGCTGGCGGTTGAGTTCCCCAGGCTTGTTGTCTTGGGGGACTTAAATCTTCCGTCGCTCGGCGAATACTCTGGGTTGGCGCAGGAGTTCATGGCCACCATGGCAACCATGAACCTGACTCAAGTAGTTCAGGGTCCGACCCACGAGAGGGGACATACTCCCGACATGGTATTCCTCTCAGAACAGTTGAGCAATGATCTGAATTTAAGGGGCTTAGATATCTTGCCTATGTCATGGTCAGATCATTTTCTGCTACGACTTGTTTTTAAGGCTCCAATCCTCCCCTGCAGGGAGGCGGAACCGATTAGGTGGTTCCGCCCCAGACGTCTGATGGACCCAGAGAGTTTTCAGAGGATGCTTGGGGAAATACCGGATTCTCTCATTCACAGTTCAGCAGAGTCCCTGGTTACGGCCTGGAATATGGCTGCGAAGGGGGCTCTTGACCGGATTGCGCCGCTGCGACCTCTCTGTGGTAGCAGACCCAGGAGATCTCCTTGGTTTACTGAGGAACTCAGGAGGATGAAGCGCCAGAAGAGACGCCTAGAGAAGCGATGGAGGAAAAGTAAATCTGTATCTGACCGAACACTATTAAGATCTTATATCAAGACTTATCAGGTGGTGCTCAAGGCGGCAAGATGCGCGTATCATTCCGCCTTGATTGCATCTGCGGAATCCCGCCCAGCCGCCCTGTTTAGGGTGACTCGCTCCCTCCTTAATCAAGGGGGGGTTGATGCACCCTTGCAGGGTAGTGCTGAGGATTTTAATAAGTTTTTCGCGGATAAAATCGCCTAGATTCGGATAGACCTTGACTCCAATTGGAATGCAGTGTCGGCTGAAAATGAGTCAGTCGAGATGACAGGGATTCGTCTTGATCCTGTTGTGTGGAAGGAGTTTGACCTGGTAGCACCCGATGAAGTGGACAAGGCCATTGGAGCTGTGAGTTCCGCCACCTGTTTATTGGACCCATGCCCCTCCTGGCTGGTTTCGGCCAGCAGGGAGGTGACGCGGGGCTGGGTTCAGGAGATTGTCAATGCTTCTTTGAGGGAGGAGTCCTTTCTGGCTCCCTGCAAGGAGGCAATTGTGTGCCCCCTCCTCAAGAAGCCTTCCCTGGACCCAGCTGTGTTAAACAACTACCGTCCTGTCTCCAATCTTCCCTTTATAGGTAAGGTTGTTGAGAAGGTGGTGTCACTCCAGCTACAATGGTCCTTGGATGAGGCCGATTATCTGGGCCCTCAGCAGTCAGGATTCAGGCTCGGCTACTCCATGGAAACTGCTTTGGTCGCACTGACGGATGATCTCTGGCGGGCCCGGGATAGGGGACTTTCCACTATCCTGGTGCTACTTGACCCCTCAGCGGCTTTCAATACCATTGACCATGGTATCCTTCTGCGCCGGCTGGAGGGGTTGGGAGTTGGGGGCACTGTTTTGCAGTGGTTCAGCTCCTACCTCACTGGTCGGTCGCAGTCGGTGTTGGCAGGGGGTCAGAGGTCGACCCCTAGGTTCCTCCCTTGTGGGGTCCCTCAGGGATCGGTCCTCTCCCCTCTGCTGTTTAATATTTACATGAAACCGCTGGGTGAGATCATCCGCCAACACGGGGTGAGATATCATCAGTATGCTGATGATACCCAGCTTTACATCTCCACCCCGTGTCACTTCAGTGAAGCAGCGGAAGTGATGTGCTGATGTCTGGAGGCTGTTAGGGTTTGGATGGGTGCTAACAAGCTCAAACTCAACCGTGACAAGACGGAGTGGCTGTGGGTTTTGCCTCCCAAAGACAATTCAACCTGTCCGTCCATCATCCTGGGGGGGGAGTTTTTGACCCCCTCAGAGAAGGTCCGCAACTTGGGTGTCCTCCTCGATCCACAGCTAAATTTGGAACATCATCTTTCGGCTGTGGCGAGGACATTTGCCCAGGTTCGCCTGGTGCACCAGCTGCGGCCCTATTTGGACCGGGAGTCTCTTCTCACAGTCACTCATGCCCTTATCACCTCGAGGCTCGACTACTGCAATGCTCTCTACATGGGGCTACCTTTGAAAAACGTTCGGAGACTTCAGGTAATGCAGAATGCAGCCGCGCAAGCTGTATTGGGCTTACCCAGAAATGCCCATATTTCAACATCACTCCGCGAGCTGCATTGGTTGCCAATTGGTCTCCGAACACAATTCAAAGTGTTGGTTATGACCTATAAAGCCCTACATGGCATCGGACCAGGTTACTTGCGGGACCGTCTGCTGCCGCATGAAACCCAGCGACCGGTTAGGGCCCACAGAGTCGGCCTTCTCCAGGTCCCGTCAGCCAGACAGTGCCGCCTGGCGGGGCCTAGGGGAAGAGCCTTCTCTGTTGCGGCCCCAGCCCTCTGGAATCAACTCCCCCCAGAGGTCCGTATTGCCCCCACCCTCTCCGCCTTTCGCAAACTGTTAAAGACACATCTTTGCCGGCAGGCCTGGGGCAGTTGACACCTTGCCCCAGCCAGTGTATGTTTGTTGTGAGTTTGTTTCGGATGATTGGTTTTAATTTAGGGGTTTTATAATGTATTTGATTTCTATATGCTACTGATTATGTTGTAAGCCGCCCTGAGTTTTCGGAATAGGGCGGCCTAGAAATCGAAACAATAATGTAAAATGTGATGATGGAAAGTACAATGCAAATGTATTGGGTTTGTAGTTATTTGAATGGCGCACGGAATTGGACTGCAGCCAATGACAGTGACGGCCATTGAAATGCTTAATGAAGAACAAGGACAAATGAGAACCTTTGTCCCCCAAACCTGGTTTGCAGTCGACCTCCTTTTAGCCAAACCATTCCAACAAATAAAAAATGTTATCCAGGACAAATCCCTCCACCAATATCCGGAGACCATAAGCATTGGGGATATTTGGGATGCATTATGGTCTTGGCTACCAAATTTTCAATGGTTAAGAAATTTGATAAGTATTATTTTTGTAATTGTTATATTATTCATTTGTGAATGCTTTTATATACAATGTTTGCCTGGTATTATTGCTATGATGAAATCCTTTATGCGAAAGAAAAAATTGTCTCAACAAGTGAACATTATTCAACAAGGATTTGAGCGGATGCCAATGGATAAGCAGCCACCTCAGTTGGATGAAATCGAATACATAGACTGAAAGCCCTTGCTTCCAAACAAAAACAAAAAAGGATGAGATGTTGCGAAAAATTCTATTCCTGAAGGCTTCTATCCCCCCCACATCAAAGGTTTCTTCCCCCTCAATTGTCATCCCACCGATTCACAGCCAATCACAGAAAACAGCTAAATATGAGAAAAATCATAGTCTCACTTGGGGAGAGAGGGGTTATTTTTCTGATATTTATTGTCTCTAGCAGGGAAACAGCTGGTTTGGGTAATGGGCTTCATTAAGAACCCCCCCTGCTGGGAAAGGAGAGGAGAAGGTGATGAAGGAAAGGAATACTTAGTAAGAACGAAACAATTAAAACCACTCTGTGTCACTCACTTGGTGGTAAATTTTGCCAGTAGTGATCCAAGTCTTCCCTTTTTCACTGGAAAATAAGTCCTAGGATTAAAAACAAAACAAAAGGTGGCAAAATTAACAAGCTCCTGAGAACTGCTGGTTTCCTGCTGTTCCTCCTCTAAAATATTGGATCCCACACTTTTTCCAAAGAACCCATGAATTACAAAACATACGACAAATGCATCTGGTTGTTGACAGGCAAAACTCTTCGAATAATTTTTACACACCTGCCCTGTTTTTCTTCACAACTAAACTTCTACAGAACATGAAAGAGAACATATGAGGAAGGTTGGCTTAACTTTATCCTGCCCAATTAACTTAGGCGTTACTCACATTGTAGGGGGAAACCACCAAGCTGTGAGATCTGATGTAACTGAATGCCTTGTGCATTAAGGTTAGTTGTTAAACTGCACCCAGTTAGATGGATTCAGACTCAAGAGAGAGACAGAAGCATTGGACCCTGGACAGGTGGTTTTCTTACGTCTCCCTATAAGAGCGGGGGAGATGTTTTATTTGGTAAAAACAAAGTGATACACAAGTACTTCCTCTATTCTATTCTATTCTATTCTATTCTATTCTATTCTTAACCCTATACTATTCCTATGGTAATGACTATTGCAATATATTATTACTCCTCAATTACTGTTACTATTTATACTGTTATTATTCTAAGAGAGCCAGTTTAGCATAGTTGTTAAGGCATTAGGCTCGAAACCAGGAGACTGGGATTTCTAGTCCCGCCTTAGGCACAAAACCAGTTGGGTGACCTTGGGCCAGTCACTTTCTCTCAGCCCTAGGAAGGAGTCTGTGACAAACCACTTCTGAAAAACCTGGCCAAGAAAACCGCAATCTCTGAGAATCAGACAAGATTGAATGAAAAACAAAGGAACATTGTTTTGCTACAATTTCCTATACAGCGTGTCCTCTCTTGATGTGATGGAATGTGTACATGCAGGAACAAACAGCGGGACTTTTGGCTTTGAGGGTGAAGGTTCATTCTCTGAGGTTGTGGGCGGGTTCCCAAACGTTTTGTTACCAAGCTAGGTAACCTCTTCAGCGGCATTCAGGGAAAGCTCGGAGAACAAACCTCCACCCTCATATTTTAGACATATTTTAGATATTTAAATGTGATTGATTTTAAGAAAATTACAATGGATTGAAAAAAAAATGTTTTGAATAAGAGTTAAAAGACCAGATGACTAGATTTATTAAATAGAATATTTAAAGATTAAATATATTCTTAATTTGGTAAAAAAGAATGGGAAAACTTTGGAAATAAATATGTATTAGCTTAGGGGAAACCTGGACTTTCAGTAGTATACTATCTTTTTATCCCTCTTTACTCTTGTTCTTTTTTTCTCTTTTTTTAGTCTTATTTATTCCTTAAGTAAGGTAAAAGTTATGGGATGGTTTACATGAGAAAAAATAGAATCAAATATCTAAATGTAATTAACTTTGAGAAAATCTTAACCAGTAAGAATGTCTTGAATATTGTGGGAAAAACAAATGTAAACAAGAACTGTAAACGGGATCTATGATGAGGCAACCAGAATGACTAGATAGAAAAGAAATATTACATTGATGTGATTATTATTTGCGGAAATATTAGAAAAAAATTTATATTCAATTGCTATCTATGAAAACAATAAGAACTGTATTAACTTAAGGTTGGTAAAAGAGAACATTATGGGAAGAAGAGGAAATCAAGTAAAGCTATTACCGTGTTTCCCCGATAGTAAGACACCCCCGATTGTAAGACGTATCGGGGTTTTCAGGGGGTCGGCTAATATAAGCCGTACCCCGAAAGTAAGACATATTACTCCTGCCCACTTCCGCCTCCTGCTTAAAATACTTAAATACTTAAAATACTTAAATACTTAAAATATTTAAAATACTTAAAATACTTAATATACTTAAAATACTTAAAATAAAACTGACAATTGTTTTCCAATCAATATAAGCCGTACCCCGAAAGTAAGACATAGTGGGGCTTTTGGGGATAAAAAGAAAGTAAGACACTTCTTCCTTTCGGGGAAACACGGGTATGTGGATTATAGATCATAGAAACCAATTATTATTATTATTATTATTATTATTATTATTATTATTATTATTATTACTTTTATACCGCCCCTCTCCCATAGGACTCGGGGCGGTTTACAGCCAAATTTAAAAACGTAACAATAATAAATATTTAAAACAGAATTAAATAACTAGGCTGTACTAAAACCAAATTAAAATCCCACACTAAAACCCTAACTACTTAATTTAAAATTACATAAAAAACCCGAGGAGCTCTAGGCCAGGCCGGCTTGATTGAAGAGATAGGTCTTCAATTCTCTTCTGAAGGTGCGGAGATTATGACATGTCCGGAGTTCTGGAGGGAGCTCGTTCCACATCGTCGGAGCCCCCACAGAAAAGGCTCTCCCCCTGGGCGCCACCAGCCGACATTGCTTAGCCGATGGCACCCTGAGGAGGCCCTCCCTGTGGGAGCGAATTGTTAGCGAATGTTTTTTAAATGTAAACCCAGACAACACACTGTTTACCGAATATTAAGGTGACCATGTTAAAAAATTAATAAAATATATTATATAAAAAAACACCTTCACCCTCATCCTACACCCGAGCCACAGATATTCTCCACTACTATTGCAAAGTTTTGGCTTTCTTAGAAAAATGCTCAGATTAAGAGGCTGCACCCTCTTTTCTCTCTGGGAAAACTCTGTGTGGTCCAAAGTCTCCTTCTCTGCTGCTCCAGGTACACATTATTCCATCACACTAATGACCATTCATTTGGTGACTGTTCAAAGTTAGGATGGAGTTGAAAAAAAAAGCTTCTCAGGGCTGCCCTTGCACTTACGACCATCTCTCCATCCCCACAGTCAGTCACATGATTGTGATTGGGATGCTTGACAATCATATGACAACCGTCTGTGACCTTCCATCCAGCTTCTGAGATGCAAAGTCAGTGGGGAAGCTGGCAGGGAAGGTCACAAGTTGCAGTCATGTGATGACTTATTTATTCACTTAATGACCATGACAAAAAAGGTAGAACTGAATATTTTCTTGTGAGATCTCACTTAATTACTGCACCACTTAATGATGAACTTTCTGGTTTCTGTGGTCATAAGTTGAGGTCTACCTGTATACAGCAGCTGGCTGGGGAATTCTGGGAGTTGAAGTCCACACGTCTTAAAGTTGCCAAGATTGGGAACCCCTGCTGTATACTGTCCTTGACACTATTACTACTATGCATTAACATTTCTTCCTTAAGCCTGCTCTGTCTTAAGTTGCCTCTGAGATTTCTTCTTTTTTTCCTGTTAAGGGCTGCATGTAGAGCTCTTGCCATTTTTTTTAATATTGTGCTTCGTGTTTCTGCGTTGCTGTACTTCCCTTTTGCACTCTCTGCTCCTGAAGGAAAATGCCTTCTTTTGTTTGGCTGCTGTACTAATTGCTGGAGGCTGCAGAGGTGCAAAAAAGCATCTCCTCCATTCTCCTCCCACCGCTGTGTCAAAGGTTGCAGCTTTTATTGGCAACTCTGTTGTGTTGATGCTGGGTAGAAGACTCCGATGGGAGGAGAAGACAACCCCAGACGCCTGCAATTTTGCTAAGCAGCTTACCTTCCACACCTGCCTCCATCTTTTTTTTTTCAGAATTCCTTTTAGATATTGGAACATCAAAGAGATTCAAATAATTCCACTTGAAGTCTTGGGAGTTATTTATTTATTTATTTATTTATTTATTGACTTATATGCCGCCCTTCTCCCCAGACTCAGGGCGGCTTACAGCAGAAATACAAGTACAAAAATATATAAATCATTTAAAATAGTAATACAGTATAAAACTATAAACTATACCCACTCATACAACATACAATCCCAATCAAAGGCCCAGGGGCAGAGCGCCGCTCACACGCCTCAAGCCTGTCTGCATAGATGTGTTTTTAAGAGTTTTTGGAAAGCTAGGAGGGAGGGAGCAGTACGAACCTCTGAGGGAAGTTGGTTCCAGAGGGCTGGGGCAGCAACAGAGAAGGCCCTAACCCTAGGTCCCACCAAACGGCACTGTCTAACAGACGGGACCCGTAGGAGGCCAACCCTATGTGCCCTAACCGGTCGCTGGGATTCATGGGGCAGAAGACGGTCCCGCAAGTATCCTGGCCCATTGCCATATAGGGCTTTATAGGTCATAACCAACACTTTGAATTGTGTTCGGAGACCAATTGGTAGCCAGTGCAGCTCACGAAGGGCTGGAGTAATATGAGCATGTCTTGGGAGACCCAAGACAGCTCGCGCGGCCGCATTCTGAACCACCTGCAGTCTCCGGACATTCTTCAAAGGTAGCCCCATGTAGAGAGCATTACAGTAGTCGAATCTCGAGGTGACAAGGGCATGGGTGACTGTGAGGAGTGACTCCTGGTCCAAATAGGGCCGCAACTGATGCACCAGGCGAACCTGGGCAAATGCCCCCCTCGCCACAGCCGAAAGATGGTATTCTAAACTTAGCTGTGGATCGAGGAGGACACCCAAGTTGCGAACCCTCTCCGACGGGGATAAAACTTCCCCACCCAGAGTGATGGATGGACAGATGGAATTGTCCTTGGGAGGCAGAACCCATAGCCACTCCGTCTTGTCGGGATTGAGTCTGAGCCTGTTGGCACCCATCCAGACCCCAACAGCCTCCAGGCACCGGTTCATCACTTCCACTGCTCCGCTGTAATGATGCAGGGTAGAGATGTAAAGCTGAGTATCATCAGCATATTGATGAAAACTCACCCCGTGTCAACGGATGATCTCACCCAACGGTTTCATGTATATGTTAAAAAGCAGAGGTGAGAAAACAGACCCCTGAGGGATTCCACATGGAAGAGACCTCGGAGCCGATCTCTGACCTCCTGCAAACACCGACTGCGACCGGCCAGAGAGGTAGGAGGTGAACCACTGCAAAACGGTGCCCCGCACTCCAAGCCCCTCCAACCGGCGCAGAAGGATACCATGGTCGATGGTATCGAAAGCCGCTGAGAGGTCAAGAAGCACCAGGATAGTGGAATAACCTCTATCCCGGGCCCGCCAGAGATCATCGGTCAGCGCGACCAAAGCATTTTCCGTGCTGTAACCGGACCTGAACCCAGACTGCTGAGGGCCCAGATAATCAGTTTCATTCAAGGACTGTTGGAGTTGGAGTGCCACCACCTTCTCAACAACCTTCCCTAAAAAGGGAAGGTTGGAGACTGGACGATAGTTATTTAAAACTGCCGGATCTAGGGAAGGCTTCTTGAGGAGGGGGCGCACAAGTGCCTCCTTTAAGGGAGCCGGAAAGGACCCCTCCCTCAGTGAAGCGTTGACAATAGCCTGGATCCAGCTCCGTGACACCGCCCTGCTAGCCGAGACCAGGCAGGAGGAGCACGGGTCCAGTAAACAGGTGGCAGAACTCACAGCTCCAATGGCCTTGTCCACGTCATCAGGAGTTACCAGATCAAACTCCTCCCATTCAACAGGACTAAGACGGGCCTCTGTCATCTCGACTGACTCATTGTCAGCCAACACTGTATTCCAATTGGAGTCCAAGTCAGCCCGAATCTGAGCGACCTTATCTGCAAAAAAGCTGTTAAATTCTTCGGCATTGCCCTGCAAAGGTTCCTCTCTCCTCCCCGTATCCAGGAGAGAGCGAGTCACCCTAAACAGGGCAGCCGGACGAGATTCTTAAAGTTGACTATTTGCTTTTGTGGTTTGTTTTTTGCATTTTAATACTTCCTGCTTCTCAAAGAGTCAACATTATGCCTTCTAAAAAAAAATATTCCAGTCCTTTCTTGCTATGCTTCACAGCAATTGCCTCTGAAGCAAAAGATCCCATGTAGTTGTCATCCTTCTGTTGATGTTCAGTGAAATATTTACTGGTTCTAGGAGTGACAAGGGGAGAAGCTGTTTGAGAAGGGGGAAAAGAGTACTGTATTCATATTTCTGGAAGGGACCTTGGAGGTCTTCTAGTCCAACCCCCTGCTCAAGCAGAAGACCTTACACAATTTGAGACAAATGGCTATCCAGTCTCTTCTTTAAAAACTCCAATGATGGAGCACCTACAACTTCTGAAGGCAAGCCGTTCCACTGGTTAATTGTTCTCACTGTTAGGAAGTTTCTCCTTAATTCCAGGTTGCTTCTCTCCTTGATTAGTTTCCATCCACTGTTTCTTGTCTTGCCTTCTGGTGCTTTGGAAAATGGCTTGACCGTTCTTTGTGGTAGCCCCTTAAATACTGGAATACTGCTATCATGTCACCCCTAGTACTTCTTTTCTTTAGACTAAACAAACTGTTTGTTTGTTTCCCATCTTTATTATTTTTTATAAATAACTGAAGGTCGGGAACATACCAATTACTCTTCCTAATTTTCCCCACAACAATAATCCTGTGAGGTGGGTTGGACTGAGAGAGATTGACTTTCCCAAAATCACCCAGCTGGCTTTCATTCCTAAAGCGGGACTAGAACTCATCGTCTCCTGGTGATTGGCTCAAAGTCATCCAGCCAGCTTTTATGCCTAAGGCAGGACTAGAACTCACAGCCTCCTGGCAATTAGTCCAAAGTCATCCAGTTGGCTTTCATGCCTGGTGCCTTAACTACTAGACTATTCTGGCTGAGGAATTCTGGGAGTTGAAGTCCACAAGTCATAAAAGGGCCAAGTTTGAAGACCCCTGCTTTAAGCAAAAAAGGTTTTGTAAACATAAAATGTGAAATTGGAGAAAAAGACAATTGATACGCACAGCTTTGTGGCATTTTTTAAGTATTTGATCATGGATGGAGGCCCAGATGGTGATGTGGGAACGATGGTATGTCTGGACAAGATGTGCTACCTGTGTTCACAGGAAGAAAGAAAAATAACACGTACTCAGATAACGGATTCCTAGAATGAATGTCAGTTTTTAGTTGCAGAAGCACCAATCAGATGAGTGGGAACGGAGTCTGAAGGCACCAATCAGGGGGTTTCTCTGTTGGGCATTGATTTGGGCAAAGGTAGTCTTACGCATTTTCCTACTATATTGTGGAGCTCTATAGACATTCAGCTTCTTCTAACACCTTGATGTGAACAGTGATATGAATACAGGTAGTCCTCAACTTTTGACCACAATTGAGCCCAAAATTTATGTTGCTAAGTGAGAAACTTGTGAAGGGAATTTTGCCCCATTTTACAACTTTTCTTGCCGTGTTTGTTAACTGGATCACTGCAGTTGTTAAATTAGTAACAGGGTTGTTAAGTGAATCTGGTTTCCCCATTGACTTTGCTCATCAGAAGGTTGCAAAAGGGGATCACACCACCCCAAGACACTGCAACCGTCATAAGAATGAATCAGTTGTCCAGCATCCAAACGTAAATCATGTCACCCTGGGAATGCTGCAACTGCCATAACTGGGAAAAATGGTCATAAGTCATTTTTTTCAGTACCGTTGTAACTTTGAACAGTCACTAAATGAACTGTTGTAAGTCAAGGACTACCTGTATGTAGAACTCCCAATCCACCAGCCAGGACTGTGGCCACCTGTACTCTTGGCACAAGGATGACAACTTGAAGACCCTTAGGATAATTATAGCTCTTTATTCTTTTACTGTCTCTGAAGCTTCCAAGTTCATAGTACCATAAAATACAGGTAGTCATCAACTTACAATCACAATGGGGACCTGAACTTCCACCGATACATATTTTAAAGTGAGTCACGCCCAATTTTACAACTTTTTTGCCATGATTAAGTGAATCACTGCAGTTATGTGACTATATGGTCATTAAGCAAATCTGGCTTCCCCCATTGACCCTGCTTGTTGGGAGCCATCTGAGAAGGTTGCAAATGGGATGATGTGACCCTCGGACGCTGCGACCACCATAAATACATGCCAGTTGCCAAGTGTCCAAATTTTGATCATGGGGATGCTACAACGATTGTAAGTGCAAGGAGCAGGTCATAAATAACTTTTCTTCACAACTTAGAACAAATGGTTGTAAACTGAGGACTATCTGTTATTATATGGTCAAAAGGACATAAAAATTGTGGTTCTTTTGGTTCTGGTGACTCAGGCAGCCTGTGATATTCCTAGTCCTAGCAAACTGAAAGCCTTATACAACAATAGTTATCTCTCCTTCCCAAGAGAAGACTGCCAGTTCCTGCTCTAAATTATGATTCCATAATTCAATGTTGTTTAGGAGAAAATGTGAATATTTCTTGAAACTATGTAAGCCTTTGATTACTTATTTCCTTTCCTCTATGACTGCTATTTTTATGTAAAATCCCAGATATGTTTTAAAACCCATTGAAAGTTCACTCCTGTAGCAAACTTTTTTTTCCCAAAATGATGAATCCAAATTTCTCAATGGATTTGAGCAGCCTCAGATGAAAGAGTTAACTGCAGAAGTGGAATGAAACCTGGGAGGTCAACATCTTCTTGGATGTTCTATAATATATTCTTAGGAATGTGACTGAATTACAGGAATGAGAGAATAGAAATAGAAATACAATAGAATAGAACAGAACAGAACAGAATAGAATAGAATAGAATAGAATAGAATAGGAATATTTTTTTATTAACCAAGTGTGATTAGACACACAAGGAATACCTCTACTATTACTGTATTTTTGTCTACTACAAAAATAGAAAGTGTCTTCCTGTTCCGGTCGCATGGCGGCTGAGTCTTCTCCGGGGAGCTCCGAGACAGATCTCTGCTTATCAGCTATTATCTCAGTCGCCAAGAGCAACTGCTGCCTGGAGGGAGCGGCACTTTGGAGAGGACTCTCTGGTGTATCGGCAGAGGTGAGGCAAGCCTCGGGAGAGCCAGAAATAACCCAACCCAAATAGATAGAGGCAGGAAAGCCTTGGAGAAGCCGGACGGGGGGGGGACAGCCCAGAACAAGAGCCTCAGAAAGAAAGAAAAGGGTGAAACTTCCCCCCCTCCATGGATCAGCGGCGATAGAAAAGTTGGGGCAAAGAAGGAGGTTTTTACCTTAACTAGCTGGACTTCGTGGGCTGAGAAGGAAAAAAACCGAGGAGTAGCCCGTCTCCCCTCTCGGGAGAAGCAAGTAAGAGTTCAGAGCAAATACTGAGAATATGGAGAAAGCCGACAAACTTACATGGAGGCTTCACACCATTGAAAGGGAGAAAGGAGAAGGGAGACATCTACTTGCCGAAAAGAAAATAGACATAGATATAAAATAAAATAAAGAAAAGGCAAACTGTGCCAGAGGGGGAAAAATAATAATAAGAAGAAAATAAATAAAATAAAATAAAATAAAAAGAAAATTGGTGACTAAAACTAAGAAGAGATCTTTTACATTTGTATCCTCTGTTGAATACATCTATAAATATAATTGTTAAATGGTATGGTGAACTGCCAATGAACTCATAATACTGATTACTATTTACAACATAATTAACTACTGTGAAGATTAATCTTCTGCATAAAAAAGCTTGGCAAACAGTGGACTGAACCCAGGATGGCCACCAAGCAGACCAAACTGATACCCCCAAAGGGAGCTGCATCCTCCCCAGCTCAGCTTCCTAAAACACCAGGGAACACTCCACCTACCCTCCCACCCTCCCATCCACCCACAGGCCCCCAGACCCATCCGTCAACCCAGGCCTGTCCAACATCACACATGATGCAAGAATTAAAAGAAATGATAGAGGTACTGGGAAAAAGGATGGAGGGAATGGATAAAAAGCTGGAGGAAGTGGGCATAAGGTTGGAGAGACGGTGCAAAGATGTAGAACTGAAGCTGGAGGAAAGGTGCAAAGATATAAAACAGAAGCTGGAGGACCAAGGCAGAGATCTAGAGAGAAAGTGGGAAGAACAACGCAGAGCGGTGACTGCAGACCTGGACCAAATTAAGGAAGCAATGCAAACGCACAACAAGACAATGAGGGATGAAATGGGGAAAAATCTCAAGGAGATCAGGGAGAGTGTGGAAAAGAGGATGGAAGAGGTGGAGAGTCACATGGAGGGACAGATAACAGAGATGAAAAGTGTGGCTCAGGACCAATCCACTATGATGCAATATTGGCAAATGGCGTCTGCAATCAGATTTAGAGGATGGAAAGAGACAACAAACGAAACCCAAGAGGACCTGAACAGAATCTTTGTAAGGGCCCTGGCAAAATTTCTGGGAAGGGAAGCCAAAGATATTGCGTGGCAATTCGACAGAGTCCACAGAGTTAACTCATGGACGGCAGCAAACAGGCACCTACCAAGGGACGTGGTCATCCATTTTGCAACAAAGGGGTTCCGGGACCTTATCTCCACAACGTCCTACAACAACAAGAAATTATACGTAGAGGAGCAAGAGGTGAAGGTACTGAAAGAGATCCCCCCGACGATGCTACGAGACAGAAAAGACTACAAGTTCCTGGTCAACGAACTGAGATCACGCGCTCTACAATATCGATGGGAAGCCCCAACGGGAATGTCACTACTCTATAAAAGTAAAAGGTACCACCTGAACTCGATCCAGAAAGCCAAAGAATTTCTTGAAAAGGAACTGAAGGCGGAAGGACCTCAACCCACAATGAGGGACAACGCAGACGGGCCACATGAAAGCGGAAGGGACCTAGAACAACGAGCAAATTACTCAGAAGCACAGACCGTTGCAGCAGCAGGAGAAGGGAATGGACCACCTCGAGATGCGACGACACAGAGAACGGAGGGCAACAAAAACAAGGAAGCATGGCAGATTACAGAGTCAAGGCAACTAAGATCCACTACCAAACGCACAGACCAGCAAGACAAGACCCCACAAAACAATATGAGCACCAACCCGGATACCATGGGAACGAGACCAAAAAAGAAAGCAGGAGAAAGAGCAGAAGCGGTCTGGCAAGAGTATCCTGAAACCGATAATGGCAAGTAAATATTTGACTTGGAACGTTAACAGGTTAAACTCCCCACAGAAAAGGAGGAAAATATTTCACTACCTGAATCAAGGTAAAAATGATATAATTTGCCTACAAGAAACACACATCAGAGCGGCGGACCAGAAATATTTAATCAACAACAAACTAGGCACACAATTTGTTGCAGCGGCACCAGGAAAGAAGAATGGGATTGTTATATATGTAAAGAAACATGTAATAGCTAAGCTAATAGAGTCGGACTCCCAAGGTAGATACCTAGCAATCGAAATAACGCAGGAAGACAAGAAGATTCTGGTGATGGGCATATATGCACCAAATCAACAACAAGGAAAATTCTACAAAAGGATACACAAGAAGTTAACACAACTCAACTACAGATCATGTATTATACTGGGAGACTGGAACGGTGTCATAGAGATCGCCCTGGATAAAAAGAAGACTGCACCTAACCCGCAAAAGCACTCCAAGTTGCCTAAATCCTTCTTCGACATGAAGGAGGACCTTGAACTGACAGACGTATGGAGGGAAAGGCACGGCAAAGAGCAAGAATTCACATTTTTCTCTGACAGACATCAATCATTCTCCAGAATTGACTTTATATTAACATCTAGCGACTTGCTGGTTCGCCTACACGAGGTGAAAATCCTACCCAAAGTACTAACAGACCATAACCCGGTAGGGATGGAATTAAGACATGGTCGGAAACCGAGGAGATCCTGGAGAATTAATGAAAACCTGTTTAAATATGAAGAAAAGGTGGCTGAATACAAAAATGCTATGAAGGAATTCTTCAGCATAAATATGAAAAATGAAACACCTATAGAAATGATATGGGACGCCAGCAAGGAATACATGCGCGGGATTCTCATGGACATGAATAACAGGCACCGTCATAAACAAGAACAAAAAAGAAAGGAGTTAGAAGATGAGATAAGTAAGAAGGAGCAGCTATTAATAAAAAGACCGGAGGACAAAGTCACCAAAGAAGGAATCAAGATTCTAAGAAAGCAATTTGACTGGCAGACCAAGTGGCAAGGAATATACAATACGCAAAACACAAGACATTCTGTAATGCCAACAAACCGGGTCGATGGCTAGCTTATACCATAAGGAAGAAGCAGAAATCCCGCATAATTGAAAAGATAGAGTACAAAGGCAAGGAAGAATTTCAACAGGAAACCATCAAGAAAGCTTTTACCGAGTTCTACTCAAAGCTATACGCCGAGGAGAAGACACAAGACAAGGAGATAGATAAGTTTCTACAAAACGAAAAGTTACTGATAATCACCGATGAACAAAGAGACGCCCTGAATGCCTTGATCACAAAGGAGGAAATACACTCAGTGATCAAACAACTGAAAAAAGGAAAATCGCCCGGGACGGATGGGATAACAGCGACCTACTACAAGCATCTCCAAGAGGAAATGTTAGAACCCCTCAGAAAGCTATTTGTCAACATACAAGAAGGAGGCCAAGTCCCACCTTCCTGGAAAACAGCCTACATTTCTCTAATCCCCAAAGAGGGAAAAGATAACGCACAACCTGCAAATTACAGACCCATCTCACTACTGAACACAGATTACAAAATCTTCGCAAAAATTTTGGCCAACAGATTAATGACTGTACTACAAAAAGTAATTCACCCGGATCAAACTGGATTTATACAAGGACGTCAGATGAAAACTAATGTGAGACACCTGTTGAACATAATAGAGTATTTGGAAAGGCATAACCAGGTACCCGCCACTCTCATGTTTGTGGATGCAGAAAAAGCCTTTGACAGATTGAATTGGCCGTTCCTGACAAAACTGGTCCGGGGGATGAAAATGGGAAAACAGTTTCTCAACTCCATACTGGCAATTTACCAGAAACAAACAGGCCAGATCATTGTGAATGGTGACTTAACAGACTAATTCAACATAGAAAGAGGCACGAGACAGGGCTGCCCGCTGTCACCCCTGCTATTTGTTCTAACATTAGAGACTCTACTGAACAAGATCAGAGCAGCAGAGGACATAAAGGGCATACAGATTAGACAACAAGACTACAGACTATGTGCCTTCGCAGACGACCTGCTGGTGACAGTGTCGCAACCAGCACAATCAGCGAGGAGATTGATGGAGATAATGAAAGACTATGGTAGGGTATCAGGCTTCAAATTAAATATATCTAAAACGAAGATGCTAGTTAAAAATCTAGACAACAAAGCAAAACAGGACTTGGAAAGAATAATGGGTTGTGAAATAGTTAAGAAAGTAAAATACTTAGGAGTGGAGATAGAAACAACGAATGCAAAATTATACAAAAATAACTACGAGGTGCTGTGGAACAAGACACAAGCAGATCTGGAAAGGTGGAAAACACTACAATTGTCCCTGCTGGGCAGGATAGCAGCAGTAAAAATGAACGTATTGCCAAAATTTCTATTTCTCTTTCAAATGCTACCCATACTCAAAAAGGATGTGGACTTGGACGAATGGCAGAAGGGCATCAACAGATTTATTTGGGATGGCAAGAAACCGAGGGTTAAATTAAAAATCATCCAGGATACAAGGAAGAGAGGGGGCCTAAAAATGCCCAATCTAAAGCTATATTACTACGCCGCGGCACTGGTGGCGCTGAGTGACTGGATCAACATGACGAACGAAAGAATATTGAATATTGAAGGGCATGGTCTACTATTCGGCTGGCACGCATATTTGGTATACGACAAAAAGGCTGACAAGAACTTCAGGGAGAACCCACTACGAACCCCGTTGTTGTGGGTCTGGAGGAAATATAAGTACCTTCTACACGATAAGATCCCCATCTGGACGATCCCCGGACACGCAATAGGGGACATAAACATATCTCAAGGGCAGGAAGTGGTGCCCTACAGTAAACTTGTATAGGAAGAAGAAAATGGGTTCTCTTTAAAGCCGCCAACAACGTTAGCAGATGAAGGAATAGGAGGTACCTGGCTATCATATCTGCAACTGCAGTCTAGGTGGCAAAAAGACAGGAAGAAGGGCTTATCCCCGACAGATGAGAATTTAATTGAACAGATTAGAGAGCAGGGGATCATGCATATCAAACGAGTGTACAGTGTACTGATAGAAATGGACTCTGAAACTGTGCTAGTCAAGAACTGTATGGTAAAGTGGGAACAAGATTTTGGGCACTCTATCACGATGGAAACGTGGGAGGAAATCTGGATGAGAAATGTAGTATTTACGAAAGCGCAACAGCTAAGGGAAAACTTCTACAAGATGTTCTATAGGTGGCATCTAGATCCGAAAAAACTATCATACATCTATCCAGACACCCAACCCAAATGTTGGAGGTGTGGTAATGGGGAGGCTACATATCTTCATGTATGGTGGACCTGTAGAAAAATTAAAGACTTCTGGAGGAAGATATGGTGGACACTCCAAACCATTTTGAAAAGGCATATTGAATTTCTACCTCAGGTTTTTTTGTTAGGGATCATAACAGATTGCACTACCACAGAGACGAACTTATTTCTGAACTTGATCACAGCAGCTAGATTGTTGGTGGGACAATACTGGAAGAAGCCAGAAATACCACCTATGGAAGAATGGACTTCGAAAGTAATAAATTTGGCAGAAATGGCAAAAATATCGGCATATTTGAAGGATCGCTCAAATGAACAATATATGACAGACTGGAAACAGTGGATAGACTATATACAAGAGAAGCACCAGTCAAAGAAAATGTATCTGGCGTATAGTTGAGGCTTGACGTGAGGAGTGAAGAACCTTTGCCAAATCCGACGTATACAAGGACTAATACATACTGTGGTATTTTATGATCTATGATGAATTCTTCTTAATATGATATTATGATTAATGTTGATTGCTTTAATAAAAAAATTTTTACAATTTAAAAAAAAATAGAAAGTGTCTTGTATCTTAATTGATAAGAGATTTTCAAGTTGAATATGGTTCTGTGTGTGGGAGAGACTGTTTTGGTGAATAACATAGCTTTATGTTGACAGGTATAAAAGTGAACATAGATCTGTTTTTCCGGTTCCGGTCGCATGGTAAAGTGCCGAGGGAGCAGGAAGCCGACATTTTGGCTAACACGGAAGACTGTACAGCATTGAAAGGGAGAAAGGAGAAGGGAGACACCTACTGGCCGAGAAGAAAATAGACATAGAAATAAAATAAATAAAGAAAGGCTGCACAGCATTGAAAGGGAGAAAGGAGAAGGGAGACACCTACTGGCCGAGAAGAAAATAGACATAGAAATAAAATAGAGAAAGGATAAACTGTGCCAGAGGGGGGGGGAAATATATATATAGATATAGTAAAAAAAAATGGTGACTAAAACTAAGAAGAGACCTTTTACATTTGTATACCCTGTTGAATACATCTATAAATACAATTGTTAAAAGGTAGGGTGTACTGCCAATGAACTCATAATATTGATTACTATTTATAAGATAATTAATTACAGTGAAGATTAATCTTTTGCACAAAAAAGCTTGGCAAACAGTGGACTGAACTCAGGATGGCCACTAAGCAGTCCAAATTAATAGCCTTAAAGGGGGCAACACCCTCCCCAGGCCAGTTCCTTAAAACACCAGGGAACAACCTACCAGTTCCCTCATCTTCCTCCACGCCTACGGAACCCCAGGCCCCCCTGTCTACCCAAGCTTCTCCAGAAATGCATATGATGAAAGAATTAAAAGAGATAATGGCAGCAATGGAGAGACAGCTAGAGGCAGTGGTGAAGAGGGTAGAGGAAGTGGATAAGAAGATAGTGGGAATGGGTACACAGATGGAGAGACAATACAACGAACTAGAACAGAAGTTGAAGGAACAGAGCAGAGACTTGGAGAGGAGGATGGAGGCACAAAGCAAAGCTGTTACTGAAGACCTAGACCAAATCAAAGAAACAATGGAAACAATAAAAACAAACAACAAGAAAATGAGAGAAGACATGGAGGAAAATTTTAACAAGGTCTGGGAGGGGGTTGAAAAAAGGATGGAAGAGGTGAAGAGCCAGACAGAGGGCCAGATGGATGAGATGAAAAGTCAGATGCAGGACCATCTAACTATGATGCAATATTGGCAGATGATGACTGCTATCAGGGTCAGGGGACTGGAAGAATCAACAAATGGAAAGCAAGAGGACTTGAAAAGAATTTTTGTAAAAGCCTTGGTACAATTTCTGGGAGAGGAGGCTGAAAATATCTCTGGGCAAATTGACAGAATCCACAGAGTCAACTCATGGATCGCAAAAAACAAAAAGCTACCAAGAGATGTGGTTATCCATTTTGCAACAAAGGGATTCCGAGACCGTATTTCTACAACATCCTATAACAAGAAATTGTATGTAGAGGGGCAAGAGGTGATGATATTGAAAGAGATCCCCCCCAAGATGTTAAGAGAAAGAAAAGACTACAAGTTCTTAGTCACTGAACTGAAAACACGCGCTCTACAATATCGATGGGAAGCCCCAACTGGAATGTCAGTACTCTATAAAAGCAAAAGATACCATCTGAACTCAATCCAGAAACCAAAAGAATTTCTTGAAAAGGAACTGAAGGTGGGGGGACCCCACCCCACAACACGGGATAACGTAGACTGGCCACGTGAAAGAGGAAGGGACTTAGAACAACGATCAAACTCCCCAGAAGCACAGACCGCCGCAGCAGCAGGAGAAGAGAAAGGATCTTCTCGGGATGCGACTGCACAGAGGATGGATGTCAATAAAATCATGGAAGCAGGACAGATTAAAGAGTTAAGGCAGTTAAGGTCTACTACCAAACGCACAGAACAGCAAGAAAAGATCCCACAAAACAATAGGAACACCAACCTGGATACCATGGGAGCGAGACCAAAGAAGAAAGCAGGGGAAAAAGCGGAAGTGGTCTGGCAGGAGTGTCCCGAAGCCGATCATGACAAGTAAATATTTGACTTGGAACGTTAACGGGTTAAACTCCCCACAGAAAAGGAAAAAAATATTTCATTATCTGAATCAAGGTAAAAATGATATAATTTGCTTACAAGAAACACACATCAGAACTACGGACCAGAAATATTTAACCAACAACAAACTAGGCACACAATTTGTTGCAGCGGCAGCAGTAAAGAAGAATGGCATTGTCATCTATGTGAAAAAGCATATAAGAGCTAAACTAATAGAGTCAGACTCTCAAGGCACACAATTTGTTGCAGCGGCACCAGGAAAGAAGAATGGGATTGTTATATATGTAAAGAAACATGTAATAGCTAAGCTAATAGAGTCGGACTCCCAAGGTAGATACCTAGCAATCGAAATAGTACAGGAAGATAAGAAAATTCTTGTGATGGGCATATATGCACCAAATCAACAACAAGGAAAATTCTACAAATTGGTACATAAAAAGTTAACACAACTCAACTACAGATCATGTATTATAATGGGAGACTGGAACGGTGTCATAGAGGTCGACCTGGATAAAAAGAAGACAGCACCTAACCCGCAAAAACACTCCAAGTTGCCTAAATCCTTCTTTGACATAAAGGATGACCTCGAACTGATAGACATTTGGAGGGAAAGACATGGCAAAAAGCAAGAATTCACCTTTTTCTCAGACAGACACCAATCATTCTCTAGAATTGACTTTATATTAACAACCAGCGACCTGCTTGTTAGCCTAAAGACGGTGAAAATCCTACCCAAAGTACTATCAGACCATAACCCGGTATGGATGGAATTAAGACATGGACAGAAACCTAGGAGATCCTGGAGAATTAATGAAAACCTGTTTAAATATGATGAAAAGGTGGTTGAATGCAAAAATGTTATGAAGGAATTCTTTAGCATAAATATGAATAAAGAGACACCTATATAAATGATATGGGACGCCAGCAAAACATACATGCGTGGGATTCTCATGGACATGAACAAAAGGCACCGTTGCAAACAAGAACAAAAAAGAAAGGAGTTAGAAGATGAGATAAGTAAGAAAGAGCAACTATTAATAAAAAGACCAGAGGACAAAGTCACCAAAGAGGGAATCAAGGTTTTAAGGAAACAATTTGACTTGTTGATGGCAGATCAAGTGGCAAGGAATATACAATACGCAAAGCATAGGACATTCTGTAATTCCAACAAACCTGGTCGGTGGCTGGCTTATATATTAAGGAAGAAGCAAAAATCCTGCATAATTGAAAAGATAGAGTACAAAGGAAAGGAAGAGTTTCAACAGGAAGTAATCAAGAAAGCTTTTACAGAGTTCTACTCCAAGTTATACGCTGAAGAGAAGACACAAGACAAGGAGATAGATAAGTTTCTGCAAAATGAAAAGTTATTGATAATCACCGATGAACAAAGAGATACCCTGAATGCATTGATCACACAAGAGGAAATACATTCAGTGATTAAACAACTGAAAAAGGGGAAATCGCCCGGGACGGATGGGCTAACAGCGACCTACCGTTACTACAAGTATCTCCGAGAGGAAATGATAGAACCCCTTAGAGAGTTGTTTGTCAACATACAAGAAGGAGGTCAAGTTCCATCGTCATGGAAAACAGCTTACATCTCTCTAATCCCTAAAGAGGGAAAAGACAACGCTCAACCTGAAAACTACAGACCCATCTCACTACTGAACACGGATTACAAAATCTTCGCAAAAATCTTGGCTAACAGATTAATGACAGTGTTACAAAAAATAATTCACCCGGACCAAACTGGATTTATACAAGGACGTCAGATGAAAACTAATGTAAGACAACTGCTGAACATAATAGAGTATTTGGAAAGGCATAACCAGGTGCCCGCTACTCTCATGTTTGTAGATGCAGAAAAAGCCTTCGATAGACTGAATTGGCCGTTTCTGACAAAACTGATTGGGGGGATGAAAATGGGAGAACAGTTTATTAATTGCATACTGGCAATTTACCAGAAACAAACAGGCCAGATCATTGTGAATGGGGACTTAACAGACTCATTTAACATAGAGAAAGGTACTAGACAGGGATGTCCGCTATCCCCCTTGCTGTTTGTTTTAACGCTGGAGATTCTACTGAACAAGATAAGAGCGGCAGATGACATAAAAGGCATACGGATTAGACAACAGGACTACAGACTATGTGCCTTCGCGGACGACCTGCTGGTGACAATGGCTCAACCAGCACAATCAGCTAGGAGATTGATGGAGATAATGAAAGACTATGGTAGGGTATCAGGCTTCAAAGTAAATATATCTAAGACGAAGATGCTAGTTAAAAATCTAGATAACAACTCAAAACAGGACTTAGAAAGAATAACGGGCTGTGAAATAGTTAAGAAAGTTAAATACTTAGGAGTGGAGATAGAAGCTACAAATGGGAAATTATACAAAAATAATTACGAGGTGCTGTGGAACAAGATACAAACAGATCTGGTCAGGTGGAAAACATTACAATTGTCCCTGCTGGGCAGGATAGCGGCAGTAAAAATGAACGTATTGCCAAAATTTCTATTTCTCTTTCAAATGCTACCCATACTCAAAAAGGATATGGACTTGGACGAATGGCAGAAGGGCATTAACAGATTTATTTGGGATGGCAAGAAACCGAGGGTTAAATTAAAAATCATCCAGGATACAAGGAAGAGAGGTGGTTTAAAAATGTCCAATCTGAAGTTATATTACTACGCCGCGGCGCTGGTGGCGCTGAGCGACTGGATTAATATGACGAATGACAGAATACTGAATGTTGAAGGGCATGGTTTATTATATGGCTGGCACGCATACCTTGTGTATGACAAGAAGGTTGACAAGAGCTTCAGGGAGAACCCACTAAGAACCCCGCTGTTGTGGGTCTGGAAGAAATATCAGTACCTACTACACGAAAAGATTCCCATCTGGACGATCCCCGGACACGCAATAGGGGACATAAATATAACACAAGGACAGGATGTGGTGCCCTATAGTAAACTTGTAATGGAAGAAGGAAATGTGTTTTTGTTAAAGCCATCAAATACGCTAACAGATGAAGGAATAGTGTGTACCTGGCTTTCATATTTGCAACTGCAGTCTAGATGGCAAAAGGACCTGAAGAAGGGCATATCCCTAACATATGAGAATTTAATTGAACAGGTTAGAGAGCAGGGGCCCATGCATATCAAACGAGTGTACAGTATACTGATAGAAATTGACTCTGAAACTGTACTAGTCAAGGACTGTATGGTAAAGTGGGAACAAGATTTTGGGCAACCTATCACGATGGAAATGTGGGAGGGAATCTGGGTGAGAAATGTAAAATTTACACAAGCGCAACATTTAAGGGAGAACTTTTATAAAATGTTCTATAGGTGGCACCTAGATCCGAAAAAATTATCGTATATCTATCCAGACATCCAACCTAAATGTTGGAGGTATGATAGTATGGAGGCTACATATTTTCATGTATGGTGGACATGTAGAAAAATTAAAGCCTTCTGGAGAAAAATATGGTGGACACTCCAAACCATTTTGAAAAAGCGTATTGAATTTCTACCTCAGTTGTTTTTGTTAGGGATCATAAAAGACTGCACTACCACAGAGACAAACTTAATTCTGAACTTGATCACAGCAGCGAGACTGCTGGTGGGACAATACTGGAAGAAGCCAGAAATACCACCTATAGAAGAATGGACTTTGAAAGTAATAAATTTGGCAGAAATGGCTAAAATATCGGCATATTTGAAGGATCGCTCAAATGAACACTTTATGATAGACTGGAAACAGTGGATAGACTACATACAAGAGAAACACCAATCAAAGAAAATGTATCTGGCTTATAGTTAAATCTTGACATAAGGAGTGAAGAATGTTTACAAAATTAAATCGATTGTATTAAGTTGGATAGCAGTTAGCTTGAACTTTCCCCTGGTTTACATATACAAAGACTATAACTTACTGTTGTATCTCATGATTTATGTTGATTGCTTTTTAGTATGCTATTATGATTTATGTTGATTGCTTTAATATCCCATGACTATCCCTGATGTTGTATCTATGATTTATGATGATTGCATTTTATGATTATGGTTATGATTAAAAAAAAAGTGAACATAGATCTGCATGAGAGATGTAGAGACTGGAAGGTGGACATTGGCCAAGATCTATACTTCATGCAAAATGGTGTTGGAGATGTTGGACAGGAAAGAAATTTGAATAGCTCAGTTGGGTTTCTTACCTTATTGATGAGCTCATCATTATCCTCTTTAATGTCAATGTTAATCGGGATTGAAGGGAACTGCTCAAAAACCTCTTCCAAATGAGGAATCTGATGATCAGTGTCAGAGGAGAAGCTCCCTGTTAGGAAGGGTAGGTTGAGGGTAGCTACAAAGAACTGAGCATTTTTTCTCAGGGACAAAGAGAACAAATGATTTGCTTTCTACCACAGCACATTTTCCCCAAAGCAACTCATAGTCCTACTCACCTGGAGAAAATGTCACCTCCAGAGAAGACTGATAGTATGGCAAATCCTAGGGGACACTACCAATGAGAGTAAGGAGTAAGAGTGGTTTTGAGAGAGATTTGCCATATGTGTTGAAGGGAGGGAATGAAGAGCAGGTCCTCCTGTTTGGGGAGAAGCTCTTTGGTTCTCCCCATAGAGCTAGAACCATTGTTCAAAGGGAAGTTATGGAAGTTATCTTGTTTCTGGAAAGTGTGTAAAGCCCTTGGGGTGTAGTGGTTGGAATGCTGAAATAGGAGTGATAAGGTCCAAGTTAGATCCATTTGCAGGATATCAACACCTTCATTCAAATGCAGCCTTATTCTGTTATGACCCAAGCTTCACCTCTTTCGTTACATGCTTGCAATAGTGTGTTGCACTCTCAAAAGTGGTGAAGCTTGCATTGTGATGGCACAATGGTGGTTTCATCAAGGATCATTTTACCATTACAATGGTGCACAACCCGAACACAAATCCTCTCCCAGTCATACATTTCACGAGGTGACTTTGGGAGAATCACACACTCTCCACCGAACCTAGCTCAATGCTATTTTTTTTAAAGTGTTAACAATGGAGGGTGCTATCTATTCCACCTTCAATTTCTGGAGGAAAGGCAGGACTCATATCTAATGACTTAATAATGGGAAACAGCCTGGAAACATTACATACGTTAAAATCTGTCATAGAAGGGAACTGAATAACACCCCAAAGCCAGAGCATGTGGGGGACCAAGGATCTAGAGACGCTCACCTTATAGTATGTAAGGCTGATATCAGTGTTGTGCCCTGTCTGGCGTTTCAGATTTTCATCATGGGACACAACCACAATCCCATCTTTGGTTATGTGGCAATCGAGTTCAAGCAGTTTGTCCCCTGGCACAGTGCACTGGGAAGATGCAAAGATTGGCAAGAGAAGTTGAAGGGCAGGATTAGTGCACAAGAAGGGCAAGTTGAGGTAGAGTGGAGATTGAATTACTCACTTTTTAAAGGCGCTCAAAGTGTTCTCAATCTGTTCTCCAGCACCTGAAAAGGAAATCAGATTCCAAGAAATTTTATCTTAGGCAGTCTGCCTCCCTGGAATATCAAACCCCGTTCTACTTTGTGCTTTAGGAATGCGGCTTTACAAGTCTTGAGACTACTGTGGAGCAGGAAGAAATGCAAATATCCCACCTGCCCACTTCTCAAGAGGAGAAGCAGAGGCAGGAGTCTCACGACTTATTGCCTTTTCTTCCTGCTTCCCTCATTCATCCTTGACTTGCAGCTGAAGTAGACATGCTGGCCTCTCCAGCCTCCTTCTAGTCTAGGTGCCCCTAAAGCGTTGGTCCTGGCGGGAGGTGGATCATTGCCCCGGTTCCGACCGAGGACGCCGGCAGTGCGAGGGGAGGCTTGGCGATGCAGCCGACGGGCAGGGCATTCCGCAGATGTCCTGTGGCCCCGACTTGAGCCCGGGGACGCCAGCGGCACGTGAGACGGCCTGCTAACGTGACCGTGAGCCGGGGCGTCCCCACAGGCCTGGCAGGCAGCAGAGCTGGGTGCCTCCAGTGGTGACAAGGGGTCTTCTACTGCCTCCTGCCCCCCCTCCCCGCCCCTTTGGCGCCCTCTGCCTTTCGTTTTCTCTCTCTCTCTCTCTCTCTCTCTCTCTCTCCTCACCTGGAGAAAGAAGGGGGGAGGGAGGGAGCGGAAGAGAGAAAGAGAGAGGGAGAGGGGAAAGAGAAAAAGAGAGAGAAAGAGAGGAAAGAGAGAGAGAGGAAACGCAAGTGCCTCTCTCTCCCTCTCTCTCTCTCTCTCTCACACACACACACACACACACACACACACTGAGTAGGGGAAGAGGACTGGCAGACCAAGGGCAGAAAGGGAGAGAGGAGAGAGAGAGAGAGAGAGAGAGAGAGAGAGAGAGAGAGAGAGAGAGAGAGAGACCCTTTTGACATCTAAAATGAAGAGAACACTGAAGATATATATATGTTGTGAGTGTCCCTAGACCAGCTTGGGAAGTGTCAGAGTATGAGGATGAGCAGCCAGGCTCCTCTGGGTGTTTTCCCCTCCCGGCAGCCGAGGAAGAGCAGCCAGGCCCCTCTGGGTATTTTCCCCTCCCGGCAGCTGAGCCAGACAGGGAGGAGATTTACAGGCAGTCTGGATCAGATTCACAAAGTGAGGGGTCAGATTTGGATCAAGAAGATAGATGGCTTGATCCGAGATTCCGAAGGTTTGATAAGCGACGGTGTCAGTTAAGTGGAAAAAGGAAGTAATGAGGGGAAGTGACGTATCGGACACTATATTAGAAGGGGACAGAGAGACTACGCCTTTGTCACGAGCAACGTTAATCAAGGAGTAGCCTGATATCTGGAACCGTGCGTTTGACTTCAGTCTTCTGATGTTTTGGAAATCTACGGGAGAATAATGAGGCCTTGGACAATGTGATAAAGAAAGAGTGAGTTAATTGGAAGGTGTGGAAGGAGCATGTGTTAATCTAAATGTAAATACATGAGACTTGGCTGTTTCTGCCAGCAAAATGCCAGCAGCGTGCTTTGAAGTGAATTCTTTTGAAATGTGTTAAATAAACCTCTTAAAGACATATTTATGTGGATTTTAATGAGCTGAGAGGGGCCAGACAGAACAATATATAATAAAGGTAAAAAAGGATATATGCAGTATTATCTTCATTTTAGATGTCAAAAGGGTTTTGCGGCTCCCAGTGTTTTGTTTTCAGTGGGAAACGGGTCCAAGTGGCTCTTTGAGTGTTTTGGGTTGCTTACCCCTGCTCTACCCATACAGTGGCGCACCATTGGCCAGAATGGGCAGTGATGGAGGGGGGAGCGCTTCTTTCGAAACATCGCAAGCTGAGTGGCTGTCCCCTGTGACGTCAGCTGTAATGTCAACGTAACTGTTGAAACTAGGTTTATCGACGTCCACATGTGTTTTTCTAGTGTTCAAATGGAGGAAAATTTAATTTGCAGGTAGTGCCTTTCATTTCAAAGACCTCTCAACATGGCCGAGAAGAAGAAGTGTCGCCAATATTCGACAGAATACCTAAAATTGGGATTCATTCCATCTCCTTCCAATGTACAGCTTACGTTTTGTCTTCTTTGTGAGAAAACATTTTCAAATGAAGCGATGAAGCCTTCCCAACTGAAAGAACATTTGGTAAGAATTCATTCGGATAAAGCCGACAAACCAGCATCGTTTTTCCAATCCTTAAAGGCCAAGTTTGAGGGTCGCAGCACAGTTTGGAAGTTATTTGGAAAATTGTCACTCAACGCCAACAAGGGGCTCATTTGTTCCTATGAAGTATCTTTGTTGATAGCAAAATGTGGCAAATCTCACACTATCGGAGAAACACTGATTTTACCAGCAGTAAAACAGATTATTGCCACCATGTTGGGGCCCAGCGCAAGCACTATCAACGCAATCGATTCCTTTGAGCAATAACACCGTACCAAAAAGAATTGATGAAATGGCTGCTGATGTGGAAGAAAGGCTTATTGACACCTTGAAAAATACATAATTCGTGATGCAGATTGACGAGTCAACGATTTGTGAAAATGATGCCTTGTTATTGGCTTATGTCCGTTTCATCAACGGAAATGAAGAGATCGGGGAAGAACTGTGTTTGTTCAAAATTTAGCCACCGACACAAAAGGTTCTTCGATATTTAAAAAGGTTGATTTCAAGCTCATCTAAAATCGGTTGTACCTGGAGTTATGACTGTCCATTGCGTTGTTCATAGACAGCACCTTGTCTCAAAAAATTGAGTGGCCGTTTGCACGAGTCTCTACGTTACGTCATTAATGCTGTGAATAAAATTAAGTCAAATGCCTTGAACAACCAACTTTTTCACAAGCTTTGTGAAGAAAATGACGAGGAGTTTGAACGTCTCCTTTTGCACACCAAAGTAAGGTGGCTTTCAAAAGGAAAGTGTTTGCGGCGATTCCACGAACTTTTTGACACAGTTGTCGAATTTCTTGAATCCATTGACCCAAGTCTAAGCAGTTCTCTTAAACTTCGAAGTCTGGATGTAGCTTATCTCACTGATGTTTTTGACAAGCTGAATGAAGTGAACGTAAAGCTGCAAGGAGATAAAATCAATTTTCTTAAGGCCAAGGGAGTAATCTGCTCATTTATTTCCAAATTGGACCTCCTTGCAAGCAATATGAGTCGCCAGGAGCTGTATCCATTCCCAAGCCTTGGTAATGAACGTGAACTCCAAGGAGAAGATTTGGACTTTTTTGCCACCATTTGAAGCAACTAAAAGAAGATATGGAAACCAGATTCTATGATCTGATAAATCTGGAAGTGCCCACTTGGGTGCTAAATCCTTTCACAGCAGACTTTGCACAACTTCATCCCAAACTGCAAGAGCCACTGACAGATCTGAAATACGACTGTGAAGCCCAGTCACATTTTCAGAGTTACGGCTACGAAGCTTTTTAGGTGAAAATGAGGAACACTTACCCAATATTGTGGGAGGAAGTTAAGTTGCTTCTTTTAGCCTTTCCTTCCACTTACTTAGTGGAGAGGGGCTTCAGTGCCGTCCAACAGATCCTTTCTAAGTCAAGGAACATGTTGAAGATCTCTGAGCGCGGTGATTTAAGAATGCGATTAACAAAAATGGTTCCAGACATCAAGAAATTGGCATCAGCTCACCAAGCACAAGGCAGCCATTGATGTTCTTTTTTTTTTTTTTTTTGCTTTTTGCTTGGCAGGAGAATCAAGACAGGAGTGGGCCTACCTTCTGTACCCTCAAGAATCAGACTCCACTTTCAGATCTGGACACCTGTCTCCTTCATCACCGTACACACCTGGAGACCTCTGGAAGCCACGCTTCCCATCAAGCCAGCAGATCCCATCTCCATAGTTACATAAACAAAGGAGAATTGATTTGTGGCCTGTAGAAGGTTCCCTTCCAATGGCGATATACAGTACTTGCTTCAGAAAAGGGATTGGTTTATTTCTTGGGACAGCTGTAGAGAAAGAAAGCACAATATTTTCACCATACCTACTGTGGTCCCCTTTGTGGTTAGCTGATGGGATTTGTGTATTTTAAAAACTCTTCGTGTTAAGAACTGTTTTCAATTTTTTCTAAGTCAGAATCTGGATCCCATCGCTTGTAAAAACAAAATGCTCACTGTCCCCTAAAGCAGGGGTCTGCAACCTTGACAACTTTAAGACTTGTGGACTTCAGCTCCCAGAATTCCTCAGCCAGGTTGCAGACCCCTGTCCTAAAGGGCATTCATGTCTTTATACAGGCAGTCCTCCACTTAAAACAGTTCATTTAGTGACCGTTCAAAGTTACAACGACACTGAAAAAAGTGACATGATGATTTTTCACACTTATGACCACTGCAGCATCCCCATGGTCACATGATCAAAATTCAGATGCTTGGCAACTGGTTCGTATTTGTGACAGTTGCAGCGTCCCGGGGTCATGTGATCACTTTTTGCAACCTTCTGGCAAACAAAGTCAATGGGGAATCCAGATTCACTTAACAACCATGTTACTAACTAAATAACTGCAGTGCTTCATCTTAACTGTGACAAGAAAGATTGTAAAATGGGGCAAAACTCACTTAACAAATGTCTTGCTTAGCAACACAAATTTTGGGTTCAATTCTGGTTGTAGGTTGAGGATTGCATGTATTTTAAATTGCATTAATCATTTATGGTAAATGTTAAGGGCTTAATTAAATGTTCAGTGATGTACCTGGTGCCCCACTTAGATTGTTAGTGAAAGTCTTTTTAATGGGCATCTCATATGACCTCACAACCTTTAGTTTTTTTTGAGGTACTTTCCTCTTTGTTCTCTATCTTATGCCAGGGGTAGCCTTAATATGTCCGTAGCAATTTGGGCATTGAAGTGTTGTTTTCCCTCTTTAAACCTTTTGCCATGGGTATAGCATATTACTGCAGGGTATGGTCAGAAAATTCTTAGACCAATATTTCTCAGTCTTGACAAATGTGCTAGCAAGGGAATTCTGGGAGTTGAAGTCCACACATCTTAAAGTTGCCAGAATTGAGAACCACTGAGAATGTAACAGGCCCTGCCCCTCTTAAGTACTAGAGCAGGGGTCTTCAAACTTGGCCTTTTAATGACTTGTGGACTTCAACTCCCAGAATTCCTCAGCCAGTGATGCTGGCTGAAGAATTCTGGGAGTTGAAGTCCACAAGTCATAAAAGGGCCAAGTTTGAAGACCCCCTGTACTAGAGTGAGCATGCCTATGATCATTTGATTCCCCGTTTGGCTTGGATAGAAAGTGACAATGTAATCCTGGTTTTGAAAAATGGAAATCTTGGCTTATGGGTCACTGATGTTGCAGCTTTAAAATGAGGGCTGAGCACTCTTTGGAAGCTCTTTTAAAATGAGTGCTGAGCACTCTTTGGAAGGAAGCTATACCTATTATTAAAAGGTCCTGTGGGTTCTTAATTCTGTATGGTTCACTCAGACAGTGCTGGATTCATTATGATTTCCTGCCATTTCAGGTGATGTGATGATCTCGTTCAATATATTAAAAACATCAAAGCTAAAAAAGAATCAGCAGTGGAATAGCATAAAGGTAGTTCTTGACTTACCACCACCCATCTAGTAACCATTTGAAGTTACAACAGCACTGAAAAAAATGACTTATGACCATTTTTTCACACTTATGACAGTTGCAGCATCCCCACGATCATGTGATCAACATTTAGATGCGTGGCAACTGACTTGTATTTATGATGGTTGTAGTGTCCTGGGATCAAGTGATCACCTTTTGCAACCTTTTGACAAGCAAAGCCAATGAGGAGGCCAGATTCACTTCACAACTATGTTACTAACTTAGCAATTACAGGGATTCACTTAACAACTGTGGCGAGAAAAGTCGTAAAATGGGGCAAAATTCACTTAACAAATGTTTTGCTTAGCTACAGAAACGTTTAGCACAACTGTGGTTGTAAGTCAAGGACGACCGTATTGTATCTCACAACTTTTCATGAAACCTTTCTAGCCATGATAAAAATAGACCAGCCTTCATCAAGCAACTTTTGGAAGAACAAGATGCTGCAATGACCTGTGGCTGGACGCTCCAGGTATTTTTTTTTTTAACGTTGATTATTTTTATCCAGTCCAGTCTGCTGCAAAACTAGCTTGTGGGCAGATACAGCATTAGCTGTCCATGTTTCTTTTTATATTCTATTCGCTTAAGGGAGTAGGTGGGCAAGATATGACAAAACTAAATAAATGGAAAATAGGTACCCTCTTTCAAAAGTATAAATAACCAGAAGATGTGAAAGATCTTATTAAAAAGGACTAATCCAGTTAAAAATAATGAATCACAATAATTAAGGTCTACTGAAACATAAAGTCTGATGGAGCCCAAAGAGCACATTATTATTAGTAAGGAATATTTAAAGAAATATTATAGAATACAGAATAACAGAACAACATAATGTAGTTGGAAGGGACCTTGGAGGTCTTCTAGTCCAACCATTTGCTCAGGCAGGAAACCCTATACTGGGGTAGGCAACCTTGGCTCTTTTATGACTCGTGGACTTCAACTCCTAGAATTCCTGAGCCAGCATGGCTGGCTCAGGAATTCTGGGAGTTGAAGTCCACGAATCATAAAAGAGTCAAGGTTGCCTACCCCTGCCCTATACCATTTCAGACCAAAGATTGTCCAATCTTTTCTTAAAATCTTTCAGTGTTGGAGTGTTCCCAGAATATTATTTCTTTGAATTATCATTATTGTGTTTGGTGGGTTCTCTGGATGAATGTCCATCCATTGTGCACCAGCACTGAAAAGGGAACTGTGCATGCCATTGATCAGTTTCTCTCACCCAGCGTTTATCATCCTTGGCAGCTTGAAGATGGCTGGACTTTCAGGCTGGGGAATTCTGGGAGTTGAAATCCACCCATCTTCAAGTTGCCAAGGTTGAAAAAGACTGTTCTGATACCCTTCAGGCAGGTTGACATGCGACTGTCATTGCTGCCAGTCAGGTCTCGTATTGACTGTTGAAAAGGCTGTTTTCAGTAATTAGTTACATTTTTTCTGAATTATCTCTCAGGAGTAGGCTAGATTCTAACTCATGAGATCTCCGAGGCCAGTGGTTCTCAACCTTTCTAATGCCGCGACCCCTTAATACAGTTCCTCATGTTGTGGTGACCCCCAACCATAAAATTATTTTCGTTGCTACTTCATAACTGTAATTTTGCTACTGTTTGGAATCGTAATGTAAATATCTGATGCAGGGTGTATTTCCATTGTTACGAATTGAACATAAAGCATAGTGATGAATTACAAAAACAATATAGCAATGCTCACTGGAGAAGCTTACTCTTCCTTGCTCAAAAATGTTGGGAGGGAGGGAAGGGGAAGGAAGGAAGGAAGATTGAAGGGGAAAGGAAGGAGATGGAGAAGGAAGGAGATTGAAGGGGGAAGGAAGGAAGGAAGGAAGGAAGGAGAGATTGAAGGGGAAGGGAAGGAGATGGATGGATGGATGGATGGAAGGAAGGATCTTTGGAGAGTCATGTTTTCCCAAATGGTGATGAACTGCAACACCCAGCATTCCCCACTCTTCCACAGTGCTTTTTAGGGCTGCTGGGGATGGTAGTCTGGATCCCCCCCATCCTCATCCCGGCACCTCTTGCCTTCTCCCAGCCGCCTGCCCAGGACCTGCCCCCCCTTCAGCCTCCTGAGCGCCATCGCAGCGGTGGGATCGTGAGAGCCCCTTTCCACGGTGCGCAGCCCTTCACCGCCAAACCCTTCCCCGACTTGTCACACGTGAGAGGGGCGCGGCTGGAGCGCCAGCTCCCGCTCGGAAGGCACCGCTTCTCCCCTTCTGGCCCATACGGCTGACCTCCAACGCACATGCGGGCATTGCCCTCTTCCCCGCCGCCTGGCCTCTTCCGAGGCCCGGAGCCTGGCAAGTCGGGAAGGAGCCGCTCCTGCCCGCCAGCCCCAGGGCCACGCCGGGCACCAGAGGGCCAAGGTGGCCTCCGACAGTGAGGGAGGTGGGCCGGGTGGCGTGGGGACTGGCTCGGCGCCACAGGTCAGCTTAGCTAGCAGCGGCAGCAGCAGCGGCAGTGGCGGAGCAGCCCAGCGGCAGCGCCAGCAGCGGCGGAGCAGCCCAGTGCCAGCAGCGGCCCAGACCCGGCTCGGCTCGGACCGGCCGCCCCCGCCCCCATACCCCCGCCTGCAGCTGCCTCGCCTGCCCCGCTGCTCACCCCGTGCAGCCCCTGCGTGTAGAGCGGGCCCCGCAGCTCCCACAGCACCAGCTGCACACCACACTGATGGCGCAGAGCTTGCAGTTGCCGAGCCAGACGCCAGTGCAGGGCGGCGGGAGGGCGCGGGCTGCGGGCAGGCCGAGGCGGCGGCAAACATTGTGGGCCAGGCGCTCCAGGGCAGCCATGTAGGCACACAGGGTGAGGCAGAGGCGGCGCAGGTCCAGCACTGGCTAAGCCACCAGCTGGCCCGGCCCAAGGAAGGTCAGCCACCTGCCGTGCTCCATGCATGCCACCTTCACACCCAGTGCCCGCCGCTGCCCCGCCAGCACTACCTCCGCCGCCTCCTTTCCCGTGCAGCCCCGCTTGTCATGCGGGCCCCATGGCTCCCACAGCAGCCGCCGCAATGCACACAGATGGCGCACGAGGTGAGCATGAGGCAGGCGAGCACGTTTTCCGTGCTTCAGTGCCAGGCTCTCCATGCTGCAGTGCGACCCTGGAGAGCCTGGCTGACACGGGTGAACACGAGGCAGGAGTGCACATGGACTCCGCTTTTTCGGCAGGGCAGAATTAAGTGCTGCTCCCCACCTCCCATCCCTGGTCCTCTTTTACTTACAAGTAGGAGATGGCGTAGTTGCTCAGCAGGGAGAGGTGAAAAGTTCCTGCAAACTTGCCTTTGCTGCAGACAACTTGCATGTGCAACGTTTGCGGGCTGGGTCTTTTGGTGCGCTCAGCAGTGCAGAGACAGCCGTTAACGACCAGGTCTGGACAATTCCTATTGGCTTTCGAAAGCCAATAGAATAGAGGGTGTGGGCACAGCTCATGGAAAAGTTGAAAAAAATCCATCAAAAAAAGGTGCCAGAATGCGGTTTTGAGCGTTCTATGAGAAAAAAAGCCTTGGTCTTAGGCGACCTCTGTGAAACGGTCGTTCGACCCCCAAAGGGGTCGCAACCCACAGGTTGAGAACCGCTGTCCTAGGCCCTGAGGTTCTCAAGGATGACAATTTTGTCATCCACCTGAAACTCTTGGATGAGATCATTCAGGAGTGATAATCTGTGGGTGTAAAAAATATGTACACGATATTGACACCTCTCTTGAAAAGTGTCAGTGTTCCTGGTGCTTTTCCCTATTCCATTTTCTCCTCCCGCTTGCTGACAAGAGCATCTGCCATCAACTCTTTTCCTGAATTTGTATCAGGATGGGGTTGGTGATTCAACCCCGGATTAATATTATTTCTTTGAACTGTCAATCATCCCAAAGAGTAATAATTCTGCAAAATGCTTCCATGGATGTTTCCACCTAGACCAGCGGTTCTCAATCTGTGGGTCACGACCCTATTTGGGGTTGAACGACCATTTCACGGGGGTCGCCAAACAATGCAGTCCGCCATTTTTTTCCCCTTTTCCTTAGCTGTGCTACTCCCTCTTATTCTATTGGCTTTTGAAAGCCAATAGAATAGACTCTCTTGAATAGAGTCTAATTCTATTGGCTTTCAAAAGCCAATAGGAATTGTCCAGGCTGTCTCTGCCCTGCTGAGCCCGCCAAAAGTCCCAGTATGCAAACGGTGCTGCAAGTTGTCTGCAGCGAAGGCGAGCTGTCTGGAAGTTTCCACCCCTCCCTGCTGAGCAACTACTAAAAATGTAAGTAAAAGAGGGCCAGAGATGGGAGGTGGGAGGCCGGCGGGTGCAGGGAGGTTGCTGGCACGCGTGGGGCCCGGCGGGTGCCTTACCTCCCTTGGGCTGGGCCAGCTGGTAGCCCAGCTGGTGGTCACCCTGCGCCGTCGCTGCCGCTTGCCGCGGCCGCCCAGAAGTGCCTGGGCCTGCCTGCCGCCCCCCTGAACGGGCGGTGGCCAAGGTAAGGCTAGCGGGGCAGCGGCAGGTGCAGGGAGGGTTGCTGGTGCGTGTGGGGCCCGGCGGGTGCCTTACCTCCCTTGGGCTGGACCAGCCGGTGGTCGCCCTGCACCGTCGCTGCCGCAGCCGCCCAGGAGCGCCTGAGCCTGCCTGCTGCTGCCCCAAACGGGCGGTGGCCAAGGTAAGGCTAGCGGGGCAGCGGCGGGCGCAGGGAGGGTGTTACGCCATCCTGCTTGAGCTCCAGGAACAAACCATAAACCAGGAACGACAAACAACCATTTGCTTTATTCGCCAAATGGAGAAAAAGTTAGCACTGAGAATAGTCTGCTTCCAGCGGCTCTTATACTCTAGACACACCCCTCCGTCACCAAACCCCACCCGTGACTGGCCCAGCCCCACACATCAAGCCACAGTCATGGTGGCGTCATAAGTACATGTTTACCAAAGTCTGTGATCCCTGCTCTTCTATGCCTTCCTGCATGCCATACATTCCTGGGAACACAAAGCCAGTCCGGGAATCATTCAATGGCCCCACCACTTGCATGTTGTCGGACCCGAAGAGGCTTGATTGCTGCTCCTCTGGGCATTCGGGACTCGATGGTCAGCTGCCAACGAGCTCCAACAAAAGCTGATGAGCTTAGGCACCCTCTGCTGGCATTACCAGGCCCTGTGAACCAGAAGACCTGCAAGTTGCCTTGTGATGACGTCATCATGCCCGAGAGGATGTCGGCGTTTGCCTGTAACCTGCAGCAGCAAGGCACGATGAGCAGCAGAGCAGACTGTGTAACGGGTACGTAGCAACCACCTCTACCGGTCCGGACAGCTGGGGCCTCTTAGGGTCTGACATTCGGCTCCCCCTACCAAGGTTCCCCCTGAAAGGAATCACATCAAGGTTAGTAGCTATATGAACAGGTTGGCGGATGCGTTACTTGGTTTTTGGGGATATTTTCTATGGTACTCCCTAATGAGGTCAGGAGCGGATACGTCTTGCTCCCTTACCCAAGACACGTCAGATAATGGATATCCCTTCCATAGCACCAGATAATAGAGCACACCCCTCCTCATCCGCGAATCTAGGATATCTCGGATTTCATATTGTCCCTGTGACACGGGACCTGGAGGCTGGCCCCTGGACTGACGTGGAATACCGGATGCACCTTACCTAGAAACTTTGACAAATGTAATCACATCGCTACCGGATTGATGACCTGGGCTATCCTAAAAGGCCCGATGTACTTCGGGGCTAATTTCCTACAAGGGACTTGGAGCTTAATGTATTTAGTGGATAAATAAACTAAGTCCCCCACCCGGAACGGGTTCTGTATCCTCCGTTTTTTGTCAGCATAGTGCTTGGCTATTTGTTCTGCTTTTACCAACGCCTTCTTCACTGTGCTCCACACCCCCCCCCCACCTTATCGAACCACTCAGTGGCCTGACAGGGCTGGGATTGTTGGGGTCCACACTCTGGTATTGGAACAAAGTCTCGGCCATATACCACCTGGAAGGGGGTGAGTCCGGTACTGCTATGCACAGCATTATTGTAGGCCACCTCTGCAAACGGTACCAGATCCACCCAGTCTGTCTGTTGGTAAGACATGTAGCTTCTCAGGTACCTCTCCACTTCAATGATTCAAATGCCTGCTGGCACTCAACTGTCCAAGCTAGGGACTGTCCAGGCCTGGGCTATGTTGCGGAGGCCCGGGTCTGTAACAGGTGTGTTAAGGGTAAAGCCACAGATGCAAAAGAAGTAATGAAATGTCTATAAAAATTAGCAAAGCCCAAGAAACTTTGCAATTGACGTCTAGTCTTTGGTGCCTGCCATTCCAACACGCTTTTCACTTTGTTTGGGTCCATCTCAACCCCCGCTGCTGAAATTCGGTACCCCAAGTAATCAATGCGGGTTTGGTGGAACTCGCATTTGGAGAGCCTAACAAATAGTTGGGCCTGCAGCAACCTAGTTAATACATCCCGTACCAAATGGATATGTTCCTCCATATTCTGGGAGTAAATAAGAATATCATCCAGATATATGAGCACCCTGCGGTACAAATGCTCATGTAAAACACCATTAATGAGCTGCATGAAAACCGCGGGGGCTCCCTGTAAACCAAACGGCATCACTCTGAATTGATAACTGCCCAATTGACAATTGAAAGCTGTCTTCCACTCATCCCCTTGCCTAAGTCTAACCCTGTAATAAGCCTCACGGAGGTCCAATTGTGTAAAGATCCTCCCTTTACCCAAATGGGCTAGGGGGTCCTTCATAAGCGGTAGGGGGTACATGTGCTCTACGCACACTGCGTTAATTCCGCGGAAGTCAACACAAAGCCATAGGCCCCCATCCTTCTTCCCCTGGAACAGTACTGGTGCTGCTATCCAGGAACAATAACTTACTGTCATGCCATCCTGCTTGAGCTCCGGGAACAAACCATAAACCAGGAACGTCAAACAACCATTTGCCATCATTCAATGGCCCCACCACTTGCATGTTGTCGGACCCGAAGAGGCTTGATTGCTGTTCCCCTGGGCATCTGGGACTTGATGGTCAGTTGCCAACGAGCTCTGACAAAAGCTGATGAGCTTAGGCACCCTCTGCTGGCATTACCAGGCCCTGTGAACCAGAAGACCTGCAAGTCGCCTTGTGATGATGTCATCATGCCCGAGAGGATGTCGGCGTTTGCCTGTAACCTGCAGCAGCAAGGCACGATGAGCAGCAGAGCAGACTGTGTAACGGGTACATAGCAACCGCCTCTACCCGTCTGGACAGCTGGGGCCTCTTAGGGTCTGACAGAGGGTTGCTGGCGCGCGTGGAGCCCGGCGGGTGCCTTACCTCCCTTGGGCTGGGCCAGCTGGTGGCCCAGCCAGTGGTCGCCCTGCGCCGTCACTGCCCCTTGCCAGCTATGCCTCAGCCGGCACAGGGGGCGGCACCATGCATGCGCGGCGCTCCCAGGCTGAGAAATACAGGTAGTCCTCGACTTACGACCAGTTGGGGGTCACGGCATTAAAAAGGTTGAGAACCACTGACCTAGACGTCATCAAATTGCTTAGGTTGGAATCAAAACAAAATTCCAGCTTCCAGTAATTCAGACAACTGCCAACTTGGTAGCATCTACAAAATATTTCATCACAGTACAGGTAGTCCTCTACTTATGGCCACAACTGAGCCCCAGATAGAAATGTGGTTGTTAAGTGAATCTGGCTTTCCTATTGACTTTATTTGTCAGAAGGTCACAAAAGGTGATCACGTGACCCTGGGACACTGCTACAGTCATAAATATGAGTTACTTGCCAAGCATCCAAATTTTGATTACCGGTATGTGATCACGGGGATGCTGCAGTGTTTGTAAGTGTGAAAAACGTTTTTAAATGAGGTGTGAAAAAGTCACTTTTTTCACTACTGTTGTAACTTCAAATGGTAAATGAATGATGATTGTAAGTTGAGGACTACCTGTACCGATCTGATGTTAGGGAAAAAAGGTGCTATACCTATGTAAAATGTAAGATCTGAAGACATTGGAATTACTGATTTTGTAGGTTTTTTTTTTCCACCAATGGGAACATTGATCTCTTTAAAGGCCTACGTTTGGTCATCCATGAGGTATTGCTATGCCTAACTCTTCCCAAAAAGGAGGAGGCTGTGCAAGGGAGGTGTTCTGTCTCTCTTGTAACTAAAACCAGATGTTCTTAGAGGCTTATTAGCCAGTGACTGGAGGGAGTGATCCCATAGCACGGGGGTAGGCAACCATGCTAGCTCAGGAATTCTGGGAGTTGAAGTCCACGAGTCATAAAAGAGCCAAGGTTGCCTACCCCTGCCATAGCAGATCTGATGGACCAATTGGAACCAAGCAGATTGCTGACCTTGACTGTATCGTGCCAAAACTCTTCCCTCTCCATGCAACCTAAGTGGTCCACTGCAGATGTTTTCTGCCAGGATGAGAGGGAAAACACGACTTTCACATTGAAAGACCTTAAGTTGACTTCAGGTTGTCTCAGAGATGAAGAAACACTGTTTGGACATGTCCTCTACAAACAATGGGGCATGTTTATGGCATGGCAAACAAGACACCTGGATGAGCCTTAAAGATGTGTCTATGGAGATTCTCAGTCATCCAGGTCATGGTTGTCCCAAAAGTGCTTTTTCAAAAGGCAAGTGGACTTCCTCTGTTTCTTCCTTGAAGACGTTTCACTTCTCATCCAAGAAGCTCAAAACTGAAGAAGCTTCTTGGATGAGAAGCGAAACATCTTCAAGGAAAAACAAAGTCCAGTTGCCTTTTGAAAATGCATCTTTGGGACAGTCTTAAAGATAATAATAATAATAATAATAATAATAATAATAATAATAATAATAATAATAATAATAATAATAATAATAAAGTTGGAAGGGACCTTGGAGGTCATCTAGTCCAACCCCCTGCTCAGGCAGGAAACCCTATACTATTTCGGACAAATGGCTGTCCAGTCTCTTCTTAAAAACTTCCAGTGTTGGAGCATTCACAACTTCTGGAGGCAGGTTGTTCCACTAGTTAATTGTTCTAACTGTCAGGAAGTTTCTCCTTAGTTCTAGGTTGCTTCTCTCCTTGATTAGTTTCCACCTGTTGCTTCTTGTCCTGCCCTCAGGCGCTTTGGAGAATAGCTTGACTCCCTCTTCTTTGTTCTCCTTCTCTGATAAACAGCTCTGAATAGCTGTTCATTGTCATCTTTTCTGCTGCTACTGTTGCTCTGTATGTCTACAGCAGTGGTTCTCAACCTTCTTAATGCCGTGACCCTTTAATACAGTTCCTCATGTTGTGGTGACCCCCCCACCATAAAATTATTTTCGTTGCTACTTCATAACTGTAATTTTGCTACTGTTATGAATCGTAATGTAAATATCTGATATGCAGGGTGTATTTTCATTGCTACGAATTGAACATAGTGATTAGTCACAAAAACAATATAGCAATGCTCGCTGGAGAAGCTTACTCTTCCTTGCTCAAAAATGTTGGGAGGGAGGGAAGGGGAAGGGGAAGGGAGGAAGGAAGATTGAAGGGGAAAGGAAGGAGATGGAGAAGGAAGGAGATTGAAGGGGAAAGGAAGGAAGGAAGGAAGGAAGGAAGGAAGGAAGGAAGGAAGGAAGGAAGGAAGGAAGGAGAGAATGAAGGGGAAGGGAAGGAGATGGATGGATGGATGGAAGGAAGGAAGGAAGATTGAATGGGAAAGGAAGGAGATGGAGAAGGAAGGAGATTGAAGGGGGAAGGAAGGAAGGAAGGAAGGAAGGAAGGAAGGAAGGAGAAAGATTGAAGGGGAAGGGATGGAGATGGAAGGAAGGAAGGAAGATTGAAGGGGAAAGGAAGGAGATGGAGAAGGAGAAGGAAGGAGATTGAAGGGGAAAGAAAGGAAGGAAGGAAGGAGAGAATGAAGGGGAAGGGAAGGAGATGGATGGATGGATGGAAGGAAGGAAGGAAGATTGAATGGGAAAGGAAGGAGATGGAGAAGGAAGGAGATTGAAGGGGGAAGGAAGGAAGGAAGGAAGGAAGGAAGGAAGGAGAGATTGAAGGGGAAGGGAAGGAGATGGAGAAGGAAGGAGATTGAAGGGGTTAGGAAGGAAGGAAGGAGAGATTGAAGGGGAAGGGAAGGAGATGGATGGAAGGAAGGAAGGAAGGAAGGAAGGAAGGAAGGAAGGAAGGAAGGAAGGAAGGAAGGAAAAGGTGCTTTATAATGCTCGACAGGGAAAGATATTTTAACCCCCGGTGGCTGATTGAGGAAGCCAGGTCCGTTGGACCTATTTCCAAATAAGCCTGATTGGGGAGGCGGGAGTGTAAATGATGTATCAAAGGATGCTTCCCGTTGCTCCTCCCCTCCCTTTTTTGCTACCACTGGGGAAAACGCAAAGGCGCGCACGCGCAGGGGTAAGAAAGCACAAATGCCCGGATTAAAACTGGTGCCAACGTTTCCAAACGAAACGCTCCGACCTGCGAAGCCTTATCCAAAGCGGGGTCCACTTGAATGATTTCTCTTCCCTTCTGGCCATTTTTTTTCATCCCCCATATCTGAGCAGAGCCGCTGCCGGCATGCCCCCATAGCCAAGGGTCCCGGAGCAGCGCCTTTCCAAACTCTGGCGCTGCTTGTGGCGGGGGTTGGGGTGGGGGAGAGGGATCCTTTCTTACAGGTCTGAAATGAGTTTTCTCCTTTGATTTCGGGGCCCCATTGCCGGCCCAGCCAGCTGGCCTCCGACTCACATGCGGGCATCGCTGCCGCCTCGCCCTCTTCCACGCCCCCTGGCTGCTTCCGAGGCCCGGAGCCCGGCAAGCCGGGAAGGAGCCGCTCCTGTCCGGCAGCCCCACGGCCACGCTGGGCGCCAGAGGGCCGAGGCGGCCTTCGACGGCAAGGGACGTGGGCGGGGCGGGGCGGGGGAGACACCTGCGCGGTGCGGAGGATGGCCGGGGGCGGAGCGCGGCTGGGCAACCAGGAGGCGTGGAGACCGGCTCAGCACCACAGCTCAACTTAGCCGGCAGCGGCAGCAGCAGTTTTCTCGCCCTTCTCCTCTCCTTCTTCCTGCTGCCCCCAAAGCGGCTCAGGTGGGAGCCGAGAGGATGAGGGTTGCCTGGGGGGGAGCAGCGGGCTGGCGGAGACCACGCTGCCCTCACCGTGGCTCCACTGCCACCGCTGCCGCCATCCCCGCCACCCCCTCGCTGCCCGGCCTGGTCCTCCATCTATCAATGGAACCGCGGTGGGGGCTGGTGCTGCGCGGCCCGCCAGCCCCTCCGCCAGCCTGCTGCTCCCGCTAGGCACCCCTCTTCCTCCCGGCGCCTGCCTGAGCTGCCTTGGGGGCAGCAGGAGGAAGAAGGAGAGGAGAAGGGTGAGAAAACCGCTGCCGCCATCCCCGCCGCCCCCCCCCGCTGCCCAGCCTCGCCCTCCGCCCATCCGATAGAGCCATGGTGGGGGCTGGTGCTGTGCAGTCCGCCAGCCCCTCGTCCAGCCTGGCTGCTCCCCCCCAGGCACCCCTCTTGCCCCGGCACCCACCCGAGCCGCCTTGGGGGCAGTAGGGAGAAGGAAGAGCATGGCAAGGAAGCCGCCGCCAGCGCTGGGCCCCAGGAGGCAGCTCTCCTCTCCTACCTTTGCTGAATCTCCTTCTTCCTTCCCGGCAGTCTGGACTCCGGTGCGCCTTCCTGGCCAGCGGGTCCAATGGTTGGGCTGGCTGGGGATCGCAGGGGCTGGTCTCCCTTGGGCCGTGGCTTGCAGGAGGGCTGGCCTGCTCAGCGGAGCCTCCAGCGGGCCGCTCCCAACAGGGATCCCAGGATTTCCCTGTGCGGCTCCAAGGCCACAAGGCCCTGGCCGCGCTTCTCCCAGGGGGTGGGGCACCCGGGTGCAGGGCCAATCAGGAGCCCTGCAGGAGGTAAGTCCGCCTGAGAGAGAGAGAGAAGGGAAGCGAAAGTGCCTCTCTCTCTCTCTCTCTCTGCAAATGGTGGTGGAGGCCGTGGGGAGACGGATGCGGAGTGGTGTCTCTGTTCCTAAGACCATTGCAAATATGTGTTTTTCGATGGTCTTAGGTGACCCCTGTGAAACGGTCGTTCGACCCCCAAAAGGGTCGTGACCCACAGGTTGAGAACCGCTGGTCTACAGCCTTCTTTCGTTCCCAAGAGGCATTACTACACTTCTTCTAAGCATTTCCTATTTTTACACCTGCACATCTGTCCCCTTCCATCTGCACTAATTTTTCTCCCCCCCTTTCTGATTCTCATTTCCCCTCGCTGTTGTCCTTGTTTGATCATATTTCTTACCTGGATTAGTAAAGGGGGGGCAGGGGGGAGGATGATAAGAAAGCTTTTGAATGAATAAATGCAGTTGCCTAGCAACTTTGTGGCCTATGATTACCCCTAATTCACTGTTCTAGAATAACCATAATGTATTCTCTTGGAAATTGTGAAAGATGAAATGGAACTTATGATTGCTAGAAACATGACCTGGAGGTATCTTTTTTTTTTTTTGCTTTAAATTAGTTTAAACTTCCAAAATTAGATGAAGATCCTAGAGTACTGAAGAAATTGATAGCCTGCCCAAACTCTTATGCATTATGATCAGATAATATTTTTCAGTCAAGGTGAACTCAGCCTTAAGTTTAAAGAAGTCTTGGAAGCAGAAGGGCGTGTTTGTCACTGGCTTACATATTTACAATGAAGGATTTAATTTAGATTTAAAAAATTACAGGTTAAACCAGTAATTTGAAATTGTGCTGTGTTCCAGTGATGAACATGTTATTGCAAAGGTTTATAAAATGTTAACATTTAATTTGGAAAATCAATATGTGTAACATAGTGTGATTCAATGGTCAAGGAACTAACACTTGAGTAATGGGAAAACGTGGATGAAAGGGTTAACATTTACACTGAATTATAATTTAAAAGAATATTTCTATAAAATGATGTGTTGTTGGTATTTAACACCTGATAATTTGTCAAAGATGTATAAAAATGTTGCCAGAGTATGTTGGGAACGTAATGGTAATTTCCCTTTTGACGGAGGAGGAGGGAGGAGGAGGAGGAGGAGGGTGGGCTGTTTAAAGGTGAAATGAATGGCTTTCTGCTTTGCTTCTTAACACCTTCCCAAAACAAAAACAACAAACAAACGCTAGACGCTTAAAAGAGGCCAAATGCTCTGGAGATCCTGGCAAGAAATTGCTTCCCTCCCAAGCCATATTTTTTGCACCCTGGAGTTGTCCAAAGAAACCTTGTGACTAAGAGGCTCAATATTGTTAGAACGGAATGTTTTTATATATATTTAAATAACTGCTGCAAGGTTTTTATATTCACAGAGGTGGAAGGATATACGAATTTCCACAAGGAAAAAATTGTTCGTGAAGTTAATGGACCTGGCTGAGAGGGCACAATGGACCGCTTTGATGAAAGATAATAATTTGACTGCTTTTCTTTCTATATGGAAACCATTTTTGGACTTTTTCCTTGATAAAAATGATATTTTTGGCTTTGAGATTTGATTTAGATGTTTGGATTATAGAAATGTTGCATGCTATTGGAGATGAGTTTGTGTAGGTTTTTATGCATTTGTTTAAATTTAAAGTGCACATTTAATAATAGAAATATTTACTAGTGTTATTTATGGATTGGTGTTAATGGTGTGAGAAAGAAGTTTAAAAATAAAATGGTCACAATTGATTAACAATAGAAAGATTAGCCAAGCCCTGCAGGTAGGCACTAGATTCCAGGAGGCTTGGGTAGAAGACACACTCAACAAGACAAAAGGATGGCAGAGGGAAGTTCTAAACACTGTAACTGAGGGGGAGGGATGATGTATTCTGGCTAGGCGGATCGGACAGATTGTGCCCCCCACGGAAGTCCTCTCAAATGGGACCTAAGGGGAGGGGACGGGAGCGTCGCGATAGGAGTGTATATAATGTTATGAGTTTGAATATTTTTGGTGTGGTCTCTGCGTTTAGAACTTCCTGTTGAAGTCTCTCACCAGGATCCACTACGCTTTGCAAACCGCTTTTCTATTTTCTGCAGAATAAACTCCTTTTCTTACCAATCCAATTTTGTTGGTATTTTAATCACGTTTCCAACAAATTGGCTGCCCAAACGTGGGGCCTTGGGCATCTGTTCCTGCATCTTCGGGAGGCGAGGTCAACTGAGGAAGGCATGCCCCATTGATTTCACTGGTCCAAAGTTGCAGTCGCAGGTCGAGGAAGCAAAACAGAGCCAGGCCCACAGACCAAATAGTGATTGGTAAGAACTGAGGAGAGGGGACCTGAGAATTACCAGGACAAGGACCGGGCAACTTCGTGCATGAACCTAGGTGAGTAAAACTTGGGGTAAACCAAGGAATAAAACCTAGGCGGTCGGGGGTGGTTGGGTAGCACAGTTTGAGTCTGAGATCTATGAAAGGTGTGTGTGAGACGCCCCGAGGGTCCACAGGACTGGCAAGACATACACAAGCTGTGGATGTCCCGAGGGTTTGGACTGGCAAGGTGGAGTAAGGGAACTCCTGAGTAAAAGGAGAAAGAGGCTTGGTGAAGTGAACCGTGGTCTCATTAGATTGGTAAGGACAACAAAATTGTGTGGTAAACCAACCATGGGTAATTCGGGAGGGTCCCAGGAGAAGGAATGTGTGAAAAAGGTTAGGAAAAATCCAAAACTAAAAATAGATCCCCATAGCCCATTAGGAAAATTGTTAGAAAACTGGGGGAAACCACCATAAAACAAGCTGATTACTAACTTAAATTTAACAAAAGAAGATATGGTAAATTTGTACTGCTTCATATGGTGGGGGGGGGATGAGAAAATTGAGTAGCCCCAAACAGGAAAAGGAAACATAAACCCATCTTGCTGGCACAGACCCTTTGTGTCTCTAGCCAGGGTAGAAAAGGGAGTTTTGGGTTTAAGCTCAAGGACTGCTTTGGAAAGAAGGGGAATGAGAGAAATGTGTGTATGTCTCTGTGTGAGTGAGAAGACCTTTTTTCCCAATCACAATTGGATTTTGCTCCTTCTGGTCTTTCCTAGCCGCAGAAAGGATCTGTTGGAGTGTCAGACCCTGGAAAGCATGGGGGTTTGGCCAGAGTGCAGGACCTTTTGTTAAGGAAAAGGGGAAGACTGTGTGCAAATGGAATTGAATGGGTGAATGAAAGAATTGGATTTGAGTAACCAGCTGGTTAGGTCCTCCTGTAAGCAAAGCAAAGCAAAGTTAGGAAAATGGAATTGGCTAAATAAAGGTACTTAAAAGAAAAAGAGAAGGCAAGAATCTTAAACATACCATGTGATTGCACAGAAAGATAGAGAGAAAAAGAGAATCACTACTTCTTATTTTTCTTTTAAGTACCTTTATTTAGCCAATATGTATATATATGTGTATGTGTGTGTGTGTGTGTGTGTGTGTATATATATACACACACATACACATACACATACATATATATGTATATATATGTGTTTATGTGTGTGTGTGTGTGTGTGTATACACACACACACACACACACACACATACACATATATACATATACACACATATATATATATACTCTTAAGAACAGCCCAAAGTTAGCAGGAATAATAAAGTTGGAAGGAACCTTGGAGGTCATCTAATACAACCCCCTGCTCAGGCAGGATGCCTTTTCAACTTCTGTCTGCAGGCACAAAAACCCCTGCTTTTTCTGGCTGTGTTGCTTTAAGAGCAAGAGAAAGAGACAGAAAGAAAAGTGGGGGGGGTTGATCTTTTTAACTTTTTTTTTTTTGTTTAGAATTCTGGTTTGAGGAAGGAGGGGTGGATGGGAATGTTTTAACCTACTTAATGGAAATTTGTTTCCATCTGAATGGAATCTGATTAAATTAGAATTTGACTAAATTTATATTAAAAGCAAAGAGTTGATACTAGAGTTTGATACAAAACTATTTCAGTAATTCAGATTTTTTGTATGTGTGGAGTTGGTTTTTGTTGTTGTTTTATTTTTTTTATGTTTTTATGTCTGTGTGCAGGACACACTGATAAAAAAAATACCTAAGAAGGAATTGGAATTCAACACTTGTTTGAAACAAAGGAGTTGAGAAATTTTTGGGGATTATGTTGTTTTGAATAAAGATTAGTGTGCAAACAAACTCAAGCAGAGTTTTTGGTAAAGCTCTCCTTTGTTTGTTCTTTATTAACCAATTTGTTTGTAAATACAGACAAAGCAATTGCTAGGAGAAGGGGGGTTTACCCAGAAGTGGGGGAAAAGAGAGATGAATGAATGAAATGGGAAGTAGAAGGCAGGGAGGCATTATTTATAGATGGCTCCTCCCGGGTAGAGAATGGGTTAAAGAAAAACGGGTATGCAATCATAAATGGACACACCAAACAGTTGGTAGAATCCAGTAGCCTGCCAAAGAACTGGTCAGCCCAAACTTGCGAACTATGCATTAAATCAGGCCCTAAAATTGTTAGAAAACAAAGCTGGAACTGATTATACGGATTCAAAGTACGCCTTTGGGGTGGATGGGCCATACCTTTGGAAAATTTGGGTGGAAAGGGGAATGATTAACAGCAAAGGAAAGGAATTGACCAAAAGAATTGCCATAACCTATGTGAATGCACATCAGAAGGGCAATTCTTTTGAAAGTGTGGGAAATAGGATTGTGGATGAGGAATCCAAGAGGGCAGCAAATGAAGAAAGCATAAATGTCTTAATACCCATTGTAGTAACACTAGAAGAGATCCCTGTGTTCAGAAACAGAAGAAAAGAAATTGTAAGGTTTTCCACTTAGCCTCACAATTGCCCCAGTGTTACTCAGGAATTTAAAAGAGCCAAAGAAACTCCTGAGCCGAGGTTTCAACAAAGATTACAACTTTATTTTGATCAAAGCAGAGAGGGGCTGCCTGATTCCTCTTCATGGCTGGTAGAGGAATGAAGGCAAGCAAGCAGAAAAGATGTCTTCCACCTTTTATACCTTTCCAGAACAAAAAGATCAGGTCTTGGTACCAGGCATAAGATGGCACAAAAAAAACCAATTCTTAGATGATGACTCATACACAGCAACCCAGGCTCCATCCGTAACTCCTTTTCCCCCTCCCCTTACTGTGCTCTTTTCATATAAGCAATCACCTGTACCTAAAGCATGAAGCCCTTACTTTTCCAATATATATATAAAGCATCTGATCAAGCAATTAACTACAAAATAATGATTACAAAATAACAAAACAATGATTACATGATAACACTATAAGTATCAATATAAAATGGTTACTATATATAAAATAAATGCTAATGTCAAACTTAAACATACTAAAATATAAAATCCCTTCAAAATAATGCAGATAGGTGGGCAACAAGGAGAGAAGGGTGAATGGTTTCTCCCGGATGGGAGTCAGGTAATCAATAAACCCATAGCGTGAGGATTATTGGAGAAGTTACATGAAGGAAGCCACTGAGGGAGTTCAGGCATTGGTGGATGAGCTCCTGAAGCGTTATGGATGTATCGGAATTTATACACCAGCAAGACAAATGGTGGATAAATGCTTGATATGTAAAAAGGTAAATAGGCAAGCAATCGGGAAACAAAAAAGGGGAGGGAAGCCTCCAGCCCTTAGGCCATTTCAGTGCATTCAGGCAGATTTTACTACCCATGTAGTACCCGTGTAGTAATGCAACAACTAATATGGTTTCTAAAATACTATTGGAAATAATATGTGCATAAACTGTCCAGATATTTTGATTTTCTCAGGAAACAAGGATTGCTGGCACAAACACCTCTCTTGGAGTTTCCAGTCCACAGATTCCAGATCGGAGATTGGGTGCTGATCCGGAGTTGGAAGGAGGAAAAGCGGGTTCCGAAGTGGGAAGGCCCTTTCCAGGTGCTGCTGAAATCCGAAACAGCAGTATGAACAGCAGGGAAAGGCTGGACCCACTACACCCGTGTGAAAGGACCAGTGGACGCTCCAACCAAGTGGGAAAGTGTGCCTCAACCCGACCCTTTGAAGTTGATAATAAGAAAAAGCAAAATATAGAGAAATTAGAAAAAAAGGGGGGGGGGTAAATGTGTTGGTTTTGTGACTGTAAATGTTGGTGTAATTGTTGTTGTACCCATTGCCCAGACTGTGCACCGATACACAGAGATTGCGGAGAAGAGTGTGATATAGTGACCATCAAAGACTGGTGTCCCGAGTACCAATTTCAGCCCGTTACAGGCAGTGGTGTCAAAAATGAAAGGGAAGAAGTACTTTTCCAGGGGTGGACACAATTGTGACAATGGTAGACCTCAATATGACCTTGGTTACAGGAGTAATTAAGATATGGATTATAGTGGGAGTAGTAGGGTCCGGGAACATATGCAAAGGTCAAAGTATAAATACCTCTGATAATTGTAATGCAGTGGTTCTCAACCTTTCTAATGCCGCGACCCTTTAATTATTTATTTGGGTTTGTATGCCGCTCCTCTCCGGGGACTCGGAGTGGCTAACAACATATATATAACAATAAAATTACAATAAAAAAACGAAACAACGATATCTAAAAAAAACAATAAAACACACATTCAATTCAACAATCAACCACAATCATCCCCAGGCCCGCCGGCAAAGATGAGTTTTTAGATTTTTCCGGAAGGCTGGGAGAGTCGGAGAAACGCGGACTTCAGGAGGCAGTTGGTTCCAGAGGGCGGGCGCCACAACAGAGAAAGCCCTCCCCCTAGGGCCCGCCAGATGACATTGTTTCGCTGACGGGACCCGGAGGAGGCCAACCCTGTGCACTCTCACCGGTCATAGAGAAGTATGTGGCAGAAGGCGGTCCCATAAGTAATACAGTTCCTCATGTTGTGGTGACCCCCAACCATAAAATTATTTTCGTTGCTACTTCATAACTGTAAATTTGCTATTGTTTTGAATTGTAATGTAAATATCTGATATGCAGGGTGTATTTTCATTGTTACAAATTGAACATAATTAAAGCATAGTGATTAATTACAAAAACAATATAGCAATGCTCACTGGAGAAGCTTACTCTTCCTTGCTCAAAAATGTTGGGAGGGAGGGAAGGAAGGAAGGAAGATTGAAGGGGAAAGGAAGGAGATGGAGAAGGAAGGAGATTGAAGGGAGAAGGAAGGAAGGAAGGAGAGAGAGATTGAAGGGGAAGGGATGGAGAAGGAAGGGAGGAAGGAGAGAGATTGAAGGGGAAGGGATGGAGATGGAAGGAAGATTGAAGGGGAAAGGAAGGAGATGGAGAAGGAAGGAGATTGAAGGAGGAAGGAAGGAAGGAAGGAGAGACTGAAGGTGAAGGGATGGAGTTGGAGATGGAAGGAAGGAAGGAAGGAAGATTAAAGGGGAAAGGAAGGAAATGGAGAAGGAAGGAAAGAAGGAAGGAAGGAAGGAGAGAGAGATTGAAGGGGAAAGGAAGGAGATGGAGAAGGAAGGAGATTGAAGGAGGAAGGAAAGAAGGAAGGAAGGAAGGAGAGGGAGATTGAAGGTGAAGGGATGGAGTTGGAGATGGAAGGAAGGAAGGATGGAAGGAAGATTGAAAGGGAAAGGAAGGAGAAGGAAGGAGATTGAAGGAGGAAGGAAAGAAGGAAGGAAGGAAGGAAGGAGAGATTGAAGGGGAAGGGAAGGAGATGGATGGAAGGAAGGAAGGAAGGGAGGATTGATTTTTGGAGAGTCATGTTTTCCCAAATGGTGATGAACTGCAACTCCCAGCATTCCCCACTCTTCCACAGTGCTTTTTAGGGCTGCTGGGGATGGTAGTCTGGAGCCCCCCATCCTCATCACGGCACCTCTTGCCCTCTCTCAGCCGCCCCCCCGGGACCTGCCCGCCCCTCCAACCTACTGAGTGCCATCGCAGCGGCGGGATCGTGGGAGCCCCTTCCCACACTGCGCAGCCCTTCACCACCAAAGCCTTTCCCGATTGGTCAGACGCGAGAGGGGCGCGGCCGGAGCACCAGCTCCTGCTCGGAAGGTGCCACTTCTCCCCTCCCGGCCCGTCTGGCTAGCCTCCGACACACATGCGGGCATCGCCCTCTTCCCTGCCGCCTGGCTGCTTCCGAGGCTCGGAGCCCAACAAGCCAGGAAGGAGGCACTCCTGCCCAGCAGCCCCAGGGCCGCGCCGGGTGCCAGAGGGCCAAGGCAGCCTCCGACAGTGAGGGAAGTGGGCCGGGCAGTGTGGGGGGCAGCTCCGGCACGGCGTGGAGGCAGCGGCCCAGACCTGGCTCGGCTCGGACCGGCCGCCCACGCAGCTGAGTCGGCCCGGGGCGGCGTCGGGGGCGCGTTTCAAGCCCCTGGGCTTGCCATCAGCTGGGAGATGGGGAGGACGCAGCGAGCAGCCGGCCGACGTCTGCATGGCCCCCAGGAGCACAGCCCGACTCCCGACAGTCAGCTGGGAGTTTGGGGAACCGGTGGGGCTGCTACACACTGCCCGGCTCCTGACAGCCAGCTGAGAGTCGGCCCCACACGCGCCAGCTGCCCTCCCAGCGTCCGCCGCTGCCCCGCTAGCCTTACCTTGGCCACCACCCGTTCGGGGCAGCGGTAGGCAGGCCCAGGCACTCCTGGGCGGCCATGGCAAGCAGTAGCAATGGTGCAGGCCGAACACCGGCTGGGCCACCAGCTGGCCCAGGCCAAGGGAGGTAAGCTACCCGCCGGGCCCCACGCACGCCAGCTACCCTCCCAGCGCCCTCCACTGCCCCACTAGCCTTACCTTTACCACCGCCCATTCGGGGCGGCGGCAGGCAGGCCCAGGTGCTCCTGGACAGCCCTTTCACCCCTGGCCCTCTTTTACTTACATTTAGTAGTTGCTCAGCAAGGAGGGGTGGAAACTTCCAGACAGCTCGCGTTCGCTGCAGACAACTTGCAGCAACGTTTGGCGGCTGGGACTTTTGGCGGGCTCAGCAGGGCAGAGACAGCCTGGACAATTCCTACTGGCTTTTGAAAGCCAATAGAATTAGACTCTATTCAAGAGAGTCTATTCTATTGGCTTTCAAAAGCCAATAGAATAAGAGGGAGTAGCACAGCTAAGGAAAAGAGAAAAAATGGTGGTCTGCGTTGTTTGGCGACCCCCGTGAAATGGTCGTTCAACCCTAAATGGGGTTGCGACCCACAGGTTGAGAACCGCTGCTATAGACCCTGGAGAGGTTTCTCCGTCCCCAGGGTCCGTATTTCTTTCACTGGCGGGCCCATATGGGCTGAATGCCAGCCTGGAGGGGTGGCCACCGAGGGGTGAACCTTTGAGGAAAGAGAGCCAGTTGTAGCCGGCTCTTTGAACTCAAAATAGCCCCTGGAACCGGCAAAAGAAGGGCGGAGTGCTTCTGCGATTGCCGCCATCTCCAGCTGATCGTCGGAGACAGAAGACAGCTATTTGAGAACAAGCAACTGCTCCGGGTGAGATAACTTCAATATTTATGGCAAATTGGACCTTTTGAAACAGATTGCCTGCCTTTGAACTGAAGCTGGAAGCTTAAGGGAGAGAGAAGGGGTTTTTAATTCCCCCTCTCCCCTAAAGCGGCGGTTTAAGCTTTATTATAACACTTTTGAACTCTTTTTTAATGGAATTAAAATAGAAGATCTTACTATATTTTATTATGGATGGAAAAGCAAGATTGCTATGATATATACTTTTTTATTTGGAAGAAACCAGCTTAATTGCCTTGCTATGGAACTTTAATTTACTGTTTTACTTTTTTAATTTTTTCCCCTTCCTATTCAAACAACGGGGAAAGAAACAGTGGATACATAGCTGTATAGCTGTATAGTTTGGCTCAATGCCCAGGCACTTGGCTGTGTGCCCAGACACTCTTATCTTTGGAGACCTTCAAGAGACAGCTTTTTGGCTTTTGTTTTTGTCTTTGTCTAGTTTGGCTTTTGCTGTCCGTGACTGCTTGTAATCTCTGTAGTAAGGAAACTACATATCAAGATTTTGCAAAGCTGCAATTGAATTAAAACTTGGTTATTGTTGCCTTATAGGCTTGGCTTTTTTTCTCCTTCCTGGCTTATTTTTTTTCTTTTACTTTTTTTCTAGAGATTTTGGGTGCTTTTTTATTCATATCTTCTTTTTTCTTTTTTTAGGGCTCCTTGATATTACCATTATTATTATCATTATTTTTTTTTTGGATAATTTTCATTTTTTCTTTTGGTTTTTAATTTTTTCGCTTATTTTTTTTTAAATACTTTGGCCTTGTCTTTTGATATTAGGAGGGCACTGGACTATTTCTTTTATCCTTTTTTCGCTTTCTTGCGCATTTTGGTGGATTATAATTGGCCAGTGGGCCTCCATGTTGGATTACAAATAAATTGGCTACTGGGCCTGTTATTGGATTACAAATTACAACTATAATAACTTGAAGATGAGTACACTAAATTTGGCGAAAGGGGTGAAAAAGGACTCTTCAGCCCCTGCCTTAACTTCGGTGAGCCCGGCGCCCCAAAAATCTATCACTACATTTTTACAGCAGGAAACCCAACAAAAAGACACACAGGCCATACTCCAGGCGATTGTGGATTCTAGAATGGATATGAAAAAGGCTTTAGAGAGAAACTATGAAGACCTGAGGAATGATATCCATAAGATGGACCAAAGAATGGAAGCATTTCAACAGGCGATGATAGATACACAACAAAGAATGCAGAAAATAGAAGACAAGTCAGCAGTGGTAGATGAGAAATTAGTAGCTTTACAAGAGGAAAACCAGAGATTGGCACAATCTAATGCAGAATTGGAAGGAAATATGGCAGTCATAGAGATGGAATGGTCATCGTACTTCTTAAGATTTCAAAATGTGATAGAAGAGAAAGATGAGAACTTATTACACCTGATGAGTGAACTACTGGTGGATTTACTTGGAATTGAAAAGGACGAAATGAATAGGGAACTGGACCAGGTTTTTAGAGTTAATTCTAATTACGCAAGAAGGAACAGAGTGCCCAGGGAGGTCCATGTCAGATTTCTTAAAAGAAATCGACGAGATGAAATTTTGAGAACTGTAAGGGACCAACCTATGAAGTATAAAGATAAAGAGCCGGTAGTTCTCAAACAGATTCCTAGAAAAATAAGGGAAGCATGGAGAGATTATCAATTTTTAACAAGGAAACTGATTGATAGAGGAGTGAATTTCAGATGGTTGATTCCAGAAGGGCTACTGATTTTTTGGGATTCTAAAAGATACAGACTGGACACTCCATTTCAAGCAGAGGAATTTTTCAACAAGCACAAAGCCTTCTTGGAGAAAGGTGATATGGAATTTAAGAGATCAGAGGGAACGCCTACTGCAGAGACTTCCAAGCAAACAGAGGAGGAGATACCAAAAAAGACGCAATCAGAAGAAGACGTTAGACCTAAAGATCAGAGACAGATAAGTTCACCTAGAAGATTGAGATCTCGAAATAATTGAAATTATGGAGGAAATTGGAATATACTCAATAAATATAAATGGTCTCAACTCCCCATCCAAAAGGAGTAAAATATTTCATAGGCTACAGAAACTTAAAATGGACATAATTTGTTTACAAGAGACTCATATTAAGAGACAACACTCTAGAATTTTAGAACAGCCAAAATTAGGCAAATTCTATTTTTCTTCGGCATTACAAAAGAAAAGAGGGATAGTGATATATATAAAATAAAAGTTGAATCCAAAACAAATTTATTCTGATGAGGAAGGAAGAATAGTGATGGTGGAGATTTCATGGAATCAAAAACAAATACTGTTGGTGGCAATATATGCCCCCAATGAGAAACAAGAGCTATTCTTTCAACAACTATATGACAAACTTGTGGATTTAAATTATCATAGTCTTTGTATATTGGGAGACTTTAATGCAATTGTGGATGCAGTTTGAGACTACAAAAGCCATAAACAAGGGAAGAAAGGAAGTAATGTTTTATCTAAATCTTGTTTAAAAATGAAAGATGAACTATGTTTGCAGGATATATGGCGAGAGATGAATCCAGAAAAGATACAATATACCTTTTACTCTAACAGGCATAACTCTTGGTCAAGAATAGACATGATATGGATCTCCCATGATCTGAAGACTATGATACAGGAAGTTGAAATTGAACTAAATATTTGGGCAGATCATAACCCAATTAAAATGACATGGAAAGGATATAAGAAAAGATTGAGATGGTCTCTGAATAAAGCTATTTTGAAGGAAAAAGAATTTTTACAATTAGCAATAAAAGAAATGGATTTTTTAAAAGATCAATAAAAAGGAAGATACTTCTATCCAAAATGTTTGGGACATAGCAAAAGCATACTTTAGAGGTCTAGCTATAACCTATGTTGCTAAAAAGAATAAAGAAAAGAGAATTTCACAGTCCAAACTGAAAAAACAGCTTGGTATGTTGGAGCTGGAATTACAAACTGATCCACAAAAGAAAAATGTGAAGATACAAATGGACTTAATAAAACATAAATTAAACCTACTTGAGACTGATACTATGGCACAACAGATTAAACGAGCCAAACAGAACTTTTTTGAAAATGCTAACAAACCTGGTAGATGGCTTGCATATAGACTGAAAAAAGAAAGAGAAAAAAGATCAGTAAGTAAATTATTGGATGAAAAGGGTGAAATACACTGTCATAATGATGGTATCAAAAAAATTGTTAAGGCCTTTTATGAACTACTTTATAAGGCTGAGACGATCTCTGAAGAGGCAATTCAGGATTATTTAAAACAAGCAAATCTCCCAAAAATATCAGAAAATATGCAACAGAGGTTAAATGAGGAAATATCAATGATGGAGATCATAGAGGCAATTAAAAGACAAAAGAAAGATAAGACACTGGGGCCGGACGGACTACCTGCAGAATTTTACACAGTCTTACAAGATACTGTGACTCTTTTTCTGAAGGACTTGTATAATGAAACTTTTATACAGACAAAAATTCCAAATTCATGGACTGAAGCTAATATTACCTTGATACCTAAAGAAGACACAGATTCTACACAAATTAAAAACTACAGGCCAATATCGTTACTAAATGTGGATTATAAAATCTTTGCTGCAATTTTGGCAGAAAGAATGAAAAGCTTTTTAATAGAATTTATTCATCCAGACCAAAATGGCTTTCTTCCTAAAAGACAGATAAAGAACAACTTAAGGATTATTTTAAATGTTTTGGAGTATTACGAAAATCATCCAGGGAGCCAGATGGCGCTCATATTTCTTGATGCACAAAAAGCATTTGATAATTTAAATTGGCAATTTATGTTTCAACAACTACAGGAAATGGACTTTGGTGAAAACTTTATTAACAAAACTTGACCCTGAGGCAATGTGAGAGAGGATTTGGGGCTAAAAGCCCTGATACATATATTGCAAAAGGAAGGAATACATTGCACAAAACAGCATCCACCAATCAAAATAGCACAAGTTATGACCTAACAACGTGGGATATTTCCCAGTAATCCTGTGGGCAACCAAGCCCAAAGGCTTTCCCACCAAGATCCTAAAGTATCAATTTTCAAATCAGAGGCCAAATTGTGTAAAATATTAATCTGGTGCTGGATGGTTCATGAATTATCAGAAATATTGAAACAACACATTCCCTCAAAACATTCACAACCCAAATGCTGACGCAGAAGCAAATAATCGATAGCGCAATTTTGCAAAATAGCTTTTCTCAATTCTTGCAGCTCATGGTTGATGACATAGCTGAAGAAGTAGCATTAATTGTTTTTGCTAAATTACATGCAATAGCATTAATGTTGAGGTGAGCATGAACAGCAAGTCCTGACACACCCACTAGAGACATAGCCAGTGCTACATATTCTGCTTTATTAAGTAAGGCTGTCTCAGAGTCACAAGTGCTGTCTAGTGTGACCCCACGTCGAGAACAGTTCGAGGGAACTTGTTGTTTGGAAAGCAAAACAGGAATCAGCCGGCTGAGGCAACACTGCGCTTCACTAATATTAGCAGGAATATAATTAAAGGTTTCTTGACCACATGTAAAAAACCATCCTTGCGGTAGCCAAACATGTCCAAAATGAAAGGAAGTCTCTTCAAAAGCTGTGCAGTTTAAAACAGGTGAGCTAATGCGACAACAGTGAGTTTTTTTACTTGAAGAAGTACAATTAACTATTTTTGCACATGTTATATTTGCAGGGATTGCTACCACTGGGGTGTGCAAAGCAATAGCACCAGGGGGTAGATAATAGGCAGTGACCCCCCCCCATCTAGATATAGCCTTATAGTTAAAGTTCCCGTTGAATAAAATTCTGCTCAAGCCAGTGAAGTTTTGAATTACTGCAAAAGGGGTGCAAACAGGGACTAAACATGTAGAAAGCAAATTTTCCATGTCATATGCTTCAGATAAACAAAAGACATCATTTTTTGTGATGTTAGCCAGCTGCACCCATAGGTTTTGCTTCATTCGTTGCTCGAATGATTGTTTGGGTGAGATGACAGTTGCTGTTGTCAAAGGGCAGATGCTAATGATCAGACACAAACAAATGATGGCTAAGGAATTTGCAGTTAAAACCGCAAAAATGGCAGCACACAGGTTCTCGGGGGTTTTGCTCTACTTGCTGCTGCTGCAGCACTGCCTGTGCTTTGGCGGTCAAGTTCTTTACATCTCCCCATGTCACTGGCCGACTGGCATGCCGGGATCGGATTGGTTGCTGTGCCATCTGTAGTGTCACCCTTGCCATTTCTGGGACCGGGTCCAGGGACTGGTGCCACGACATCCCTGGCTGGGTGAACGAAATGTGCTGGAATCCACAAAGGTCCTGTAGGAATAAGCACAGCAGCATAGCCTCGCCCCCAAGTGATCAGAGGGACCAGTCCCAGCCATGCTTTGTCTGGTAATGCCCGATAATATACCAGAGGCGGAGGCAAGCTTGTTTTCTGTTGAAAGTGTCTCTGATAAGTGGTGGAATTTTGAATGGAAACATTCAATTGGTGTAATGTAGATAATACTTTAACCTGTTGTGTTACCCATGACAAATTGGGTACCCTAGATCCGTCCTTTTTATTTGTTTGTGATGGCAGTCCTTAAAGGACCGATTAGCACGTTCCACGATGGCTTGACCTGTGGAATGATAGGAAAGACCATGAGTAAAAACAATTTTCCAGGTTGTGCAAAACTGCAAAAAGGCCACTGAAGAATAGGCTGGCCCATTATCAGTTTTTAAGGAAGAGGGCTTACCCAGGGCTGTAATGGCCGAAAAAAGATGAGAAATAATTATTTATTTGATTTGACTTCTATGCTGCCCTATTCCGGAGAACTCAGGGCGGCTCACAACATAAATAGAAATCACCAGTTAAAATACATATATAAAAACCCCTAAGTTAAAAGAAAACCAATCATTCAACAAACAAACACACAAACATACACTGGCTAGGGGCAAGATGTTAACTGGCCCAGGCCTGCCGGCAGAGGTGTGTTTTAAGCAGTTTACGAAAGGCGGAGAGGGTGGGGGCGATACGGATCTCCGGGGGGAGTTGGTTCCAGAGGGCCGGGGCCGCAACAGAGAAGGCTCTTCCCCTAGGCCCCGCCAGGCGACACTGTCTGGCTGACGGGACCTGGAGAAGGCCGACTCTGTGGGCCCTAACCGGCCACTGGGATTCATGGGGCAGCAGACGGTCCCGTAAGTAACCTGGTCCGATGCCATGTAGGGCTTTATAGGTCATAACCAACACTTTGAATTGGGTTCGGAGACCAATTGGCAGCCAATGCAGCTCGCGGAGTGATGCCGAAATGTGGGCATTTCTGGGCAAGCCCAACACTGCTCGCGCGGCTGCATTCTGCATTACTTGAAGTCTCCGAACGTTTTTCAAAGGTAGCCCCATGTAGAGAGCATTGCAGTAGTCGAGCCTCGAGGTGATAAGGGCATGAGTGACTGTGAGAAGAGACTCCCAGTCCAAATAGGGCCGCAACTGGTGCACCAGGCGAACCTGGGCAAATGTCCTCCTCGCCACAGCCGAAAAATGATGTTCCAAATTTAGCTGTGGATCGAGGAGGACGCCCAAGTTGCGGACCTTCTCTGAGGGGGTCAAAAGCTCCCCCCCCAGGCTGATGGACGGATAGATTGAGTTATCTTTGGGAGGCAGAACCCATAGCCACTCCGTCTTGTCGGGGTTGAGTTTGAGCCTGTTGGCACCCATCCAAACCCTAACAGCCTCCAGTCATCGGCACATCACTTCCACTGCTTCACTGAAATGACACGGGGTGGAGATGTAAAGCTGGGTATCATCAGCATACTGATGATATCTCACCCCGTGTTGTCGGATGATCTCACCCAGCGGGTTCATGTAGATATTAAACAGCAGAGGGGAGAGGACCGATCCCTGAGGGACCCCACAAGGGAGGAACCTAGGGGTCGACCTCTGACCCCCCGCCAACACCGACTGCGACTGACCAGTGAGGCAAAACAGTGCCCCCAACCCCTCCAGTCGGTGCAGAAGGATACCATGGTCAATGGTATCGAAAGCCGCTGAGAGGTCAAGTAGCACCAGAATAGTGGAAAGTCCCCTATCCCGGGCCCGCCAGAGATCATCCGTCAGCGCGACCAAAGCAGTTTCCATGGAGTAGCCGAGCCTGAATCCTGACTGTTGAGGGCCCAGATAATCGGCCTCATCCAAGGACCGTTGGAGCTGAAGTGACACCACCTTCTCAACAACCTTCCCTATAAAGGGAAGATTGGAGACAGGACGGTAGTTGTTTAATACAGCTGGGTCCAGGGAAGGCTTCTTGAGGAGGGGGGCACAATTGCCTCCTTGCAGGGAGCCGGAAAGGACCCCTCCCTCAAAGAGGCGTTAACAATCTCCTGAACCCAGCCCCGCGTCACCTCCCTGCTGGCCGAAACCAGCCAGGAGGGGCACGGGTCCAATAAACAGGTGGCGGAACTCACAGCTCCAATGGCCTTGTCCACTTCATCGGGTGCTACAGGGTCAAACTCCGTCCACACAACAGGATCAAGACGAGTCCCTGTCATCTCGACTGACTCATTGTCAGCCGACACTGCATTCCAATTGGAGTCAAGGTCCATCCGAATCTGGGCGATTTTATCCGCGAAAAACTTATTAAAATCCTCAGCACTACCCTGCAAGGGTGCATCAACCCCCCCTGATTAAGGAGGGAGCGAGTCACCCTAAACAGGGTGGCTGGGCGGGATTCCGCAGATGCGATCAAGGCAGAATGATACGCGCATCTTGCCGCCTTGAGCACCACCTGATAAGTCTTGATATAAGATCTTAATAGTGTTCGGTCAGATACAGATTTACTTTTCCTCCATCGCTTCTCTAGACGTCTCTTCTGGCGCTTCATCCCCCTGAGTTCCTCAGTAAACCAAGGAGATCTCCTGGGTCTGCTACCACAGAGAGGTCGCAGCGGCGCGATCCGGTCAAGAGCCCCCTTCGCAGCCATATTCCAGGCCGTAACCAGGGACTCTGCCGAACCGAGAATGAGAGAATCCGGTATTTCCCCAAGCGTCCTCTGAAAGCTCTCTGGGTCCATCAGACGTCTGGGGCGGAACCACCTAATCGGTTCCGCCTCCCTGCAGGGGAGGATTGGAGCCTTGAAAACAAGCTGTAACAGAAAATAACATGTGCAGCTGTTTCCCCTCGTTGAGACGTGGCCCAAATTGCTCCTGAGTAGGTATCAATAGATAAATGAATATATTTCCAGGGAGCTAAAGAGGGAACATTGGTAACATCCATTTGCCGTAGTTGATTAGAGGCAAAAACCACAGGAATTAGGAAGACATAAAAAAAATTAGGCCCAGGAAGGGAGGAGTAACTACATATATGAGAAATAAAATATAAATGCTTTCAGTCTTGTAGCAGCTGCTGTAAAGGGAAAAACAAAGTCATAAGATTGGGGTCGATCCTGGGCGTGATGTAAGCACCTGGAAGATTAAAAATAAGTTGGCACACATAATGAGAGTTAGAGATTAAGTTAAAAGGCTGTTGAGAAAAGGTGTGAAAAGCCAAGATAGCAGCAGCTAATTCTGAGCGTTGTGGTGAGGATTGTATAGCAGTGTAGGACACTTTCCAGGTATCATCATGAGGATCCTTGTAAGCAATTGCTCCTCTCGTTCGCCCTCCTGAAAAAACAGTAGGAGCTTGTGGCAAGGGAGAAGGAGAAAGCAGTGGGTGGACAGGAAAGGAAAAAGTCATTAAACAAGCAAGTCAAGGATCTTTAGGCAAATGATATGAAATAGAGCCTATACAGTCAGTTTAAGCACACTGAAGAGATAAGTTATTCTGAAAATAAAATTGAAAATCAGATTATGAGGTAGGAAGAACAATATTAATTAAATCAGTTCCATTTCGACGGCAAGCTCGTGTGCATCCTAAGGTTATTATTTCAGCAACCACCTGGATAAAAAATAAAACATTTTGGGATGGGGTGTGGGGTAAGTAAAGTCATTCAATACAATATATTTTTTGCACTTCTATCACAGTTAATACTCTGGTAGGTAATTTACTAGTAGGAAAAATCAAAAGTGTTACTGACAATTTTTATGTGGAATTCTGTCCACAAATTGAGTACTCATGATGTCATTAATTTGTTCCACTGTGGCAAGTGCTACAGGTGGAACTACAATGAGATCTCCAGGTTGTTGTCCTTTGGTCAATAAATCAAATAATGGACTGAGCAAATTTGTATTTCTGAAAGCCAATTAGATTGTATCTTTGGTGCTCCAATTAAAATATCATCCATATAATGATATACCAAAGCCAATGGATGACGCTTGCGAAAAGGAGCCAATGTTGCAGCAATATAAAGCTGACATAATGTGGGACTGTTTAGCAATCCTTGTGGCGAAACTGTCCAGTGATAACATTTATTAGGTTCTGAATGATTCACTGCAGGCACAGTAAATGCAAACTTTTCCTGAGAGTGGGCATCCAATTTAATCAAATTCCATTCAGATGGAAACAAATTTCCAATAAATAAGTGAAACATTTACAAATCTAAGCAAAACAATTCAGAGTCAGTTCTTTTGGTTGATGGATATCTAGGTCTAACTATTTCCCCCCCCAAAAAAATATTGTCCCACCAACAATCTTGCAGCTGCAAGATTGTTGGTGGGACAATATTGGAAGACATCTGAAATACCATCTATTGAAGAATGGACATTAAAAGTTACCCATCTTGTGGAGATGGCTAAGATATCAGCGTACCTGAAAAACCACTCAAATGAAGTATTTTTGATGGACTGGAAAAAATGGATTGATTATATGCAAAAGAAATATCAATTGAAAGAATTAGATTTGATATATAGATAAATAGTTATAAAATAGTTATAAAATAGTAGATTAGCGGGGTTTCTTGTGTTTTTACTCTGTATTCACTCTGGGAAGCCTGGGGGGAGGGGGGAGGGAGATAATAAGTATTAGATTATGTTTCTCAACTGTAGTTGGGGGTATTAAGGGATTAGATAACTTTTTCAGGGCGCTCGGGAGAACTCTAGACACCGCATTGGATGGTGTGGAAGGAGGAGTGAAGGTGAGGTATGTGTAGAGGGTTAGAGGGTGGAGATAGGGAATAGAGGTGGGTGGAGGGAAGATGTACAGAAAGGTGAAAGTAAGTAGTTAGAAGGTTAGAAGAGGGGTTGAGGTTGTTGGAGGATGTGGTGGGGGGGGGTTCCGAGCAGTTATTTGTATTGATTGTTAAATATGTTATTTGCTTGTTTTCAGTTGAGTTATTATGTTATTATGTTATAATTTTGTTAAAAGTTTCTAAAATTTAATAAAAATATAATAAAAAAATATTGTCCAACAATTACTGTTTCCTCTTTTGAGTAAAAAATTTGCAAGCCGAAACTGCAAGAGTGGGTATCAAATTTCAGACCCACCCTTCTCAAATCGCAATTCTAAGCAGAGGAAAAAAAAGTTTTAAACGAACAGCTCCCCCTTCTTCTTTCTGTCTCTCTCACTCCTAAAGCAACACAGCCAGCAGAGAGACGAAAGAGACAGGAAAAAAAATCTCACCACCAAAAAATAGTTTTCTCTCCTTCATATTTATTTTCCATTAATTCTCTCACACATCCCCCATGAAACTCTTCTCATGCAAACACTATTACTTTTCAATTTACTTTTACAACAATAAAATCTGCAATTTACTATTTCTTTCTCAGCCTGGGAGAGAGTGGGTGGGGGGTGGGGTTTGAGGGCTAACACACACTTAGGTATCAACAAATTAATTCATTCAGTTCCATGCTAACTGCTTGCATAAACAATTCCACATACAAATATTTCATTTCATACTTTCTCCAGACAATTTATTTTTAATAAGGCCTTTTGGTATGTTGTTATCAGAGAGGGTTTTGACCCTCTTCCAAGTCTTGGAAATAACACAGAACGACACAGACAAACATATATACACAAATACTATTAAAACAACATTTATTTAAACATATGACTTGTCCTGCAAGAAACGAGAAAAATCATGAGGTGATTCCAACCAAACATGATTTTTATAGGGCCCTTTAATCATCTCCTATTTTTCTCACCATTCCAAGCCCAAGCATAATGTTCTGGGTGGCCACACACACACATATATATACATACATACATACATACATACATACATACATACATACATACATATATATATTTTAAACAACATATATATATATTTGTGCTTGCTGGATGGCTCTGGGTTGAGCTGAAACAAGCAAAAAGGAAAGAATGATTCCTTCCTCCCATATTTGGGTTTACAGGGTGCAATCTAAAAAATAAACACTTGACACATATCCTTACTCCCTGACTACTGACAAAGCGGGAGAGAACTTGTGGCTCAATAGGTTAAAGCATCTGCTTAGCATGCAGACTGCCCAGGTTCGAATCCCAGAAGGGTGAGTCTGACTGAAGAGAGTTAAGAAACTCGAAATAGCTATATCAGAAATTCCCTTATTTCTTTGTCAACAATTTTAAACAACATATATATATTTGTGCTTGCTGGATGGCTCTGGGTTGAGCTGAAACAAGCAAAAAGGAAAGAATGATTCCTTCCTCCCATATTTGGGTTTACAGGGTGCAATCTAAAAAATAAACACTTGACACATATCCTTACTCCCTGACTACTGACAAAGCGGGAGAGAACTTGTGGCTCAATAGGTTAAAGCATCTGCTTAGCATGCAGACTGCCCAGGTTCGAATCCCAGAAGGGTGAGTCTGACTGAAGAGAGTTAAGAAACTCGAAATAGCTATATCAGAAATTCCCTTATTTCTTTGTCAACAATTTTAAACAACATATATATATTTGTGCTTGCTGGATGGCTCTGGGTTGAGCTGAAACAAGCAAAAAGGAAAGAATGATTCCTTCCTCCCATATTTGGGTTTACAGGGTGCAATCTAAAAAATAAACACTTGACACATATCCTTACTCCCTGACTACTGACAAAGCGGGAGAGAACTTGTGGCTCAATAGGTTAAAGCATCTGCTTAGCATGCAGACTGCCCAGGTTCGAATCCCAGAAGGGTGAGTCTGACTGAAGAGAGTTAAGAAACTCGAAATAGCTATATCAGAAATTCCCTTATTTCTTTGTCAACAATTTTAAACAACATATATATATTTGTGCTTGCTGGATGGCTCTGGGTTGAGCTGAAACAAGCAAAAAGGAAAGAATGATTCCTTCCTCCCATATTTGGGTTTACAGGGTGCAATCTAAAAAATAAACACTTGACACATATCCTTACTCCCTGACTACTGACAAAGCGGGAGAGAACTTGTGGCTCAATAGGTTAAAGCATCTGCTTAGCATGCAGACTGCCCAGGTTCGAATCCCAGAAGGGTGAGTCTGACTGAAGAGAGTTAAGAAACTCGAAATAGCTATATCAGAAATTCCCTTATTTCTTTGTCAACAATTTTAAACAACATATATATATTTGTGCTTGCTGGATGGCTCTGGGTTGAGCTGAAACAAGCAAAAAGGAAAGAATGATTCCTTCCTCCCATATTTGGGTTTACAGGGTGCAATCTAAAAAATAAACACTTGACACATATCCTTACTCCCTGACTACTGACAAAGCGGGAGAGAACTTGTGGCTCAATAGGTTAAAGCATCTGCTTAGCATGCAGACTGCCCAGGTTCGAATCCCAGAAGGGTGAGTCTGACTGAAGAGAGTTAAGAAACTCGAAATAGCTATATCAGAAATTCCCTTATTTCTTTGTCAACAATTTTAAACAACATATATATATTTGTGCTTGCTGGATGGCTCTGGGTTGAGCTGAAACAAGCAAAAAGGAAAGAATGATTCCTTCCTCCCATATTTGGGTTTACAGGGTGCAATCTAAAAAATAAACACTTGACACATATCCTTACTCCCTGACTACTGACAAAGCGGGAGAGAACTTGTGGCTCAATAGGTTAAAGCATCTGCTTAGCATGCAGACTGCCCAGGTTCGAATCCCAGAAGGGTGAGTCTGACTGAAGAGAGTTAAGAAACTCGAAATAGCTATATCAGAAATTCCCTTATTTCTTTGTCAACAATTTTAAACAACACATATATATTTGTGCTTGCTGGATGGCTCTGGGTTGAGCTGAAACAAGCAAAAAGGAAAGAATGATTCCTTCCTCCCATATTTGGGTTTACAGGGTGCAATCTAAAAAATAAACACTTGACACATATCCTTACTCCCTGACTACTGACAAAGCGGGAGAGAACTTGTGGCTCAATAGGTTAAAGCATCTGCTTAGCATGCAGACTGCCCAGGTTCGAATCCCAGAAGGGTGAGTCTGACTGAAGAGAGTTAAGAAACTCGAAATAGCTATATCAGAAATTCCCTTATTTCTTTGTCAACAATTTTAAACAACATATATATATATATTTGTGCTTGCTGGATGGCTCTGGGTTGAGCTGAAACAAGCAAAAAGGAAAGAATGATTCCTTCCTCCCATATTTGGGTTTACAGGGTGCAATCTAAAAAATAAACACTTGACACATATCCTTACTCCCTGACTACTGACAAAGCGGGAGAGAACTTGTGGCTCAATAGGTTAAAGCATCTGCTTAGCATGCAGACTGCCCAGGTTCGAATCCCAGAAGGGTGAGTCTGACTGAAGAGAGTTAAGAAACTCGAAATAGCTATATCAGAAATTCCCTTATTTCTTTGTCAACAATTTTAAACAACATATATATATTTGTGCTTGCTGGATGGCTCTGGGTTGAGCTGAAACAAGCAAAAAGGAAAGAATGATTCCTTCCTCCCATATTTGGGTTTACAGGGTGCAATCTAAAAAATAAACACTTGACACATATCCTTACTCCCTGACTACTGACAAAGCGGGAGAGAACTTGTGGCTCAATAGGTTAAAGCATCTGCTTAGCATGCAGACTGCCCAGGTTCGAATCCCAGAAGGGTGAGTCTGACTGAAGAGAGTTAAGAAACTCGAAATAGCTATATCAGAAATTCCCTTATTTCTTTGTCAACAATTTTAAACAACACATATATATTTGTGCTTGCTGGATGGCTCTGGGTTGAGCTGAAACAAGCAAAAAGGAAAGAATGATTCCTTCCTCCCATATTTGGGTTTACAGGGTGCAATCTAAAAAATAAACACTTGACACATATCCTTACTCCCTGACTACTGACAAAGCGGGAGAGAACTTGTGGCTCAATAGGTTAAAGCATCTGCTTAGCATGCAGACTGCCCAGGTTCGAATCCCAGAAGGGTGAGTCTGACTGAAGAGAGTTAAGAAACTCGAAATAGCTATATCAGAAATTCCCTTATTTCTTTGTCAACAATTTTAAACAACATATATATATTTGTGCTTGCTGGATGGCTCTGGGTTGAGCTGAAACAAGCAAAAAGGAAAGAATGATTCCTTCCTCCCATATTTGGGTTTACAGGGTGCAATCTAAAAAATAAACACTTGACACATATCCTTACTCCCTGACTACTGACAAAGCGGGAGAGAACTTGTGGCTCAATAGGTTAAAGCATCTGCTTAGCATGCAGACTGCCCAGGTTCGAATCCCAGAAGGGTGAGTCTGACTGAAGAGAGTTAAGAAACTCGAAATAGCTATATCAGAAATTCCCTTATTTCTTTGTCAACAATTTTAAACAACATATATATATATATTTGTGCTTGCTGGATGGCTCTGGGTTGAGCTGAAACAAGCAAAAAGGAAAGAATGATTCCTTCCTCCCATATTTGGGTTTACAGGGTGCAATCTAAAAAATAAACACTTGACACATATCCTTACTCCCTGACTACTGACAAAGCGGGAGAGAACTTGTGGCTCAATAGGTTAAAGCATCTGCTTAGCATGCAGACTGCCCAGGTTCGAATCCCAGAAGGGTGAGTCTGACTGAAGAGAGTTAAGAAACTCGAAATAGCTATATCAGAAATTCCCTTATTTCTTTGTCAACAATTTTAAACAACATATATATATTTGTGCTTGCTGGATGGCTCTGGGTTGAGCTGAAACAAGCAAAAAGGAAAGAATGATTCCTTCCTCCCATATTTGGGTTTACAGGGTGCAATCTAAAAAATAAACACTTGACACATATCCTTACTCCCTGACTACTGACAAAGCGGGAGAGAACTTGTGGCTCAATAGGTTAAAGCATCTGCTTAGCATGCAGACTGCCCAGGTTCGAATCCCAGAAGGGTGAGTCTGACTGAAGAGAGTTAAGAAACTCGAAATAGCTATATCAGAAATTCCCTTATTTCTTTGTCAACAATTTTAAACAACATATATATATTTGTGCTTGCTGGATGGCTCTGGGTTGAGCTGAAACAAGCAAAAAGGAAAGAATGATTCCTTCCTCCCATATTTGGGTTTACAGGGTGCAATCTAAAAAATAAACACTTGACACATATCCTTACTCCCTGACTACTGACAAAGCGGGAGAGAACTTGTGGCTCAATAGGTTAAAGCATCTGCTTAGCATGCAGACTGCCCAGGTTCGAATCCCAGAAGGGTGAGTCTGACTGAAGAGAGTTAAGAAACTCGAAATAGCTATATCAGAAATTCCCTTATTTCTTTGTCAACAATTTTAAACAACACATATATATTTGTGCTTGCTGGATGGCTCTGGGTTGAGCTGAAACAAGCAAAAAGGAAAGAATGATTCCTTCCTCCCATATTTGGGTTTACAGGGTGCAATCTAAAAAATAAACACTTGACACATATCCTTACTCCCTGACTACTGACAAAGCGGGAGAGAACTTGTGGCTCAATAGGTTAAAGCATCTGCTTAGCATGCAGACTGCCCAGGTTCGAATCCCAGAAGGGTGAGTCTGACTGAAGAGAGTTAAGAAACTCGAAATAGCTATATCAGAAATTCCCTTATTTCTTTGTCAACAATTTTAAACAACATATATATATTTGTGCTTGCTGGATGGCTCTGGGTTGAGCTGAAACAAGCAAAAAGGAAAGAATGATTCCTTCCTCCCATATTTGGGTTTACAGGGTGCAATCTAAAAAATAAACACTTGACACATATCCTTACTCCCTGACTACTGACAAAGCGGGAGAGAACTTGTGGCTCAATAGGTTAAAGCATCTGCTTAGCATGCAGACTGCCCAGGTTCGAATCCCAGAAGGGTGAGTCTGACTGAAGAGAGTTAAGAAACTCGAAATAGCTATATCAGAAATTCCCTTATTTCTTTGTCAACAATTTTAAACAACATATATATATTTGTGCTTGCTGGATGGCTCTGGGTTGAGCTGAAACAAGCAAAAAGGAAAGAATGATTCCTTCCTCCCATATTTGGGTTTACAGGGTGCAATCTAAAAAATAAACACTTGACACATATCCTTACTCCCTGACTACTGACAAAGCGGGAGAGAACTTGTGGCTCAATAGGTTAAAGCATCTGCTTAGCATGCAGACTGCCCAGGTTCGAATCCCAGAAGGGTGAGTCTGACTGAAGAGAGTTAAGAAACTCGAAATAGCTATATCAGAAATTCCCTTATTTCTTTGTCAACAATTTTAAACAACACATATATATTTGTGCTTGCTGGATGGCTCTGGGTTGAGCTGAAACAAGCAAAAAGGAAAGAATGATTCCTTCCTCCCATATTTGGGTTTACAGGGTGCAATCTAAAAAATAAACACTTGACACATATCCTTACTCCCTGACTACTGACAAAGCGGGAGAGAACTTGTGGCTCAATAGGTTAAAGCATCTGCTTAGCATGCAGACTGCCCAGGTTCGAATCCCAGAAGGGTGAGTCTGACTGAAGAGAGTTAAGAAACTCGAAATAGCTATATCAGAAATTCCCTTATTTCTTTGTCAACAATTTTAAACAACACATATATATTTGTGCTTGCTGGATGGCTCTGGGTTGAGCTGAAACAAGCAAAAAGGAAAGAATGATTCCTTCCTCCCATATTTGGGTTTACAGGGTGCAATCTAAAAAATAAACACTTGACACATATCCTTACTCCCTGACTACTGACAAAGCGGGAGAGAACTTGTGGCTCAATAGGTTAAAGCATCTGCTTAGCATGCAGACTGCCCAGGTTCGAATCCCAGAAGGGTGAGTCTGACTGAAGAGAGTTAAGAAACTCGAAATAGCTATATCAGAAATTCCCTTATTTCTTTGTCAACAATTTTAAACAACATATATATATTTGTGCTTGCTGGATGGCTCTGGGTTGAGCTGAAACAAGCAAAAAGGAAAGAATGATTCCTTCCTCCCATATTTGGGTTTTGTTCTGTCTGGTTTCTCTCTCAGCCCATTAAAAGCGACGTAAATGTCTTTAAGAGATTTATTAAACACATTTCAAAAGGAGTCATTTCAAAGCCAACTGTAGACATTTTGCTGGCAAACACATCTAAGACTCAGTATTTACATTTAGATTACAACAAACTCTTGCCAAACCTCCCAATTACTCACTCCGTCTTTATCACAGTGTCCGAGACTTCATTATCCTTCGCTAGGTTTTCAAAACATCAGACTTTCAAAGCATTGCAAAAGTTTCCAAACCTCTCATTGATAAACGTTGCTCGTAACAAGGGCGTAGTCTACTTCCCCCCTCTAATATAGTGTCCGATACGTCACTTCCCCAATTACTTCCTTTTTCCAGTTAACTGACACCTTCGCTTATCAAACCTTCGGAACCTCGGATTAATCCATTTATCTTCTTGTTCTAAATCTGAGTCATCATTTTGAGAATCTGATTCAGAATGCATACAAAGCTCTTCATTATCTCTCTCAGCTGCCGGGAGGGGAAACCACCCAGAGGGGCCTGGCTGCTGATCCTCGGCTGCCGGGAGGGGAAACCACCCAGAGGGGCCTGGCTGCTGATCCTCGGCTGCCAGGAGGGAAACACATTCAGAGGAACCTGGCTGCTGATCCTCATCCTCTGATACTTCCCAAGCTGGTCCAGGGACACTCACAACACTATCCCCCCCACAGGCCCCTCCCCCGGGGCCGTCGCAGGGGATGTGGTTTGTAGGGAAACGCAGAATGAAAATCCCAAATTAACCGAGGAGCCTCAATATCGCGAGCATCGACCCAACAGCCAGCGGCTGGCCCACCCCCGGTCCAATCAACCAAATATTGGAAGCGGTCGTTGAGCCATCGGGAATCTCGGATGCCGGACACCTCCAACCGGGAAACAGGAACTTGAGCACGGCGAGCTGTCGGGCCCGGATCAGGAGGTCGAAGCGGAGAATCAGGGTTGACAGGAACAAGCAAGGAGCGATGAAACACGGGATGTACACGAAAAGACCTAGGCAAAGTCAAACGATAGGTCACCGGATTGATGACCGTCTCCACAGGGAAAGGACCCAGGAAACGTTGATCAAGCTTGCGGTGAATTCTCCCTGGAAACAAGTACTTGGTGGAGAGCCAAACCCGATCTCCAACAGCTAACGGCGGCGTGTCGCGACGCGAGCGGTCTGCAACCCGCTTGTAGTCCTCCTTGGCCTTAGTCAAGTGCTGCTTAACCATCTCGTGGACTGACTGCAGTTCGGTTAAATAGTCCTCTGCAACTGGAACTGGAGAATCGAGGAGCGTGAGCGGGAAAAATCTGGGATGATAGCCGTAGTTGGCAAGAAACGGGGTGGTCTGAGTGGAAGTGTGCTGAGAGTTGTTGAAAGCGAATTCGGCCACGGAGAGATATTTGGACCAATCGTTCTGTTGGTCGTTGATGAAACAACGCAAATATTGCTCCAGAATGCCAATCACTTTCTCTGTACCCCCATCAGTCTCTGGGTGATGCGTGGAGGCTAGATTAACTTGGACTTCAAGCGCAGACATGAGTTCTCTCCAGAACTCCGAAGTGAACTGGGTTCCTCGGTCGGACACTATTTTGTCAGGCAAACCGTGTAGCCGGAAGATATGTTGAATGAACAGCTGAGCAGTGACCTTGGCTGTCGGTATTCTTCGGCAAGGAATGAAATGTGCCATTTTGGTCAGCATGTCCACCACTACAAAGACAACGGTGTAGCCGGCAGAAACAGGTAGACAAGTCAAGAAGTCCATGGAAATAGCTCCCCAGGGTCTCTCCGGCGTGGGTAAAGGCTGTAATAATCCCGGAGGGGCTCCTGTGGCATGTTTTGCCTGACGGCACCGTACACAGGAATTCACATAGGATTGCACATCATGGCGAAGTCTGGGCCACCAAAAAGTCCGAGACACTAAGTGAAGAGTCTTAAAGAAACCAAAATGACCTGCCGCAGGGTTATCATGGCATTGAGTCAGGATGAGACCCCGGAGTGGGCCTGCTGGAACATATAACAGGTTACGGAAGCGTAATAGTCCCTCGGACAAGGTCCAAGGTGAGTCGGGACCCACCTCTTGTCTCTTCCGTATTGCAAAGTCATCTAGTTGTTGCGCTTCCCGAATCTGTCGTCGTAGATCTACCGGATCATGCACGGCTGCGATCGATTCGATAGGCAGAATGGTTCGAAGCGGTAAGGGATCCTTGACCTGTAGATACTCAGGTTTACGGGACAGGGCATCTGCTCTTTTGTTGTACCCTTTCGGAATGTAGGTGACTTTGAAGTTGAATCGAGCGAAGAACAAAGACCAACGGATTTGACGTTGATTCAATTTCCTGGCAGATTGCAAAAATTCCAAGTTTTTATGGTCAGTCCGAACTTCAACTTGGTAGCGGGCTCCTTCCAGGTGGTGTCTCCAGGTCTCAAAAGCAGTCTTGATGGCCAATAGTTCCTTTTCCCAAATGGTATAATGGCGTTCGGAGGGACTCAGTTTCCTGGAGTAATAAGCACACGGGAACAGGGGGCCGCCATCTTGGCGTGTTTGAAGTAGCACGGCCCCTACTGCAACATCTGAGGCGTCAGCCTCCACTACAAAGGGTCGACAAGGATCTGGATACTTGAGAATGGGTTCCTGAATAAAAGCCTTTTTGAGGGTCTGAAACGCCTGTTGCTCGGCATCGCCCCACTGGAACTTAACGCCTTTCCGTAACAGTCGAGTAAGGGGCGCAGTCAAGGCAGAAAATCTCGGAATAAATATCCTGTAATAGTTCGCAAATCCCAAAAGTCTTTGGACATCTTTTGCTTTACACGGTGGTTGCCAGGTTTGCAAGGCCTCAACCTTGCCAGGATCCATGGCAATGCCTTGTGGAGAAATCACATGTCCCAGAAACTCAATGGTGGTTTGATAGAATTGACATTTCTCTAACTTGGCGTAAAGGTGATGCTCTCTCAAGCGTTGCAAAACTCGCCGGAGATGCTGAAGATGAGTGGCTCGTGACGGGGAGTAAATCAGGATGTCATCGAGGTAAACCACCACAAATTGATCTAATAAATCCCTGAAGATGTCATTCATGAAATGTTGAAAGACGGCCGGAGCATTGGTGAGTCCAAAGGGCATAACGGTATACTCAAAATGACCATACCTGGTTCCAAACGCGGTCTTCCACTCGTCCCCCTCTCGAATGCGAACCAGGTTGTAAGCACCCCTTAAATCTATCTTGGTGAAGATGGTCGCTGATCGGAGACGGTCCATGAGATCAGGAATCAAAGGCAGAGGGTACCGGTTGCGCACCGTGATGGCATTGAGCTTGCGATAGTCACAGCATAGGCGTAAATCTCCGGTTTTCTTCTTCACGAATAACACAGGAGCTGACAAAGGCGAGGAAGAGGGACGAATGAAACCCCTGGCCAGGTTTTTGTCCACAAAGTCTTTCAATGCGGCCAACTCGGGTTCTGACATGGAGTAAAGGCGTCCCCTTGGGAGCTTGGCATTTGGTAGCAAATCAATGGCACAGTCATATGGTCTATGCGGAGGCAATTGGTCTGCCTCTTTCTCATTGAATATATCTGCAAAGTCCGCTAGGTCGGCCGGCAAGGTGATGTCAGGGTGGGATGGTAGCTGGGCTGCACACACTTGGCGTACGTGGTCTATGCATTGCAAACTGGGAAATGAAACAAAGTTCTGGGACCACACCAGACAAGGATCATGGGTTCTCAACCAGGCTAGGCCGAGAACTAAGGGGAAATGAAGTCCCTTGGTAACATAGAATTGGATGGCTTCTTCATGTTGTCCTATGACCAGGCGTATGGGCTGGGTCATAAACTGGATCGGTCCAGACAACAACTCACGACCATCGATTGTCTCAACCAACATAGGCGGCTTCACGGAGCACAAAGGTATGGCATGCTGACGAGCGAAAGCTTCATCCATGAAATTGGTGGTGGCTCCAGAATCCAACAAGGCGTGGGCCGGAATGCCCTGGGCATGATTTCCCAGAAGTATATTGGTTGCTAGGATCAGATGTCTCGGAGGACCGGGGTCGTCGTCTGCGGAACTGGAACTGGGTTTGGCGCCTGCCCGACCCAATGTTTCCATTAGGCCGGGCTCTGGCCGTTTCCCGGCAAGGTGGCTTGAAACTGTTTTAAGGGTTACGAGCAATCTGTTCTGTCTGGTTTCTCTCTCAGCCCATTAAAAGCGACGTAAATGTCTTTAAGAGATTTATTAAACACATTTCAAAAGGAGTCATTTCAAAGCCAACTGTAGACATTTTGCTGGCAAACACATCTAAGACTCAGTATTTACATTTAGATTACAACAAACTCTTGCCAAACCTCCCAATTACTCACTCCGTCTTTATCACAGTGTCCGAGACTTCATTATCCTTCGCTAGGTTTTCAAAACATCAGACTTTCAAAGCATTGCAAAAGTTTCCAAACCTCTCATTGATAAACGTTGCTCGTAACAAGGGCGTAGTCTACTTCCCCCCTCTAATATAGTGTCCGATACGTCACTTCCCCAATTACTTCCTTTTTCCAGTTAACTGACACCTTCGCTTATCAAACCTTCGGAACCTCGGATTAATCCATTTATCTTCTTGTTCTAAATCTGAGTCATCATTTTGAGAATCTGATTCAGAATGCATACAAAGCTCTTCATTATCTCTCTCAGCTGCCGGGAGGGGAAACCACCCAGAGGGGCCTGGCTGCTGATCCTCGGCTGCCGGGAGGGGAAACCACCCAGAGGGGCCTGGCTGCTGATCCTCGGCTGCCGGGAGGGAAACACATTCAGAGGAACCTGGCTGCTGATCCTCATCCTCTGATACTTCCCAAGCTGGTCCAGGGACACTCACAACAGGTTTACAGGGTGCAATCTAAAAAATAAACACTTGACACATATCCTTACTCCCTGACTACTGACAAAGCGGGAGAGAACTTGTGGCTCAATAGGTTAAAGCATCTGCTTAGCATGCAGACTGCCCAGGTTCGAATCCCAGAAGGGTGAGTCTGACTGAAGAGAGTTAAGAAACTCGAAATAGCTATATCAGAAATTCCCTTATTTCTTTGTCAACAATTTTAAACAACATATATATATATTTGTGCTTGCTGGATGGCTCTGGGTTGAGCTGAAACAAGCAAAAAGGAAAGAATGATTCCTTCCTCCCATATTTGGGTTTACAGGGTGCAATCTAAAAAATAAACACTTGACACATATCCTTATTCCCTGACTACTGACAAAGCGGGAGAGAACTTGTGGCTCAATAGGTTAAAGCATCTGCTTAGCATGCAGACTGCCCAGGTTCGAATCCCAGAAGGGTGAGTCTGACTGAAGAGAGTTAAGAAACTCGAAATAGCTATATCAGAAATTCCCTTATTTCTTTGTCAACAATTTTAAACAACATATATATATATATATATTTGTGCTTGCTGGATGGCTCTGGGTTGAGCTGAAACAAGCAAAAAGGAAAGAATGATTCCTTCCTCCCATATTTGGGTTTACAGGGTGCAATCTAAAAAATAAACACTTGACACATATCCTTACTCCCTGACTACTGACAAAGCGGGAGAGAACTTGTGGCTCAATAGGTTAAAGCATCTGCTTAGCATGCAGACTGCCCAGGTTCGAATCCCAGAAGGGTGAGTCTGACTGAAGAGAGTTAAGAAACTCGAAATAGCTATATCAGAAATTCCCTTATTTCTTTGTCAACAATTTTAAACAACATATATATATATATATTTGTGCTTGCTGGATGGCTCTGGGTTGAGCTGAAACAAGCAAAAAGGAAAGAATGATTCCTTCCTCCCATATTTGGGTTTACAGGGTGCAATCTAAAAAATAAACACTTGACACATATCCTTACTCCCTGACTACTGACAAAGCGGGAGAGAACTTGTGGCTCAATAGGTTAAAGCATCTGCTTAGCATGCAGACTGCCCAGGTTCGAATCCCAGAAGGGTGAGTCTGACTGAAGAGAGTTAAGAAAGTCGAAATAGCTATATCAGAAATTCCCTTATTTCTTTGTCAACAATTTTAAACAACACATATATATTTGTGCTTGCTGGATGGCTCTGGGTTGAGCTGAAACAAGCAAAAAGGAAAGAATGATTCCTTCCTCCCATATTTGGGTTTACAGGGTGCAATCTAAAAAATAAACACTTGACACATATCCTTACTCCCTGACTACTGACAAAGCGGGAGAGAACTTGTGGCTCAATAGGTTAAAGCATCTGCTTAGCATGCAGACTGCCCAGGTTCGAATCCCAGAAGGGTGAGTCTGACTGAAGAGAGTTAAGAAACTCGAAATAGCTATATCAGAAATTCCCTTATTTCTTTGTCAACAATTTTAAACAACATATATATATTTGTGCTTGCTGGATGGCTCTGGGTTGAGCTGAAACAAGCAAAAAGGAAAGAATGATTCCTTCCTCCCATATTTGGGTTTACAGGGTGCAATCTAAAAAATAAACACTTGACACATATCCTTACTCCCTGACTACTGACAAAGCGGGAGAGAACTTGTGGCTCAATAGGTTAAAGCATCTGCTTAGCATGCAGACTGCCCAGGTTCGAATCCCAGAAGGGTGAGTCTGACTGAAGAGAGTTAAGAAACTCGAAATAGCTATATCAGAAATTCCCTTATTTCTTTGTCAACAATTTTAAACAACATATATATATTTGTGCTTGCTGGATGGCTCTGGGTTGAGCTGAAACAAGCAAAAAGGAAAGAATGATTCCTTCCTCCCATATTTGGGTTTACAGGGTGCAATCTAAAAAATAAACACTTGACACATATCCTTACTCCCTGACTACTGACAAAGCGGGAGAGAACTTGTGGCTCAATAGGTTAAAGCATCTGCTTAGCATGCAGACTGCCCAGGTTCGAATCCCAGAAGGGTGAGTCTGACTGAAGAGAGTTAAGAAACTCGAAATAGCTATATCAGAAATTCCCTTATTTCTTTGTCAACAATTTTAAACAACATATATATATATATATTTGTGCTTGCTGGATGGCTCTGGGTTGAGCTGAAACAAGCAAAAAGGAAAGAATGATTCCTTCCTCCCATATTTGGGTTTACAGGGTGCAATCTAAAAAATAAACACTTGACACATATCCTTACTCCCTGACTACTGACAAAGCGGGAGAGAACTTGTGGCTCAATAGGTTAAAGCATCTGCTTAGCATGCAGACTGCCCAGGTTCGAATCCCAGAAGGGTGAGTCTGACTGAAGAGAGTTAAGAAACTCGAAATAGCTATATCAGAAATTCCCTTATTTCTTTGTCAACAATTTTAAACAACATATATATATATATATATTTGTGCTTGCTGGATGGCTCTGGGTTGAGCTGAAACAAGCAAAAAGGAAAGAATGATTCCTTCCTCCCATATTTGGGTTTACAGGGTGCAATCTAAAAAATAAACACTTGACACATATCCTTACTCCCTGACTACTGACAAAGCGGGAGAGAACTTGTGGCTCAATAGGTTAAAGCATCTGCTTAGCATGCAGACTGCCCAGGTTCGAATCCCAGAAGGGTGAGTCTGACTGAAGAGAGTTAAGAAAGTCGAAATAGCTATATCAGAAATTCCCTTATTTCTTTGTCAACAATTTTAAACAACACATATATATTTGTGCTTGCTGGATGGCTCTGGGTTGAGCTGAAACAAGCAAAAAGGAAAGAATGATTCCTTCCTCCCATATTTGGGTTTACAGGGTGCAATCTAAAAAATAAACACTTGACACATATCCTTACTCCCTGACTACTGACAAAGCGGGAGAGAACTTGTGGCTCAATAGGTTAAAGCATCTGCTTAGCATGCAGACTGCCCAGGTTCGAATCCCAGAAGGGTGAGTCTGACTGAAGAGAGTTAAGAAACTCGAAATAGCTATATCAGAAATTCCCTTATTTCTTTGTCAACAATTTTAAACAACATATATATATTTGTGCTTGCTGGATGGCTCTGGGTTGAGCTGAAACAAGCAAAAAGGAAAGAATGATTCCTTCCTCCCATATTTGGGTTTACAGGGTGCAATCTAAAAAATAAACACTTGACACATATCCTTACTCCCTGACTACTGACAAAGCGGGAGAGAACTTGTGGCTCAATAGGTTAAAGCATCTGCTTAGCATGCAGACTGCCCAGGTTCGAATCCCAGAAGGGTGAGTCTGACTGAAGAGAGTTAAGAAACTCGAAATAGCTATATCAGAAATTCCCTTATTTCTTTGTCAACAATTTTAAACAACATATATATATTTGTGCTTGCTGGATGGCTCTGGGTTGAGCTGAAACAAGCAAAAAGGAAAGAATGATTCCTTCCTCCCATATTTGGGTTTACAGGGTGCAATCTAAAAAATAAACACTTGACACATATCCTTACTCCCTGACTACTGACAAAGCGGGAGAGAACTTGTGGCTCAATAGGTTAAAGCATCTGCTTAGCATGCAGACTGCCCAGGTTCGAATCCCAGAAGGGTGAGTCTGACTGAAGAGAGTTAAGAAACTCGAAATAGCTATATCAGAAATTCCCTTATTTCTTTGTCAACAATTTTAAACAACATATATATATATATATTTGTGCTTGCTGGATGGCTCTGGGTTGAGCTGAAACAAGCAAAAAGGAAAGAATGATTCCTTCCTCCCATATTTGGGTTTACAGGGTGCAATCTAAAAAATAAACACTTGACACATATCCTTACTCCCTGACTACTGACAAAGCGGGAGAGAACTTGTGGCTCAATAGGTTAAAGCATCTGCTTAGCATGCAGACTGCCCAGGTTCGAATCCCAGAAGGGTGAGTCTGACTGAAGAGAGTTAAGAAACTCGAAATAGCTATATCAGAAATTCCCTTATTTCTTTGTCAACAATTTTAAACAACATATATATATATATATATTTGTGCTTGCTGGATGGCTCTGGGTTGAGCTGAAACAAGCAAAAAGGAAAGAATGATTCCTTCCTCCCATATTTGGGTTTACAGGGTGCAATCTAAAAAATAAACACTTGACACATATCCTTACTCCCTGACTACTGACAAAGCGGGAGAGAACTTGTGGCTCAATAGGTTAAAGCATCTGCTTAGCATGCAGACTGCCCAGGTTCGAATCCCAGAAGGGTGAGTCTGACTGAAGAGAGTTAAGAAACTCGAAATAGCTATATCAGAAATTCCCTTATTTCTTTGTCAACAATTTTAAACAACATATATATATTTGTGCTTGCTGGATGGCTCTGGGTTGAGCTGAAACAAGCAAAAAGGAAAGAATGATTCCTTCCTCCCATATTTGGGTTTACAGGGTGCAATCTAAAAAATAAACACTTGACACATATCCTTACTCCCTGACTACTGACAAAGCGGGAGAGAACTTGTGGCTCAATAGGTTAAAGCATCTGCTTAGCATGCAGACTGCCCAGGTTCGAATCCCAGAAGGGTGAGTCTGACTGAAGAGAGTTAAGAAACTCGAAATAGCTATATCAGAAATTCCCTTATTTCTTTGTCAACAATTTTAAACAACATATATATATTTGTGCTTGCTGGATGGCTCTGGGTTGAGCTGAAACAAGCAAAAAGGAAAGAATGATTTCTTCCTCCCATATTTGGGTTTACAGGGTGCAATCTAAAAAATAAACACTTGACACATATCCTTACTCCCTGACTACTGACAAAGCGGGAGAGAACTTGTGGCTCAATAGGTTAAAGCATCTGCTTAGCATGCAGACTGCCCAGGTTCGAATCCCAGAAGGGTGAGTCTGACTGAAGAGAGTTAAGAAACTCGAAATAGCTATATCAGAAATTCCCTTATTTCTTTGTCAACAATTTTAAACAACATATATATATATTTGTGCTTGCTGGATGGCTCTGGGTTGAGCTGAAACAAGCAAAAAGGAAAGAATGATTCCTTCCTCCCATATTTGGGTTTACAGGGTGCAATCTAAAAAATAAACACTTGACACATATCCTTACTCCCTGACTACTGACAAAGCGGGAGAGAACTTGTGGCTCAATAGGTTAAAGCATCTGCTTAGCATGCAGACTGCCCAGGTTCGAATCCCAGAAGGGTGAGTCTGACTGAAGAGAGTTAAGAAACTCGAAATAGCTATATCAGAAATTCCCTTATTTCTTTGTCAACAATTTTAAACAACATATATATATATATTTGTGCTTGCTGGATGGCTCTGGGTTGAGCTGAAACAAGCAAAAAGGAAAGAATGATTCCTTCCTCCCATATTTGGGTTTACAGGGTGCAATCTAAAAAATAAACACTTGACACATATCCTTACTCCCTGACTACTGACAAAGCAGGAGAGAACTTGTGGCTCAATAGGTTAAAGCATCTGCTTAGCATGCAGACTGCCCAGGTTCGAATCCCAGAAGGGTGAGTCTGACTGAAGAGAGTTAAGAAACTCGAAATAGCTATATCAGAAATTCCCTTATTTCTTTGTCAACAATTTTAAACAACATATATATATATATATATTTGTGCTTGCTGGATGGCTCTGGGTTGAGCTGAAACAAGCAAAAAGGAAAGAATGATTCCTTCCTCCCATATTTGGGTTTACAGGGTGCAATCTAAAAAATAAACACTTGACACATATCCTTACTCCCTGACTACTGACAAAGCGGGAGAGAACTTGTGGCTCAATAGGTTAAAGCATCTGCTTAGCATGCAGACTGCCCAGGTTCGAATCCCAGAAGGGTGAGTCTGACTGAAGAGAGTTAAGAAACTCGAAATAGCTATATCAGAAATTCCCTTATTTCTTTGTCAACAATTTTAAACAACATATATATATTTGTGCTTGCTGGATGGCTCTGGGTTGAGCTGAAACAAGCAAAAAGGAAAGAATGATTCCTTCCTCCCATATTTGGGTTTACAGGGTGCAATCTAAAAAATAAACACTTGACACATATCCTTACTCCCTGACTACTGACAAAGCGGGAGAGAACTTGTGGCTCAATAGGTTAAAGCATCTGCTTAGCATGCAGACTGCCCAGGTTCGAATCCCAGAAGGGTGAGTCTGACTGAAGAGAGTTAAGAAACTCGAAATAGCTATATCAGAAATTCCCTTATTTCTTTGTCAACAATTTTAAACAACATATATATATTTGTGCTTGCTGGATGGCTCTGGGTTGAGCTGAAACAAGCAAAAAGGAAAGAATGATTTCTTCCTCCCATATTTGGGTTTACAGGGTGCAATCTAAAAAATAAACACTTGACACATATCCTTACTCCCTGACTACTGACAAAGCGGGAGAGAACTTGTGGCTCAATAGGTTAAAGCATCTGCTTAGCATGCAGACTGCCCAGGTTCGAATCCCAGAAGGGTGAGTCTGACTGAAGAGAGTTAAGAAACTCGAAATAGCTATATCAGAAATTCCCTTATTTCTTTGTCAACAATTTTAAACAACATATATATATATTTGTGCTTGCTGGATGGCTCTGGGTTGAGCTGAAACAAGCAAAAAGGAAAGAATGATTCCTTCCTCCCATATTTGGGTTTACAGGGTGCAATCTAAAAAATAAACACTTGACACATATCCTTACTCCCTGACTACTGACAAAGCGGGAGAGAACTTGTGGCTCAATAGGTTAAAGCATCTGCTTAGCATGCAGACTGCCCAGGTTCGAATCCCAGAAGGGTGAGTCTGACTGAAGAGAGTTAAGAAACTCGAAATAGCTATATCAGAAATTCCCTTATTTCTTTGTCAACAATTTTAAACAACATATATATATATATTTGTGCTTGCTGGATGGCTCTGGGTTGAGCTGAAACAAGCAAAAAGGAAAGAATGATTCCTTCCTCCCATATTTGGGTTTACAGGGTGCAATCTAAAAAATAAACACTTGACACATATCCTTACTCCCTGACTACTGACAAAGCGGGAGAGAACTTGTGGCTCAATAGGTTAAAGCATCTGCTTAGCATGCAGACTGCCCAGGTTCGAATCCCAGAAGGGTGAGTCTGACTGAAGAGAGTTAAGAAACTCGAAATAGCTATATCAGAAATTCCCTTATTTCTTTGTCAACAATTTTAAACAACATATATATATTTGTGCTTGCTGGATGGCTCTGGGTTGAGCTGAAACAAGCAAAAAGGAAAGAATGATTCCTTCCTCCCATATTTGGGTTTACAGGGTGCAATCTAAAAAATAAACACTTGACACATATCCTTACTCCCTGACTACTGACAAAGCGGGAGAGAACTTGTGGCTCAATAGGTTAAAGCATCTGCTTAGCATGCAGACTGCCCAGGTTCGAATCCCAGAAGGGTGAGTCTGACTGAAGAGAGTTAAGAAACTCAAAATAGCTATATCAGAAATTCCCTTATTTCTTTGTCAACAATTTTAAACAACATATATATATTTGTGCTTGCTGGATGGCTCTGGGTTGAGCTGAAACAAGCAAAAAGGAAAGAATGATTCCTTCCTCCCATATTTGGGTTTACAGGGTGCAATCTAAAAAATAAACACTTGACACATATCCTTACTCCCTGACTACTGACAAAGCGGGAGAGAACTTGTGGCTCAATAGGTTAAAGCATCTGCTTAGCATGCAGACTGCCCAGGTTCGAATCCCAGAAGGGTGAGTCTGACTGAAGAGAGTTAAGAAACTCGAAATAGCTATATCAGAAATTCCCTTATTTCTTTGTCAACAATTTTAAACAACATATATATATTTGTGCTTGCTGGATGGCTCTGGGTTGAGCTGAAACAAGCAAAAAGGAAAGAATGATTCCTTCCTCCCATATTTGGGTTTACAGGGTGCAATCTAAAAAATAAACACTTGACACATATCCTTACTCCCTGACTACTGACAAAGCGGGAGAGAACTTGTGGCTCAATAGGTTAAAGCATCTGCTTAGCATGCAGACTGCCCAGGTTCGAATCCCAGAAGGGTGAGTCTGACTGAAGAGAGTTAAGAAACTCGAAATAGCTATATCAGAAATTCCCTTATTTCTTTGTCAACAATTTTAAACAACATATATATATTTGTGCTTGCTGGATGGCTCTGGGTTGAGCTGAAACAAGCAAAAAGGAAAGAATGATTCCTTCCTCCCATATTTGGGTTTACAGGGTGCAATCTAAAAAATAAACACTTGACACATATCCTTACTCCCTGACTACTGACAAAGCGGGAGAGAACTTGTGGCTCAATAGGTTAAAGCATCTGCTTAGCATGCAGACTGCCCAGGTTCGAATCCCAGAAGGGTGAGTCTGACTGAAGAGAGTTAAGAAACTCGAAATAGCTATATCAGAAATTCCCTTATTTCTTTGTCAACAATTTTAAACAACATATATATATATATATTTGTGCTTGCTGGATGGCTCTGGGTTGAGCTGAAACAAGCAAAAAGGAAAGAATGATTCCTTCCTCCCATATTTGGGTTTACAGGGTGCAATCTAAAAAATAAACACTTGACACATATCCTTACTCCCTGACTACTGACAAAGCGGGAGAGAACTTGTGGCTCAATAGGTTAAAGCATCTGCTTAGCATGCAGACTGCCCAGGTTCGAATCCCAGAAGGGTGAGTCTGACTGAAGAGAGTTAAGAAACTCGAAATAGCTATATCAGAAATTCCCTTATTTCTTTGTCAACAATTTTAAACAACATATATATATATATATTTGTGCTTGCTGGATGGCTCTGGGTTGAGCTGAAACAAGCAAAAAGGAAAGAATGATTCCTTCCTCCCATATTTGGGTTTACAGGGTGCAATCTAAAAAATAAACACTTGACACATATCCTTACTCCCTGACTACTGACAAAGCGGGAGAGAACTTGTGGCTCAATAGGTTAAAGCATCTGCTTAGCATGCAGACTGCCCAGGTTCGAATCCCAGAAGGGTGAGTCTGACTGAAGAGAGTTAAGAAACTCGAAATAGCTATATCAGAAATTCCCTTATTTCTTTGTCAACAATTTTAAACAACATATATATATTTGTGCTTGCTGGATGGCTCTGGGTTGAGCTGAAACAAGCAAAAAGGAAAGAATGATTCCTTCCTCCCATATTTGGGTTTACAGGGTGCAATCTAAAAAATAAACACTTGACACATATCCTTACTCCCTGACTACTGACAAAGCGGGAGAGAACTTGTGGCTCAATAGGTTAAAGCATCTGCTTAGCATGCAGACTGCCCAGGTTCGAATCCCAGAAGGGTGAGTCTGACTGAAGAGAGTTAAGAAACTCGAAATAGCTATATCAGAAATTCCCTTATTTCTTTGTCAACAATTTTAAACAACATATATATATTTGTGCTTGCTGGATGGCTCTGGGTTGAGCTGAAACAAGCAAAAAGGAAAGAATGATTTCTTCCTCCCATATTTGGGTTTACAGGGTGCAATCTAAAAAATAAACACTTGACACATATCCTTACTCCCTGACTACTGACAAAGCGGGAGAGAACTTGTGGCTCAATAGGTTAAAGCATCTGCTTAGCATGCAGACTGCCCAGGTTCGAATCCCAGAAGGGTGAGTCTGACTGAAGAGAGTTAAGAAACTCGAAATAGCTATATCAGAAATTCCCTTATTTCTTTGTCAACAATTTTAAACAACATATATATATATATTTGTGCTTGCTGGATGGCTCTGGGTTGAGCTGAAACAAGCAAAAAGGAAAGAATGATTCCTTCCTCCCATATTTGGGTTTACAGGGTGCAATCTAAAAAATAAACACTTGACACATATCCTTACTCCCTGACTACTGACAAAGCGGGAGAGAACTTGTGGCTCAATAGGTTAAAGCATCTGCTTAGCATGCAGACTGCCCAGGTTCGAATCCCAGAAGGGTGAGTCTGACTGAAGAGAGTTAAGAAACTCGAAATAGCTATATCAGAAATTCCCTTATTTCTTTGTCAACAATTTTAAACAACATATATATATATATTTGTGCTTGCTGGATGGCTCTGGGTTGAGCTGAAACAAGCAAAAAGGAAAGAATGATTCCTTCCTCCCATATTTGGGTTTACAGGGTGCAATCTAAAAAATAAACACTTGACACATATCCTTACTCCCTGACTACTGACAAAGCGGGAGAGAACTTGTGGCTCAATAGGTTAAAGCATCTGCTTAGCATGCAGACTGCCCAGGTTCGAATCCCAGAAGGGTGAGTCTGACTGAAGAGAGTTAAGAAACTCGAAATAGCTATATCAGAAATTCCCTTATTTCTTTGTCAACAATTTTAAACAACATATATATATTTGTGCTTGCTGGATGGCTCTGGGTTGAGCTGAAACAAGCAAAAAGGAAAGAATGATTCCTTCCTCCCATATTTGGGTTTACAGGGTGCAATCTAAAAAATAAACACTTGACACATATCCTTACTCCCTGACTACTGACAAAGCGGGAGAGAACTTGTGGCTCAATAGGTTAAAGCATCTGCTTAGCATGCAGACTGCCCAGGTTCGAATCCCAGAAGGGTGAGTCTGACTGAAGAGAGTTAAGAAACTCGAAATAGCTATATCAGAAATTCCCTTATTTCTTTGTCAACAATTTTAAACAACATATATATATATTTGTGCTTGCTGGATGGCTCTGGGTTGAGCTGAAACAAGCAAAAAGGAAAGAATGATTCCTTCCTCCCATATTTGGGTTTACAGGGTGCAATCTAAAAAATAAACACTTGACACATATCCTTACTCCCTGACTACTGACAAAGCGGGAGAGAACTTGTGGCTCAATAGGTTAAAGCATCTGCTTAGCATGCAGACTGCCCAGGTTCGAATCCCAGAAGGGTGAGTCTGACTGAAGAGAGTTAAGAAACTCGAAATAGCTATATCAGAAATTCCCTTATTTCTTTGTCAACAATTTTAAACAACACATATATATTTGTGCTTGCTGGATGGCTCTGGGTTGAGCTGAAACAAGCAAAAAGGAAAGAATGATTCCTTCCTCCCATATTTGGGTTTACAGGGTGCAATCTAAAAAATAAACACTTGACACATATCCTTACTCCCTGACTACTGACAAAGCGGGAGAGAACTTGTGGCTCAATAGGTTAAAGCATCTGCTTAGCATGCAGACTGCCCAGGTTCGAATCCCAGAAGGGTGAGTCTGACTGAAGAGAGTTAAGAAACTCGAAATAGCTATATCAGAAATTCCCTTATTTCTTTGTCAACAATTTTAAACAACATATATATATTTGTGCTTGCTGGATGGCTCTGGGTTGAGCTGAAACAAGCAAAAAGGAAAGAATGATTCCTTCCTCCCATATTTGGGTTTACAGGGTGCAATCTAAAAAATAAACACTTGACACATATCCTTACTCCCTGACTACTGACAAAGCGGGAGAGAACTTGTGGCTCAATAGGTTAAAGCATCTGCTTAGCATGCAGACTGCCCAGGTTCGAATCCCAGAAGGGTGAGTCTGACTGAAGAGAGTTAAGAAACTCGAAATAGCTATATCAGAAATTCCCTTATTTCTTTGTCAACAATTTTAAACAACATATATATATTTGTGCTTGCTGGATGGCTCTGGGTTGAGCTGAAACAAGCAAAAAGGAAAGAATGATTCCTTCCTCCCATATTTGGGTTTACAGGGTGCAATCTAAAAAATAAACACTTGACACATATCCTTACTCCCTGACTACTGACAAAGCGGGAGAGAACTTGTGGCTCAATAGGTTAAAGCATCTGCTTAGCATGCAGACTGCCCAGGTTCGAATCCCAGAAGGGTGAGTCTGACTGAAGAGAGTTAAGAAACTCGAAATAGCTATATCAGAAATTCCCTTATTTCTTTGTCAACAATTTTAAACAACATATATATATTTGTGCTTGCTGGATGGCTCTGGGTTGAGCTGAAACAAGCAAAAAGGAAAGAATGATTCCTTCCTCCCATATTTGGGTTTACAGGGTGCAATCTAAAAAATAAACACTTGACACATATCCTTACTCCCTGACTACTGACAAAGCGGGAGAGAACTTGTGGCTCAATAGGTTAAAGCATCTGCTTAGCATGCAGACTGCCCAGGTTCGAATCCCAGAAGGGTGAGTCTGACTGAAGAGAGTTAAGAAACTCGAAATAGCTATATCAGAAATTCCCTTATTTCTTTGTGAACAATTTTAAACAACATATATATATTTGTGCTTGCTGGATGGCTCTGGGTTGAGCTGAAACAAGCAAAAAGGAAAGAATGATTCCTTCCTCCCATATTTGGGTTTACAGGGTGCAATCTAAAAAATAAACACTTGACACATATCCTTACTCCCTGACTACTGACAAAGCGGGAGAGAACTTGTGGCTCAATAGGTTAAAGCATCTGCTTAGCATGCAGACTGCCCAGGTTCGAATCCCAGAAGGGTGAGTCTGACTGAAGAGAGTTAAGAAACTCGAAATAGCTATATCAGAAATTCCCTTATTTCTTTGTCAACAATTTTAAACCACATATATATATATATATATTTGTGCTTGCTGGATGGCTCTGGGTTGAGCTGAAACAAGCAAAAAGGAAAGAATGATTCCTTCCTCCCATATTTGGGTTTACAGGGTGCAATCTAAAAAATAAACACTTGACACATATCCTTACTCCCTGACTACTGACAAAGCGGGAGAGAACTTGTGGCTCAATAGGTTAAAGCATCTGCTTAGCATGCAGACTGCCCAGGTTCGAATCCCAGAAGGGTGAGTCTGACTGAAGAGAGTTAAGAAACTCGAAATAGCTATATCAGAAATTCCCTTATTTCTTTGTCAACAATTTTAAACAACATATATATATTTGTGCTTGCTGGATGGCTCTGGGTTGAGCTGAAACAAGCAAAAAGGAAAGAATGATTCCTTCCTCCCATATTTGGGTTTACAGGGTGCAATCTAAAAAATAAACACTTGACACATATCCTTACTCCCTGACTACTGACAAAGCGGGAGAGAACTTGTGGCTCAATAGGTTAAAGCATCTGCTTAGCATGCAGACTGCCCAGGTTCGAATCCCAGAAGGGTGAGTCTGACTGAAGAGAGTTAAGAAACTCGAAATAGCTATATCAGAAATTCCCTTATTTCTTTGTCAACAATTTTAAACAACATATATATATTTGTGCTTGCTGGATGGCTCTGGGTTGAGCTGAAACAAGCAAAAAGGAAAGAATGATTCCTTCCTCCCATATTTGGGTTTACAGGGTGCAATCTAAAAAATAAACACTTGACATATATATATATATATATAAACAAAATACAATACACATCAACACAAAGCACCACCAGACATTGTCTGACAGGGTTAAACTTAGCCACTTGAAGTTTCAAAACATTCCAATTGTTCAAAACACATTGCAGATTTTACTTGGTTGTAATCAGAAGGGGGGCTGGTAGTTAATTGCTGCCCTTCTGAAGCATCTGAGCCATATTTTTCCACTGCCTGACAGCACTGATACCATCAATGTAAGATCTGTACTGGAGCCCAAAGTTCAAGATGTAAAGTATGCCCTATCTTTTCCCAATCTTGTAGCCTAAGCGTCGGAGCTCAGGATTCCAAGGGCAATGTTTCCCTACCTCATCCACCAGCTTCCTTATGTCTGCCTCAGGCTCTGTCACGCCTGATTCATGTAGCAGGAATCTGAGTTCCTGTGCCTGTTTCTGCTGGTGCTGAGATAATTTGCGACCCATACTTACCACTGAGGGGTCCCGTAGGAGGAAAGTGCACTTAGGGGTCTATTCCAGACGATAGTATGTTGGCTGTCGCTCTTCCCCGGAGGGGGTCCCAAATGTCCCATCTGTCCCTGTTTGGGGGCCAGCTGTAGGAATCAGTGCTCAGTCATTGCAGGGTGCAAATATGGCTGACTGCTTTCGCAGTGTTTATTGCCTTATATACAGGTATTCAAATAGCATAAAGTAAGATGGCATCAGCATAGCAACAGTTCTATTGGTGAAACCCCTTGCCAATCCTTGAGAGGCCCCAGCCAAGGAGCAGTTTCTACCACATCCTGTTGATGTAACCAGGCTGATATCATGTGAACTAGGTGATATCATGTACCAGCCTGGGGTATGTACCAGCCTGGGGTATTTCCCTACATTGCCATGGTGATGTGAATAGATGAGGTCATGTAGAGAGAAGAGGCATGCAGGCTTTGGAGGGACAGTTTGCTGCTCACGACCTCTACCTGGCCCCCATCTCTACAGTTGACTATCCATTTTTGCCAGTATATCCTGTCTTGAAACCCTTACATCACAAGCAGTTTCCTTCCTCTTAACAGTAATAACAATCCCAGTTAATCACCAAAGGCACTGTACATTTTCTAAGCAATTACTATAGCCATTAGATGTGCAGATATCCCTAATTATTCTATGAACCACATTGAGCTGACAAACCAGTTCTTAATTCTTTCTTATAGCCCGACTCTAGGTATCTGTTTAATGTGCTTACAGTGTTATTTTATCTGGAAACCTCATTCAGGTTGGCTCTGAAATAACTAGGTTATTCATAGAAGGGGGACAACTTTGTGATGCAAAGGACGGCATTTCCAGTGTGATGCTTGTTCTGTTACTTTGGCAACATCATGGTTAGGTATGATGTATGAGATATTACATCCCCGATAAAAGCATTATGTTATTAACATGGCCATTTTGTCTCTGAGAAAAATGCAAAGTTGATTTTAAAAATACACAACTAGGTTGACGACATTCTTTTGAGGTTTGCTCACATTGCCATGAGATTATCTGTAGCACCTTCTTTGTATAGGTAATCAACTTACAACTTTTTGTTTAGTAACCGGTCAAAGTTACACAGCACTGAAAAAAGTGACTTATGATCATTTTTCACTCTTCCGACTGTAGCAGCATCCCCATAATCATGTGATCAAAATTTGGACGCTTGGCAACTGGCATATATTTATGACGGTGGCAGTGTCCCAGAGTCATGTAATCATCTTTTGGGATCTTCTGACAAGCAAAGTCAATGGGGAAGCCAGATTCATTTACAACCGTGTTACTAACTTAATAACTGCAGTGGTTCACATGGCAACTGTGACAAGAAAGGTTGTAAAATGGGGGAAAACTCATTTAACAACCATCTTGCTTAGCAATGAAAATTTTGGGCTCAATTGTGCTCATAAGTCGAGGACTACCTGTGTTCACCTTGATCTCTGAAATATGCCTGCTCAGGTTACTGACATTGTAATTGCTTTTTAAAAAGGGCTCTAATTTAACAATCCATTCCCTCCAACCCCCAAATTAAGACGTAACAGCTGCTGAAGGAATAAAGGAATGATTTATTTTAGGTTTTTATACAATCCAAAGCAGAGAAGGATGGAGAAGCATTAATTCCCTTTAATGCAAGTTCTTTCAGATGGTAACACACCTTAGGAAGAAAGCTTACTGCATATCACCACAGCTAGGACAAGCAGGCAATGCTGTCTGAACACAGAAGCTTCTCCTTCATTCAAGTGGAAAGTTAAAGGAAACAAAACAAACAAAAAAAACCACATCCCAAATCCCATTGTTCTGCTTAGAGCATTTCTCATCTTTGAGAACTGGAATTTTCAGGACAACCTTCCAAATTGTTACTGAAAAATGGCACACATGGAAGGGAGGGGAAAGGTGGGGCCATCTGAGCAGCAGTTTTCCTGCAAAAGCTAACTTTCAAGGGGGTAGTGGTTCATTTCCACTCATGACGGTGAACACCCACACAACCCCCTGAATTTCTCCCAAAAAAACCTTTCTACCTGGCACAGTCTGGTGGTTTTGGGGCAGCAGGACTATCCCTTTAGAAAACAGAACTGTGATCAGTGACTTTCCCACTTTTCCATTCACACTTGCCCCAAACCGTTAAGTTCCACTCCTTGAGGGTCTTTGCTTTGCATGATGAAGAGGGAGTTAAAAATCGCCATTTAAAAATATTGAGAAAGGAATGGAGGGGGCAGCCATGTATGTTTGTAGCAGCAAGAAGACAAAGTGCTGTGCCATTGCAGAGGCTGACTGATTTCTCAAGGTATGCAGCAGTTTACACACACACACGCACACACTCACCCAATTTATTAAATGCAAGGGTGGAGAAGGAAGGCAGACAACGAAAAATCTTAAGTCTCTAGGTTGAGGAAGTAGAAGAAATGTAAGGACTTCCTTTTCATCTGCACAGTTTCTTACACAACAATTACAAGCGGAGGGAAAGATATTTGTCGCTCTCAAACCAGACACTTTTCCTCATCACAGGATCTTTCCTTGCATTGCATTTCAGAAGTTCCTTAAAATGACCCACCAAGGTCGGATGTGCATTTCAGGTGTTTCAAAAGTGGCATAAATCAGTTGATAAATACCAGCACAGACATGCCCTCTATTTGTGCAGGAAGGAATCAAGGCTCCTGGATTCTTAAGGTGTGTTGCAGAAAAGCTGGGTAGTCAGAGAGTTTAAGGTTCTGCTCCCAGTTTTCAAAATGTAGTGGGGTTCAGAGGATTACAGAAGAAAAATACAAAGGTTATGTCCAGGAACCAGGATTTGATTTCAGTTGCCCTTGCTAATAATGCCCAAGGGATCAGAAAATGGCCCTGCTAAAATAGGATTAGTTTATTAACTCATTAACAAAGACAGTAAAATGCCAAAAAAGGAGATGACACCCCTTTCGTTGCTTTGAAAAGGGATGGGAGACTGTTTTCTTTTCCCTCCAGTAGGGAGGGAGCAGCCCCCCCTTCCCCAACCTGGGCACCAGGGTCTCACCCCAACACATCACATTAAGGGGGTCCAGAGATGGGTTACCAGGGTTCACAGCCACGTAGCAAAGCACAGTTGTACAGCAAGTCTACAGGGGCACCCTGGAGTTGGTACCCCTGAATCCTGTGCTCCCCTCAACATTCCAAAGGGGGAGCTGGGTACAGTCCCAAATCATCTCCTGGTGAAGCAGCGACCTGAAAGAAGAAGGGATCACATGAAGATGTACCTGCTGGTGTCTGGGAGGCCTTGACCACAGCTCAGTTATCTATGGTTTCTTGTACATTAATTTATAGCCACATTTCATCACTGAAGACCAATATGTTATAAAACACAGATGTATCATAAACAGCTTTTTTCTCTTGCCACAAAGGATTATTGGCCCAGGAGAAGAGCTGTGGCTTAACGCCCTCTGGAACATCAAACTCTCTGAGGTAAGATCAGTCCCCAACTTAGCCTTCCAGAAGGGCCTTAAAACCTGGCCCTGCGGATTGGTGTGAGGCCGATAGGAGCATTCCAGACTCAAGGTGGATAGTGGACAGAGAGATTCCAGCTCCAGCCTGTATTTTGCCTCCTTCCTTAGCTACCTTTCTTAATTTTAATATTAATATCTATCATTTTAATATTTTTTAATGTTTTATACTATTTTTATTTGTTTTAAGCCCCCAAAGAGTCACCAGAGGGCAAGATGGACAGCATATAAATTTAATAAATAAATAAGCCCATGGGGATACCAGGGCATCTGCTGATCTTTTTGCATAGGGCTGCTGTTTATCCCACTTGTTTCAAGAGTGAAATCAGCAAATTGATTCTTCCAAGGCAGAGGGCTCTAGAGGCAGAGGGCTCTAGGAACGGTGCCTTGCTTAAAAAAAACCCTCAGATTTACAAATAATGTCATGATCAGGGGATGGGACTCATAGGTTACCTCCCAGGTTGAAAGATTTTCTGAGGGAGGGAGCTAAATTAGCCACCCTTGAAGATGAACAGCTATACCTGCCACTGACCTGAACAGGCTCTCAGGGCCCTTGATAGGCAGGCTGGAATCGTGCAGTTTCTTCAAATATCAGTTCTTTCAGCTTCTCTTTGGGCAAGTCATCCAGCTCCATGTCGAACCTGAACGGTTCCTCAGCAACTGGCTAGTGTGGGGTAAAGAGAGAGAGAAAAAACAATGTAGAAATTCTGCTTCCCAGTCACATTAAGGCCATGACTTTCTGCCCCCTTCTCCAGTCATCCTTTTAAAACAGGGGTCTTCAAACTTTGCCCTTTTATGACTTGTGGACTTCAACTCCCAGAATTCCTCAGGCAGGCACGCTGGCTGAGGAATTCTGGGAATTGAAGTCCACAAGTCATAAAAGGGCCAAGTTTGAAGACCCGTTTTAAAAAAATGACCCTCTTCCAAGAAAACAACCCGCACCTCATCTGAGGGGTCGTAGTACTGCTCGAGGTAAGGGTGTGCCAAAGACTCCTCCACTGTGATACGCTTATTGGGGTTAAAGGTCAACATTTTATCCAGCAGGTCCAGAGCTGAAAGGGATAAAAAAAGTGAAAGGATGCAGGATCAGTTGCTGGACAACACATGGCAACAAGATTCCATTTTGTTTAGGAAAGGGATGGTTGCAATGCACCCCCCAGTGGTAGCAGAGAGCAATGCAGGAAACATTTGGTTTCTGAGCAGATGGTCTGGAGACTGAGTGGGAGGGCTCGTCCTCCCCATAAGAAAAGCCCTGCTGATTCAGACCAGGGATCTGGGCCAGCACCCTCTGTAAAGCCCACAACTCTCCCACAAAACAAAAGCAGAGTGCTTCCGAAGTGGATGACAGCCTGTGTTTTTCAAACTTGGCAACTTAAAACATGTGGACTTCAACTCCCAGAATTCCCTAGCCAACATGCTGGGAGTTGGTCCAGGCATCTTAAAGATGCCAAGACTGAAAAAACATTGATTTAAACAGTGGCCACCCCTATGAGGAAAAACATAGCCATCACAGTTACTATAAATTATGTTTTATTTGCTTTCAAAATGATTGACGTTACTGACCAATACTTCTCATCTCTTCTTATGTGGCCAGAAATCTCATATAAATTATAATTTTATATGAAACAGGTCTTCCATGTCTTTGTTAAAAATCTTTGTTGCTAATTTAATCTACTATCTGCAAATCAGAGCACCGTGTCAAAAAAATCAATTCACCTTAATTCAAAGATCATCTTCCTCAACTGACTTTTCTTCCTCAAGAACTCCAATCTTTTCCTAGTCCCCCACCCTTAACCAATTTTGTCTTCTCCAGCTGTTAATTCAATTTTTGAAATGAAACAATCCAGAACTAAAAGGTAGTGCAAGCCTATCTAGAAATATTCTTACATGTGGCAAATACTGACATTTTTCTCTTTAATCCTTTTTTATAATTTGAAGTTTTTCATTACTATAGCACCCTGAATTCATATGTACAATGATTATATCTCTAATAGAAGATAAAGTTAACTTTCCTGGTTATTCAGAGTCTATTCAGATCCTTAAGTCTATTTATCTTAACTCTTATTTAGGAAATAAATAAGTCTAGCAGGATGTTTGTACCAATGTTTTCCACTTTGTACTAATGGTGCTGCCTCATGTCTGCCTGGGAAAGACATTTACATAAAAGCTGGATTAACAAATGATGGCCAGAACAGACAATAAAAGACAAAGAGGCTTTGAAAACTGATGTTTGTTGGAAAGAAATGATTTCAGGAAAGACATACAGAATTGGGCAACAGAAATTGGGTGAATAACATGAAAGTAAGTTTCTATACACCAGTGTTATTTACCACCTATAATTTCTTGTATTTTTTTTCCTCTAAAAAGATAACATAAACAGGAGACCTTGTATTGAAGCTTTGTGTGTGTGTGTGTGTGTGTGTGTGTGTGTGAGAGAGAGAGAGAGAGAGAGGGAGGGAGGGAGAGAGAGAGAGAGAGGGGGGGGAGAGATATTCTGGAGATGTTTAATGGACTAAGACCCCACCTCCTCCCCTTGTGCATCTTGCTCCCTTCCTTGCCATCTGGTGAATTTTAAATCAATTGTAATGTTAATATTTAGAGTTATCTTGTTTTTTTTATGATTCTAAGCCGCCTTGAGTCACTTCTAGGCAAGATAAGCAATGTATAAGTTTAATAAATAAATAAAACATACTGTCTAATATGTAATAATGTTACAATATATCATATAATAGTATAATGTAAGTAAGGTTGAACGTCAGGGCACTCCTAGTCTACTTAGAATCCCCTTCTATCGCCAAAGCAAAATCATTTGATTTCTGAGGTTTAAATGCAACATTTTGTCCATAAAAAGGAACCAAACTTTTGGACCTCTTCCAGTAACATTACTTCACCACCACCGCATACCCTGCATCCTTCAACCACAAAAAAATTGCCTGCTTCTGTTACAGATTAAGCTGCTCTGGGAACCAGCTGTATTTGAAAAACTACACATCAATGTCATACAAGAGAACTTCTATTTGCTTTTAGAATTAGTTTAAGGTACTTTGCATATTTTTCTCTCGCCCCTTCAGCATGTATCTTCCACTGAAAGCTGGGAATGATGCTGACTGTAGTATACACATTTAAACATTATGTATTGAGGAAGGCTGATCTAGAATGCGTATTTGCGAATTGTGAGGTACAACTTAAAAGAGAAAGGAAGTCAGCCTTCCTGCCCTGAGTTATAGAGAATGCACATTTCAGCACAGGCTGCTTAAATGATAGAATTCTGTTATCTTGCTAATCCTTATTGGAACCTAACAGCCTAAATCTGGGGCGGGGAACAATGGCCCTTTTATGACTTGTGGACTTCAACTCCCAGAATTCCTGAGCCAGCCATGATGAAATTCCTGGCCTAAATGAAAGAAGACATGGGGCCATTCTGCCTATACTGTACCATGTGTGCTGTTTTAGGCAACTAAATTTCCACACCATTCAGTTTTTGCATAAAGATCTCTAACTACATTTAAAAGGACAGCCAGTTTCTAAATGACAAAGTGTACAAATAGTCTTCGCCCAAACTGGGCCCTACTAGTGGATGGATGGCTAGGTGAAAGTTTTACATAAAGTTTTAAATAAAGTAACAGTGGCAAGTTTGTTAATAGATCATACAGATGGGCTCCTCCATATCTAAAGTGTGCAATTAAAAAAAAACTGATGTCAGAACATTGGTTTTGATGGAACATTAACAGTGCCTACCAAGCTACAAAAGGCTGAAGAATTCTGGCCTATCAGCCAGTGTCTGATGATTGATTTATCAACAAAGAGTCAAACATGGCAAACAAAGGATGAAGCTGTGCATTTTCAGCCTTCTTTCTCCCTTACCTTTGGGATCGGCCTTTGGGAACAGTTTAGCCCAAGGAACTTTGGGCTTTTGAGGCAATGACTGGAGATAATTGCGAGCCTTCGTGTTGATGATGCAGTTCAGGTCATCCTGAGATGGGGAACCCAAAATACCTGTAGAGATGGGTGGAGAGAGAGAGAGCCATTGCATATCTAGGATACTGCAAGCCCTAGAGGAGAAACGGGCATTAAAGTTATAATGGGGAGGCCTTATGCAACAGGAGAAAGGTAGAATCTGTTACACAACTGATTCAAGAGGCTGCTCAGAACAAGTCTTTTACTAGGCTACCCCGTCAAAGGCTTTGCTCAGTTGCCTTCCCTCTTACCCAGGATGTGGTTCAGCTGGTCCAGATAGTGCTTGCCAGGAAAGATAGGTCGATTTGACAGCATCTCAGCCAAGATGCAACCCACTGACCATATATCAATGGACTTAGTGTAGCCCTGGGAAGGGGGAGAAGACACAGAAATAGAAGCTGAGGATTTCTGACTGATCCCACTCTGCTCTCAACTGCTATTAGGCCATGCATAGTCATCCTTTTATTGACATGGATGTGTTTCCTTCCTAGTAAATAAACTTTTCAGTTTAATGTAAGAGAGACATCTTAAACTGTGGACCCAGCAAACATTTTCAGGAAAACCTCAGCTTCTGCAGCCTAGCCTATGTGTCAGTCTTCCTCATCCTTCAGTTAGGCCTCTGTGTGGGATAGGTATGCTAGAATTGCCATGGTAATTTGTACAAGTGAAAGAAAATATAAGACATGTGATATTGTGGTTCCACTGCACATTGAAACTTTATAAATATCCATTTACCAGGATGATCTGGTTTTGGAATTGTGCTACAACTTAATCATGTTGCCTTTATGGCTACGTAAGGTGTTACCTTTTCTTTTTTTGAGAAGCTGGGAAACTTCACGCTCAACTAAATTGGAGGTATAACAAATGCGCCTTTTAGGTGTACTGTTCTATTCATTTTGCTTAACTTACCTTGGAATTAAGCATGATTTCAGGAGCTCGATACCAGCGAGTGGCAACATACTCTGTTAAGAATCCTGTGTGATCGTGGTCTGGATCAGCAATTCGGGCTAAGCCAAAATCACAGATCTGTAAGAAGAGAGAGAACCATGGAGTGGCAACCCCCAAATAAATGGAGAATTAATTGCACTGCAGAATGAAGCAGGGAAGAGATTGTTGGCAAGTGCAGAAGGCCTAGCAAAAGATTTAGAATGCCACCTTCAGGTCACATGTGGTGTTGATGAGAAGATTGCTGGGCTTCAAATCCCTATGAAGCACATTGGCAGAGTGAATGTATTTCAGCCCTCGAAGAATCTGATAGAGAAAGTAGCAGATATGGTCGTTGCTGAGCTGCTGGGTCTTCAGAAGCTTATAGAGATCCGTCTCCATCAAATCCTGAACTATATATCTGAAAAAAAGACAAATAATACCCCTCTCCACAAGGAAAGGGTAAGGAAGGGAAGCTGTCAAGGAAAGTAACTTCCTGCAAAGAAGGCAGCTTCTCTACAAGTGGTTAAATAAATTATAACAGTGGCCACAAATTGAGTTTGCTTTTAATAGCTGAATTAAAACCAGAAAGAATAACTGAAGCCAGATTCACACCATGTTCAATTCATCTCCTGTATAAAGTAGATCATCATCACTTTACTAGCTGCTATATAAAAATAAAGGGATGTGACTAAAACAGCATTCTTAATTTTAGAGGACATAAGAAAAGAAGAGACAACCGTTTCATAAGTCCAATTATCAAGAAAGCAATACCTGGAGCCATGCCAGGAGGCAAATGGAAGCCAGCCCAGATGCTGGCATAATCATACCCTATTTTACATCATTATATTCAGAAGGAGCTAAAGCTTCTAAGCAGTGCATTTCATTAAAAATGGACCAGAATAAGATTGAATAGATTATTATAGAACATTTTCTCTGTGCATACACCTTTCTCCAAACAGATCTCCTTCCACACATGAAAAGACACAAGGATACACATCACGCATCTGATCAATGGTAGGTGCACGAAGAATGTCATTAATGCCAATGACATTTTCATGCTTGAAACGCAGAAGTATCTTGATCTCTCGCAGTGTGCGCTGGCAGTATGTCTGGTGCTCAAAAGGACTGATCTTTTTGATCGCAGCTCGGATCTTGTTGATGTGATCATACGCCGAGCTGTTCAGAAACAAAGGAAAATGCATACCGGAGTCCTCAATATATTTTTACTTATTTTTACTTAATTTCTACAGCTGCCCATCTCAGACAAGTGACTCTACAATCTTTTACTATCAAAACTGATAAATCATTTCGCTCTCCAATAGAGGAGGATCCCTCTAGAAATTCACAACAACAAGAAACATTCTATACACAAGATAATCCACCAGAAAGTTTGAATGTTTTTTAATTTTGGACTTCAACAAAAGAGCAAAGGAAGGAATGAGAAAACACTAACAACACATTATACCAACGTGGGACAACTATTATGATCTGAGAAAGAGCTGGCTGTTGCCAAGGCTACAGAACAGAAGAGAAACCTCTGAGATCTCAACAGCAGATAGGTTTTGCAAATCTAGAAAACTGGGTTATTTGATAAGTATATCATGCAAATACAATTATCACCATCACCATCAAATACACATTCTACCACAGAAACACTTGGGAATGTATGTGTGTTGCACTGATTAATACAAACTACATTAGTTCCAAACCTACACAGATCAGATTATGAGCAATAAAAAATGGACTATTACAGAATATGGAAAGTCTGATACGAGACTCAAGTTACTGGTGTTAAATGAATGGCTGCTTGGAATATCATCGCAGCAACAGTGCAGCGCTCAAGACAGCCCTGCTTACTATAGCCTAGCTTCAATGTAAACCAAATGCTGAACAGAGCATAGAAGCCAGCAGGTATTATAATTAGATCAATTAGTATCTATATGACACTTAGCATAGTTGGTGAAAATAGATCTGCCCTGAAGGGATAGTGATCTAAACAGGCCAGACGCTGGTTGAGGTTGACACCTGGATGGGGGCTGTGTAGCTTAATAACTATAATGCATAAAGATTTATTGGAGAGATAACAGGCTTGCCAACACTTCAAAGAAATGCTCGGGGTGGGGTGGGGCTCTGTGATTTATGGAACTAAATGAAGTTCATCAGGCTGTTTTACTGAACCTGCTGCACCCACAGAGAAAAGGAAAGTGTTAACCTTCGCGTTTTTTTTTTTTTTTGCATCTCGACACTGACAAGTACAAAAAGTATACCAGTTACTGGTAATAAGCCAACTTCCGGCTGCAAGGCACCCCTAAACCTTTCACAGGAAATCTGCAAATATTGGCACAGGAAGATAACAGCCTGCGAAGGCTGGTTTCGGGGAGGCGCTCGGAATACAATGACTTGGCAGGGCTGGCTGCGTCGACTGTTTGGGTTTTAGAAGCCTCTGCAACGCGCCCTGCAACGGAATGGAGCAAGAGCCCGGGTGCAGAAGGAAAAGGCTCGGCGGGCAGGGACCCTTAAGGGAGTTGGGGCGCGGGGGGAGGGGAAAGAAAGGAAGTTCCAGATCAAGAAAAATAACATGCACCCTTGCAGGACTTTTCGGTAACTAAGAAACAACATGGCGGAAGCTTTTAAAAGAGGGTACGGTGGCCGCGCGAAGCCAGTTTGTAGGAAGAGGCACGCCAAACCAATCTCGGACGTTTCGCCCAGGTATGGCTCCCGTTCAGGGCCAATCTGCAGGGCTCGCGCTCGCTTACCAGACCATGCCGTACGCCCCCTCGCCGATGTACTGCAGGTCCGTATAACGTGGTCCCACGTCAAATGCCTGCCCTTTTACTGTCTCCACTCCCAGCCTTGGCACTCCAGGCACCGGCACAGCTCCCGCCCCACCCGGGGCCGCTGTCGCCGCCGCTGCAGCCATGGCTGATCTAATCAAGAAGCTCCCGCAGCCGCTCCTATCCCCGCTTTACCCGGAACCGACACCGCCCGACAGCACCGTGCATGCGCTCGTTGAAGAAACAGCAAGAAAAGCACTGCCCATGCGCTCCTCGGGAGCTGCGGCTGGAGCTGCTTCAAACAGCGCATGCGTCCGTGTTACCTACTGGAGCTGTGCGGGCCGCGGCGCATCTGGATTGGGTAGAAATGTCAGGCGCCCAACCCGGAAGCGCCGCGCCCAAAACATTCCACACCACGATGAGGTCCCACCCTCGTGCTCGCGCGCGCTTGACTCCCATTGGGCCCCGCCTTTTGGCTCAGCGCGCCTCCAATCCTGTTCTTGACGCTGCGCATCTGCATTATAAGAGCTTTTAAGAGATGCTTTCCCTCCGTCCAAATCCTGGGTTCGAATCCCGCAATGGGAATGGAAAGTGGGTGCACGGCACGAGTTCCCTGATTAACTTAGCCACGGTCCACTTAAGCCAGGTTTCTGATTTCGCAAGACCCACTGAACCAGGCGCTAAGTGCTAGAACTATGCAACGATCCAAGTTGGAAAACAAAACGACGATTCGGGAGTGACGCCTGTCGCACCTGTTGACTGCTCCTTCCATCAAACGTTTGATGGAAGGAGTTGAAGCAGGTTCGCCTTTCTACATCTTGAATCCGGATCGCTGCAAAGTCCTGATAAATATGTTGCCTGGCTTTGCAAGTTTTTTTTAGGTTCCATCAAGGAAAAGCGAAGAGGCAATGCTGGGTGCTATAGTAAGCCACAAACTAGACCACTACTTTAACTTAGAGTGGAAAATCTGCTTCCATCTTTTCATTGCAGATTGCTGACATCTACAATGCCATTCCTACCTTTCGAGGGGGAAACCCCTGAAGACCACAGTGCTGCAATCGGTAAAATTACCCTACATCCTCCCCCCCCCAAAGAAAGCATCCTATAGCAGGGCTTTTCAACCTTTTCACCGACTGTACCACATTTAAGATATGGCAATATTCGAGTATCACCTAGCAAGGTGTCAAAAACTTGATGACCAAAAAAAAAAAAACCTGTTCAAAGTTGCAATTGCACTGAAATGACTTATGACCATTTTTCATACTTATGACCATTGCAGCATGCTCAGGGTCATGTGATTTATATTTGGATGCTTGGCAACTGATTCATATTTATGATGGTCACAGTGTTCCAGGGTCATGTGATCCCCTTTTGCAACCTTTTGACAAGCAAATCAATGGCAGGGCTGCTGGTGGCCAAGTGCTAAGGCGGGACTCCCTCCCTCCCATTCCCATCTCCTTCTGAAGGAAGAATTTGACCCCCCCCCCCATATTTTCTCTCTACCATTTATTCATCAAACAAGGGAAAACCTCCAGAGACAGGAAAGACAAGCTGCTGACTGAACTAGCTTAAAAAGGCACATTCCCCTTTAAGAATTAGCTACTGGCTAGAAAAAAAAAGTTAAGGAGCTGGCAGCCAGCACTTAAGAAAAGAAAATGTAGTAAGTACTGCCTAAGGCAGCCTCACCAAATGGCTCCATTCATAAGTAAAGGAATGTTATAGGCAAAATCCATTCAGGAGAAAAATACTTCAAAATACCTTGCAGCAAAACTTACAGCTAACAATAGCAGAGCAATAGAAGCTAACAGGAGACATCAGCCATCAGCCAAATAGAAATTGCCAAACACTCCTTAAGAACACAAAGCCCTCATTGCACAAACCCCAGAACTTCAAAGTCACAAAAGCACATAAGAATCCTTCCACTCTCCATCTCCCTCCCTGTCTCACCTCCAGCTGATGCTACCTTTCTTCATTCCTCATGGAGGGCAACCCCTTCCCTGCTGCATTTCTTGCCTGTTTGTTGCTGCCAGCACAGGTGGCTGCCACAGAAGTTGTAGATCGGCTCATGGCCGGCCTGCTTGATCTCCTCTCCTCTCCCACCCCCACCCTCCTCCTTCCCCTTCAGTGCAGCTAGAGCCACCTCCACCTTCACCCAGGGCTGCCTCTTTTTTTTCTCTCTCTCCCTCTCCCACCCAAACTGCCTCCTTTTATAGCCTCTCCTGTCTCCACCCCCCTCCTCCTCCTTTCTCATGGGGGAGGGTGAGCCAGAAATGAGCCTGGGGCCTTTGCCTCACCCCAGCCACTCTGTAGCTCCGGAGGACTCTCTCACAGTAAGTCCTTGCCTGCGCTGGCTCTTTCCATCCCCCACTACACTTGGCTAGGCAGGGCTGTGTACCACCTGCCACTGGTTAATGTACCACAAGTGGTACGCATACCACCGGTTGAAAAGCCCTGACCTAGCTGCACCAGCCAAAAGTCAGAGAACAGCTAAGCATAAAGAACCACCATGGTGAATCCGGGTGAGACCTTTCCTCCCTCTCTTCGTCCTAACTACTTTCCTGTAAAATGTCTTTGACTACTTCCCTGTCTTAAGAGAGCAGTGTCTGTCTATTTGGGAAAAAGAGCTTAAAAGAAATAAAATAGTTAATTTTTTATTGAATAATTCTTTTGGATACCTAGGGGTCCTGAAAAAAAAAAGAAACACTATTATTACTCTATTTATTATGTTGGAGATACCTGTTTTTTCTCTTTCTATTTCTCTAATGAAATAAAGTTTTATTAACTTGGAAAAAAGATTTTACAGTCCACTGAGGACATCTTGTGGTGAAAAGTGTCATTGCAATTGTATTTCCTTTTGCTATTTGAAGATGGACTTGACCTTCAAATGATAACAAAAGGGAAAAGATAAAGGACTTGGAACAGCTGGGTGGTGAATTTGCCTACTAGAATTTTGGAGGTGGATATTTGTTGACTTTTTCTAAATACAGCCTCCATTAAAAGATTAAAAGACTATTTCACCACTGAAATGGAGGAATCTTACCCACAGCTTGATTATGAACTTATACTGGAAAAAATCTTGGAAACTACGGAGTATATGAAAACTTATATGAAATCTTGGAGAAAAATCAAAGATGATATTTTAGAACCACAAACTGACTCTCAAATAATGGATCAAGCTATAGGCCAAAGAATAACAGAGGAAGTACAGAGTAATCCCAAAGAGGCCTCTACTCAACAAGATATACAACGTAAAGAGACAGAGGAATTATACTTACAATTTAATTGTGAATTTACACCGGGAGAAACCGTGGAAACTACTGAGCAAATCAATTTTACACAATCCTATATGCAATCTATGGAGAACTTTGATGATCAAAGAATAATCTTAACTGAGTTACCTGAACTGCCAAAAACAACAGAGTTTGACATCCAGCCACCAGCCACTGAAAATTGTGATAACATGGACAATCAACTAGTAATTACAACATGGAATAAAATTGATTATACCATCCAGATGACATTGGAAGAAAGGGAAGAGAACTTTGACCAGTCTGAAGTATCGAGAAATACTTCTATTCAAATGTTGAGGTTTGATGACGTAGAAGCCTTACTATGGAAACCGGTTTGGCACAGAAAGAAAGCTAGAGTTAGGTTTAAAAATGTGGTTTAAAATTTCACTTAATGGGAGACTTTAGAGACTTTGACTGATCTAATAATAAACGGAGTACGTGAATTTTGTAAAAGGATACTTCCCATAATAATACCTTGTATTAGAGATAAGTATTTGGAGGGGTAAATTTCATTTAATGGGTTAAAAAGACTTTTTATAGATAGATTGATAGAATATATATTTAAAATAGATAGAAATGTATTTTTTGGACTGATATTTTTATTTCAAGTAAGACAATTATTTTGTAATGGAGGGAGAAGAAGAGGTATTTGTGACCGAAGAAATAGTATTAATAAATGATTTATTAGATTAAGAAATAGGTTATATGTGAAAAATATAAGAATGTTGTTGTTGGAATAATAGATTTATCTTAGATAGAATTATTATGTTAGAGAAAAGGGAAATGAGGGATACCCAAAGTGTTAATAATATGTTTATTTAAGCTTAATTGGAATATGGTAACTGTAAATTAGTAAAGCTTAAAAACAGGACTTGGGTTTTTATAACTAAAATGTGATTGATGATTGATTGAACTCTATTTAGAAATGTATTAATTTGAATATGTAATATATGTGGGAAATAGAGAGGGAACTTCTAATGAACTAACCTGAGCTATATATGTATGATTTTGCCTTTGAACAATTGATATCCCCATCACCACGTTGTTTCTTAAGCACTTTGATGTAAAAATGAAAAAACCAATAAAATTTCTTATATAAAAAAAATTAGATAACAGACTGAGAGGTCAAATTTCTTGAGATTTAGCTCTGTGCCTTTTCCAGGCTGAGTGAAAATTGTCCATGAGGCTCAACCAGGCCAAATTTCCTCAGTAAAGACTAGTTTATCTTGCAATCTAAGGGAGGGATTTGGCTTAACATCTATACTTAGCCATAAAAAACTATTGGGTACTCTAGATCTAGTCACTGGCTGGTTCACACATTGTGTGAAAGTGTGAGATTGTGGTTTAGCTTACTGTAGATATCACTTAATGTCTTTGCATGTGTTGACACCAACTGATTGTGATTTACCCAATAAACCTTGATTAAATCACAATGGCTTAACATAGTGCATAAACTGAGCTGCAAGCAACTCTTCAAACCCTTTTTCTTGTAGTTGTATTTATGTGAAACTTAATCGAATGTAATAGTGGACCTGGTCTTTTATTTAGGAGTGCAGGTTCTGCTCCACCATTGAAAGAACCATACTTGGCTTAAAACATATTGTGTACTTTTGGCTTAATGTAGTGTGAAACACCACATCTTTTTCAAGGATTGCTGTAAGAATCAAGGGGGAAATGGGTGTATGCAGCCTGTATCCTACTTTGAGGTCCTTGAAATACAGAATGATTAAAAAAAAAAGTTATAGGCTCCATTGATATGAACTATTGTGAACAGTGGATAGAAAGCCTGTCAAATGCAGTAAGCTGGAAATTTTTAAAAGATAAAAGTTAAACATCATAAACATAAAAATGCTTAATTTTATACAAAGTGGTGATAATGAAATTCTTCTAACTTTAATGTATTAAATGAATTTTAGTATTTAGTGCTAGGAGTGTTCTTCATTCAAACTGATTCCAATGACAAATATTTTTCACTTTGACAGCATGATTTGAAATAGAATCTAATACAGCACATGAGAGGCAGTTTGGTGTAGTGGCTAAGGCATCAGGCTAGAAACAGGAGACTGAGTTCTAGTCCTGCCTTGGGCACAAAGCCAGCTGGGTGACTTTGAGCCAGTCACTTTCTCTCAGCTCTAGGAAGGAAGCAATGGCAAACGGCTTCTGGCAAACCTGGCCAAGAAATCTACAGGGCAGTCTCCAAGAATTGGGCCACTGTTAAGTGGGAAAAAATAATACCGTAAATTCAACCGTAGTTGAATTTAAAATGTTTTTTTCTTTCTCTCTCTACTCATCATTCACATGATTGCTTAGCAGAAAAATGCAAGCCAGATGTCACACAGAAGGTACCAATTGTCTTGATGTGATGTCTGTGGTTGAAAGTGATCTCCATACTAAACATGCAGCTTTCTGCCTTTCTTCTCCTAAGTAAGACTTCCCAGCAAATGTGAACTGGATTGCAATGATTGTACTTGCAGTTTTCAAACAGTGTACAGTTGGTCTGTGGTTTGTGCTGCCAAGCACTGAAGAAGGTGATTCATCAACAGGCTCAAACTCAACCCCGACAAGACGGAGTGGCTATGGGTTCTGCCTCCCAAAGATATTTCAATCTATCCGTCCATTAGCCTGGGGGGGGAGCTTTTGACCCCCTCGGAGAAGGTCCGCAACTTGGGCGTCCTCCTCGATCCACAGCTAAATTTGGAACATCATCTTTCGGCTGTGGCGAGGAGGACATTTGCCCAGGTTCGCCTGGTGCACCAGTTGCGGCCCTATTTGGACCGGGAGTCTCTTCTCACAGTCACTCATGCCCTTATCACCTCGAGGTTCGACTACTGCAATGCTCTCTACATGGGGCTACCTTTGAAAAATGTTCGGAGACTTCAGGTAATGCAGAATGCAGCCGCGCGAGCAGTGTTGGGCTTGCCTAGAAATGCCCACATTTCGGCATCACTCCGCGAGCTGCATTGGCTGCCAATTGGTCTCCGAACCCAATTCAAAGTGTTGGTTATGACCTATAAAGCCCTACATGGCATCGGACCAGGTTATTTACGGGACCGTCTGCTGCCTCATGAATCCCAGCGGCCGGTTAGGGCCCACAGAGTCGGCCTTCTCCAGGTCCCGTCAGCCAGACAGTGTCGCCTGGCGGGGCCTAGGGGAAGAGCCTTCTCTGTTGCGGCCCCGGCCCTCTGGAACCAACTTCCCCCGGAGATCCGTGTCGCCCCCACCCTCTCCGCCTTTCGTAAATTGCTTAAAACATACTTTTGCCGGCAGGCCTGGGGCAGCTAACACCTTGCCCCTAGCCAGTGTATGTTTGTGTGTATGTTTGTGGAATGATTGGTTTCTTTTTTAACTTAAGGGTTTTTATATTTATGTATTTTATTGTAATTTCTATCATGTTGTGAGCCGCCCTGAGTTCTCCGGAATAGGGCGGCATAGAAATTAAATAAATAATAATAATAAATAATAATAATCTGGAATGATTGTCTGTGTTCCTGTTTCTCAAGGCTGAACTTAAAGAAAGCAAGGAAGATATTCCCCTTGGCAATCTGAATCTAATGCCAGGAAAGATGAAGATGATTCAGATATTGTTCAGTCCTGGAATTATATTTCCAGACCCAGGAAAATTGCTTTGCCTTCCACCTTAAAATCTTAGTTCTGTCTGAGGTTCCCAAGCTGTCATTTCTCCCACCAATAACATCAGCGATTGTGCTGTTTAAATTTCCTTTGCAGGTAAGTACTGTGTTTATTCGCTTTCACTGTAAAACTATTTTCCTGTTACTCTACTTCAATGCCTTCAATGGTTCCCAATGATTCTGGGTGCTGTTTATGACCTGGTTGAATAACTCAGTCCTGCCTCTTCTTGTAGGTCAGGATGATCAACCCATGGGCTGCAGCCTTCCCCTGCCTGCCCCATTTGTGCATCCCAAAATATGACAGCAAATCCTTTCAATACTGCAATTTCAGTTCTTTGAAGAGAAAGTGTCAAAATGCAGGCAGTAAGCCACCCCTATTTAGACTTTAAGTCTTCCCCACAGCCATATAAAAGCAGGTTGAAAAGATAAGCCCTACCCACTCTGATGATGTCACTGACCATACACCCCACACATTTAAATAAAAAAAATAAAAAATACAGTAAACGCTGATATCCCGCCTGCCATGACCTCTCCTTTGAAATCTCCACAGGGTCTTTTTTTCAATTCCTTCCACAATCTGAGATGGAGAACATGGCTAGAACATTAAGGACAAGAAAATGCAGGTTAGATGTGGCTACTTGTATTGAAAATGTGTTCTGCATTGAAGCCTACTAGAATCACATTTGGGCAACACATGAGTGCTTAAACCCATTAAACATCTAGAGCAGGGGTGTCAAACTGCTGGCCCATGGGCCGGATGCATCATGCCAAAACCACGCCCACCCCAGCTCTGGCAATGGGAAAAAAGTCGCGATACGTCACGACACATCACATGACATGGCGAGTTTGACACCCCTGATCTAGAGGCTATATCTATATATGTTAAGTTTGAGGAGAGGTTGTGACATACAACCTGCTTGTTTATGATTCAGCATATTCTGCAGATTCAATAAATAGGTTAATTCAGAATGAGATGAATTTTGGGGGGGGGGGGGAAAGCCAGCTTTCCTGTTTTCTTAATGTCAGGAAAGTAGTACAGGTGGTCCTCAACTTACGAGCACAATTGGTGCCAGAATTTCGGTGCTAAGCATGATAGTTGTTAAATGAGTCACACTGAAATTTATGGCTTTTTTGCCACAGTTGTTGATCATTGTAGTTATTGAGGGAATCATGCAGTTGTTAAACAAATCCAGCTCCCCCCCTTGACTTCGTTTGTTGGAAGCTGGCTGGGAAAGTTGCAAATTATGATCGCAGGACCCCAGGTTGCTGCAACCATCAAAAATACATGCCTGTTTATCAAGCGCCTGACTTTTGACTATGGGAATGTGGGGGTGCTGTGACAGTTATAAGTACAGGCCGGTCATGAGTCACTTTTTTCAGTGTTGTTGTAAATTTGAATGGTTGCTAAATAAATAGTTGTTAAGTCAAGGACTACTATAGTAATAGTACCGTAATACCACAATCTCTCAGGTCCTTATTACTGTAATTAGCATAGCCTCTTTTTAAGATGGTGGGTTTCCTCTATAAACAGACACTCATACCCAAGTCCTCTTGTGGCTTGATCACTACATGTTCTGTTATGGGGCTGCCCTTGAAGTTTTAAACTGGTCCACAATGCAGTGGTGCAAACAGTGATGGGTATACCTCAGTGTGCCCATAAATATTAGCCTTTTGTGAAGCCTCCAAACTGGGTGACATTGTGGGGCAGTCCTGTTCACCTGAACGAGACAGCAACACATAAGAGAGCTAAAAATAGGTGCTGTTTAATGCTTTTGGGGGAGCTCAGTTTTGTAGCTGGTACTGTTTTCTGAAAGTGATGTGGCCCTGCTTATCAGGGAGGAAGAGAGGCAAATATTTGAAGTGGTGCCTCACACTACTGTAGTTACAGAGGTAAAATAGAACACCATAAGATTTTTCTGTAGCTAGTTAGAAAGTCTCTGGGCTCTGCAAGGCTCTTCTTCAAGCAGGAAAGAAAAGGCTGCTCCAGTCTGGAACTGTCCAAATGGAAAGCTGCACACAATTCTTTTAACAAGCAGTCATTTCCCCTCTCATTTGGGATCTCTCATGCCTGTACAGGATTTTGTGCAAATAAAGCAGCAATTCTGTGCCATCATCAGGTTGAAGGATGCTAAAGAAAGGAGGGGGGAGGGAAGGAAGAGAGGAAGTGAGAAAAAGTATGACAAGCAGAGGTGGTGCGCTTTCTGTGTGCTGGCCCTTTAAGAGATAGCCCTCCCAGTGCTGTTCCTGGGCGATGGCTTTTTAAAAGCCTGAGCGCTCTAGTCCTAATGCATTGTGTGGTACATCAGCTACAGAAGGTGCAGGTGAGTGCTCAGGATGTGGGTGTGTGTGTGTAACCAAATGGATTGGAGTGTGGATGGGGCTCTTGCTGACAGAGCTATGGGTTGCAAGGAGACTCTTGCACTGTTGATTTTGTCTTGGCTTTAGAACTTCGATGGGCAAAGCGCAGAGCCCTGTGAGGTAGGTCACAGGGGAGCACACTTCTGCATTAGAGTTCAGACAGCAGAAGCCCTTCCTCTGTGATTTAATTGGCACTTTGACTCATTTAGAATTGGGAAGACATTTTCTTTCCCACTCACATCAGCCAGCAGCCTTGGAAGTGGATGCCGTTTCATCATTTCATTTAGATGTCATACTCAAGACAGGAGCTTTCTCCCTCCTGATGACCAGCTGTCCTTGCTGGAAATGATGGGGGTGGGGGTTATAGTCCAGCACGTGGAAGACCTCAGAGAGTGGTGAAATAAAGCCTGGGGTTTGGCCAGAGAGATCTGCAGTCATTTTCCCCAATGGTGAAGCCAACTAACTAGTCTTTTGGAAATGTTTATTCCTCAAGATGGTTTGCTTCTTGGGATGGTTGTGAGAATAATATAAATTATCCCATATGCAATATCCTGAGCTCTATTGAAGGAAATGTGTGGATTTAAGGGTTTCATCCGTGTTATTTATTTATAATTCTGAGATCTGGTGGAGCTAATTTGTGAATTAACAACTGGGCTGCATACCGTACTCCTCTTGTGGGACCTTTGAGGTAGTTGTCCTGCATAGGACTTGAACGCAGCAGTTCCTCAGATTTACTGTATTCTGAAGAGCTCTCCTATTCTGTTGGGTGAGGTTTGGGCCTTGGAGGGTCTACTTGGACAGGAGGTGTGGTTTGCATGATGATCTTCTGCAGCTACATGACCTTAGAAGCTGCAACTTTAATCAGATCTTCTTGATCCCAGATGGATCTTTTGTGTGGGGTTGGTGCTGGGCTGAGATGCAGAGGCTGTAGCGTGGTGGGCAGGTGGTGAAATGGGGCTCAGGGCCATCACCGACTCACCTGGGCTCAAGGTTTCAAGAAGGAAATGGTGCTGGTGGTGGTAATTGCATGCTCCCAGTGATGACTGTGTGGGGCTAACGATGTGCTGTTTTGCAGGAACCATGAGCCGCAAAGTTGTGAGGTCCAGTAAGTTCCGTCATGTCTACGGACAACCGGTGAAGGCTGACCAATGCTATGATGACATCCGTGTTTCTCAAATGACATGGGATGGGAACTTTTGCTCTGTGAACCCCCAATTCTTAGCCATCGTCGTGGAGGCTAGTGGTGGAGGAGCCTTCCTGGTCCTGCCATTGTCTAAGGTGCCCTCCCCCACCTTCGTAACACCCCCCTCGCTTTGAGACAGCTTTCAAAGCTTTTTTGGTTTATCCCAGGTCTTCTTCCCAGCAGTGCTCAATGCAGTCTCTTGCCGAGGAATCCTATAGAAAACTGCAAATCTAACTTCTGGCCTCTTACCCGTCCTCTGCTTTTTTTGTGGTTTTCTGGGGACTTGCACAGCGTGCAAGAAGGGGCCAGGGATTGGTGGAACTGCTGATTTCTTTTTACCTTAAATGGTTAGGACCTGTTATGGAAATAAAATGAAAAAAAGAAAAAATGAAGAAGAGGAAGTGGCTTTGGGGGCAGCAGGAGGAAAAAGAACCGACATCGGTTGGCAATAATTAAAGTTCTCCTCTGTGCTTTCTCGTGACAATTCTAGTTTCACACTAAACTCCATTTCTTCAATAGTTGAACCCAAAACTCAGCAGTCCTGATTCTCACCCCTGTGGTCTAATCCATTCAAAAATGGAAGCTTGCAAGTTGGTTCCTCAAGAGCTCCCATGCTCTCTGACAAGCTGAGCTTTATATTTGGTAGCAGGGATTGGCTTCCTCTCCTGTGTAACTTCTCTTTCTCACAGTCTGATTGTATGCTTTAAGCATCTCCTTGGGAGGCCATAATAGCTACGTGAAACTTCCTCCAAATTTGATGACTACTGTTGTTATGAATTACTGTAGCCATTACATTTTCCCCCTTTCAGAATCAAAGTTTAGATGTAGATCAAGACAGTGGATTGCTTTTCCAGTCTTCCTTGGCAAGGATCTTATGCTTGCCCCTAGGATGTATCTCATGACTTCAGCATGACATGGAGAGGTTTCAGAGATGGCAAGCAATAAACAGTGTGGGAAAGGAGAGGAGGAGACTGTAGAAGACAGACAGCATGTAAACCAGGCTGGTGGCCATAAGATCTTCATTCTTTTCCCATTTGGCTAAGTAGCAGTAGATTCAACCCACTGGCCTAATGTTTTTTCCTGGATTCCATGTTTTGAATTCCAGCCCGATCAACTCTTGCTTCTTGGAGGCAATGGATGGGACGATCACAGAAGGAGAGGGAATGGGGAAATGGAAATCTTAAAATTCAAATTGTGGGAATTGCTGAAAGGATAGCAATTGGTTGCAAGATCCTCAAGTCTTGTTGCTCCAGGTGCTTAAGGGCTTTGCCAACCATTTTAAAAAAGAGTAAAAGCAAACTTTTTTTAAAAACACACACACAACTCCCCCTCCCAGCAGTGAGGCCTGCCTGCTTCCCACTCTCTTAAGAGAGATTGATGTTAACAGCATTTTCACAAGTGAAAAGTTGTGATTTTCTATGAAAATGATTCAGCATGTTAAGTGTCATATAAACTAAATAGATAAAAATAGAGTCAGCAGTAATGTCTGTAGATTCAGCTACGGTTAAAGGCACAGAAGCGGTGCCTTGGTAAAAGAAATTGGCAACCCTATTGTTATTTTTCCTGAATGCAGAAAGATGTGGGATTCTGGGAAGGGGGTGGGCTAGATGGCATCGTGGAAAGAAGGATCTATAAAGACGTGCCTGCGAAAGAGCTAATTAAAGAAGGAAAGTGGGTGGGCAGGACAGAAATTAAGAAAGAGATGGAAGGATCTTGGCAGTTATAACTGGAAGTAAAGGAGGAGGGTGCAAAAATCCAGATGCCTAGTAGCTATGGATGCTAAAGGTTTGGTCTGGCAATTAGTTTGCTGCATGATTTGTTCTGTTTTAAACTTTTAACATTTTATGAGAATTTCTCTTCCTGTTAAGAAGTTGTTGGGCAGCAACATGGTTAGGCCTCTACCTTGTTCCCTACCTGCTAAGGGTCTTCCTCTAGCCCCTGGGCCCCTTTGTTTCTCTCCCATTCACCCACCCTCTCCAAATGCAAGTGGGATAACTCAGTGCTGACCTTAGGTAAAGCTAAGGTAAAGATTTCCCTCCAGTGGTGATTCTTGGGGGATGGTGCTCATCTCTGTTTCCTAGCCGAGGGAGCCAGCATTCTCCAAAGATGCTTCCATGGTCGTGTGGCTGGCATTATATGTCGAGGCTCATGGAATGCTGTTATCTTCCCACCAGTGGTACCTATTTATCTACTTGCATTTGCATGCTTTCGAACTGCTAGGTTGGCAAGAGCAGGGGCAAGTAACGGGAGCTCACCCTGTCATGTGGTGCTTGGGTCTCAAACTGCCAACCTTCCAGTCGACAAGTCCAGAGTCTTAACCACTAGACCACCATGTACCCTTGCTGACCTTAGCACCCTCTAATTCTGAAGTCAGATCTCCTTCAGAGTGATTGATTTGATTAATGCTTCTCTGTGTTTTATTTTATAAACCAGAGTTTGGTGTACTTGGTGTGAAGCTACACTTTTTATCTCTCATCTGTTGATAAAGGCAATGGAGATTAAAGAGATTGGGACAGGATGACGCTGGTCAACTTGTACTTGCGATAGGCCTTTGAAGGCATTCTTTCAGTTATGGATGTTTGTCACAAGAAGGTTGGGGGAAATGAATGTGGTCGGCTTATTGCTTGCTCTCCCTGATCACCTATGCTGATATAATGAGCCCAGGAATAATTGGGTCTGCTGGTTCTCATCATATGGCTTCCCATGGGCCATGTTCTTGAAGCAGAATGTCCATTTCATGTAATACAGAAAAACAGAGCACAAACACTGGAAAGTAAGAGTTGCCACTTGAAATAAATCTCTGATGCATCAGAACAACTTTCATTCTCTCCCTCTCCTCCTATTTTTGCAGACTGGTCGCCTGGATAAGGCCCACCCTGTGGTCTCAGGGCATACAGCTCCTGTATTAGACATAGAGTGGTCCCCCCACAACGACCATGTTATTGCCAGCTCATCTGAGGACTGCAGTGTTATGGTAAGTGGTTAAATAAATAAAAGGGAGAAGGAGAGGGAAGGGACTGACTTCAGGGCACCATTGAGCAGTTTGCCTGGACACCACAAAACCAGTGGCACTTGATGTTCTTGAGGACATCACTGGTCTCAACCTTGCCTTGTTGCTTACAAGAACATTTTTTTGTGCACAGATTTTTTAAAAGTAGGCTACTAGGGATTGGGACTAAACTCTTGTCATCCTGGGCCACCACCTTTTTGACTTGGGCTTATTAGAATTGTGCTCCAATGCATTTGGAGAACATTGAGTTTGTTAGCCCTCATCCAACCTGCCATCTTAATTTTTTTCAGTAGTAGCTCCCCATAATAAACCCACCCCCTCTGAGGCTTACAACTGGTAGATAATAATTCTTGCTGGAATTGTTTGCCCTCAGAAAAATCAGGAGTGAGCAGAAAAAGGGAAGAAAAGAGAAGTGACAAGCTGAACATCCCATTCTGGGAGATAAAGAGGAGTCTGAGAGGGTAAAGAGCAGGGAATTGTGGGGAAAACAAATGTCCTGTAGACAAGGACACTTAAAGAAGTGTCAATTGAAGGGAAACTTTATCCAAATGGGGAATTTGGATGGTAGACAAGCAAGGTTATCTAAGGATCTTTTACTATCTCCAAGCAATATGCCTCACAGTTTGCCTCCTGTGCTCCAGAGTGACTTGCATGCAATCTGTTCTCTGCAACATTTCAAGGCACTGAACTAGATCATCTCCAAAATATTAAAGGTAGCCCCACTCTCATCTAGGTCACTTTTAGGACTTGACCACCCAGGCAGGCAGACAGACATGAGGCGAGAAAATCTTTCTGGCAAAGTAGGGGGCACCTTTAGTTTCCAGTTCTCTGACAATCTTCTTTACTTCTTGTCTTGCATGTTTTTAGGTCTGGTCAGTGCCTGAAGGGGGTCTTACAAGATCTTTGAATGAGCCCCTGGTGACTCTTGAAGGCCACTCTAAAAGGGTGGGGATTGTGACCTGGCACCCAACAGCACAGAACCTCCTGCTCAGTGCAGGTAAGGAAAATCAGGCCCAAAGATGGGCCCAGGGCGACAACTGCCACCTGCTATTCATGAGTCTTGTCTTCTTCCCATCTGCTACAGGCTGCGACAATGTCGTAAAAGTCTGGGATGTGAGTGTTGGTCAAGCGGCCATTTCCTTGGACGAGTTGCATCCGGATGTCATCTATAGCGCGGCTTGGAACCAGGACGGCTCTTTGCTCTGCACAGCCTGCCGGGATAAGCACGTGCGGCTTTTCGACCCTCGGGCAGGGGGCACCACTGCAAATGTAGGAAAAACTTTCACACTTTGAAAAGTCTAAAACTGGCAGGTCCAGAAGGGGTTGATTTTTGATCAGGATGCAAATTAGATCAATAATTGCCTGAGTTAGCAGATTGGTCTGGTCCCCAAAATGGAGTGCCTGCTGTTCTTACTTTCGGCTGTGTTGGCTAATAGGTATTGAAGACCAGCAATGGGGAGAGCCAGGTTTCCAGCCAGCCATGAACTAATTCAGTGATTTTTGTTTCAAAGTATATAGTCACAAGTTTGCAGAAATGTTGCCATCACTTATTCCTTGATTTCTGTACCTGCAAATTCAAAACATGCTTCTGCTTGAATCTGGAGACTTCCTTTTTAGCATTTATCCCCAGCATGATCTCAGTCGTTTGTTCCTCATTTAACCAAAGAATTCATGAGAAAATCTCAGAACATCTGTAGAGAAAAAGAGAGAGGTAGTCCCATAATAAGCTAGGGAGGATAGAATAGGCTGAGTCATCACAGAATGCTAATTGACTGATGCAAAATCTGAAAACTCGATGGGATAGAGATTTGTCTTTGGAATGGTTTATGTGAAAGCCTTAATAGAAGCAGTCTGTATAGATAGACCCTGACTTAACGACATTTGCAAATTGCATTTGCTAAGCAGTGTTGCCATTAGGCAAGTCATCATGTGACTGGATCCATTTTTTCTACCATTTTTATCAAGATTGTTAAGCAAACCATGTGGTTGTTAAGCAAATCACATGGTCTTTAAGTGAATCCTGATTTCCCAGTTGACTTTGCTTTCCAAAAGCTCACTGGGAAGACTGCAAATTGCAATCGTATGATGGCAAGACACTGAAACCATTGTAAATGCAAGCTGGTTGCAAAGTCTTAAATTGCAATCACATGATTGCATAGGATGGAGTTCAGTGCAATTTCAAACTGTCATTAAGTTGTTAAGTTGAGAGCAACCTGTACCACAATAGGTTGTTGTATTTTCCTACAGGCCTTGGTAAATTATCCCTAATGAAAATACAGGCAGTCCTCGACTTACGACCACAACTGAGCCCAACATTTCTGTTGCTAAGCAAGACAGTTGTTAAGTGAGTTTTGCTCCATTTCCTTGCCACACGTGAATCACTACAGTTGTTAAGTGAACCTGGCTTCTCCATTGACTTTGCTTATCAGAAGGTCAAAAAAAAGACGATCACGTGACCCCTCAGGACACCGCAACCGTCATAAATGTGAACCAGTTGCCAAGTATCCAAATTTTGATCATGTGACCATGGAAATGCCACAACAGTTGTAAATGTGAAAAACAGTCATAAGTCACTTGTTTTCAGTGCCGTTGTAACATTGAATGGTCACTAAAAGAATGGTTGTAAGCAGTGGTGGGATTCAGCCGGTTCGCACCACTTTGGCAGAACCGGTAGCTAATTTTTTGTTGCCCAGGCCCAGAACGGACTTCTGGAAGCAGCATCCACACAGAGAACTGGTTGTTCGCATATTTGAATCCCATCACTGGTTGTAAGTTGAGGATTACCTGTATTTCTTGTTACTTTAATGCCTGCTTTTAAAGGCCACTAGTGGCCATCCTCACGTCTTCCAGATTGATTTATCATAGAGAAATGTTTCCTTTTGCTCAGACAGTATTCCCCTCCCCCCTCAATATTAATTTGGGCAAATGAGATATTTTGTGCTGGGATAGAAGGCTGGAAGATGGGATGACTTCTCACTGTCAAGAAGTGGGTGAGATTTGGTAATTCAGATGTGATTCACTTTCCCTCTGCTCAAGAAAGTCTCCTTTGTCTCACTGTCTCACCCTCAGGAATTGCCACGGGCCCACGAGGGGTCTCGTCCTATTCGGGCCACGACTGTGAAGGATGGGAAGCTTTTTACGACAGGTTTCAGCCGCATGAGCGAGCGACAGGTGGCCCTGTGGGACCTGGTGAGCAGAGAGAGTGGAGGACACCTTTATGGGTGGTGTTTGGGCAACATCTTCCAAAGATTTGAGCGGCAAAAGCCGCCCAAGTGTTCAAGAGATTTGAAAAGTGGGCAGCCCCTACCGTTCAAATAAGGGCAGTGTAGAAAAATGAGGGTATGGATATTGCAAAAGTCTTGCGTTGAAGGAGGAGGTTGCCGGAAAGCAAGTTTCAACATCAAAATCCTCTCCCTTATGTATATTGTAATTTTTTTTACAACAAACAATTTCTTAAAGTATACAAAGTAGACACAAGGACATTGCAAGAGGAAATTCACTCTGGTGTTGCAGGGGCCTTCTGTATTTTGTATAGGATTTTGAATGCTTAACACTTCATTTACTATCAAAGTCTTTAACAACAACCCTGTAAAGCAGATCAGTTATGATGCCCTGTTATTGATGGAGGGACAGGCTGAAATTCTGACCAGAGAGCAAGAGTTTGTTGCTCAGAAATCTGGATAATTGTTCTTTTTTTTGGGGGGGGGGTCTACCTTCAAGTCAGTGTTGATTCCTGGTGATTGCCTAGACAAGCCCCTCGGTTTCCGTGGCAAGATTTTTTCAAAGTAGCTTGCCCTTACCTCTTTCCTAGGGCTGAGAGTGAATGACTGGCCCAAGGTCAACCCACTGGCTTAATGCCCAAGACTAGAACTCATGGTCTCTCAGTTTCTAGCTTGACGCTTTAAAACCACTACATCACACCGTCTCTTTGCATTGTTCTTAGATCACAGAAACCCACAAGTATGTTTTGTAAGAAGTGTATGCTGTTTCTGCAAGTAGAACTATGGCTAAACTGGAAGCGTCTGTGAGGAACTGGGAAGGAAATGGGGAAGGAGTGCAGTTTGGATGAGAAGAGGCAACATAGCCGGGATGTAGGAAGCAAGCAAGCAAACATTTCGAAGGGATTTTGTCTTAATTAACTCAGTATAACTCTGGCTAGGAATTTACTCTTAGTTTTTAAGTTTTATCCCAGACTAACACTACAAATGTCTTTCTGAAACCCTTCCTTCCTTCCTTCCTCCTCTCTTTTCTTTCCTTCCTTCCTTTCTCTTTCTTTCTTTTCCTTCCTTCCTTCCTTCCTTCTTCCTTCCTTTCCTTCCTCCTCTTTCCTTTCCTTTCCTTTCCTTTCCTTCCTCTATAGAGAAATCCTGAGGAACCATTGACTCTTCAGGAGCTGGACACAAGCAGTGGTGTACTCTTGCCTTACTATGACCCAGATACCAATGTGGTTTATCTGACTGGCAAGGTGAGTCCTGGGTGGAGGAAGAGACTGGCAATGTCAAATCTAGAAGCAGCCCTTTGGATGAGCTAAGTGGGGGTTCAAGTGAGAAGTCCTTTGATAAGGAGAAATTCGAAAACCTCAACATCCACTGCAGGGTGACAGCAGCATCCGGTACTTTGAGCTGACTGGCGAAGCTCCCTACGTGCACTATTTATCCATGTTTACTTCCAAGGAGTCGCAGCGAGGAGGCGGATGGATGCCCAAACGAGGGCTGGATGTCAGCAAGTGCGAGATTGCCAGGTAGAGAATGTGTGTTTTTCTCACCTGCTTCCTCCAAGAGGTTCACAGTGATGTAACTTGTCTCCCACCCTATTTCCCCTCCCCCCTCAACACTGGTATCAAGTGAGGATGACAAATAGCAATGGTACAAAACCTCTGCAAGCTTCATCCCTGAACAGAAACATGACAACTTTCTTGTATTCTGTTGCAATCCACCACTTAGATTCCTTTGGCCAAGCAAAAATAATGCCTGGGACTTTTTTGTTTTAAGGAGACCCTTCCAAAGATTTTCTTTCTCCTTCCTTGAATCAGTTTTTATTCCTTCTAGATTTTACAAACTACATGAGAGGAAATGTGAGCCCATTGCTATGACGGTGCCCCGGAAGGTAAGCGTGGAACGACCATTTAAGATTGGTAGGAAAAAGCATTGGCAGAACAAGTGAAACCAGTTCGTAGCAGGGAAGGAAAGGGCTGAGACTAGAGTCTCTTTGAGCCTAAGGGACCATCTCTCTAGGAAGCTGCGTAGGCACCATTCATCCATTTAGGTAGGCGTCATCTGCATCAGAGTTGTCAAGGTTGTGTTTCTTGTGGATAATTTCTGGGGGATTGCAGGCAGGCAGGGATGTCCCAAAGGTGCTTTTTCAGGAGGCAACTGGACTTCTTTGAAGATGTTTCGCTTCTCATCCAAGACGTTTCTTCAGCTTGACTGGATGGTGGGGAATGGAAGGATTTATATTCCTTGCAGATAGTTGGTCATTTGCATTCTTTTAGAGAGTCGTTGAGGCCAGTTGAAGGTTTATCTATGTCACAGGTCGGCAACCTGCGGTTCCAGAGCCGCATGCGGCTCTTTGAGCCTTCCCCTGTGGCTCCCAGCCTCCTCTGCCATTTGCAGAGAGACAGAGACAGAGAGGCACTTGCACTTCCCTTCTCTCTCTCTCTCTCTGTGTGTAAAAAAGAGAGTAGCCTCACCCTGTTCCGACGAGCTGACAAGCTTATTGGGCGGGGCTCCTCCCTTTGCTGCATCTCTGCAGGAAGCAGGAAGGGCAGGAGAGAGCTATCTAGCCCAGCTATGCTGACTCAGGAATTCTGGGAGTTGAAGTCCATGAGTCATAAAAGAGCCGAGGTTGCCTACCCCTGAGCTAGCCCAATAAGAATGTGTGTCAGCTTGTTGGAGAACAGCTTGAAGCCAGCTTGCCAGGTGAGCAGATCGGAGAAAGAAAGAGAAAGAGAGAGGGGGGAGAGGAAAGAGGGAGAGAGGGAGAGGAAAGAGAGCGAGAAAGGGAGAGGAGAGAGAGAAAGAAAGAGAAAGAAAAAGAGAGAGGGGGGAGAGGAAAGAGAGGGAGAGGAAAGAGGGAGAGAGAGAGAGAAAGGGGAGAGGAAAGAGAGAGGAAGAGGAAAGAAAGAGAGAGGGAGAGGAAAGAAAGAAAGAGGGAGGGAGAGAGGAAAGAGAGTGAGGGAGAGACAGAGAGAGGAGAGAGAGGGAGAGGAAAAGAGAAAGAGAGGGGGGAGAGAGGGAGAGAAAGAGAGAGGGGGAGAGGAAAGAGAGAGAGGGAGAGGAAAGAGAGAAAGAGAAAGAGAGGGAGAGGAAAGAAAGAGAAAGGGAGAGGAAAGAGAGAGAGGAAGAGGAAAGAGAGAGGGAGAGGAAAGAGGGAAAGAGGGAGAGGAAAGAGAGAAAGAGAGAAAGAGAGAGGGAGAGAGAGAGGAAAGAGAGAGAGAGAGGAAGGGAGAAAGAGACAGAGAGACCCTTTTGACATCTAAAATGAAGATAACATTGCATATATCCTTTTTTACCTATCATAAAGGTAAAAAAGGATATCTGCAGTGTTATCTTCATTTTAGATATCAAAAGGATTTTGTGGCTCCCAGTGTTTTTGTTTTCGGTGGGAAACAGGTCCAAGTGGCTCTTTGAGTGTTTTGGGTTGCCTACCCCTGATCTATGTCCTCAAGGTCACCTGAGTGGTGCAAATGGGTGTGGAGCCTCCTTGGAATTGCGGTCCTCTCTGTCCGATATGTGGACTTCGCTGTCTTCAAAAGAGAGGACCCCTGGTTTGAAAGAGGGGTCAAAGAGGCTATCTATGTCAAAACTGAACAGCCCTCTCTGAAGAGTGGAAGGGATATGACACCATCTATCTCCAGTCTACAACACAGTCCTTTCGGCAGTTCCAGCAAACACAAGCCAGGAAACATGAGAAGCAGCAAGGCTGTCAACTGGGAGTCAGAATCCTGATTTACTTGGAAGAGCGCAAAATAATGGGTTCACATGTCATGTCAAGTGATGGCTTTGTTAATGAGGGTTGGTTGAGCAAATGAGAATGGCCGGGTGCACACTTAAATGTGAAACTATCATTTATAGAATAAATCAGTTTACGAAACAGAATTGGTAGTTCATACAATGTGCTAAACCTAAACCCAGCATAGAACATATTGTATATGTGTTTGCCTGGGGAGGCACTGCTAGGGCACTGGAGCACTTGCATAGGCCGTCCTGTAAGAATGAGGTCTACACCACTGACACCGTTTCCCTGAAAGGAAGAACTGCTGCCACGGGCACTCTTTATTTTGAATTAGAGAAGCTTCTCAGATGGACACACGATGTTCCTCCTCCAGACCCTTGCGGGGAGGTTCAGGGGATGGAAGGCCGCTTTATCTTTCTCTCGGGCTTTGAAGGAAAAGCGGGGAGAGGGCTCCTCGTTTAGCTTGGACCCCAGGTCCGAAAGAGCCATCCTCACACAGGGCAGTTCCTCCTCCTCCTCCTGAGCAAGCTGCACCTTGAGGAGGCTCTCCACCAAAAGGGGGTCATTCCTCTTCCTCCCCCAATTCTCCCCCAGCCCCACCCCTGGCCCACCAAAACCAAAAAGGGGGGTGAGGGAGGGGAAGCTCCCTGTTGCTGGATATGGCTTTGTGTGAATCCAACCATTGTGGTAAAAGGGAGCCTTGATTTAGGAAGCCTATGTATTCTTGATTTAGGAATTTTGTAGTTTTAAGATGGGTAGATGACCATTACATCAATTTTTCCCAAGCTGATATCCTCCAGAAATGTTGAATTTTTAAGTCCTATAACCTTCTAGGCAGCCTGTTAATTAGTGATAGTTGGTAAACGGGGGCTCTTGTTTCTGGGACAATATAGTGCTTGGGAGCCTCTCCTAGCATCTAATGTACCACTGGATCTTTTGGTTTGATCTAATGTGCTTTTCCCATTTTTGATCCAGTCGTAAAGGCCATAGAAGAAAATTCCCAGTGACATAAATCATTTTAAATAGCTTGTGGTTCTCTCAAATCTGTAGTCCTTACAGAAACATGGTAAATGCACTGATTCACTGAGAGAGCTCATCTATTCCAAAATTATCAGAGTCTTGGTTTAACTTTAACACATGTAACTTTTATCCCTGAATAAAAGTTGCAAAGCCATCTTCCCAATTTCTTGAGACAGCTGTAGCCATTTGCCCACCGAACAAGAAGCTTTCCCTTCTGTATCTTCAATCTTTTGGGCAAATGTTTAATTAGCTGTCAGGTTGGATTTGGCTCCTGGAGGCTATGCAGGTGGTCCTCGACTTCCAAGTTTGTTTAGTGACTTTTCAAAGTTGCAACAGCACTGAAAAAAGTGACCTATGACCATTTTTCACACTTACGATGGTTGCAGCATTCCCCCCCCCCGGTCATGTGATTAAAATTCAGAAGCTTGGCAACTGATTCCTATTTACGACAGTTACAGTGTCCCAGGATCATGTATTCACCTTTTGCGACCTTCTGGCAAGCAAAAGCAATGGGGGAGGCCAGATTCACTTAACAACCATGTTATTAACTTAACAACTGCAGGGATTCACTTAACACCTGTGACAAGAAAGGTTGTAAAATGGGCAAAATCTCACTTCACTCTTTTGCTTAGCAATGGAAATTTTGGGCTCCATTGTGGTTGTAAGTCGAGGACTACCTGGACAAAAAGCTTGTCTGAATAGAATATTAATATTTGAGGTGTGTAGTGAGAGGCCGAATTAAGTCTGGATGGAAGAGGCTCTTCCTCATTGTAATACCGAGCCTGTGTTTTTATATGGTTTCTGCAGTCAGACCTGTTCCAAGAGGACCTGTATCCTGACACAGCTGGTCCAGATCCCGCCTTGACCTCAGAGCAGTGGCTAGCAGGCAAGGACGCAAGCCCCATCCTCATTTCCCTCAAGGATGGCTACACTCCCCAGAAGAGCCGAGAGTTCAAAGTCAACCAGACTCTCCTACAGGGGCCCAAGAGAAGTCAGCTTCCACACGAAGGGACACAGCAAGGGGTAAGGAAACCCAAAGGTCTAGATTAGGTCTTCTGGACTGTTTGGTTTAGGACTGGCCTAAACAATCCATTGACCTTCATGGTCCTCAACTTCTCTTGGAGGATCACCCAACGTTCTATATGCATCTTTGTGGATGGTGGGGAGGGCTTATCTTTAACCCTGTGAGAAGTATCTGCCTTTTGTGGTCCTTCAAGGCTTTGGGGAGGTAAACCTGATGACTTGACATTACTGGAAGAGATGAAGCCCAGCTTTTTAACCTTTGTCCCTTAAAGTCTTATAAATGGGAGAATTTGGCTTAATTTTAAGGATTTTGAAAAGATCCCTACTCTCCACTAATGGTAGGGACATCATGATATTCTAGTCATGCCCCCTGCAATCATTTTTTTAAAGGGGACTTTACGCCAGAAGGAAGATTTAGTATAGGGTTGGTGGGAAAATCTTAGAGCAATGACAAGTAAATGCTTTGAGGCAAAATTGTAAGTTACTTTAAAGGAGCGATAGCACAAACTTTTTTCTGAATAAAATCTGCTCTTCAATTCGTCAGTAAACACAATAATGTTAACTAAGTAATGTGTCCTTTAGGGTCCAGCTTTAGATCAGCTCTCAGAGGACCTGAAACAACTGCAAGCTACTGTGTCGGAACAGGAGCGACGCATCTCAGAGCTGGAGAGGATTGTGAAGAAATAGCTTGTCTCTCTTTTCCTAGCCAGTCCGGTTCTTCATGAGTCACAATGGACTTTGTTTCACTGGCCTTTTAAAGCCCCTTTGATTTTTTTTAATGGGTGGATCCTCAGGGCATTATTAAGATTCATCCACCCTAAAATCAGGGCAGAAACTCAGTTTATCTATTCCAGACAGAGCCCTTTTTCTGAGTTAACAGATTCCACCTTGAAAAGATACGAAATATACTTCTTTGCTTAGCCTCGATGAAGGCATTCAGGATGATAGCCCATCTATTTACAACTCTGCAGGCTCGTTTCTCCCAGGCCTCTCTGCTTTCTGGTTCCTGCTCTGCTTTTTCCCTTAGAAAACAAATTGTCTTCCTTTGGACTTTTTTTTTTTTTAAATGCTGCATATCCCGTTTCTTAGATTTTGCTTTTGAGGGCATGGTTGGGGGGGGTTTCTTTTGTTTTAAAAGGGCTACAATATTTAACTGATCATCAATTAAGCATTTGGATTGACTGGTATGCATTTTAGTTATTTGGTCAGTAACTCAACCTGAGAATTGCAGGGAGCAAACCCAGTGGAAGGCAGATTCCCACCTTTGTGAGAGAGAGGAGGGGAAACCTGTTCAATAAAATATGCTTGTTTTTTTGGAACAGTTTTGCATCTACGTATTTCATTCAAACCCTTTCATTCATTCAAATTCTTGAAAGTTACATAGCAGACCTTTTTTATTCAAGTTTTAAATAGTGGTTATTCTTGGGACCAATTTTTCGCTTCTGCTGTCCAAAACACAATCAAATGCCATTAAGTAACCACACAAGCCTAAAACCATCAGCCACTACGTGGCAATAGCTTACTTCTACAGGTAATCCTTGCTAAATAAACCATTCATTTAGTGACCGTTCAGAGTTACAACAGCACTGAAAAGTGACTTTAAGGACCAGACCTTGCACTTACAACTGTTACAGCATCCCCACCATCTCAAATCCGGGTGCTTGGCAACCAGTGTGTATTTACAATGGTGGCATCATCCCAGGGTTACATGATCGCCGTTTTTCACCTTCCCAGCCAGCTTTTGACAAGCAAAGTCAACGCGGGAAGTTGGGTTCATTTAACAACTGTATGATTCATTTAACAATTACAATGATTCACTTAACAATGGCAAAAAGGTCATAAAATTGGCTGCAACTCACTTAAACAAACACCACCTTGCTTAGCAACAGAAATTCTGGTCCCACTTATACCAGTCCTCTACTTATGACCACAACGGAGCCCCAAATTTCTGTTGATAAGCAAGGTAGATGTCAAGTGAATTTTGCCTCATTTTATAACATTTCTTACCGCAGTTGTTAAGTGAATCAATGCAGCTGCTAAGTTAGTAACATGGTTGTAAAGTGAATCTGGCTTCCCCATTGACCTTGCTTGTCAGAAGGTTGCAAAAGGTGATCCTGTGTCTCTGGGGCATTGCGACCGTCATAAATAAATGCCAGTTGCCAAGTGGCTGTGATGATGGGGATGCTGCAAAGGGCATAAGTGTGAAAAATGGTTGTAAGTCAAGAACTACCTATGTAGCAAGTTGACTTCCACAAAGAATTTAAGACAATCCAATCCAGCATTTTGTTGATGCCAAAGGGAAAGGAAGTTCTCCCCCTACATTTGATATTGACAGGCTCCATATGCCCAACAGAGCTATTAAAACTGAGGCAATTCACTGTGCCCCAATCCATGGCGGGTCCATCACGATAGCCGAATTAAGGAGATTATGCGGCCATACACATTCCTTTGGGGTGAAGCGACCAAGACAAAAGGCTGCCTCCCCTTTTTATTACCTTTCACAGTGGGCGGTTACACAAGGCATCGGATAAACAAACAGCCAATAGCAAAGTTACACTTGTAGCCAGTAGTTTTAAAATCATGGTACAACCTTCCTCCACCTATCAACCCCGCCTTCTCCCTCTTATCTGGTCACCTCCCTCATTTCCTGTTGCTTCCAAGCTCCATGGTCTTTTGTTTCAAGACTGATTTCTCACATTGCTCATGGCAGTTTCTTTTTCCCGCCTACGCTCCGTCCAGCTCGTACATGATCCTAGGGCATAGGCCATCATATCAACATCTCCTCCTTTTTCTTTTAAAAAGAGTCCGAGTGTCTTTCTTCTGAGAAAACAGGACATGGTTTTGTCTTCTGCCAATCCATGTGAATTTGCTCAGTCATCAGAGGCTGTAGTTGGTTCTTATCCAGGAGATGGACAGAAGCGGGAGACTTACACATGTTCAATAGGTGAGGAATACATTGTACACAGCAACAGATTGTTACACAAAATATTACAAGCAATATTATAGTAATAACCAATTTTTGAGCCACCCAGCATTAGGTAGCCAGGAAAACAAACTGTCTCAATCAACCAAGGCACCAGTTCCTTGTGATAAAGGATTGTTTTGTACCATACTTTCCATATGAGTGACTGTGGCAGAAATATTGGGTGAATTGTCAGAAATGTACATACAGCAATGACTTTGAATAAGAGCACACACGCCTCCTTTTGCTGCAAGAAGGACGTCCAATGCATAGCGATTCTGTAAGGTTACTTCTCTTATTTGCTGCTGTTCCTCATTTAACAGTTCTATTGAGCTAATAGTATCATTAAACATTGCAACAGTCCAATTATTTAATATATGCAAATCCCTATAATTCATGGCAACACCCATTGCAGGAATTAACGCTCTAGCAGTTTGAACAGACCAACTGCCCCCCAAAGTGAGCTCATTGGAAGCTTCAACAGCGCGTCTATTGCGCAAGCAGAATGAGGGTAGTTTATCAAGTTTATATAAAACAGGGATTACAGCTCCATATGTACATATGCCAGACCAATTCTGGGGTATTGACCGATATGCATTTTTTCCACATAAGATCCAATCCTTATCAGACATGACTACATTGTCTTTAGAAAAGTTATACAAAGTTTCAAAAATTTCACCAAAATCAAACAAGGGAACACAACCAGCACATGCTTTCCTGTTGCCATTTTTGTCTCATTATAATATTTAGTTTTATAGTCTAGCTGCCAAGGGATAGTTATATTACAAGATTGCCAAATACCTAGAAAGGTGCTGTTACTAACTGACGAAGCTGTGCGATTAATGCATACTTGAGCAGGGTGGCGCAAAGCAAGAGAGACTCGTAAAGAAGATTTCAAAGTGAAAGAGGGAGAAGTACCGTCCGTCCATGGGAACGTATTAAGGGAAGAGTTGTGAGGCAAGGCAGACACATAAGGCACACCATGAAGGGGAAAAGTACGCTTGCTCTGTGCTGGCATGTGCATACAAATCCAACAATTGGATGCATTCATCAACCGAGCATAGTGAGAAACATAAAATACAGAACAGCAAAAATTGTCATAAAAATAAAAATCATTAACAAGACCAAAAAACATAAATTCAAAATACGCCATCAAAGAGAAATAAGAAAGGGAGGGGGCCATGGTTTATTAAACAAAACAACCGGGGGGGGGGTATAAGAGAGGGAAGGGAACACAAACACAGATTCATATGCAGATGGAGATGGGATCTCATTTATAGCCATCCTTTTCAGGCGACGATTGCACCAAACAAGGTCTTCAGATCTGGCAACCAGCGATAATAAACCTGCAGTTTTAGGGCAGAAGAAAAAAGGGGGGGGGGAATGGCTCTCTGCTGCAGACGTCTCAGGGGAGCCTGTCAAGTTAAGAAAGTTAACAGTGAACAAGGCATTATTAAGGCAGTTTTGAATCGATGGGAAGCCAGGAGGTATTTTCTCCTTTTCCAATTATAAGGAATCATAGTGTAAGTAGCAGAAAGGGAGGCAAGAAGCTCCTGGGCATATGGACTACAAAGACCATAAGTAGAAACAGCAGACTTAATAGTTTTTAGCAAATTAAAAGGTAAGGGAGTAAAGACTGGATTAGCACCAGTAAGGTCAACCGGATAAGCAGAGGCAGTTATTAAGTCTTCAGCAGACGTGAGAACTCCCTGTATACGAGCCTGAAGAATTCCCTGATGCACAGGAGACAGGGCAGAGGGAACAGATGAAGAGTCCTGATAATAAACAACTCGAGTATCAGAGGAGACATCAGAAGAACAGGGATTACAGGGAGCAGAAGAAGCCATAGGAGTTGCATAGGGAGGAGGTAACGTCAGAAGAGAATGTTCTGAGCCAGAAGAACTAGTAGAAAGAGGCAAATCTTGAAAATGGACCCGCAAACAAGCGAGAACCGTCTTCCACGTAAGGAGAATTTGGGAAGGAGCTCGGGGCTCCTGATGAAAATATGAGCCAAGTTTAATCAAATGAGCAATTTTTAATGATCCCTTTAAGGGGTAAGAGGGACAATGGGCCCAAATAAACATTAACAATTTTTTAACTCCTTACGTGAAGGCAATTTATGAGTTTTTTAGTTGCTTAATTGAGGCCTTGACAATTACTCCAAGCTCCTGCAGATGTGCTATCTGCTCCTTGGAGAATTCTCCCCCCATTACTCACAGGAAGTCGGTCCTTGTCGAAGAAGCCGCGATGCGTGCGAGATGAGTAAAGGGATGTCAGGGATGTCGTAGTCATACGACACCGACCCGAATCACGTCGGGATCACCACTTGAGGCAATTCGCTGTGCCCCAATCCATGGCGGGTCCATCACAATAGCCGAATTAAGGAGATTATGCGGCCATGCACATTCCTTTGGGGTGAAGCGGCCAAGACAAAAGGCTGCCTCCCCTTTTTATTACCTTTCACAGTGGGCGGTTACACAAGGCATCGGATAAACAAACAGCCAATAGCAAAGTTACACTTGTAGCCAGTAGTTTTAAAATCATGGTACAACCTTCCTCCACCTATCAACCCCTCCTTCTCCCTCTTATCTGGTCACCTCCCTCATTTCCTGTTGCTTCCAAGCTCCATGATCTTTTGTTTCAAGACTGATTTCTCACATTCCTCATGGCAGTTTCTTTTTCCCGCCTACGCTCCGTCCAGCTCGTACACGATCCTAGGGCGTAGGCCATCATATCAACATAAAACCACGAGCCACTTGATCACTTTATATTCCATGGAACTGTCTAACCCATTTTCAGAGATCTTTTTTTTCACTCGTGTATTCACCAATGATTTGCAGCCAATCCTTTAAATGTAATAGAATTAATTTAATTACTTAACCCACAATCCTATTAATCTAGATTGCCCTTCTCTTGATTAAGCATGGGGGCCAATTTGAAGAGTTGACAAACTGCCAGTAGTGGCTTTTTTCCCCTCCAAAATGAAATAAGAGCAAGGAGCAGGAGTTCTCATCCCCCCTACAGGACTTTTAACATTGGGAGGAGCCTGGAAGGACCTTTTCCAGGTAACCATGTTTTATTACAAGACGTAAGTTTTGGTGAGCTGCAGCTCACTTCGTAAACCGTATAGTGTTAAATTAATTTAAATTGGAGGGAGATAAGAGGAAAAAGGGTAGAAAAATTAAGTTGGTTATGCTGATACAGATGATGCATGAGAGGTTACAAGTACCCTATTAACAATTCCAATATGTTAAAAATCTATTGTTGAGACCTGAGATTGCGTGAATGCTTTAGATTTATGCAAGCACAAGAATTTCTCATTAAATGGTGCTGATAAAAATCCTGTTTTTAAAAAAAAAAAAAAGTTGAGATCTCTCAGGCAGATGGAATCCTTGGTATTATTTTGTCCTTGTTTGGAGATCTGATATCAGTGCCTATTAAGCTTTTGTCTTTTAATAAAATTTATTGGTTGGAAAAGCTGTTGCCAGACTCCTGGTTTTTGCCACCACAGACTAACCTAGCTCTCCTCCTACAAAGAACTTTTTAAGAAATGGAAAGCAGAGACAGAGAGTTCTCACCAAACATTGGTCATGCTGCTTTTTTGTATCCGCATAAATGATACATTTTTTGATGCATCATTTGATCCCCTCCAGCAGCCAACACTTAAGATAAGCAAGGCTCAACACCAAACAATCAGAGATAAAATACAGATAGTCCTCACATAACAACCTTATTTAGGATGACAAGCAATTCCACCACTAAGTGAAATGCCATTGCTTTCCCACCAGAAAATCAGCTTCACACATTCCACTTTTATTTGCCTTCTAACCACCCCTGCCTTTTTGAAATGCCTGCTTTTTCTTTTGCAGGCACTGAAAACAATGGACACATTACACAAACAGCTTATGTTACTGAAATCTCTTCCTCTCCAATCTCTCCACTCTGCCAGGGTTAGGGGTGGATTGGGAAAGCAAGCAATTTTTGTAGGCAATCTCCCCTTTGCCTGATCCTCCCACCCCCAGCAGAGAGCGAGATTGGAAAGGGATTTCAAGAAAGCAAACTGCTCTTCTACACATCAAGAATACTGTGATCACATCAACAGTGGGAAAATTTCAGACAAAGAAGATATTTGTACAATTGCATTGCTTTTGATGTTTAGAACAAATGGCTTACTTTCTTGCAATCTCTTTTATCTAATAATTTGCTCTGCAAGAGGGAGAAATAAAGGTAGGCACAACGCCTATTGACTGTAATGTTGATCACATGACTGAAGGACACTGTGAAAGTTATAAATGGTCTGTACAGTTATTATTTTCAACACCATCATAACCTTGATCACTGAATGACTAAATGAGAACTACCTGTACTTTAATCAAAGAATCACCAGGGTGGAAACTACACACGTATCAAAACTGGCAGGGAAGGTACTGCAAAGAGCAAACCTCATACTCACAGATGTTACCTAGTTGACTAATAAAATGCCTGCAAACAAACAACCAAACAGAGTCTCAAGAACTCAAAAAATGTTCATTTCCAGGATTTAAACATTGAAGACAAAGCGCACACTGTTAGTAGGACAAAGTTACCTTTTCCCCACCCCATGCAAATCTATTAAAATGGGTCTCCTTGGTGTGGGAATAAACAGATGACAACAATATAGTTAACTCATAACCTTTCTCCGGTTTTATTTTCTGCTTCATGCTTTTTCAAACTCTCACAGTGCTTCCCCTGAAGCAATTCCAGCATTGCTAAGTTCAGTTCACAGCTGTTTCTCTTTATCATCTTAATAATTTTACCTTTGTATGTAAATGTTTTTAATTGGGCTGTACACCGCCCCGAGTCCTTCGGGAGGGGGGTGGTATAAAAATCGTAAAATAAAAATAAAAAAATCATCTTGGAGTTTTGGGTCTCTATTATTTGCTGCTTTTGTCACTGAAGAAAAGGGGAAGCTTGTCTCATTTAGCTTCTTGTTCCTTTGCCCACTGTTCAGGAGTCAGTGTTCTCTGCTCAAAGGCATGAATAAGCTTCAGCTCTTCAGATAAGAGTTCATTGACCAGTCTTAAGGAAGGCAAGACAAAGAGAAAGAATAAAATCGGGAAACAGCAAATGGAAATCGAGAGATTGCAAATACATTCCACCCCCATAACATCTTTAGACCTGAGTTGCTAATTGTTTCAAGAATAAATTGCAATTAGCTTGGTTCATACAAGATACCAAGCCAAATAGGCAAAGCTCATTTTAGCCTAAGATGTTGTATTATCCCCATCTTAACTTCTGTCTGTGTTGGAGAAGCCCCTTGGCCAATAATGCATTTCTCCAAGTTCCAAGCTTATTTTTTTCAAATTTAAATTCAATCTCTAATGTTCATAATAAAACAGATGGATGTTAAAAAGCAACTTTGCATATTTGGCTAAGCCATAATAGTTTGATTAGTCATCATGATTCATTGAATTCATATGCCCTTCCCTTCAAAATAAACTCCATTATGATTTTGCAAGTAGTTCTCGACTTACAACCATTCGTTTAGCAACCATATGAAGTAACAATGGCACTGAAAAGTGCAGCACCCCCACAATTACATAACCAGAATTTGGGTGCTTGACAACTGGCATGTATGCGTGATGGTTGCAGCATCCTGGGTTCATATGATCAACATTTATCACCTTCCTGTTGTGGGTGTCTCTAGACCAGCTGGGGAAATGTCAGATGATGATGAAGAACAACCAGGCCCCTCTGGGTATTTTCCCCTCCCGGCAGCCGAGCCAGACAGTGAGGAGATTTGTATGCAGTCTGAGTCAGACTCTCAAAGCGCGGAGTCAGATTTGGAACAGGACAATATATGGCTTGATCCGAGATTCCGAAGGTTTGATAGGCGGAGGGTTCAGTTACGTGGAAAAAGGAAGTAATGGGGGAAGTGACGTATCGGAAACTATATTAGAAGATAAAGGAGGGACTAATTCTTTGTCACGAGCAACGTTAATATCAAGGAGTAGCTTGATGCCTTGCGCAGTTCGTTTGAACTCAGTTTTCTGGTGTTTTTGGACTCTACGGAAGATTAATGAGCTCTTGGACAACCTGAGAGATAAAGAGTAAGTTAATTGGAAGGGAGGGAGAGCATGTTTAAGCTGAATGTAAATAAATCAGACTTGGCCGTTCCGGCCAACAAAATGCCAGCAGCTTGCTTTGCAATGAATCTCTTGAAATGTGTTAAATAAAACTCTTAAAGAAATATTCCTGTGGATTTTACTAAGCTGAGAAGGGCCAGATATAACACTTCCTAAATAGCTTTCAACAAGCAAAGTCAAGGGGGGAAGCTGGATTCACTTAACAACCGTGGTAGTCACTTAAAAATTGCAATAATTTGCAAAAAAAGGTCATAAAATTGAGTGCAACTCACTTAGCAAGCTCCTTGGTTAGTAATGGAAATTCTGGCCCCAATTATGGTTGTAAGTTGAGGGCTAACCGAGAACCCCATTTCCAGAAAGATTTCTAAGAATGAATCTGTTGATCTATTTAAAAGCAATCCTAACAGCCTCTAAAGCCTGAAAAGGAGAAGGGATGGAAGTGCCACCCCTCAGCTGACTGCTTGGCAAGTTCAGCCAGAGTTCCTTTTACAGAAAAAACTGTTTTATAACATGTTCCCACAAGAAAGAAGAAACAGGGACTCTCAATTAACCAAGACTAAAGCTGTATGCCAGGCCACAAAAATCAGGACCATTCATAAGATTGCAGCATAGAAGATTTATTCAAGCCTCTACACACGGATCTGGTCAACTAAAGTTCAACACTAAACTGGTGCCAGATAAAAATCAAAGGAATTCAAGAGGGGTTGGACTTAGAGCTCTTGTGGGAAAGCAACGACTCTAAACTGATGACATGCTTAACTCCACCCCCAAGCTCTGCCTGCTCTTCCCCTACACACTGTGATAAATACTTCCGTTTGTTTGAATATTTTAAAAAGAAACAATATTGGTTAAAATAATGCTTTGTCCAGGCTGGTAGAGTCGTACCCTTCTCCCACTGAGCCACTCCTGAGAATCCTCTAGATCAGGAGTACCCAACACCTGGGCAGTGGACTTGTACTGGTCCGTAGCCTGTAGGAACTGGGCCACATAAGCAATGAGCGAGCAAGCGAAACTTCATCTGCATATGCATGGGATCTAGGTTGCGCATGAAACCATCCCCCTCTCCTCCCCCCCCCGTCCATGGAAAAATTGACTTCCATGAAACCAGTCCCTGGTACCAGAAAGGTTGTGGAGTGCTGCTCTAGATTGTGGCAGACATAAATTAACTAAATCATACATGTTTCCTTTTGGCATTAATTACAAATAGAATTTATACCATTCTGGTTATAGGAACAGGTAGTCCTTGCTTAACAATCATTCATTCAGTGACCTTTTGAAGTAAGCATGGTGCTGAACAAATGGTATTTATGACCCATCCTCACAGTTATGGCTGCTACAGTGCCCCTGCAGTCATCTGCCGGCATTTACAACTGCAGAGTGGGCTTCAGCTCCTCCTACCTGCTTATCCCGTACCCCTTCTCTGCCCTGGACTCTACTCTGCAAGGCAAGAGGACAGGGTAGCATGGGTGACAGGGAGCAGGACAACCAAAAGGGACAGCGATCGGGGGGGGGGGAAATGGAGGCAAGCATGGCAGGACAGGAAAAGAGTGAAAGCCTTACCTAATGACGGACAGTCCTGGTATACTGAAACTGTTGTTGCTAAGTGGTGCAGTCACACTAACAAACAATTTTTTCAGTGACAGAAATTCCGGTCCCAATTAGGATTATTAAGACTTGCCTGTAGTACTTTTTAATGAACCCAATTGGGATGGACAATTCTGTTGTTAAGTGATGCAGTCATTAAGCAAGATATCACATGATCACAACTTATCACCTCACTTCTGCTGCAGTTGTTAAATGAGATATCACAAGACTGAGTTGCAATTTTATCTTGACTGTCAGAATCCAGCTGTGAAGTGCGCAAAATGGAGATCATGTGACTATAGGATGCTGTGTAAATGCCCACTGATTGTAAAGCACCCAAATTTTGATAACATGATCATGGAGACACTGCAACAGCCATAGGTATGAGGACCACCATAAAGTTAATTTTTCAATCACATTGTAACTTCAAATGGTAGTTAAACAGGCCAATGGTTAAGCAGGGACCACTTGTAGTTTCAAATACATAATTCACTTTCCTCACTTTGGATATTCAACTATTTTTTCCTTACATTTTAAATAATGTAATAGAAAATGATGCAGATAAATCATTCGTTATTAAAATATTTGGAAGGATCCAAATAAAAAAGAATGTCATAGAGAAGCTGTAAAGTAGATAAAGAGAGCAAAACAAAACTTCTTTGAAAATGCTAATAAGCCAGGAAGATGGCTAGCCTATGAGCTTAAAAAACAGAAAGAGAAGAAAATAATACATAATTTAGTAGATGGGAAAGGTTGTTTACAATTTAAAAAGGAAGAAATAAAAAAGATAATTAAAGAATATTATAAGGAATTGCATGATAAAGAGGAGGCTGTAAGAGAGAGAACTGCTCAATACCTAGACCTAAAAGAAAGTAAATTGCCAAAAATTCCAGAGACATTTAAAACTATGTTAGAAGAAAGAATAACAATAATGGAGATACTAGAGGCTATAAAACAGGGGTTCTCAACCTTGGCAACTTTAAGACTTGTGGACTTCAACTCCCAGAATTCCTCAGCCAGCAAAGCTGGCTGAGGAATTCTGGGAGTTGAAGTCCACAAGTCTTAAAGTTGCCAAGGTTGAGAACCCCTGCTATAAAACAACAAAAAAATGGGAAAACACCAGGCCCAGATGGGCTTCTGGCGGAACTTTATAAAAGTCTACAAGACATATTAAGCGAACCACTGAAAGATGTTTGTAATGGACTATTGTTAGAGGCTAAACTTCCAAATACATGGATAGAAGGGGCGTTGTCTTACCTGAACGCCTTTTCTCAGCATGGTGGTGTAGAATCCACTGATTGGGTTATTTCAGCCTTCCTGCTCAGAGAGACTAAGTCAGAGCTTTAGTCACGCCTCCCTTTGGGTGTGTCTTCCCAGTTTTGACAAGGTGAAGGATCCTGACAAAGTCTGACGCAATGACTCCAAAATACACAATAAAAAATGACAATACACAAGCCTAGACAACTATCCAAGGGAGGGTGTGGATTCTACACCACCATACTGAGAAAAGGCGTTCAGGTAAGACAACGCCCCTTCTCCAGCATGGTGGATGTAGAATCCACTGATTGGGACATACCAAAGCCCCCCATGTCCCTAAGGGAGGGAAGGTCTAGGCTGGTGTCCCCCTAGAGGAAACAACCTGTTGAAGAACCTGTCTGCCAAATGCGGCGTCCGCCACGGCAAACCTATCGATCTTATAGTGCGTAATGAAAGATGATGGAGATGACCAAGAGGCCGCCCTGCAAATCTCCTCCACAGAAGCCTGGGTAGACCAGGCCGCAGAGGTTGCTTTGCTGCACGTGGAGTGAGCCGTGATACAAGCCGGGACCGGAAGTGACTGGGACGCATAGGCCCTAGCAATGCAAGCCCTGATCCATCTGCCAATGGTGGAAGAAGAGACCTTCCTACCCATGGCGGAGGGCTGAAAGTACACAAACAAGGCCTCCGACTTACGAAAGGACGAAGTACGCTTGATGTAAAGTCGCAGAGCCCTGCGCACATCTAGCTTGTGCCATTGATGTTCCAAACGGTGAGAAGGATTTGGACAGAAGCTAGGCAAAATTAGGTCCAATGACCTGTGAAACCCAGTGTTCACCTTGGGAATAAAGGAGGGGTCTAATCTAAGGACCACCCTGTCCTCATGGAAGGTACAGAGATCCTCTCTGACTGAGATTGCGGCCAATTCCGAAATCCTTCTGGCCGAAGTAATTGCAACTAAAAATGCAACCTTCAATGAGAGAAAATGCAAAGAACAAGACTTGAGAGGTTCGAAAGGAGCAGCGGTTAAGGCCTGCAACACAGTAGGTAAATCCCAAGATGGGTATCTATGTACTGTGGGAGGACCAGAATTGGCCGCCCCCTTCAGAAAAGCGGAGATAGCTGGATGGTGTGAGAGCAGACACAAATTGCCACAGGTAAGAACCGTGGACAAGGCCGCAACCTGCCTACGGATGGTGTTAGTGGACAGGCCCTTGGAAATGCCCTCCAGCAGATAATCTAAAATATTAGGGACTGTAACCGAAAGAGGGTCCAATTTGTGTGAGATGCACCACTGGCAGAAGTTTCTCCATGTGGCGTCATAGATCCGGTTTGTCGAAGGGCGTCTAGAGGCCTGGATCATAGAGATCACCCCCGAGGAATAGGCCTGCCTAGCTAGACTCTCCCGCTCAAGTGCCAAGCGGCTAATTGAAGCCACTGGGGGTCTGGATGTTGGAGCTCCCCCTGGCTGAGCGCCACTTGGTCCGGAGGAAGCCTCCACGGAGGAGACAGGGACAGATCCACTAGGTCTGCAAACCACGGTCGTCGCGGCCAATATGGAACAACCAATATCACTTCCGCCTGCTCCAGGATCAGCCTGCGAATGGTGGCCTGCAACAGCAGAAGAGGAGGGAAGGCATAAAGGAGACCCTCCGGCCACTTGCACCGGAGAGCGTCCGTCCCCTCGGCCCCCCTTGTGGGGAATCTGGTAAAGAATCTGGGGAGCTGGGCGTTGGACGGGGAGGCAAACAGATCCAGGCATGGCCTGCCGAACCTGCTCACGATCATCTCGAACAGCCTCGGGTCCAGGCGCCACTCCGAGTGGTCCACAGTCGCCCTGCTCAGGGAGACTGCCTGTCGGTTTGCCTCTCCCGAGATGTGCTCCGCTCTGATTGAGCCCAAGTTATCTTCCGCCCACAAACCTAGTTCCATGGCCTCCTGCAGGAGGGCCCAGGAATGTGTCCCTCCCTGTTTGTTGACATGGGCCTTGGCTGCCACGTTGTCCGTCAGGACCAACACATGCTTCCATGACACTAGGGAGGAGAAGTGAAGGAGAGCCAAATGAATCGCCCTGAGTTCCAGCCAGTTTATGTTTTGCTTGAGGTCCACCCTGGACCATCGCCCCTGTGCCAATTGGTTCTGGAGGTGAGCCCCCCAGCCGAACAGACTGGCATCTGTGGTCAGGACGAGCCTGAGGGGCTCCTTGAAGATGGTCCCCTTGGACATCGCCTCGGAGGTCTACCACCGGAGGGAAGAGAGTATGTGGGGTGGAACCAGGGCCTTCCTGGTGGAGGCGCTGAGGTTCCGCTTCTGGAAGGGAAGAAGGAACCACTGAAGGTTCCTTGAATGTAATCTTGCCCACGGGACTATGCCCATGCAAGATACCATCTTTCCCAGGAGCTGGGACAGCTGGACCAGGGGAACTGTCCTCGCTCTCCGGACCTGGGATACCAATTTCCGGATACTCAGTCGTCGCTCCTGGGAGAGATACACCCTGCAAAGGTCGGAGTCTATCAGGGCTCCTAGATGGAGGATCCGTTTTGTGGGGATTGTGTGGCTTTTCCTGAAATTTACCGAAAAGCCGTGATCCTGAAGGACCTGAATGGTGGTCGACAGATCTAACTTTGCTGACTGGAGAGACCTGGACTGTACGAGGATGTCATCCAGGTAGCACTGTACGCGCACCGGTATCATCCGAAGGTGGGCTGCCAATACCGCTAGGACCTTCGTGAAGACCCTTGGGGCCGAAGACAGGCCAAACGGAAGGGCCCTGTATTGGTAATGCCGGTGTGCATAACAGAAGCGCAGGAACCTGTGGTGCTCCCGGGAGATTGGGATGTGGAGATAGGCCTCTGTAAGGTCTATGGAGGAGAGAAAATCTCCCTTCCTGATACCTGCCAGGATTGACTTTAGGGTCTGCATCTTGAACCTTCTGTATACTAGGAACCGGTTCAGACCCTTTAAGTCCAGTATCGCCCTCCATCCTCCTGATGCCTTGGGGACCACGAACACGATGGAGTAGAAACCTTTTCCAACCTGATCCCCTGGGACTGCTTCTATGGCCCTTATTTCCAGGAGGTGTTTGATGGCGGTAGTGACCAATCGTGCTTTTGAGGGGTTCCGAGATACTGGGCACTGTAGGAAGCGATCGTGTGGGAGGGATTGAAACTCGAGCGCCAGACCCCGTCTGATGGTGTCTGTGACCCAAGAGTCGGTGGTGGTCTGCTCCCAGACCTGGTAAAACTGTTCCAGGCGCCCCCCTATCGGAAAGTCCCCTGTGGCGTCACTTGGAACGCCTGTAAGGACGGCCACCGGAACCTCTGAAGGGACGTTTGGCCTGTGACTGACCCCTGGCTCCGGTATTCGGGCGGTCCTGTTGTTGATCCTGTCTCTGAGGAAAGGACCGTGAGCCTCTGGACCAATCCCAGGACTGCCCTGCCCGAAAGGGCTGTCGCCACTCCCAAGAACTAGAGGGACGAAAGGGCTGCCTGCGGGACTCCTGCTATGGTCGCCTATCCGACTTCTTGGAGGGGTGTACCAGAACCTTGCGCTTGTCCTTACCCTCGACCACGTGTGGATCGAGAATAGAGCCAAACAGGTCCTTGCCGGCGTACCTGGCTGTGGAGAGGCACCATTTGGCCTTGAGATCCGTCCTCCACTGCTTCAACCACAGTAGCCTACGAGAGGCCACTGTGGCGGCAATAGATCTGGCCAAGCACTTGGCCGAATGGAGAGAGGCGTCAGCCATGTATTGTGAGGCTGCCACCAGTTTAACAAGTGTCTGGTGTACTCTGACCTGATCCAGTGGGACAAGGGCTTGAAGGTCTCGGAGCCACATGATGGCCGCTCTGGCGAAGAATGAAGCGGACGTCGCAGCCTTTATGGCCAGGCCCGAGGCCTGATGAGCTCTTCTGGAGGAGAACTCAAACTTCTTGTCCTCCTCCTTCAAGACCTCTGCCATGTCGCCTGTGACGGCGGAAGTAGAAAACAAGAAAATTAATGGGGAATCAATAGCCGGAACCTCCAGTATGGAAGCAAATGAAGAAGACACACTGTACAGCTTCTTTTCCATGCTGCTTTCTTTCGGGGGGGTGGCCAGGGATGACCACTGGGACTCAACTGCATCCCGAAAAACAAATGGGCAAGGGATCTGTTTTAGGTCCACCACCTTCACCGCAAATAGAGGATTGGACTCCTGATCTGCGGAGGTAGAAGGCTTTTCCTCCTGAACTGAAGTCAGGTTAGTAGTAGTACAGGCCTTCAGAAGAAGGGATTTGAAGAGGGATGGATCAAAGAGACCCGAGGTAGATGCCTGGTCTGGTGTTGCCTCCTCATCCTCTGACATGGGAGTGTCAGCTACGGCCAAATCCACGGACTCCCCCTCTCCTATTTGAGAGGAAGATTCAGAGATATCTGAACCCTGCGCCGTGGTCCGTCCTGGCAGAGAAGAGGGACTTGGGGGAGGAGGCAGATGTTGGGAAGGAACCTGCGAACCCCTGGAAGAAGACACAAACTGAACAAAGGCATGGTGCATGAATGCCTGAAATTGACTCTGAGACCACATGTCCCCCTGGTCCCTGGGAGTAGCCCCAACCACCGCTGGAGCATAAACAGCTTCTGGGCTCAGATGTATTGAGGAGGGGGAGGAGTGAGAGGGACCTGCCTGTTCGGTTGCCCCCGGAGGACTAATCCAAGTGGCTTCTTGCACAGGTGCAAAAGGTAGCTCCAAGATAGAAGTATCCAGTGGGGCAGGGGGAACCGATTCGGCCCCACTGGATAGGAGCCGCTGTGCCTTGGAGAATTCCCTCTCCAGTGCCTGGTGCCTCCTCGAGGCCTCTCACTCAGCTGTTTTGGAAGTTTCTTTAGTAGACAAATGCTTGATTTTGGCCTTTTTCTTTTCCCCTGCTTCCAATTCACTAGATCTGCACTTCGACTGCGCAGGGGGTGTACCGGAGGCTTGTGTTGCCTGGGGCGAGGAACTGTCTGCCATTGCAACTAGGTAGGGCCTGTCAAGGATACCTAGGAAAAAAGGGGAATCCAAGGACGCAGATCAAAACCAGTCAGAGATGGAACGCACCTGTTCCTCACACTGAACAGGAGATGCAAGGGCAGAGCAGCCGAACAGGCCCTAGACCTGTCCACTTAGGCCTGGTGGCTAAAGGCCACAGCTATCAATAACAGGCGGTCAAAGGAAAAAACAACTCCTCACTCCAAAAACAGGGCCGTGGGCCTGTAAGCAATATCGAGCCCTGTATTTATATATAATAAAGTCTTTATTATTATTACTATTATTATTATAACTATTATGAAGAAAGATAGTAAATTCCTTACCAAATATATGAATTGCCTCCGATCAGGCCTGCCCACGCGGCCCCCAGACAACCACTGTATCCCCGGCCTAGCCAGCGCCGATCAGCGTAGAGGTTAAAATGGCGTCCGCCTAAAACCTCTCAAACTGTTGAAAAACAATGAAGCAAGTATTCCCCCCGCTTGGACCTGCCAACACAGGTCAAGGCGACAATGCTGCTAAAGAGCGGCCTAGCCGGCCTGACGACTCTCAAACCAAAATGGCGGCCGTTAAGGGAGTCTGCAATGGCGACCGCCTGACGACCACGCGATCAAAATGGCGGCCGTGACTCCTCGTATCTCCTAAAATGAAGGAGACAAGCGAAACGAGAGAAAACGCGGCAACCGTGAAGGCTAGGGCTCCCCGCTTCCCCCCCTCCGTCCTGGAACTTGCGTTTGGAAGAACAGGGAAGTCCGTGGCGATCCGACGCTGGAGCCTCGTGGTGCCTGTCCTGGGATCGTAATGCACCTGGCTGAGTAAGGCAGCTCGCCGTTCCCGGGAGCTGCAGAAGCGGGTAAGAAAAACGATCCGAGGATCCTGCTTCTAAGGAGGCCCAAGGCCTCGAAGGGGGGAAAAAGAGCCCTGCCGGAGCCCAAGAGGCTCTGACATAAAGAAGGACAAAGTCCTTTGAGCCAGCCAAAACCCAACAACAGTCTAGGAATTTAGGAATTTAGTAAATTTTAGAAAAAAGCCAAATTGAACAAATAAAAGGAAGAAATCCTATGGAGCCAATAAACCTGCGTACTGCTGAGCCTAAGACTAAGTCAAAACTGGGAAGACACACCCAAAGGGAGGCGTGACTAAAGCTCTGACTTAGTCTCTCTGAGCAGGAAGGCTGAAATAACCCAATCAGTGGATTCTACATCCACCATGCTGGAGAAGCAAATATTACTTTGATACCAAAAGAAGATTCAGACTTGACGTATATTAAGAACTATAGACCGATTTCATTACTCAGTGTGGATTATAAAATTTTTACTTCAATAATGGCAGAGAGATTGAAAAAATACTTAGTTGAGTTTATACATCCAGATCAAAATGGTTTCTTACCAAAGAGACAAATTAAAAACAATTTAAGGGTGATAATGGACGCATTAGAATACTATGAATTACATCCAGGGAAACAATTAGCATTAGTATTTTTAGATGCTCAAAAGGCATTTGATAATGTTTCCTGGCAATTCATGATTCAGCAACTGCAAACAATGGACTTTGGAAAGAACTTTACAAATATGATAAAAACAATATATAGCAACCAGACAGCAAAAGTGATAGTGAATGGAAATTACACTGAGAGCTTTGAGATAAGAAAAGGCAAGAGGCAAGGGTGTCCACTATCTCCATTATTACAGTATTTATCTTTACTTTGGAAGTGTTAAATAGAAGGATTAGACAGGATATAGAAATTAAGGGATTGAAAATAAAAGATGAAACATACAAGTTACAAGCATTTGCCGATGATTTAGTGTTTATCTTGGAAGAACCTTTAGAGACGATTCCTAAACTATGGGGAAAGATAGAAGAGTATGGAGAAATGGCAGGACTAAAAATAAATAAAGAAAAAACTAAAGTAATAGTTAAGAACCCCACAGATAAACAAAAAAGGCAAATGCTAGAGAAAACAGAGGTATAAATAGTGAAAAAAGTTAAATATTTAGGTATTCATCTTTCGGCCAAGTGTTCGTCAATAAAAGAAGACAATTATACAAAATTATTGAAGCAAATAAAGCTAGACTTGGAAAGATGGAAAAACCTGCAGCTGTCAATATTAGGAAGAATTGCTACAGTTAAAATGAATGTGCTGCCAAAGATTTTATTTCTATTTGAAACAATTCCGATAAAACTTGAGAAAATTTTTTTTCAAGATTTAAATTCATTAATTTTGAACTTTATTTGGCAGGGGAAGAAAGCTAGAATTAAGATGAAAACATTACAAGATGCTAAAGAAAATGGAGGATTTGGGCTGCCGGAATGGGCGTTGTACTATCAAGCATCTGTGTTAACATGGGTGAAAGAGTGGATAACACTTAGAAATAAAAGGTTGCTGTATTTAGAGGGACATGATTTACAATTGGGGTGGCACACTTTCTTATGGTATGGGAAAAACAGAGTCCATAAGTATTTCCAAAATCACTTTATAAGAAATGCCTTGTCAACAGTATGGGAAAAAATTAAAGCTAAAATATATCTAAAAATTCCAGGGTGGTTATCAGCGATGGAGGCATTTATACATCCGAACTTGGTAGACTTTGAAAAAATATGGACATATAGAGATATTCTAAATACTGATGGGAATTTAAAATCTAAACAAGAACTGGAAAACCAGGGAATCAACTTGTCATGGTGGGCACATTTACAGATACAAAGTAGATATGAAAAAGATGTAAAAATGTATGGATTTTATAAGGATCAAACTGTGTTTGATAAGATTTTGTTAACTTCAGATGAGAAATTAAGAAAATGTATAATTTTTTGTTAATTTTGGATATGGAAAGCGAACAAGTGAAAGAAACAATGATAAGGTGGGCGAAAAAGTTTGGCTATAATATAGAACTAGAAAAATGGCAAATGTTATGAGAGAGAAATTACAAACTAACAATGTCAACTTCATTATAAAGAAAATTTGTATAAAATGTTTTATAGATGGCACCTGCCACCAGCAAGATTAGCAAAAATGTTTAAAAATATGTCAGATAGATGTTGGAAATGTAAACATAATACAGGCACGTATTACCACATTTGGTGGACATGTGGCAAGGCTAAGGCTTATTGGAGAAAAATACATATGTGGTTAGAAAAAATATTGGGTGAACAAGCTGATTTTAAACCTGAACTTTTTTTATTAGGTATAATGCCTGAAAAGATTAATAAGCAGAGATTATATTTAATCTTACACATTACCACAGCAGCGAGAATAATTTTTGCACAATACTGGAAGAATGAAGGACTGCCACCAGAAGAAGAAATAATCAGGAAAATATTGGAATGTGCAGAGATGGACAGACTATGATATTGAAAGATAAAGAAGATACAGACTATTATCAAACTTGGGATTTATTTTATTGTTGGTTAGAGGAAAGAATGAAGGATTAGGAATTGAATATGTATTAGCATAGCTAATCCCAGACAACCCGTTGATTGGAAAAATTAACATATGTTTATGGGGAAAAACCCAATAAAATCTTTATAAAAAAATAAGAGAAGCTGTAAAGTAGCCTGAATACAATTTTGAGGTACTAAAATGCAATGTTGATCTCCCATAATCACGTGAGATTTAGGCAGCATTTAAAATTAGCATAGCATATTTAATCAACAGGCAGCTATTGTATGAATTATGCTTGGGGGGGATCGCACACTTTTCTTTTAATAGCGATTTAATTTATCAGATGGCTGCAATACATTTCTATTTCTAAACTGGATCTGTACATTTAAATCAGGATAATGAAAGTATGAGAAAGGTATTTAATAAATAAACTCCAGAAGAAAGAACATATCTGTGTATATGAGTGCATTTACTCTGCTGGACAGCCTAAATCAGTTATTACCTCACAGGACCACTGCTTTTGTAGAATAAAATGGAGGAACATTATCTACACTGTTCTGAGCAATTCAGGGGAAGGGTGGGATTAAAAATCAAGGGTAGATTAAACCAATAGAGGAGCAAAAGACAAAAAGGAAGGTGACTGAGGGAGCAGGAAAGCATGGAATATAAGTGTAAAGAATGCCTGATTTTGTAGTCCTCATTTCCTCATATTCTAAAATTTTAAAAACTGTTACGATAATTCCAACCATTAAGAAAATAAAAGACTGTTCAATCCATCTCCCACTGACTAGCTAATTCTTCCTATATACTTACTTACCGGTGTCATCGTAACAGTGCTTTTCCTCGGAAACGTGGAGAAACTACCAAAACTTTGAAGCTTGTAGCACAGCGCCCAGGGGTAGTATCTTCTACCTCCTTATTGTATGTAAAATAAAAAAATTACATATATATACTATTTAGAACAGCGGTTCTCAACCTGTGGGTCGCGACCCTTTTGGGGGTCGAACGACTCTTTCACAGGGGTCGCCTAAGACCATCGGAAAACACATATTTCCGATGGTCTTAGGAACCGAGACACCGCTCTCTCTGTTGCAGCCTCACTCTCTTCCATCTTCTTTTCCTTCCCACCCCCCTGCGAGCTTGCAATACCCCTCAGGGCCTCACGTTGCCTCCTGGAGGATTCAGCTGTTCGGCGGCCGGAAGTTGGAGCCGCTCAGCTGTTGGTCGGGACGCCCGTGGAGCCGACCCGCACGTTGTCCTAGACCCCTTCCCTGCCCGTTCATGTCGAGCCCGCGGGGGCTTGAGGTCGGCGCCGCGGCGGCCTCCCAGCCGCCTGCTTCTTTGGCTTGAGCAGTTGCCAGGGCTTGCATGGCCCCCAAGGGCCGCTGATGCGCTCCCCGCAGCCAGCGACCCTGGTAACTGCTCCAGCCGAAGAAGCAGGCGGCTGGGAGGCTGCCGCGGTGCCGACCTCCTGCGCCCGTCAGCTGGCGACCTCCGGACCTGCGCCCGTCAGCTGGAACGTCCGGCAACGTTTTGGCCGGTGCGGAGGGCAAAGGGGAGGCGGCGAAGCGCCAAACTCCTGCGCCCGTCAGCTGGCGACCTCCAGACCTGCGCCGGTCAGCTGGGAGGTCTGGCGACGGAGCTGGCTAGCGTGGAGGGCGATGGGGAGGTGGCGGCTCGACGGGCGGGGTCCTGCCTGCCCGCGAATGTCGGGCCCACCCGCCCCATCTGTAAAAGAAAAATTTTTCCACCCAAGCATAACGCCAGCAGTACTGTGCCACGGAGGCTTGAGACATGGAGGCACGGTGCCGTGGGAGGCGGCAGGACAGGGGGGAGGGGTTACCTGCATCCTGCCAGCCGAATTCTGGAAGCCTGCCTGAGTGAAGAATTTTAGGGGGTGTTGAACGGGAGACAGATTGAGGGCTGTATTAAGACCATAGATGGCTGCGTAAGGAGAGTGGAAGGGAGGCAAATTCGGGGTGGAGCAGAAAACATGGGGGTGGGGAAGGTGTTAGGAAATAAGCACCAAGGTACATGGCGCCTTGCAAGGGATTCCCGAGTGTTCTGCAATTGTTTTTCCTCTCTCCTCTGCGCGAGAAAAACTTTTGCGGTGTAAATCTGAAACCAGGTTAGGTTCCTGTGAGGAGGCGCAGGAGGTTCTTGGGAGAGGCTTTGGCCGGTGAGGAAGGCGAAGGGGAGGCCGCCGCAGCGCCGAACTCTGCGCCCGTCAGGTGGCGACCCTCACATTTGTGCTTGTCAGCTGGGAGGTTTGGGAAGGGAGCTGGAGGGTGATGGGGAGGCGGCGGCCCGGCAGGCGGGGTCCTGCCTGCCCGTGAATGTCAGGCCCACCCGCCCCATCTGTAAAAGAAAAAGTCTTCCACCCAAGCATAACTTTTAAGGATTTTAAGGATCTTTGAGAGGGAGAGACAAATAGAGAGAGGGAGAGAAAGAGAACTAGAAAGAGGGAGAGAAAGAGGGAGAGAGAAGAGAGGGAGACAGAGGGAGAGAGAGAGAGAAAGAGAGAGAAAGGGAGACAGAGAGAAAGAAAGGGAGAAAGAGGGAGAGAGAAAGAGAGACAGGGAGAGAGAAAGGGAGAGAGGGAAAGAGAAAGGGAGAGATAGGGAAAGAAAGGGAGAGAGGGAAAGAGAAAGGGAGAGACAGAGAAAGAGAGGGAGAGAGAGCAAGAAAGAGGGAGAGAGATTAAATTAGTAACATGGTTGTTCAGTGAATCTGGTTTCCCCACTAACTTTGCTTGTCACAAGGTTGCAAAAGGTGATCACATGACCCTGGAATAATTTTATGGTTGGGGGTCACCACAACAAGAGGAACTGTATTAAAGGGTCACGGCATTAGGAAGGTTGAGAACCACTGATTTAGAACATAACAATAAATTTAATAACCTGAATACATTTTATTTATACCCAAACAAGTAATGGAAAAGAAAACTTTGAAAGGAAATGTTAAAAAGCACATGACAAGCCAATTTACAGGGAATAAAAATGCAAGGGCTCTCAGAAAAGAGTGCATTAGATCAGCAGAATACTATTAGAAAATGAAATGTGCACCAAATAAGTTTAATAAAAAAGAAAAAGTCTCAAAAGAAATCAAAATTTAGGATAAAACATCATAATCCTAAATACGTCTATTTTTTTAAAAAAAATGAAGCTTACTGAACACTTTAAAGGTATCCTAAGAAGCAAATCCCACTGAATTTAATGAAAGTTATTTCTGTGTAAACATCCTTAGGTCTGCAAATAAGCTCCAGTCATTTTGGTCTGGCCCAATTTTATAGGCTGCTCATCATCTATTTTTTCTTTTTCCTTTATCTGCATTCTTGTGTTAAAAGTGCAGTGTTATTCTATCACTTTGGGAAGACATTTTTAAGTTAGTTGCTAAGATGGCAACCTATTAAAAAACAGCAAACCCACTCATACCCCAGCAAAGTACAAGATTTAGAGCTTAAACTTAATAACACAAACCCCGTACAGGGAATAAAACAAAATGCTATTTACTTCTGAAAAAGTAGGGAAATTTTAAAGTCATCTTTCCTCAACCTGGTGCATTCTAAAGCCTATGCTCGCTGGGGATAATGGAAAGCACATCGTGCAAACATCAAGTCATGAAAACTGGTTTATCCTGTCCGAGGAGGAGGAGTATCTTGTAGCCATTCAGTGGAAGAATTATTTTTACAAAGGAGGGGAATATTGGCATTTTTCAATAGTTTTAAGCAGCGGCCCACTATGGATAACTGAGACTAAAACTATCTGAAAAACGATTAAGGCGTGTATTTGAAAAAGCAACCTAAAATAGCATTGCAAAAGAACAGCAAAGGGTTTTTTAATGCTTAAGAGGGGTTTTTAAATCAAATTTTAGAGGAGAAAGGGTGCCAACTTAAATCTAGCCCTTTGGACTGCCTGCTTTCGGGCAGTGAATGGGCAGCGCTCCCATTTACCACGTGCTCGACCTCAAGTCCCTGAAGCAGCCTCTCCCGCAAGGCCTCCGCGCTGAGAACTCCAGACGGCTCCATCACGCCCGAAGAAGCCACTTTGAATGAAAGAGAACCCAGTAACTAGGTCTTTCATTTCCGCCTTTGGGTGACATCACATCCTTCCCATTTCGGCCTGTATCTTATGTAGCCAATCAACGTGCAATACGTCACACTGGTGGTTTCATCCCTAGAGCAACCAAATGAAGAGTGGCACAGCAGCTCAGCTGGTTCTAAAAGTTATGCTAAACAAGGGGTCTTCAAACTTGGCCTTTTTATGATTTGTGGACTTCAACTCCCAGAATTCCTCAGCCAGGCATGCTGGCTGAGGAATTCTGGGAGTTGAAGTCCACAAGTCATGAAAGGGCCAAGTTTGAAGACCCCTGCCCTAAACCTTCTTTGAGGGGCCCTTGGTGCTCTCTGAGCTTGGTTGCGTTCTTGCAGACGTTTCATTACCCAAACTAGGTAACATCATCAGTGCTAGTAAGGAGCGCGGTTTTTGCTATCAGTTTATATTCTAGCGCAACTTGCCATGTCAATGTTGGTGGGGGTGATCTTAGAGATTCTTTGGTTGTGCTGTTTACTGTTGGCTGTTTGGCAGTTTCTAGATTGGGGTATTGCTTATTTGATTGCTGGCCTGAAGTTAACCTTGGAGTTAATCTATGCTGATCTGGGTGCTGATTGCTGATGGAGAGCGGCTTGGGACTTTTTGTTCCTTTTTGGGCTGGGTGATAGCTTCTTTTGCACAGTCTATAGATGTTAATGTCTATGTGGTCTATTGAGGCCTGATTTGTCAGAGTGCCAAACTTCTAGAAATTCTCTAACGTTTTTGGACTTGGCTTGGTTAGAATGGATTAAACTTTCTTTGCAAGTCTATGTAAATGTATAGACTTGGACTACAAACAGTATACAGGACACATACATGTAATTTGTTAAAAGTTAATATTTTTTTAAAAATCTAAGTTTATACTGTGACTCAGGCCACACTTTTTTTTAATGCCACCTCTATTCGCATCTCTAAAGCTCATTCCTGCAATTAGCTCCTCTTACGTTAATCCAGTTGTGGCACTGCATAGGTTTTTCCCTCTGTGGGCGGGACATCTTGCTGCCTTCACCAATAGAATGTAAGCAAGATATCATTTGAAGAAACGGTCAGTAGCGCGGAGAGGAATATTGCTAGGCAACGGTCTACCGGCTGCTGTGGTCGCGAGGGTAGGCAAGTTCGAAAGGGGCGTGGCGACGAGAGCGGAGGAAGGCTGGGGCTGGAAAGGTGCAGGGCGTAATGGGAAATGTCTGCTTATTGGGCAGGGTCGCTCAAGCCGCATCCGAAGGGGGCGGGGACTCTGCTAAGTAGTAGAAGCCACTACCGCTACTTAAGCTATATGCAGGATTAGGTTTGCATTCCAGGGTCTGGGTTGCACAGGCAGAAATTCAACAGGTACTGTTTTTTCTCCACTTGGCAATGCAGAAATTTCAGTTTCGGATATTTTGGTGGGGAATTCCCTGTTGGTTGGCAAAAATTCACATGCCTTCTTCCTGCCACGAAGATACAGAATCCGATTTGCGGTTCACTATCTCGGAGAAGTAGGGAAAATAACACAAGTAACTACAATTCCAGCAGCACCAGCCAGATGACTGTTAGCAAGGGATGCTGGGAATTGTAGTTTGAAAACATTTGTAAGCTATACAGATTCCCTGACAGTTATCAGCCCTGTTTGTTGGATTCTGTTGATGGGTGGATACAGTTATGGGTGTTCAGCTTTTCTAATACTTGATTTCTTCTTTCATGTAGGTTTCTCCAGCCTGTTCCTCTCTTTGTGGAAGAAATGGTGGTGGAAATATGTGGCTTCTTTGGGGTATATCTACTATACTGCACCAACCCGTTACCAGGGACGGATCTACATTGGCTTCTCTGTCAATCCCGAACGACGCATAGACCAACACAATGGTGGAAAGCGGTGTGGTGGGGCCTGGAAGACAAGTGGACGTGGGCCATGGTAATTCAAGAGTGTGTAAAAGATGCTGTGTTTGCAAATCTACCATGGGTTCCACATTTGTGAAGTGAAAATACAGCTTCTTCTCAGCCCCAACCAGATGCAGGGGAAAACCTTGGGAAATTCCAGAGGAGTGTTTCCCAATTTTAGCCATTTTAAAATGTGGCCTTCTTAAATACCAGCAAGTATTCTGGGAGTTTGAAGTCCACATATCTTACATTGGGTAAGGTTGGGACACACTGCTCTATAGCAGAGGTCCCCAACCTTTGGAGCACCTGTCGAGCCCCACAAGGCTGACCCGTACGGGCCGAGCGGCGGGCCGCAAGCCTCTGACGTTTCGCTCCATCGCCACCCAGACTTCCCCTGGTCCTAACCCGCCTCCTGGCTTGTCGCTGCTGTTGGGACGCTCGCCTCATGGGGCCGACACTTACCGACAGGGGAGGAGGCTGTCAGCTGTTTTCCTTCGGTGCTGGAAGCCGACTGTGGGGCCGCACGACCATCGAGTGCGGTGCCTAGATGGACTCTCTAGCCCAGTGGTTCTCAACCTTTCTAATGCCGTGACCCCTTAATACAGTTCCTCATGTTGTGGTGACCCCCAACCATAAAATTATTTTCGTTGCTACTTCATAACTGTCATTTTGCTACTGTTTGGAATCGTAATGTAAATATCTGATATGCAGGGTGTATTTTCATTGTTACGAATTGAACATAATTAAAGCATAGTGATGAATTACAAAAACAATATAGCAATGCTCACTGGAGAAGCTTACTCTTCCTTGCTCAAAAATGTTGGGAGGGAGGGAAGGGGAAGGAAGGAAAGAAGATTGAAGGGGAAAGGAAGGAGATGGAGAAAGAAGGAGATTGAAGGGGAAGGGAAGGAAGGAAGGAAGATTGAAGGGGAAAGGAAGGAGATGGAGAAGGAAGGAGATTGAGGGGGAAAGGAAGCAAGCAAGCAAGCAAGCAAGCAAGGAGAGATTGAAGGGGAAGGGAAGGAGATGGATGGATGGATGGAAGGAAGGAAGGATTGATCTTTGGAGAGTCATGTTTTTCCAGATGGTGATGAACTGCAACTCCCAGCATTCCCCACTCTTCTACATTGCTTTTTAGGGCTGCTGGGGATGGTAGTCCAGTAAGGTCTGGAGACACACATAGATGCCCTCCGACGGCGAGGGAGGTGGGCCGGGCGGCGTGGGGGAGGCTCCGGCACGGCGCGGAGGGCGGCTGGGCAATCATGAGGTGTGGGGACCGGTTCAGTGCCGCAGCTCAGCTCAGCTCAGCTCAGCCAGCAGCAGCAGCAGCAGCAGCAGCAGCAGCAGAGGTGGTGGTGGCAAGTCATGAAAGCAGCATCCTCACGTTCAGGGTGCAAACGCCTTGGACGGTTTGGCTCCCCCACCCCTTTATTTACTGATCTGCCACAAGCTCGTGCAAACAAGCCCCGAGGAGTTCTGAACGAGCGGTCGTTTAAAAAAAAAGCTTTCAGCAACGAGGCAGAAAGGGGAACTCGCTCACGGCTCTTTTTTTTCCCTTTCTCAGTGACTGGGAAGGCAGCAGCCAGAGACGCTGCTGCACAAAGGGAGGCGGAGAGAGGGGCGAGGGGGAAAACCTCACTCAACTTTCACCCTTATCAGACCCTTTTTTTAAAGATATGAGAAATGTAAAAGTGTTAGGATGGCTTGTATGAGAAAAAAGACTTAAATACTTAAGTGTAATTAATTTGGAGAAAATCTTAATCAGTAAGAATGCTTTGAATATTGGGAAAACAAATTTAAATAAGAATTTTGTAAACAGGATCTATGACGAGACAATCAAGATAATCAATTAGAAAAGAAGCTTTATATTGATGGGGTTATTTGCAGAAACATGAGAAAAATGTCTATATTTAATTGTCATTTATTCAAATAATAAGAAATGTATTAATTTAAGGTTGGCAAAAGAAAATATTATTGGAAGAAGCCATTATATGGACTATAGAATTATAGAAATTATTTTTTATTGATTGTTTTGTAAATACTAACCCAAACAACACGCTGTTTACCAAATATTAAGGTGATTATGTTAAAAATCAATAAAACTAAATGGCATGCCCCTTCTGAAAATGTCATTAAGAAACCTGTATCGATTTGTTCCTATGGTCACCAAGAATTAGGATTGACTTAATAGGACACTGCCACCATGTTTATATGTAGATTATATGTTCTTTGAAATGTCTCCATGGTAATTTTCCTTCATATTCTCTTTTGTTCCAAGGTCTGTGGCCAATCCAAAGTCATGTCAGTGGGCTGCATTTACACAAGGCTGAGTCTTCTACTTCAACCACCCCGTTTGATGCTTTTCCATCTTCCCAGTTGTGCCATCCATGCCTCCAGTGCCACACTTGCTGGACACAACAAGTGATCCAAAGTCAGCCATGTTAAGGGTCCTAAAGATATTGCACGTGCCTTGGTCTTCCAAAAACTTACCATGATGATCCGTTTTGCTGTGAGGGGTACGGATCCAATATTTCACTGGCTTTTTTTACAATCAAAGTGAAGACTCCTAAGGACAGCTGTGGCTAAGCCACAATATGACATGAAGCCATAATGTGGTTGGTTTTGATGTTAGCTCAATGTGTTGTGTGAATCCAGCCATTTGTGATTTACCATACGGAAAACCATATTCCAGGCAATAATGGTTGGACAAACCTTTGTTAGCTAGGTGTGGTTCTTGTTGTGCTAACTTGTCTGAAGTGAGGGACTTGCAGAAAAGACAAGATTGTGACATGTATCCCTGTTTTCTGGTGAGCAGAACAGTCCTTTCTGTCAAGATTGTTAGGATGAGACAGTGACTGAACAGTTTGGTCTAGTGATTAAGGCACTAGATTGAAGATTGAATAGAGTCTATTGAATAGACTCTTAATCTATTCAATAGATTAAGAGTCTATTCAATAGAGTCTATTCTATTGGCTTTTGAAAGCCAATAGAATAGAGGGTGTAGCACAGCTCATGGAAAAGTTGAAAAAAATCCATCAAAAAAAGGTGCCGGAATGCGGTTTTGAGTGTTCTATGAGAAAAAAAGCCCTGGTCTTAGGCGACCCCTGTGAAATGGTCATTCGACCCCCAAAGGGGTCGCGACCCACAGGTTGAGAACCGCTGCTCTAGCCAGAAGCCGACTGTGGGGCCGCACAACCAACGAGTGCGTTGCCTAGATGGACTCTCTAGGGGCTCAGCTGCTTCGTGTGCAGAATGAAGTAACCCTGCAAGGCAATAGTGAGCGGCCAGACGAGGCCAGGGAAGCTGACGCTCCAGCTGACACTTATGGGTTGATTGAGGCACCGGATGGTGGCTACAGGGGCAGGGTGGTTTAGCATGGGTGGGGCCAGTTTCCTGAGGGTGGGGTGGGCGTGTGCAGCCTATGTAAAGCACTTAGAGCCATTCACTCCCAGTGCTGTCTTTGTTTGTACAGAGTGCATTAAAAACTACCGTCAGTCTTTTGTTCCTGCTTGTTAGCTTGTTATTCGGAACACCAAAAAGGACGACTTTGACAGTAAGACAGCACTCATTTCTTTCTTTGATCACCTGGTTCCCTGTGAGTGCGGGAAATGGCGGAGGGAACCCAAGGGATTGTGACGGAGCCGGAGGCTACTGAACCGGTGGTTCAACTGCAGCAGACCACAGCAGAGGCAGGGGAGGAGCCGCTGGTAGTACGGCCCAAGGAAAAGGCCCAGCAGCCTATGGAGCCTGTGGGTGAGCCCCAACAGACGGGCCCTACAGTGTCCTCAGGGGAATGGTGGTTAAGCCCTGCCCTGCAGCACCCAGAGGCTGGCCAGCTGCGTATGTCAGGACTGGGCGAGGCCCTCTCCGGCTGGAGGGAGAGGCGGGTGACTGAAGATGAGGAGGAGTGGAGCTACTCTACAGCACCAGGCCAATACACTATGGACGTCCTTCGGGACCAATTTGGAGAAGTGGGCTATTCTGAGCCACCACCCCGCCCCAGGGGCACCCCCGCCTCTGGGGGCCCAGCTGACTCATCAAGGTTCCAGCTGGCCAGCCCAAAACCCCGTATACCTCCTCACAGTGGCTCTCTCCAGGCAGGGGCCCCTGGGGTGGGCGTTTCAGCTGCGCAGTCCCAGGCTCAACGGCAGGACCGGATGGATGCTGCTTTAAGGGCAGCAACTACCGGCCAGTGAGGTTTGGCTCCTGGTAGTGGTCGGTCTGTTCCCATGGCCGGCGGTCAACCTGGGGCACAGGCAATGGGGCCATGGGCACCAGGGTTCATGTGGGGTCCGCCACCTATTGTAGTCCCTTTTGACAGCAACCCAGACTGTTTAGCCATGTTTCTGAACCACGTTATCAGCCACCTGGACAGGTTCGCCTCTCTCTACCCATCAAATTGGGCAATGGTGGTGGCCGTGACAGCAAGCCTGCAGGGCGAGGCCGCAGCCTGGGCAGCAGACTTATATAATGACCACGCCCGGGAATTGGCCGACGCCGGCTCTTTTTGGCCGCGTTACGGGACAGATTTGAAGACCCCTCCCGGGTCCAGCGTGCGGAAGTGGAGGTCATGGGCCTGAAACAAAGGGGATGGCCCGTACGGGAATACGTGCAGGAATTCCAACGAGCAGCAGGCCGGTTGCATTCCTGGCCAGAATGCCTCTTGGTCCACCACTTCCGCGTCGGCCTGGATAAAGATCTACAGCAGGCATGCGTGGTAAGGGGTATATCGAACTGCCTCCACGACTGGTGTTGGGTGGTAACCGAGTTAGATGCAGGGTTACAGGAGGGAAAGGGTACCCGTTATCGGAATCATCTTGGGTAAAGGACTCAGATGTCCAGGCTCCTCGCCTGATCAAGAAATACCATCTGAAGTACCCTGGGAGACGGGGGGGGGACAGTAGGTTAGATGTAGGGACGAGTTTCATGGAGAAAGGCTTTTCAACGGACTGGAGAGTGCATGGTTTTGTGTGCTGCCTGCATCCCACAGATGGGCCTTTGCTTTTTCTGCGGACCGGTTGCTGGCATGCCATGGCCCGGTACCGGTCCATGGACTAGGGGTTGGGGACCCCTGCCCTATAGGAAACTCTTTTTTCACTATCTGTTTTTTCTCTTTTGTGATGAGATCTCAGTGAGGCCAAAAGTTCAGAAGGCTGGAACTGGAGCTTTTTGGGACAAATGTGTTGCTGTCCTTTTGGGCTTCATGCATTTCTCTCTTCTTGCAGGGACATGGTGTTGATTGTTCATGGTTTCCCCTCTGATGTGGCTGCTTTGTGCGTAAGGCACTTTTCAGTACTTATTTTGTTTCTTCAGGATTCACGGAATATGGCAACCTAAAATGTGGTTAGCTAGCTTATGTGTTCTGTGTGTTCACCAAACCTAGTTTGGGATTCAGTATGTTGTGGGAACCCAGCCAGTTGAATATAGGTAGTCTTTGACTTACAACCATTCATTTAGTGACTATTCAAAATTACAACAGTACTGAAAAAAATAACTTAAAACCAATCCTCGCACTTACTGCTGTTGCAGGATCCACATGGTCATGTGATCAAAATTGGGCACTTGGCAACCAGCATGTATTTATGATGGTTGCAGTATCCCACGGTCATGTGATTACCATTTGCAACTTTCCCAACTGGCTTCCAACAAGCAAGGTCAATGTGGGACGCTGGACTCCACTTAATGACTGCATGATTCACCTAACAACTGCAGTGATTTGCTTAACCATGGCAAAAAAGGTGATAAAATTGCATGTGACTCACTTAACAACTGCCTTGTTTAGCAACGGTCCCAATTCTGGTTGTAAGTCAAAGATTACCTATAATTGAAAAAGCCATACTTAAACGATAAGAGTAGGTGGGCAGATCTTCCCCGTCCGTTCATTCCTAAATTCCAGCAATCCCTTTTGATTTAATCTCTCTTGTCTCTTGTTAATTTCCAGTTTGAGTGGGCCTGGCAGCACCTTCACTCCTCCCACCGTCTCACCCACGTCACCCGCCACACAACATGGGAGCGCCAGTTTGACTTCCGCTTGCGTGTCTTGGCCCACATGCTGCAAACTGCCCCATGGTGCCGTCTGCCCCTCACCATACGATGGCTCAAGCAGGAGTACTGCCGAGAGTTCCCTCCAGGCTTGGAATACCCCCTTACACATGCCCATAGCCTTTGGGCCAGTTCGAGCTGTCAAAGACAGTAAGCGTGCTGAACCATTATCTCCCGAGGAACAAGTAGCAACCTCAAAACATTGTAGTGTCTGTCTGAAGACCTTCCAGGTAACCGTCAGGGATGCTGTGTTCTTTCCACAAACAGAAAGGCTAGAGCAGGGGTCTTCAAACTTGGCCCTTTTATGACTTGTGGACTTCAACTCCCAGAATTCCTCAGCCAGGCACACTGCCTGAGGAATTCTGGGAGTTGAAGTCCATAAGTCATAAAAGGGCCAAGTTTGAAGACCCCTGGGCTAGAGGTTGAGTGGATCCTAAGAGGCAAGTTTGCTCTGACAAAATGGGAGCTGAGCTTCTATAACAGGCATGTCAAACTCACGACGTCACGTGACGTTGCACGATGTATCTGAGCTTTTTCGCCATTGCTGGCAATGGGGTGGGCGCGGCTCCGGTATGAAACCGGCCCGTGGGCCGGCAGTTTGACACCCGTTCTATAAGATGCCTCCTCTAAGGCAGAATTGGATTTGAACTGGAAGAAATAACTTTAACCAAGGAAGGGTGGGGAAGAACTGGACTTGGGATCAAAAGGTGGCGGCAGCTAACCCTATATTTGTTTGGGGAGCAGCAGGTTCCTCTGGATTGAAGTGCTCTTTCTCAAATTCCTTTCTGCAGGATGGGGACGAGGACATTCCCTTGCACTGTTTTCATTCAACTTGTACCATGGCTGCTCATATGTTTTGCCTGTCTCGTCTTTTCCTGGAAAAGGAGCCTAATCATTTCCTGCCCATTGAAGGGCAGTACCCGGGGTGAGCAATTTCTTCTGTGCATTGGGGGGATGTGGAGGTGTAGATATTGGTATTCTGTCCTTGCATCTGCTTCCCAATTATTAGCTCCATTTATTTATTGGCTTTTATTCCACCTTTATTACTTTTTAACTAGCTCAAGGTGGTGAACATATCTAATACGCCTTCCTCCTCCTATTATCCCCACAACAGCCCTTTATGCCCGATGTGAGGCTAAAACTCACAATATCCTGGTTTCCCCCTTTTCCTCAGCTGCAAGAATCTTATCCTTTGGGGAGATCTGATTCGTCACCATAAAGGTTGCTATGGTAACTTAGAGGCTGATCCCTCCTCCTCTCAGGTAAAACTCTTGCTGTTATTCCTAGACTTGTGTGGTTTATCTTGAAATGTTTATTTCCTGAATTAAGTTTAGCAGTTTTATGTCCTGATTTAATTGAAACTTTGAATTCTGAGTTAATCTTTTCTTCTTTGGATCAATATTTTTCCTCTCTTCACCATTGATAATAATTTTGGCTATAGCTTAGGCAAACTGATACTTTATTTTTTTTATTTTTCCTATATATATTGTACCTGCTTCATTTATGTCTTCTCCCAATATAATTACTTTTATGCTGCAGAAGCACTGGGCTGATGAACTGCAACCGTGAGGGAGGAGACCTTTAAAAAGTGACCAGGACCTATTTCCTTGCTGAGAGTGGAGCAGAAGATCTCAGCATGTTGCACAGTTCAGCTTCTCTTAGTCTGATGTCAAAAAGTCTAGAAAACAGCTAAGTAAGGCTAGGTTTTCTGCTCATGTTTCCCACTCCAGAATCATGTAACAAAATAATGTTTAATGTTATTAAATGGAATAATTAAATTGAAGGACCTGGATGTTTATGGATTGAGACACAGGAATCATGCTCAATAAACTTAAAATGAGCATGTAAATAATATAGCTATTGTTTTATACTGTATATATGTTGTAATGCACCCCACTTGCAATAAGCCGTAAGCATTTAGCCATCGTATTTTTGTGTATTCACATCGAAAGGCTTCTAACGCAGGAACCTTTTGGCTGTGCTAATTGCCGGCTGATTTACAAGCCTTCAGGCAAGGCAATTGTTCAGATCAAAAGAGTGTTCCTCAATTGCTGGCTTACACATAAGCAAACAAACCCTTCTCAGGCTATGTTTGAGATAACTGAAGTTAGATAAGCAGCACGATCTGAAACGATCTGAAACAGACACCAAATTAGCCTGAGATCACATCGCAAGGATTTACAGACCTTTGACAGTTAAAAGCGTAAGTGTTAGTTTATAGTTAAATGTAGGAAACATATTATCTTGTAGTTATGGGAATCTCCTGACTAAGCAGGAAAGTAAGAGTAAACAATTTGAGGATGTAACCATTGATGAAACGAAGTATATTATGCTATTGTTAAACTGCCGGACTAAACCTTTTTGTATGTGATTTATTCACGTTGTTTGATGTTAACCAAATAAAGAGAGGTGGCTGATTCCATTCGAATGTCAGACACCCCAGAGAGAAACTGGCTTGCCTCATGTCTTCATCTCTAACATTCGGCTTATCGTGTCTGACCCACCTTGAAGCTGCCTGCGGAAGGCAAAGCATCATATATATAGTGCATTGAATGCTTAAGTGGATTGTAAAAAAGACACTCTGGAGTGCAGAGAGAGATTCTTGAGAAAACACATTTCTGATTTTATATGGCCTTTTTCTCATTTATGCAAAGCATTTAACAAACACTTTCAGTAATTCTCACAACTTTCTTTTTAGCTTGGCATTAACCAAATATTGCAGATGAGAGGACTGAGTGCATAGTAGCTTGCCTAAAACCTCTAAATAAATTAATGAATTAAAAGTCCATCAGTTGAACCATCAAGGTAGAATTATGTTTTTAATGAAGTTAACTGACATGAGTCTTTGTTGATTATGATAGTGTACAAAATAAACTTGAAAGTTTGTATCATAAAGATAGCAGTTATCTCATATATGCTAAAAAGGCAGCCATAGAAACTGAAGAATATATAAAAGACCATTCCTAGAAAATAAATATTCCCCACATAATGGCCACATGATCAAACCATAAGATTTGAAGTTATTCCAGATTTTATCTGTGGTGTACTGTTTTTAAAAAGGATCCAGCTTTGAAGAAAAGTCAATTTTTTCCTCTGATGCGAAATATATGCACTTAATTAGAATAGGATTTTAAGAGCCTGAAAAGCCAAAATGATTTGACAATATATTAGAACAGATGTTTGTCTTTGTGAGAATTAATTTATGAATTCTGTAATCAAGTGTCTCTAAGCAGTTTTCAGACTGTTTGTAAAAAGGGGAAACAACATATGTAAACAAATGTTGCACTGGTTTTCTACTGTACAGAATAAAAAATGAATCATTAAATAGCCAAGTCAGTTTCACTTCACATTATTCCAGCATGGCCAGTTGTGAGGAAGGCTGAGAGCTGTCTTCAGCAGCCACTGGAAGGCCAGTTTTCTAACCGTGCAGTAAAAGTGTGATTACCGCTAAGGACTTGCCAGAGAACAATATAAAAATCCATCACAGCAAGTACAACATACAATGAGACCACTTTGCTTTCTGTTTTCCTATCTGGCCTTCCCTCCCCAAACTGTACTGCCAAACTCAGAGCAGTCTGAGGTGCAAAAGGACTGAAGTCTCCATGATGGGAACACATTCTGGATATAAATTTGCATTTGAGAACATACCAGGTCAGTGCTTCTTAATCAATCACTCTTGCCTCTAGCTTTAAAACTTGGAATTTCTTTTATCCTGAGTTAATGGTTAGTATCGCTTTTCCAGTGAGTTCCATCTCTTCATGGGTTAAATCTGTGGATTGCCTCCCAAAATAGTTGGCAAGTATCATTTTGCCAGCCTGCTCCATTACTAGAAGATGTTTTGCCTTTAAATCTTACTTCCTGAATGAGCCTCATTTGTTTTGGGCATCGGTACAGCAAAGCAGGGAAAAGGATTTTTCTGATTTCACAAGACTTTAGCTGATACAAAAATACTGATCAAAATTAGCTATTTTCCCAGGAGTATCCACTCATCTATACTAAGGGTTGAATCAGTGACATGATGAAATACTCACTTCTAGCCAGCAAGCGGTCCAAAATTTCAAAATAAATAAACAGGAACTCAATCTCCTCTGGATCAAATAAAATGTGGATGAATAGTTTTGACTTGGATGAAGTCTATCTTCACTGAATGGCATAAATATGTACAGATTTTCCTTTGCACTCTCAACAGAGTTGTTTCCCCTGAGAGCTGTGTGTGTCCTTAGACACATTTTGTTCATATTCAAGATGTGGACAAAGAGCAAACAGACATTATTCCACACTATTCCTACACCTGGTCTGGATTCCAAGCCCTGCAGGACACAAACCAAGCTACCTTTATTCCCCCGCCATGCAGGACTTCTCAATCTGTTGCACAAACTGGAAGCAGTAGATCCTTTTGTCAAGATCTTCCTTGGCTGCAAACAAAGTGGAGGGCAGATTATCAGAATAGTAAGAAAATCAAGACCGGTCCTCTTTCAAATGGGCCATAATTTACGCTGAAATTGGACAGCCTTTAACATTTAGAAAAGGATTGAAGAGGGCATTCAGAAAAAAATGATCCAGCCCCTTAAAACAAAAGTGAAAAATCAGCTTGCATGTCATTCACTCATATACACTCGGAACTACTATTCTAGTACAGATAGTCCTTGATTTATAGTGACTCTTCAAAGTTATGATGAACCCTCCAAAAGATACTTACAACCCGGTTCTGAAGTTCTGACGTCGGGTTCCCCCTCCTGTGATCACATGACTGCATTTATGGCTGTTTATAGCACTCCATGGTCACATGACTGTAATTTACAATGTTTTTGCTAGAAACTGCCATTTTTGTTTTTTGGCAAAACCTGCCCCATAGCAAATGGGTATGCTTAAAGACTATGGTGTTTGCTTAACAACCACATGAAAAAGATAGTAAAATTGGGTCTTAACACGTGGTGACTTGCTTTACCACCATGATAACATACAACCATAATTGCCAGGCTCAATCATGGTTTAACTTGTGGACTACCTGTCCTATTAGGTCTTTAACCAGATGCTCTAAAACAGACATGTCAAACTCGCGACGTCACGTGACGTATCGGGACTGTTTTGCCATTGCCGGCAATGGGGTGGGCATGGCTCCCACATGACGCATCCGGCCCACGGGCTCGCAGTTTGACACCCCTGCTCTAAAAGCTCATCTCTTCTCTGATTCTAAAGATGCCAGAGATTGAAACTAGGATGCAGAACTCATTTTGGAAGAAAAAAGCCATTTTTTTCTCCTTCACCATATTTTTAACACAGACTGCTATTAACCCAAGTTTATAGACAGATCTGGCAGCATGCAATCATGCTAACTGGGTCTAATGTCACTATTTGGGGAAATATGGATTTTCTAACCTCTTCTTTTGGTTTTGCTCAGCATCCATGATCCTTGTACATAGAAAGCACTTGTAAGGTTCCTTTTCATCAAGGGCCCATTCTCCATTAGCTAACCAGGCAGCAGGCAAATATGATGGTTTGGCCACAGCAGCTAATCTCTCTTGGGGGGGGGGAGGGAGAGAGACAGCTACTTTGACTGACAGACCATAAAAGCAAATTTTGTAATGTTTTGTCTTATATTTCCAGTTCTGTTCGTCACATATTGTTTCCTTCCAAGATTAACTAGACAATAGACTATTAGCTCAGAAGTGGCTGGTGTTCTGCATTTGGTGATTTTCTGGCCAGAAATTTTGTCTTAACAACTGAAATGATTCATTTCCTGAATCTGAATTGGCTGCATTTCTGGGGTGTATCTAATACAGTGTTTTTCATCAAAACACATGCTGGCTGGGGAATTCTGGGAGTTGAAGTCCACACCTCTTAAAGCTGCTAAGACTAAGAAACAGTGTGTGATGACCCAGGGCCCCGAATGGAGGCAATCAACTGGCAAGAGCAATAGTCTTTTTAATCACTGCCAGTGTTCCCCCAAAAGCCCCCACATATGCTGGCATGAGTTCAAACAAAACAGCCAGGGACATTTACACTGTTCTCAAGGCAAGACAGGTAACAAGAAAACGTAGAGTCCTTTTAACTCTCAGCTTGCCTGCAAACTGCAAGGAGAGATCAAGAATGTAGTCTGTGGTCATGCAGCAGGAAACAAACTGGTCCGGAATACAAAGTGTCCAGGTTACAAGAGCACAAGTCACACTATCTCAAGATTCCACGTTTGTTCCCGGCAAATGCCCCACCCCACAGCGTCTCCTTAAATCCTACTCCCCAGGTGTGCCTTGTGGAATGGGGCGGGACGCTCTCCTCCAGAGCAAGTGAGCCTGCCTCCGTTGTTCCCTCCTCCTCTCTGCTCTCCTTGCTCTAGGATCAGGTGGGGAGGGGCCTTGCTCCTCGCCTGAACTCTGCCTTCCCTGTTCCAAACCTGAAGGGCCCTGGCCTGCCTCAGCCTGCTCCTCCCCACAGTCCTCCGAAGCCACAGACACCCCCTCCTGGGCCTCAACAGGGAACTCCATGTCTTCCTCAGAGTCAGGCTCGGATGGAGGCATGACACTATCCCCCCCCCGCAGGACCCCCTCCCCTGGGACCATGCAGACTGGGACGGTGCAGAAACCGGGTATGAAAGTCACGCATCAGACGAGGGGTGTGAACGTTGGTGGCATCGACCCACGTGAAGTCCTCAGGTCCATAGCCTTTCCACGCCATGAGATACTGAAACCGGCCCCGCAACCGACGGGAATCCCGAATACTGTCCACTTCATACTCCACATCTCCATGAGGGGTGGCCGGACATGGCAGTGGTGGGGCCGGCTGATGTGGATCGTCGGCTGTGACTGGAACCAGCAATGACCTGTGGAAAACCGGGTGAATCTACATGGTCCGGAGCAATGACAAGTAAAACGCCACCAGATTGATCACCTCTTCGACCGTAAACGGCCCCAAGTTAACGGTGATCGAGTTCTTTTGACGGCCGTGCTGTAGGCAGGTGCCGCGTGGAAAGCCAAACCCGATCGCCCATAGATAACGGAGGGACATCTCAACGATGACGGTCGGCAAATCATTTGTAATCCTCCTTGGCTTTCTCCAGCTGGTGCCGAACTACTTGATGCACCGCCTTCAGCTCCTGGAGGAACTTGTCCACGGCCGGAACTGGGGAGTCCAATGGAGCCAACGGAAAGAGCCGTGGATGAAATCCGTAACTGGCAAACAACGGTGACACACGGGTAGATGCATGCTGGGCGTTGTTATAGGCGAACTCCGCCACAGCCAGCAGCTCTGCCCAATTGTCCTGTTGGGTGTTGCTGAAACAGCAGAGGTACTGTTCCAATATTGCATTCACCCTCTCTGTGCCCCCGTCAGTTTCGGGGTGATGGGCAGAGGACAGACACTCCTGGACCTGCAGTTCCGTGAGTAGGGACTGCCACAAGCGTGCCGTAAATTGCACCCCGTGATCTGACACGACTCAGTCCGGTAACCCATGCAGCCGAAATACATGGGCAATAAACAACTGGGCCGTCATCCGTGCTATAGGGAGACCCACACACGGGATAAAATGAGCCATTTTGGTAAGCATATCCACCACCACCACCAAGATGGCTGTGGCACCCTTGGACGGGGGCAACTTGGTAATGAAGTCCAACGAGACTGCCCCCCAGGGTCTTTCTGGTGTGGGTAGCGGCTGCAAGAGACCAGGGGGCGCACCAGTAGCATACTTGGCCTGTCGACAAATGCTGCACGATGCCACATAACTAGACACCTCGTGCTGGAGTCGCGGCCACCAAAACGTTCTGGAGACAAGGTGCAGTGTTTTGAAGACCCCGAAGTGACCTGCTGATGGACTATCATGGCATTGTTTCAGAATGATGCCACGGAGGGGTCCCCCAGGAACATAGATGCGGTCTCGGAAACGCAACAGGTCATCCGTGTACATCCAAGGGGTCTTATCTCCCTCATCGCCAGCCAACTCACGACGTCAAGCTGCCACCAACGGATCCTGATGCTGCACCTCACGAATTCTGCCCCGTAGGTCCACGGGCACCTCTGTGGCTGCCAACCGTTCCAAGGGAATAACCGTTCTGGGCATGATCTTGTCCTCCTTTCGGGTGAATTCGGGCTTCCGGGACAGCGTGTCCGCCCGCTGGTTCTGCCCGCTAAGGACATAGGTCACCTGAAAGTCAAACCTTGCAAAAAACAGTGACCATCGCACCTGTCACTGATTTAGCGTTCTGGCAGTCTGTAGGTGCTCTAGGTTCCGATGGTCTGTTCGAACCTCGACTTGGTGACGGGCCCCCTCTAAGTGGTACCGCCATGTCTCAAAAGTGACTTTGACCGCCAACAATTCCTTGTCCCAGATCGTATAATTCCGTTTGGGGCCCGACAGCTTCCGTGAATAATAGGCACATGGGAACAAGGTACCTGTGGGAGCATAGGCTTGCAGAAGCACAGCCCCGATGGCCACATCTGATGCATCCGTCTCTACCATGAACGGCCTTAAGGGATCAGGATGCTTGAGGATAGGCTTGGAGGTGAACGCGGCCTTAATGGCATCCAAGGCCCCCTGCTCCTCAGCGCCCCAGCGGAACTTCACCCCTTAACAGATTGGAATGGGGAGTGGTCAGGGTTGCAAAGCGATGAATGAACATGCGGTAATAATTCGCAAACCCCAACAGTCGCTGCACGTCCTTCACCCTCCGCGGAGGCTGCCATTCCTGCAGCGACTTTACTTTCTCCAGATCCATCTCCACACCCTCGGGCAAGATGTGATGGCCCAGAAAATCGATCATGGTTTGCGCAAACTGGCACTTCTCACGCTTGGCAAAGAGATGGTTATCCCGCAATCGTTGCAACATAAGCCGAACATGGTTCCAATGCTCTCGTGGGGAGGACAAGTAGATCAGGATGTCATCAAGGTAGATGACCACAAACTTATCCAACAGGTTCCTAAACACGTCATGCATAAAGTGCATGAACACTCCCGATGCGTTGGTCAAGCCAAAGGGCATAACCATGTACTCAAAATGTCCATAACGTGTCCGGAAGGCCGTCTTCCACTCATCTACCGCTCGAACTCGGACTAAGTTGTAAGCTCCCCTTAAGTCCAGCTTAGTAAATATTTTGGCCTGGCGGAGCCTCTCAATGAGTTTGGGGATGAGCGGGAGTGGGTACCAATTACGGATCGTGATGGCATTCAATTTCCAGTAATCACAGCACAGTCTAAGCTCCCCTGACTTCTTCTTCATGAAGAGCACTGGAGCAGCCAACGGGGAGGTGGAAGGCCGTATAAACCCCTTCCTGAGGTTCTTGTCGAGGAAGTCCCTCAAGACTACCAACTCCGGTTCCGACAGAGAGTAAATCCAGCTAACTGGCAATTTGGCATCGGGCACTAAATCAACCGGGCAGTCATAAGACCAATGCGGGGGCAACTGATCCACCTCTTTTTCCCCAAAGACATCGGCATAATCCCCCAACTCTGCCGGTAGGTCCAGGTCCATATAGGTAGCCACATTCCCTGCGCAGGCATGCAGGTGATGGGTGGCACACTTCTTGCCAGGGAACTGCAGTGCCCCAGACGACCAAATAATCTGCGGATCATGAGCCCTTAACCACTCCAATCCCAGCACCACTGGAAAGTGGGAAACGGTAGCCACATAGAACACGGCTTCTTACACATGCGGCCCAATACGCATGTGAAGGGGTCTGGTCGCAGCAACCACTGGGCCGGAACCTAGGGGCTGTCCATCAATCGTCTCCACCAAGACCAGCGGTGACAACTGCTGCTGCGGAATGGACCACTGCGCAGCAAAAGCCGAGTCCATGAAATTGGCAGTAGCCCGAGTCCACCAAGGCCTGGACCTCCACTGCTCCTTGACCAGGCACAAAGACAGTCGCTGGTAACACAAGGTGCTTAACAAGATTCTGTTGAGGTGGAGGTACTGGACCCGTTTCCAAGTGAGCCTGGCCTACAGAGCCCTCTAGGCCGGGCCCAGCCCATTTCCCGCCACTGCTTTGGGTGCCTTCACAAGACACTTGGCCGCCATATGGCCTGGTCCGCCACAATACAGGCAAAGGCCTTCACAGCGGCGGCGATCTTTTTCAGCTTGGGTCAGTCGAGGTCGTGCAGCCCCCAACTGCATTGGCTCATCCGGAGGCAGTGCCAACGGTGCCACTGTCTTTTAACAGGTGTGGGCAAGGCCTCCGTCCGTCGTTGCGCCTGTTGCTGCTGGAGTCTTGCATCGATATGGTGACACAGGTGCATGAGCTCCTGCAAGGAGCGAGGGCATTTGATGCGTGCCAGCTCATCCAGGAGTTTGGACGAAAGTCCTTCCTGAAACTGGTCCATAAGCGCCGCCTCGTTCCACTGCAGTTCCTGACAAACCAACTGAAACATAGCAATGTAGTCTGTCAGCAAACCACACCCCTGCCGCAACTCTCTCACCCAACCGTTTGCAGTCTGGGCCCTAACAGGGTCTTCAAACATGGCCTTGAGTTGCCGGCAAAACTCTGCATAATTGTCCAACAGCTGATTGGGCTGGGTCAGCAGGGGTGTTGCCCAACGTGCTGCTGTTCCTGTCAACAGGTTTATCACAAACCCCACCTTATCCCGGCCAGTGGGGAAGTCCTCAGGCCCATACACAACTGGCACTGCCCAAAGAATGATGAGAATTGTGCCTGTGAGACATCAAATTTTTCTGGCACTGTACCAGGGCTTCTGTGGCATGGCCGAGCTGCTTGCATCTGCACCATCTGTGCAGTCAGGAGGGCCACCTGCTGTTTTAACTGATCATTTCCCACACGGAGCTGATCCATGGTCGCCCAACTTGGTCTGGAGGAGCAATTGGGAGTGGGCCGGGAACAAAATGTGATGACCCAGGGCCCCGAATGGAGGCAAAGCAAACAGCTGGCAAGAGCAATAGTCTTTTTAATCACTGCCAATGTTCCCCCAAAAGCCCCCACATATGCTGGCATGAGTTCAAACAAAACAGCCAGGGACATTTACACTGTTCTCAAGGCAAGACAGGTAACAAGAAAACGTAAAGTCCTTTTAACTCTCAGCTTGCCTGCAAACTGCAGACTGTAAGGAGAGATCAAGAATGTAGTCTGTGGTCATGCAGCAGGAAACAAACTGGTCCGGAATACAAAGTGTCCAGGTTACAAGAGCACAAGTCACACTATCTCAAGATTCCACGTTTGTTCCCGGCAAATGCCCCACCCCACAGCATCTCCTTAAATCCTACTCCCCAGATGTGCCTTGTGGAGTGGGACGGGACACTCTCCTCCCGAGCAAGTGAGCCTGCCTCCGTTGTTCCCTCCTCCTCTCTGCTCTCCTTGCTCTAGGATCAGGTGGGGAGGGGCCTTGCTCCTCGCCTGAACTCTGCCTTCCCTGTTCCAAACCTGAAGGGCCCTGGCCTGCCTCAGCCTGCTCCTCCCTACAGTCCTCCGAAGCCACAGACACCCCCTCCTGGGCCTCAACAGGGAACTCCATGTCTTCCTCGGAGTCAGGCTCGGATGGAGGCATGACACTATCCCCCCCCCCGCAGGACCCCCTCCCCTGGGACCATGCAGACTGGGACGGTGCAGAAACCGGGTATGAAAGTCACGCATCAGACGAGGGGTGTGAACGTTGGTGGCATCGACCCACGTGAAGTCCTCAGGTCCATAGCCTTTCCACGCCATGAGATACTGAAACCGGCCCCGCAACCGACGGGAATCCCGAATACTGTCCACTTCATACTCCACATCTCCATGAGGGGTGGCCGGACATGGCAGTGGTGGGGCCGGCTGATGTGGATCGTCGGCTGTGACTGGAACCAGCAATGACCTGTGGAAAACCGGGTGAATCTACATGGTCCGGAGCAATGACAAGTAAAACGCCACCAGATTGATCACCTCTTCGACCGTAAACGGCCCCAAGTTAACGGTGATCGAGTTCTTTTGACGGCCGTGCTGTAGGCAGGTGCCGCGTGGAAAGCCAAACCCGATCGCCCATAGATAACGGAGGGACATCTCAACGATGACGGTCGGCAAATCATTTGTAATCCTCCTTGGCTTTCTCCAGCTGGTGCCGAACTACTTGATGCACCGCCTTCAGCTCCTGGAGGAACTTGTCCACGGCCGGAACTGGGGAGTCCAATGGAGCCAACGGAAAGAGCCGTGGATGAAATCCGTAACTGGCAAACAACGGTGACACACGGGTAGATGCATGCTGGGCGTTGTTATAGGCGAACTCCGCCACAGCCAGCAGCTCTGCCCAATTGTCCTGTTGGGTGTTGCTGAAACAGCAGAGGTACTGTTCCAATATTGCATTCACCCTCTCTGTGCCCCCGTCAGTTTCGGGGTGATGGGCAGAGGACAGACACTCCTGGACCTGCAGTTCCGTGAGTAGGGACTGCCACAAGCGTGCCGTAAATTGCACCCCGTGATCTGACACGACTCAGTCCGGTAACCCATGCAGCCGAAATACATGGGCAATAAACAACTGGGCCGTCATCCGTGCTATAGGGAGACCCACACACGGGATAAAATGAGCCATTTTGGTAAGCATATCCACCACCACCACCAAGACGGCTGTGGCACCCTTGGACGGGGGCAACTTGGTAATGAAGTCCAACGAGACTGCCCCCCAGGGTCTTTCTGGTGTGGGTAGCGGCTGCAAGAGACCAGGGGGCGCACCAGTAGCATACTTGGCCTGTCGACAAATGCTGCACGATGCCACATAACTAGACACCTCGTGCTGGAGTCGCGGCCACCAAAACGTTCTGGAGACAAGGTGCAGTGTTTTGAAGACCCCGAAGTGACCTGCTGATGGACTATCATGGCATTGTTTCAGAATGATGCCACGGAGGGGTCCCCCAGGAACATAGATGCGGTCTCGGAAACGCAACAGGTCATCCGTGTACATCCAAGGGGTCTTATCTCCCTCATCGCCAGCCAACTCACGACGTCAAGCTGCCACCAACGGATCCTGATGCTGCACCTCACGAATTCTGCCCCGTAGGTCCACGGGCACCTCTGTGGCTGCCAACCGTTCCAAGGGAATAACCGTTCTGGGCATGATCTTGTCCTCCTTTCGGGTGAATTCGGGCTTCCGGGACAGCGTGTCCGCCCGCTGGTTCTGCCCGCTAAGGACATAGGTCACCTGAAAGTCAAACCTTGCAAAAAACAGTGACCATCGCACCTGTCACTGATTTAGCGTTCTGGCAGTCTGTAGGTGCTCTAGGTTCCGATGGTCTGTTCGAACCTCGACTTGGTGACGGGCCCCCTCTAAGTGGTACCGCCATGTCTCAAAAGTGACTTTGACCGCCAACAATTCCTTGTCCCAGATCGTATAATTCCGTTTGGGGCCCGACAGCTTCCGTGAATAATAGGCACATGGGAACAAGGTACCTGTGGGAGCATAGGCTTGCAGAAGCACAGCCCCGATGGCCACATCTGATGCATCCGTCTCTACCATGAACGGCCTTAAGGGATCAGGATGCTTGAGGATAGGCTTGGAGGTGAACGCGGCCTTAATGGCATCCAAGGCCCCCTGCTCCTCAGCGCCCCAGCGGAACTTCACCCCTTAACAGATTGGAATGGGGAGTGGTCAGGGTTGCAAAGCGATGAATGAACATGCGGTAATAATTCGCAAACCCCAACAGTCGCTGCACGTCCTTCACCCTCCGCGGAGGCTGCCATTCCTGCAGCGACTTTACTTTCTCCAGATCCATCTCCACACCCTCGGGCAAGATGCGATGGCCCAGAAAATCGATCATGGTTTGCGCAAACTGGCACTTCTCACGCTTGGCAAAGAGATGGTTATCCCGCAATCGTTGCAACATAAGCCGAACATGGTTCCAATGCTCTCGTGGGGAGGACAAGTAGATCAGGATGTCATCAAGGTAGATGACCACAAACTTATCCAACAGGTTCCTAAACACGTCATGCATAAAGTGCATGAACACTCCCGATGCGTTGGTCAAGCCAAAGGGCATAACCATGTACTCAAAATGTCCATAACGTGTCCGGAAGGCCGTCTTCCACTCATCTACCGCTCGAACTCGGACTAAGTTGTAAGCTCCCCTTAAGTCCAGCTTAGTAAATATTTTGGCCTGGCGGAGCCTCTCAATGAGTTTGGGGATGAGCGGGAGTGGGTACCAATTACGGATCGTGATGGCATTCAATTTCCAGTAATCACAGCACAGTCTAAGCTCCCCTGACTTCTTCTTCATGAAGAGCACTGGAGCAGCCAACGGGGAGGTGGAAGGCCGTATAAACCCCTTCCTGAGGTTCTTGTCGAGGAAGTCCCTCAAGACTACCAACTCCGGTTCCGACAGAGAGTAAATCCAGCTAACTGGCAATTTGGCATCGGGCACTAAATCAACCGGGCAGTCATAAGACCAATGCGGGGGCAACTGATCCACCTCTTTTTCCCCAAAGACATCGGCATAATCCCCCAACTCTGCCGGTAGGTCCAGGTCCATATAGGTAGCCACATTCCCTGCGCAGGCATGCAGGTGATGGGTGGCACACTTCTTGCCAGGGAACTGCAGTGCCCCAGACGACCAAATAATCTGCGGATCATGAGCCCTTAACCACTCCAATCCCAGCACCACTGGAAAGTGGGAAACGGTAGCCACATAGAACACGGCTTCTTACACATGCGGCCCAATACGCATGTGAAGGGGTCTGGTCGCAGCAACCACTGGGCCGGAACCTAGGGGCTGTCCATCAATCGTCTCCACCAAGACCAGCGGTGACAACTGCTGCTGCGGAATGGACCACTGCGCAGCAAAAGCCGAGTCCATGAAATTGGCAGTAGCCCGAGTCCACCAAGGCCTGGACCTCCACTGCTCCTTGACCAGGCACAAAGACAGTCGCTGGTAACACAAGGTGCTTAACAAGATTCTGTTGAGGTGGAGGTACTGGACCCGTTTCCAAGTGAGCCTGGCCTACAGAGCCCTCTAGGCCGGGCCCAGCCCATTTCCCGCCACTGCTTTGGGTGCCTTCACAAGACACTTGGCCGCCATATGGCCTGGTCCGCCACAATACAGGCAAAGGCCTTCACAGCGGCGGCAATCTTTTTCAGCTTGGGTCAGTCGAGGTCGTGCAGCCCCCAACTGCATTGGCTCATCCGGAGGCAGTGCCAACGGTGCCACTGTCTTAACAGGTGTGGGCAAGGCCTCCGTCCGTCGTCGTGCCTGTTGCTGCTGGAGTCTTGCATCGATACGGTGACACAGGTGCATGAGCTCCTGCAAGGAGCGAGGGCATTTGATGCGTGCCAGCTCATCCAGGAGTTTGGACGAAAGTCCTTCCTGAAACTGGTCCATAAGCGCCGCCTCGTTCCACTGCAGTTCCTGACAAACCAACTGAAACGTAGCAATGTAGTCTGTCAGCAAACCACACCCCTGCCGCAACTCTCTCACCCAACCGTTTGCAGTCTGGGCCCTAACAGGGTCTTCAAACATGGCCTTGAGTTGCCGGCAAAACTCTGCATAATTGTCCAACAGCTGATTGGGCTGGGTCAGCAGGGGTGTTGCCCAACGTGCTGCTGTTCCTGTCAACAGGTTTATCACAAACCCCACCTTATCCCGGCCAGTGGGGAAGTCCTCAGGCCCATACACAACTGGCACTGCCCAAAGAATGATGAGAATTGTGCCTGTGAGACATCAAATTTTTCTGGCACTGTACCAGGGCTTCTGTGGCATGGCCAAGCTGCTTGCATCTGCACCATCTGTGCAGTCAGGAGGGCCACCTGCTGTTTTAACTGATCATTTCCCACACGGAGCTGATCCATGGTCGCCCAACTTGGTCTGGAGGAGCAATTGGGAGTGGGCCGGGAACAAAATGTGATGACCCAGGGCCCCGAATGGAGGCAAAGCAAACAGCTGGCAAGAGCAATAGTCTTTTTAATCACTGCCAATGTTCCCCCAAAAGCCCCCACATATGCTGGCATGAGTTCAAACAAAACAGCCAGGGACATTTACACTGTTCTCAAGGCAAGACAGGTAACAAGAAAACGTAAAGTCCTTTTAACTCTCAGCTTGCCTGCAAACTGCAGACTGTAAGGAGAGATCAAGAATGTAGTCTGTGGTCATGCAGCAGGAAACAAACTGGTCCGGAATACAAAGTGTCCAGGTTACAAGAGCACAAGTCACACTATCTCAAGATTCCACGTTTGTTCCCGGCAAATGCCCCACCCCACAGCATCTCCTTAAATCCTACTCCCCAGATGTGCCTTGTGGAGTGGGACGGGACACTCTCCTCCCGAGCAAGTGAGCCTGCCTCCGTTGTTCCCTCCTCCTCTCTGCTCTCCTTGCTCTAGGATCAGGTGGGGAGGGGCCTTGCTCCTCGCCTGAACTCTGCCTTCCCTGTTCCAAACCCAAAGGGCCCTGGCCTGCCTCAGCCTGCTCCTCCCTACAGTCCTCCGAAGCCACAGACACCCCCTCCTGGGCCTCAACAGAGAACATGTCTTCCTAGGAGTCAGGCTCGGACGGAGGCATGACACAGTGGTTTAATATGTTGTACATAAAAATAACCCAAATAAGTGTGTTTATCAGTCACAGCTCCTATGTCCAATGAAGCTGATTTCTGGGTAAGTACGCAAAAAGACACTCAAGAGTAAGACTGACTGATTATAGAGGAATTTACCTTTCTCTTTAATCAGACAACAGTCCCCATCTCTCTTTTGTCTCCTTAAAACAGGAGCAGGAATCCTGTAGCCCTCCAGGTGTTGCTGATTTCTACTGCCAGCATCCCTCACCATTCACAATGTTAGCTAGGTTATCCTAGGACTGTAGTTTGGGAAATTCTTGACATCCCCGTATTCCACACTTGTTTTTCAATGGGCATTTGTTTCAATCTCCACCTGATGAGAACTTTGTAGCGCCAATGAAAATGTTTTTTTCTCCATCCTAATTAGTACAGCCTACCTCCTTTCTTCTGCAATCTGAACATTCATTATTACAGTTATTTCTCAACCTTAATACAAACAGACGTCAACTCCCAGAATTCTAGGAGTTGAAGCTCACATATGCTAAAGTTGCCAAGGTTGAGAAACACTGATTTATAATGATCCCTTAAGAAGGAAATGTCAATAAAGATTTACCAGGCTATGCTCCTAGGTCAGTGGCCCCCAACCTTTTTTGCACCAGTGACCGGTTCCGTGGGGAGAGGTTTTACCATGGACCGGAGGGGGCAGGGTTTCACGTGCTGCTTGCATCCCACAGATGGGGCTTTGCTTGTCTCCACAGCCCCATTTCTAGCATGCCGAGGCCCGATACTGGTCCAGGGCCCAGGGGCTGGGGACCCCTGTTCTAAGTAACATGATGTTACCTAGCCTGGTGATGAAACATTTGGAAACTAAACAAGTTCGGAGAACAAACTACCACCAACGTGCTCCTCCTGCCCACATTTCCTTTCAACTCGCATACTTATTATTTCTTTCTTAATTTTAGCTGTTGCTTTTACTCCCAAGAGCCCAAGATGGCCTACATGGGGAATTTAGTGAATTGCGAGTCTCCCAACCACACAGCTGAGGGAAGCAGAGGGATACCTACCACGAGTGGCGTCTCTGGTGATTCACAACATGTGAACGGCGTGTGAACCTCTTTCCGCAGTACGTGCACTGGTGTGGCTTCTCTCCTGAATGAATGAGGAGATGTTTTGTGAGGGTTGTGTTCCGGTTGAAGCTATTCCCACATTCTGGACATTGATACGGTTTCTCACCCGTGTGGATCCTTTCATGCCTGATGAGATCCCACTTTTTCCGAAACCTTTTCCCACACTCCTTACACAGATGTCGTTTCATTTCGAGGTCGGTCGGGACTCCCCCAAACACTTCATCCTTCATCATCCTTGTGGAAAGGCTGCCTTTCTGTGGTCTTTCTGAATCACACTTGCTCACGTGAGATCTTCTGGGGCTGCTTTTTGGGAAAAGGACCTCTCCAAATTCTGGAGACCTCCATCCTCGTTCCTCTGCCTCCAACTCTCCTTGGTGCATATCCTTTGCCCCCATTCTGGCAAAATTGTCTTCTGATTGAAGAAAGACAAGCGATAGGAAAGACCAAAATTTTATAGTTGCTATGTTCGGTTTATCAAGGTATGTAGTACGGGTAATTATTGACTTACAATTGTTCATTTAGTGACCGTTCAAAGTTACAACAGCATGGAAAAAAGTGACTTGTGACTGTTTTTCACGCTTACAACCAATCCCCATGGTCACGTGAACAAAATTCAGATGCTTGGCAACTGGCATGTATTTATGACGGTTGCAATGCCCTGGGGTCATGTGATCAGCTTTTGTGACCTTCTGACAAAGTCAATGGGGAAGCCAGTTTCACCTGACAACCATGTTACTAGTTTAACAATTGCAGTGATTCACTTAAAAACTGTGGCAAGAAAGTCGTAAAATGGGCCAAAACTCACTTAGCAACTGTCTCGCTTCGTAAAAGAAATGGGACTCAATTGTGATCATAAATCAAGGACTACCTGTAATAGCATTGTATCTGTGGAATATCATTTCAGCTAATCAGAATGATATACGTTGTTCTGGCAGATAATACGATTCCTAAAATAAGTAAGTTGTGGCCTCTGTGTTAAATTCAGCATACTGGGAAGCTCAACTTTACGTGTTGCTTATACATAAAATCATTTAAAAAAATAAGGGCAGCATTGAACAATTTAAGCTGTTTCACGTTCTACACTGGGATGTCAAACTTAAAAACAGTCAGAAGGTCCCTATTCCTCATCCAGTGTTTTATGTCAAATTTGTCCTCTTTCAAGAACAAGGCTTCTTTTCTTCATTTTGGTGTAATTTTATCCTTAATGTTCATGTCACTTCCATTTCATTGTCTTACCTTCAACAATTTCACCGCCATTCACCCACTTTTATGCTTCAAGATGGATTAATTCCCCCCCCCCCTTTCTGGGGTTGTATATCCCAAAACCTCTCTGAAAATCTTAAGGGCACCACAAAGTTTGCCTATCCAGAGCCCTTTGGATGTTTTGCATTAAAAACCAGTTGGGAGAATTTTCTTAGAGATTAAGGCCAGACTTTCCCTTGATATTCTCATGTAATTTTCTCCTTTAATTGCTCTTCCCTCTTGCTTAATACAGGTAGTCCTCAACTTAAGCCCAAAATTTTTGTTGCTGAGACATTTGTTAAGTGAGTTTTGCCCCATTTTAAAACCCTTCTTGCCACAGTTGTTAAGTGAATCACTGCAGTTGTTAAGTTAGTGACACGGTTGTTAAGTAAACCTGGCTTCCCCACTGACTTTGCTTGTCAGGAGGTCGCAAAACACTGCAACCATCATAAATATAAACCAGTTGCTAAGCATCCAAATTTTGATCATGTGATCCCAGGGATGCCGCATGGTTGTGTGAAAAATGGTTGTTAAGTCACTTTTTTCAGTGCCATTGTAATTTTGAACAGTCACTAAATGAACTGTTGTAAATCAAGGACTACCCGTACTACCAGTCAACTGCTTTATTCCTTAAAAGCAAGGTTACCTTTTAAATTTTTTTGTAGGATAGAGTCAGATACATATAAATAGTCCTTGACTTATGATCGCAATTGGGACCAGAATCTCCACTGCAAAGCAAGGTGATTAAGTGAAGTGTGGCCAATTTTACTACCTGTTTTGCCATGGTTGTTAAGCAAATCACTGCTGTTGTTAAAGGAATGACACAGTTATTAAGCAAATCTGGCATCTCCCACTGATGGCTTGTCAGGAGCCAGCTGGGAAGGCTGCAAATGCACATGACCCCAGAATGCTGCAACTGTTGTAAACACATACTGGTTGCCTAGCCTCCAAATTTTGATTACATGACTGTAGGGATGCTGTGATGGTCATAAGAGTGAGGATCGGTCATAAGACACTTTTTCAGTGCCATTGTAACTTGTGAACGGCTGCTGAACGAATGATTCTACGTCGAAGACTACCAGTACTGAGTCACATTTTTGAATCCATTCCTTTTCTCAGAAGGTTTAAGAGAAGAAATTAATCGAGGATCCAAGGGTTAACAGAAACCAGACTGTAATACTGTAGCGTAAAACGCACATAATAAAAAAATCAGCAGCAAATCCTTTCTTTCTGAAAAACCTTCATTATGATGGAGGTTGCAAACAATCTCCCTTTTTTATAAGGAGAAGAGAGCTAATTATATTTATGTCAATTATTTCAAGTCTCTGAATAATCAGAATGAATGCCCTGTCTTTGTAAATAAATGGAAGGCTGCTTTAAGTAACATGAAATTCATTTCCTGTTATATTAGAAATTGCATTTAAATTGCATAGGGTTTTTTTTGGTAATATCTACAATATTTGGACATTATAAAGACATCAAGAATCATAGATTTTGGAGGCATGGAGAAATAACAGAACAGGGCTTGGCTTGTAGCAGTGGGTTGCTGAAATGTGCTGTTAGCCAGTCTTTGTTTTGTTTTGTTTTTCAACAAAGAGGCAATGAAGAATTTTGACCAATATGGTCAAATCTTTTTGGAATTCTTTTGTTCAAACTTAATTTTCCAAGGCTTCCCCTTTTTATGATAATCATTGAGCATTGCATTATGTAGTAACACTGTTGAATATATAGTTTTCTTTTGATATATAGCAGGGCTTTTCAACCTTTTCACCCATTGTACCACTTTTAGGATATGGCAATATCCGAGTACCACCAGTCGCCTAGCAAGGTGTCAAAAACTTGATGACCAAAAAAAAAAAAGGAAAAAAGTGATGAAGTACTGGTAGTCCTCGACTTACAACAGTTCGCTTAGTGACTGTTCGAAGTTACAATGGCACTGAAAAAAGTGCCCCCCAAGCCACAGCCAAGCAAGACGCCTGCCCGCCCGGCGGCGCTCTTCCTCCTGTCCGAGGTTTTCATTGTTGTGAGCATTTCTGTTGAGGATTGGCAGTGGGGGTGGGGTGGGGGGGTGTTTGGTTTTTATTCCCTCCCATCTGCTGGGTGGTTGCAGCAGGTTTTGGTCACTTCACATGACCCTGGGACACTGTGACCATCATAAATATGAATCAGTTGCCAACCATCTGAATGTAAATCACAAGACTCTGGAGATGCTGAAACATTCCAGCTGATTGGTGTTTCTTCTGGGCTCAGCAGAAGCGCCAGGATCAACGCTGAGCTCCAGCTGGAGCCTGGCGCTGATCCTGGCGCTTCCACTGAGCCCTGACAGCCCTACAGCTCCAGCCGTCTCTCACTCAGGCTTGTGTGGTGTTGCCACCAGTTCAGCTCATTCCCCTCCCCCGCTACCATTTTTCTAGGATGGTCGCGTACCACCTGCCAGGTGCCAATGTACCACAGGTGGTACCCGTGCCACTGGTTGAAAAGCCTTGATATATAGTTTAATAAAATAAAACAGTTACCTTGAGAAATACTATTTTCACTGTCAACCTGTTTGTTTTCTTTGTGGAGATGTTTTGCTTCTGACTGGGCCTGATCTACAGTGGAAGAATTAACTATCACCATCTCAATTGGTACAGTTACCTGAAACAAAGATAAAGAGACAAGGTTAGAGTAGCTAATCCAAGGATAGGATATATGTTAAGAATTGTGGGCATGTGTGCTGGATACAAGGGATAGGGCTTTGAAACTGATGCCGAGTGCAGAACTTTTCACACTAACTTGACATGTTAAGTCAAGTTTGTAGTCTTTATTGATGCACAAAGAAAAGCAGTGCCCATAAATATAACAAAATTAAAACTAGGCAGAAAAGATGGGATATGCACCATAGTATGTGATTCCTCAATAATCAAAACAGTGATTGCTGTAACAAGCACTGCAATCACACCAAACAATGCAGATAGTTTGCTGAACAGTTCCTCCCACAACCTACCCAACTTGGCTCATTTACACATAGAAATGGTGTATATACCTACAACTTTAGTAGAGTCATCAGCATGGAAATACATACTGGTTTGTCTAGTACAGTGGTTCTCATTCTAATGCCGCGACCCCATAATACAGTTCCTCATGTTGTGGTGACCCCCAACCATAAAATTATTTTTGTTTCTACATCGCGGGGTGCCGGGGGCGTGGCCAAGTGGGTGTGGCCACCAGGTGGGTGTGGCCACCAAGTGGGCGTGGCAAGAAAGACAGCCCCGGCCACCATTAATGCTGTTCCGCCGCTGCATGTATTTTAATGCATGTTTACCCTGCCTTTAAATGTGGGACCAAAATTTACAGAAAGTTAGTGAATAATAAATAAGAACAGGCTGCTTTCATTTGAACCATAGATTATAGTGGGGACCTGGAGGGATTTTCTTTCAGTGAAGATAAAAGAAAGTATATGAAAGAGAGGGAATAAAAAGCAAAGCAGAAAGGAATAAGAAGAGTGAGAAATGGCATGGAGGTTATAGGTTTCGTGGATCAGAAATAAACAAAACAACTAAATCAGTTTTAAGAGAATAAATGGCAACAAATGGAAGATTCAAACTAGTTTTAAGGGAATAAAAGGAAATAAATGGAAGTATTAAACCACTTTAAACAATAAATGGAAGAATCAAAGCAGTTTATAAAAGGAAATAAATATCAGCAAACAAGAATGCTTTAACAAAATTTTTGTAGCCCAGATGTGATAGCCTCCTCAGAGATTACATGCATATTTATGCAGTTGTGCATTAGAATAGCACAAAATGTTGGTTTCAAATAATTTTATTGTGCAATAAATGAATGAATAAATGAAGCAACTTTGTTCAACCCCCCCTCCCATTTGCTAACAAAGTTAATAGCACGTGGGAGTCCACCCACCCCAGGGGTAGGCAACCCAAAACACTCAAAGAGCCACTTGGACCCGTTTCCCACCGAAAACAAAACACTGGGAGCCGCAAAACCCTTTTGATATCTAAAATGAAGATAACACTGCAGATATCCTTTTTTACCTTTAATGTGTGTGTGTGTGTGTGTGTGTTTGTGTGTGTATATATAAAATAAAGGTAAAAAAAGGATATATGCAGTGTTATCTTCATTTTAGATGTCAAAAGGGTCTTTCTCTGTCACTTTCCTCTCTCTTTTTCTTTCCTCTTTCTTTCCTCTTTCCTCTAACTTTCTCTTTCTGTCTCTTTTATCCTCTTTCCTCTTTCTTTCCTCTTTCCTTTCTCTTCTTTCTTTCCTTTCTCTTTTCTCAATCTTTTTTCTTTCCTCTCCCTTTCTCTTTCTTCTCTCTCCCTTTCCTCTCTTCTCTTTCTCTTTCCTCTTTTTTCCTCTTTCTTTCCTTTCTCTCTTTCTTCTAACTTTCTTTCCTCTTTCCTTTCTCTTATTTCTCTTTCTCTTTCCTCTAACTTTCTCTTTCATCTCTCTTCTTTCTTTCTTTCCTCTTTTTTCCTCTTTCTCTTTCCTTTCTCTTATTTCTTTCTCTTTCCTCTTTCTTTCTTTCCTTTCTCTTTCCTCTCTTTTCTCAATCTTTTTTCTTTCCTTTTTCTCTTTCCTCTCCCTCTTTCTTTCTCTTTCCTCTCCCTCTTTCTCTCTCTCCCTTTCCTTTTTCTCTTTCCTTTCTCTTTTTCCTCTAACTTTCTTTTTCCTCTCTTTTCTTTCCTCTTTTTTCCTCTTTCCTTTCTTATTTCTCTTTCTTTCTCTTTCCTCTAACTTTCTCTTTCTTTCCTCTTTCTCTTTCCTCTTTTCTCAATCTTTTTTCTCTTTCCTTTTTCTTTCCTCCCCCTCTTTCTTTCTCTTTCCTCTCCCTTTCTCTTTCTCTCTCTCTCTCTCTCCCTTTCCTTTTTCTCTTTCTTCTTTCTTTTTCCTCTTTCTTTTTCCTCTCTCTCTCTTCTCTTTCTCTTTCCTCTTTCTCTTCTCTTCCTTTCCTTTCTCTCTCTCCCTCTCCCTCCAGGTGAAGAGAGAGAGAGAGAGCGAAAGGCAGACGGTGCCAAACGGACAGGGAGGGGGAGCAGGACGGGAGGCAGCAGCTCCCAGCCCCCCCCGCATCTTCAGCCGAACGGGCGACGAGGGCGAGCAGGACCGGAGGCAGCGGCTCCCTGCCGCCCCCCGTCTTCAGCCAAACAGATGGGGAGGGGGAGCAGGACGGGAGGCAGCAGTTCCCAGCCGCCGCCCCCCCCCACATCTTCAGCAGAACGGGTGGCGAGGGCGAGCAGGACGGGAGGCAGCGGCTCCCAGCCACCCTCCCACGTCCTCAGCCAAACAGATGGGGAGGGGGAGCAGGACGGAAGGCAGGCAGCCTGCCTGGCTCGCCTCTGGCCTTGGTCCGTCTCTTCGCTGCTGCGCCTGCTGCCGGGAAAAATGCCCCGGCAGAAGTTGCCTTTGCCCAAAGGCTGGGAGGAAGCTTGCAACTGTGATATCGACCACGCCACCAAAACCACCAGCTGGGTCACCACGCGGGACAGGTGAGGAAGGACGGACCGGAGGCTAAGCCAGTGGGCTGGGGAGGAGCCTTACGGGAACGCCGGCGGCCGCGGGGTGTTTTGCAGCCGGTGGGCCGGGCTCTTTGGCCTCGGCCTTCCCCGACGGCCCCCGGCTTTTCTGCTGCGATCAGTGGCAGGCAGAGAGGGCACGGGGCGGGCTGCACGAGGGGAAGCCGTCTGCAAACTTAGGGGAACACCGGCGGCCGTGGGGTGTTTTGTAGCCGGTGGGCCAGCTGCGAAATTGCAGGAAATGGGGGCAGGGTGTTCTGGGGCCGCTGGGGTGTCCGGTGGCCAAGCAGAGGAAGCTCAGCAGCAGGCCAGAGACAAAACTTACTGTTTTTGCTTGTTCTCTCTCTTGCTTTCTGCTGCTTGATCTCTCTCGCTTTCTGCCGCTTGTTCTCTGTCTCACTTTCTGCCACGTGCTCCGAAACTGAAACTTCCTTAGTTTATATTGGCTTTCGAACGCCAATAGAATAGAATCTCTTGAATAGAGTCTATTCTATTGGCTTTCAAAAGCCAACAGAATAAGCAGGAGTAGCATAACTAAGGAAAAGGGGGGGGAAATGGCGGACTGCGTTGTTTGGCGACCCCCGTGAAATGGTCGTTCGACCCCAAATGGGGTCGCAACCCACAGGTTGAGAACCGCTGGTCTAGTATCTTCCAGCCAATCATAACTGATTACAAACAGAATAACAGTTAATTTTAAAGGTTTGGTTTGCCCTTCCCATTTGTTTGACACATGCTGCTTTTTGAATTGGGTAGGCAATTTTCTTCATTATTTATATGCATATAGATAAGTCTGTATGTTTGGGTGTGTATACTCTTTTTCAGAAGAGTCTTATAAGAAACCATAATTTATTATACACCTTTTGCAATAGGGGTAGTCCTCGAATTATGACTGTAATGGAGCCTGCCCTTCAGTCATACACTTATGATGGTTCTAAACCTGATCTTATAACCTTTTTTGTGGCAGACATTAAGTGAACCAACAGTTTCACTATGAGCAGTTTTGCCTAACCTTTTTTGTGGCAGTCATTAAGTGAACCAACAGTTTCACTATGAGCAGTTTTGCCAAAAACTGGATGTAAATGCCAGTGTTTGGCAAAACTGTCATAAAATGCAAATATGGCCCAGTTGCTGAGTGTGCAATCACATGACAGGGGAGAGGATCAAATCTGCGTTGTAAGTATCCCCAAGTAGTTCCTTTGGAACTTGGAACAGTTGTTAAGCAACCTGTTGTAAGTTGATGGCTTCGGGGTGCACTAATTGCCTAATTCTTTAGCAGCTTACAAAGGCTAAAACAATACCCTTTCTTCATATTAGCATGTGTATGGGTGTGTGTATATATGTATGTATAAATACACTTTATGCATGCATATGTATAATTTTTTTAAAAAATCTCGTATAACCGAACTTTACTCCTGAACTTCATGAAGTTTTCTTAGCAAGAGATCGGGAGTGGTCTGTCGCTGCCTTTTTCTAGGCTGCTGTTTTCAACTTATAGCCCTGACTTTTCTTGGCCTCCCATGGCAGCAAAATGCGCTTTCCCCTTTGCCTACCCTGGAGGGTCCTCCATCCTTCCTCACCTGTTGGGCCCACTTCTCTGTCTCCTGCTGCTCCTGCAGGTACTCCTCTGCCAATGCCACCGCTCGATCGCACGTCTCCGGACCGCGCTCCCTAATCCAGTCCTGCATTTCCTGTGGAAGGATGACAAGGAACTGCTCCAAGATAAGCAGATCCAGGATTTGCTCCTTGCTCTGGCCTTCGGGCTTCAGCCAGCGGTGACAGAGCTCCTGCAGTTGCTGACATGCCATCCGAGGCCCATCGGCAGCCAGGTAGCAGAAATGCCTGAAACGCTGGCGGTGCGCCTCAATGGCGAGGTAGTCATCCAGCCTCAGAATGGCCACCTTCACCTTCCCGTAATCAGCTTTGTCTTTTGCATCCAGGCTGAAATAGGCCTGCTGAGCTTGTCCGCTAAGGACTGGCACAAGACGAGTCACCCACTCTTCCCGTGGCCATTGGGAAGCGTCCGCCACACGCTCAAAGGTGGCCAGGTAGGCCTCAGTGCTGCCCCCTTGAATCAAAGGAGGCAGCTGCAGGCTGTCCCAGACTGGAGTGGTGAAGGGAGCAGGTACCACCTCTAGCACTCTTTGCCACTGGCACTCCCAGCTTTGCGGTGGCTCTTCTGCCAGCTCCTGCTTCACCCTGGATGCTGCTCTTGTGAAATCTTCACTGGTTTCAGATGGAATGGTGGCAAGGCCTTTTCCCTCTCCCTCTTTTGCACTGTCATCTGCTTGGCAGGGAATTTCCATTTTCACTGGGACCTGCAAGGGACATCTCATGTCCTCTACCTCTTTTGAAAGAGCAGCCTTGTTGTTTGGGTGTTGCTGTGCAGCCATTTTGTGGCCTGAGGACCTGCCAACGGAGCAGCTGTGTCTCTGCTGCAGCCTCTCTCAAAGCGCTCTGGGGCCAGACTTCGGCAGGGGCTAGTGAAATCTGTAACAAGGCAGTGTGGGCATATTCCTGTCAGAAAAAAATGGGAGACTGAAAGTTTTTTTAAAAAAGAAGTCTTTTAAAGTAACACTATTTTCAATTTATGCCACCAAATTTCCTTGGTTACTGTTTTGTTTAAAGTTTGCATTATAGCTTTGATGTAATGCTTTGCCGTCAACATTCTCTCCATATCTTTTTTTTAATGCCACTTGAATGTATTTGGTAAGATTTATTCATAATCACCTCTCAGGTGAAAATTTTCAGCTGCCATCGTTACCATTAAGGCAGTGTTGGTTAGAAAAGACTTGGGGGTGGGGAATAACCATAAACACTAACAAATTTATACAGCCTTTTAATTATTCCCAATGTAGTAGCCATTCATCAAAACTATCAGATACAGTCCCTTAGGTGCTCTGACTACACACCAAAAGTATATAAATAAAACTGCAGCTAGCTGAAATTTATCTGGTTACCTTCTTAGCAGCAAAAAAATACTAAACCTAGAGAAGAATGAGTTGCAAATGAAAGAAAACAAATAGCAATACTGTAGATAGGTCTCATACTTTAAAAAATGCAAATAAGGATTTAGGACACCAGAGAAAATGCTGGCTTTCTATTTGCAGGGACGCAGTCTATTCTGTCGCCTTATTCTGCTTCCTATTCTTTTTATCTTTTTTTAAAAATCAACAATCCATGAGGTTATCCATAAAGAATGAGGTCAGTTCCCTGCCCCAAGGCTCTTACAATCTAAAAATAAGAAGGAAGGAAAGAACTAGGAAAAGAAACAGTACAAGAAAACAATAAGAAGTTATTTCAAATGTAGATAGATGGTCTTAGCTATATGAGTTAGGGGAGGAGGGTCTTGTCCCAAAGCTTTTGGAAAAGAGCAGAAAAAAGATAAGTATTCTGGGATGCAGATCCTGTCACAAGGCAGAAAAGGTGAAAGCATCTAAAATGGTTGAGAGGAATAAACACAAGACAGGCATACCTTGAGAGAGAGGGAAGGAATACTGACAGTCGAAGATAATAATAATAATAATTATGATGAAGGGATTTTATTATGCTTAAGGTTGATATTAGTAATATTGATAGTAGTAGTGTATATGTTTTCTGAGGTTTTCGCGGGTGTTTGTATGTAGGTCTTTGGTTATTCGGGTTTTCTCCCACGTAAAATTGGAAGTGTCTTGACGACGTTTCAACAAAGTCCCATTCATCATCTTCAGGCTGGTGTTTTCGGCTTCATGCTTATCTATCTATCTATCTATCTATCTATCTATCTATCTATCTATCTATCTATCTATCTATCTATCTATCTATCTATCTATCTATCTATCTATCTATCTACCTACCTACCTACCTATCTTTGTTTATGTGTAAGCAGCTTTGTAGATGCTTTAGATTGGGAAATTAGTTATATAGAAGCAAATGTTTTATGCTTTAGGTACAGGTGATTGCTTATATGAAAAGAGGAAGGTAAGGGGAGGGGGGAAAGGAGTTACGGATGGAGCCTGGGTTGCTGTGTATGAGTCATCTAGGAATTATTTTTTTGTGCCATCTTATGCCTAGCACCAAGATCAGATCTCTTTGTTCTGGAAAGGTATAAAAAGTGGAAGACATCTTTTCTGGTTGTTGCCTTCATCTCTCTACCAGCCACGAAGAGAGATGGGGTCACCCAACTCTATTTTGATCAAAATAAAAGTTGTTTGCTTGTTGAAACCAAATTCCTGAGTAATGCTGGGGCAATTGTGAGGCTAAGTGGAAAACCTTACTACTACAACAACAACAACAATAATCTGCCACACCCTCTTTTCCATGCAAAAATGAAAGAAAAAAAATGCAACATGATTTTTAGGGCCCCGAAATACACAAGCAAAGCAGAAAACAAAATAAACTGGGGGCTCGCGAAGGTTATATCACGATCATTGCCAGCTACCATTAGCCCCGGGCTGACTAATGAAGCGGGCCGAAATCACCGTCCCGAGTCTTCCTCCGACACGGACGCGATCCTTTTAGCAAGGCAGTTTTGGGAGGAGAGGGGTTAAATAGGGAAACCCCCCTCCCAAAGAGTCAGTGGAAGGGCCCTGCTGGCTCACCTTTCGCTTTCATGCAGTCTACCTCGCGCTTCCCTCTCGCCTCCGAATACAGCGGAAGAGCGGACTGCACCACTTCAGGACACGAATGGGGAAGCGCACACTTTTCAACGCTCGCGCTGCCAAAACCAGCTCGCCAGTCTCCCTGCAAGCAGAAGACTAACTCAACAAGGAGAGAAAGCGAGGGGGAAACCTTTGATTTCCGGCCGTGGCCGATGCTCGACTTGCAGGGAGCTTCTTTGGGTTGGTTTTCAAAGCAAAAGCAAGCCAGCATCTTCCACCTGCAGGCTTGCACTGTATAGCACGGTTCTTCCCCCTCCCCCAAACCCTCCTAAAACTAGGACGAATCAACATAGGAAGACCCGAATCTTTCGTGCACGGCCTTCCAAGGGTTGGAAAGACATGCGTGCATTTATCAGGGCAAGTCCCAAAGCAACTTCAGGTGGGCCCGCTCGGCCCCAAAAAAGGTGACCCTCCAGCGAGCCAAAAAAGCCTCTCGATTCCAAGAACCACGTGGCTGATGGAGGGTGGCAAAGCGAGGCGCCGTCCTAGTTTCTCCAGCCCGCTTCACCTCTGGCTTTCGTCTCTTTCTCCTTGCCCGGGACTCACCGCTGTGCGGCTCCCTTCGAGGAAATAAAGGGGATCAAATCGAAGGCCACGTTCCATTTCTTTCCATCTTTGGACGGAACGGGAAAGCGTGGTAGCATCTTGCATCCCCTCCCTTTGGATGGCGCTCGCCGAGCCACTCTAGGAGCTTGGCTGTGGCGTTTATTTTTTTAACCCTTTCATGAGTGCAATAGACTACTATAAAGCTGTTTTTCAACCTTGACTGCATAAAAATGTGTGAACTTTATATATATATATATATATAAGTCTCATTCGTCATCTTCAGGCTGGTGTTTTCGGCTTCTGCTTCTAGGAGCAATGTGAGATTTTAGCTGTTTCTTCCTTTTAACTGCCAGTGGGGGTTTGAACTGATTGGCTGGGAGCTCAGCTGTGTTCTGATTGGGTAGAGGTGTGTTCTGATTGGTTGGGGCTTGGCTGTGCTCTGATTGGATGGGGGGTTGGCTGTGCTCTGATTGGCTGGGGGAGTGTTCTGTTTGGGTGGGGGCTTTGTTGTGCTCAGGTTAGTCAGTGTTACAAGGGGATTAGAGATGGTAAACTGTATAGCTGTTTGGCTTTGCGTTCGTGGTCGTGCCTCATCTTCATGGTGGGTGTCAGTTTGCTTCGTGTATGGATTGGAGGGGTTTAAGGTGGCTAATGATGCAGCTGTGGTCTGGCTTCTGGTTTGTGGTCGTGCCTCCTCATCAGTGTGGGTTTGGGTTTGCTTTTTGCCTGGATGTGTGGTGGTGACATCCTGTGTGGTTTTTGTGAGTGTAGGTCTGGTGTCATTCCCCGTGCTATGGACTCGTCTGTCAATAAGGGCGGGTTTCCAAATGGCTGGTAGGCGGGAGGTATCATCTCGTTTGTTCATGCTGTGTGGGCGTTTTTCTATCTCGATGGCTTCTCTGATTATTCTGTTATTAAAGTGTTCAGTTTTGGCAATAGTTCTGGTCTTTTTGAAATCAATTTTATGTCCTGTGGCTTTAAGGTGTTGGACCAGGGAAGAAGTTGGTTCTTCTTTTTTGACTGAGTTTTTGTGTTCTTCAATGCGTGCACTTATTCTTCTGTTGGTTTGTCCAATGTATGTGGTGGAGCAAGCAGTACATGGGATTTCATATACTCCTTGATTTTCTAACTCAATTTTGTCTTTAGGGTTTCTTAGGATGGTGGATATTTTTCTGTTTGTGCAGAATGCTGTCTTAATGTTATGTTTGTGCAAGATTTTGCTGATCCTGTCTGTGGTGCCTTTTTTTTTTGTTTCTTATTATTTATTTATTAGCAGGATGGACTTTAGAACACACATCTTTGAAACCTTTTACATATCCAATGCCTGAGACAAGGTTTTTTCATGCCGGTGTGAATGTATACAAATTTAAGATCAAATATGGCAATACAATTAGCTAAGTGTGATAGTTCTATTAATCTAAGATTCTTCAAATTTGTCAGTCACAAAGCAGAAATAAAATAAAGCCACAAAGCAAAAATATTGATTCAGAACCTGAAAAGGACAAATTAAACCTGTAAAATTCAAGAATTATATTTGAAATAATAAGATACAAATTTAGGCTGCTCTTCAGTAAGGATGAAGAGAATAAGTATAACTGGAAATCTTTGATTCCAGTTTTGTTTCTGAACTCTATAGCATTAGATAAATTATCCTTTCAGTCTCATTACTCCATCTGTAATATGGGATAATTACATTACTTGCCACACAGGGTGCTGTAGGAATTACTAAAATAATGTAAATACAGATATTTAGCAATAGAGTTATCATACCTTTATTGTCCAGATGGCATTAGCAAGAAATATAGAAAAGTATAACTTTACAACACATCTGTTATCCTACTCAGCCAGCACTCTATCTAATATTTTTAATTCTGAATTTTCAGTACATTTTTTAATCTGGCCAACAATTTTTTCATCCAAAATTTATACAGAATAACTAATTGACTAATGTAAATAAAAAAGAGGAAAACTTCTAGTAACTTCCTTGAGTTTAGGCTGGAAGAAAAAAAATGAATGAATGCCTAAAGAGCCATGTAACTGTAGCACAAAATGTGCATTATAGATACACCCTAAGAGAACTATGGATCTTTAGTCTGAACTAATGACAGTTTGAATACTTGTTCACTTTCTGCAGTTATCTTCTATTACATTTTTTTCACAGTGTTAATACTGACCTTGATGAAAGCATTGTCAGTCAGGAGCTACAGGTGAGATATGAAATAAACATTTGTTTATATCAAAAAGTATCAGGTAGGGAATGTGGAATTTAAATTTAATCCTTTTTGCTTTGGGAAATCAGTAGAGGTTATCTTTATTCAAATCATGCTGATTCTTAGAGTTTATACTTGTTTGGGAATTAATTTGGAGGACTTACCCCCAAAATGGTTCTGTAATCCATGAAATCTACTGCAGAATTTCTTGATATGGGCAATGTCACAATGATTATATTTGCATCTTATTTTCTGCGGTTTTTTTGAATAGCTATTTGTTTTGTTTTTAAATAAATACTTATAACTTACAAATAACTCTTGGAAATACCTGTGTCAAGCCAGGTATGGTATGTAAATGTTGCATTAATATCTCTTAATTATTGTCTTATTGATCAAGATCCAAGTAGATTTAATGTATCATTATAATTTTTAGTAAAATAAGTTACCTATTTCAGAGAAATATTTAGTGTGTTCAGAGTTTAGAGAGGTATTAATATGTTCAGTATGTAGCATGAGAGATATCTAATATGTAGTATGTTACCAATTTTACAGTATGTTCAGAGTTCAGACAACTATCTTAGTTTGTTGAACTTTTTTTGTAAAAAATTCTTTTATTAAAACCATCAACATTAAACATAAGATCATATTAAAAAGCAATCATCATATAACCTGCAATACAACTCTAAGGATCAGTCTTTGTAAACGTCTGGTTTGGTAAACATTCCTCACTCCTCACGTCAAGCCTCAACTATACGCCTGATACATTTTATTTGATTGGTGTTTCTCTTATATATGGTCTATCTACTGTTTCTAGTCTATCACATATTGTTCATTCGAGCTTCAGAAGTAAATTCGTCTCAGTAGTAGTGCAATCTTTTATGATCCCTAACAAAAGTTCCTGAGGTAGAAATTCAATAACCTGAGGTAGAAATTCAGTACGCTTTTCCAATATTAAAGCAATCAACATTAAACATAAGATCATATTAGGAAGCAATCATCATAAAACATAAAAATACAACATTAGGTATTAGTCTTTGTAAACGTCTGATTTGGTAAACATTCTTCACTCCTCACGTCAAGCCTCAACTATACGCCTGATACATTTTATTTGATTGGTGTTTCTCTTATATATGGTCTATCTACTGTTTCTAGTCTATCACATATTGTTCATTCGAGCTTCAGAAGTAAATTCGTCTCAGTAGTAGTGCAATCTTTTATGATCCCTAACAAAAGATCCTGAGGTAGAAATTCAATAACCTGAGGTAGAAATTCAGTACGCTTTTTCAATATTAAAGCAATCAACATTAAACATAAGATCATATTAAGAAGCAATCATCATAAAACATAAAAATACAACATGAGGTATTAGTCTTTGTAAACGTCTGATTTTGTAAACATTCTTCACTCCTCACGTCAAGCCTCAACTATACGCCAGATACATTTTGTTTGATTGGTGTTTCTTTTGTATATAGTCTATCCACTGTTTCCAGTCTATCATATATTGTTCATTTGAGCGATCCTTCAAATATGCCGAAATTTTCGCCATTTCTGCCAAATGTATTACTTTCAAAGTCCAATCTTCAATAGGTGGTATTTCTGGCTTCTTCCAGTATTGTCCCACCAGCAGCCTAGCTGCTGTGATCAAATTCAGAATTAAGTTCGTCTCGGTGGTAGTACAATCTTTTATGATCCCTAACAAAAAAACCTGAGGTAGAAATTCAATACGCTTTTTTAAAATGGTTTGGAGTGTCCACCATATCTTCCTCCAGAAGGCTTTAATTTTTCTACATGTCCACCATACGTGAAAGTATGTAGCTTCCTCGTTGCCACACCTCCAGCATTTAGGTTGGGTGTCTGGGTAGATGTACGATATTTTTTTCGGATCTAGATGCCACCTATAGAACATCTTGTAGAAATTTTCCCTTAGATGTTGCGCTTTCGTGAATTCTACATTTCTCACCCAGATTTCCTCCCACGTTTCCATCGTGATAGGATGCCCAAAGTCTCGTTCCCACTTTACCATACAGGTCTTTTTTTTTAAGAATATTTTTATTAATTTTTACAAATTTTTTACAGAAAAAAATAACTCAACTGGTAACAATCATTTAAAAAATTTACCATACAATCAAAGTAAGTGCTCGGTACCCCCACCACCACATCCTCCTAAACCTACACTATCCCCCTCATCTTACCATCTAACTACCTACTTTTCTCTTTCTCTACTTTCCCCTCCGCCCACCTCTATCTCCTATCTTCTCCCTCTTACCCTCTTCCTACTTGCCTCACCTTCATTCCTCCTTCCTTTTTCCATCCAATGTGGTGCCCAGCGGCCTCCCGAGCAACCTCTTAATACCTATAAATAAATACATACTCTCATCTAAACCCCATTTACCGTTGAGAAAACATAATATAACAATTATTTGCACCCTCCCACCTCCCCCCCCCCCGGCTTCCCAGAGTGAATACAGGGTAAAAACGCAAGAAACCCCACTAAACTACTATTATATAACTATTTAACTATATACCAAATGTAATTCCTTCAGTTGATATTTCTTTTGTATATAGTCTGTCCATTTTTTCCAATCCATCACAAATTCTTCACTTGAATGATTCTTCAAATATGCAGATATCTTAGCCATTTCCGCCAAATTAACCACTTTTAATGTCCATTCTTCAATAGATGGTAACTCAGATGTCTTCCAATATTGTCCCACCAATAATCTTCCTGCAGTAATCAAGTTCAAAATCAACTTAGTCTCTATGGTGGTACAGTCTTTTGTAATGCCTAACAAAAATAACTGTGGTGAAAATTCTATACGCTTTTTCAATATATTTTGGAGAATCCATCAAATTTTTATCCAAAAAGCCTTAATTTTTTTACAAGTCCACCAAATATGAAAATAAGTAGCATCCATCGATTCACATCTCCAACACTTAGGTTGCATATCTGGATACATAAGTGATAATTTTTTCGGGTCTAAATGCCATCTATAAAACATTTTATAAAAATTTTCTCTTAAATGCTGTGCTTGTGTAAATTTTACATTTTTCACCCATATCCTTTTCCATGTTTCCATTGTAATTGGATGTCCAAAATTACGTTCCCACTTAATCATACAATCTTTAACTAATTCAGTTCCAGAGTCAATTTCAAGTAATACATCATATAATCTTTTAATATGCATAATTCTTTGATCTCTAACTTGTTTAATTAATTTTTCATCCTTTAACAAAAAACCCAGCTTTACATCTTTTTGCCATCTTGCCTGAAGTTGTATATGTGAATACCAATTGTGGTCTATACCTTCTTCCCTTAATCTATTTAGTGACTTCAATTCTAAATTATTCCCTTCTTTAGTTAAAAGCTTCTCATAGGGCACGACGTCTTGAGTTTGTTGTCTATTTACACTCTCAATTGCATGCCTGGGAACTGTCCATAAGGGAATTATCCCATTTAGCTTATAATAATACTTTTCCCAGACACGCAACAGTGAATTTCTCAATAAATGCTCTTTAAAACTCCTATCCAACTTTTTATCATAAACTAAATACGCATGAAACCCATACAATAGTCCGTACCCTTCTATATTCAATATTCTTTCATTAGTTAAGTTAATCCAGTCACTTATTGCTACTAAAGCTGCTGCATGATAATATAATTTAAAATTAGGCATTTTCAGACCACCTCTCTCTCTTGTGTCTTGAATAATTTTTAATTTAACCCTTGGTTTCTTGCCATTCCAAATAAATCTATTAATACCTTTCTGCCACTCCTCTAAATTCCCATCCTTTTTAAGTATTGGTAACATTTGAAATAAAAATAAAAATTTCGGCAATACATTCATTTTAATTGCAGCTATCCTACCCAACATAGATAATTGTAATTTTTTCCAATTATCCATTTCTATTTGTACCTTATTCCATAAAGATTCATAATTATTCTTATATAATTTCCCATTTGAAGCTTCTATATAAATTCCTAAATATTTAACTTTCTTAACTATCTCACAACCCGTTATGCTTTCCAAATCTTGTTTTGATTTATCATCTAAATTTTTAACCAACATCTTTGTCTTAGATATATTTAATTTAAAACCAGATACTCTTCCATAATTTTGAATAATCTCCATCAATGTCTGAGCCGATTGTATTGGATGTGTCAACGTCACGAGTAAATCATCCGCAAAAGCACATAGTCTATAATCATGTTGTCTGATCTGGACTCCTTTTAATTCATCTGAAGCTCTAATCCTATTCAGTAAGACCTCTAAAGTTAAAACAAACAATAAAGGAGATAAAGGACAACCCTGCCTTGTACCTTTCTCTATATTAAATGAATCTGTTAGTTGTCCATTCACAATAATCTGCCCTTTTTGCTTCTGATAAACTGCTAATATAGCATTGATAAACTGATCCCCCATTCCCATCTTGGCTACTAATCTTTTCAAGAATAACCAGTTCAGTCTATCAAAGGCTTTTTCTGCATCCAGAAACATAAGAACTGCCGGCACTTGAATATGTTTATCCAAATATTCCAGTATATTCACAAGTTGTCTAACGTTGGTTTTCATCTGTCTCCCTTGTAAAAACCCAGTTTGATCAGAATGGATTATTTGAGTTAGGACTGTCATTAATCTATTAGCCAAGATTTTCGCAAAAATCTTATAGTCCGTATTTAACAATGAAATAGGTCTAAAATTTTCCACTTGAGCATTATCTTTTCCCTCTTTAGGGATCAAAGAGACATAAGCCGTTTTCCATGAAGGTGGTACCCGGCCACCCTCTTGTATATTTATAAATAACTCTCTCAGCGGTTCCACCATTTCCTCTTGAAGGTACTTATAATAAGTCGCTGTTAAACCATCAGTTCCAGGAGATTTTCCCGTTTTCAGTTGCTTAATCGCAGCAATAATTACATCTGATATAATCAATGCATTTAGTCTATCTCTTTGTTCCGAAGTAATTTTCAAAACATTTTGATTTTGTAAAAAGGCATCTATCTCTTTCTCTTGAACTTTCTCTTCAGAATACAATTTGGTGTAAAACTCTAGGAAAGCTTTTTTAATAATTTCTTGTTGAAATACTTCTTGCCCCTTATATTTTATTTTCTCAATTATACGAGATTTTTGTTTTTTCCTTAATGTATAGGCCAACCATCTGCCAGGTTTATTAGAATTAAAAAATGTATTGTGTTTAGCATATTGTAAATTCCTGGCAACTTGGTCAGTCATCAACAAATCAAATTGTTTCCGTAAAATCTTTATCCCTTCTTTAATATTACTATCATCTGGTTTCTTTATTAATAATAACTCTTTTTTCCTTATTTCCTCTTCTAGCACTCTCCTTTTTTCCTCTTGTTTGCGTCTATACCTTTTATTCATTTCTATTAAGATCCCACGCATATAAGCTTTACTAGAGTCCCGCACCGTTTCTATTGTCGTTTCCTTATTCATGTTTAACAAAAAAAATCGCTTGATTTCAGTTGCCAAAGCGAAAGACTTCTTTGAAAATATATTGATGGGTGGTAAATCTACATCCCCAAGAATTAAGAGAGCAGTTCTTGCTAAAGATACAGAATCATCACAACCTATGGAATCTCAACTAATATCAACGCTAGATTTGGATAAAGGAGTCGTGGTTGAACAGCCAGTGCAGTGTATTGATATTTTTCAACCTTTGGATGTAGAGAAGCCCAAAGAACAAAGGCATGCACGTGAAGTTATTAAATATACGGATCAAAGAGAAAAAGTACAGCCAATTTATACAAAGCAAGCAGCATCACTGGAAGCCATGGGAGCAAGGCCTAAGAAGAAAGAAGAAGTGGACTTGGCCTTACAGAAGCTTTCACAAAAAGCTCATGTCAAATAAATATTTGACATGGAATGTGAATGGTTTAAATTCGCCACAGAAAAGGAGGAAGATATTTCATTATCTGAAGCAATATAAAAATGATGTAATTTGTTTACAAGAAACACATATTAGAATCTCTGATCAGAAATATTTGATAAATAATAGGTTGGGTACACATTTTGTGGCAGCATCTTTAGAGAAAAAAAATGGAATTGTTATTTATGTTAAAAATCATATAAGAGCTAAATTAATAGAATCAGATAATCAAGGTAGATTTTTAGCTATTGAAATTTTATTAGATGGGAAGAAAGTTCTTTTGATGGGTATATATGCTCCAAACCAGCAACAAGGTACATTTTATAAGCTATTACATAAAAAATTAATACAATTGGATTATAGGTCTTGTATTTTAATGGGAGACTGGAATGGTATTCTTGATGTTGGTTTGGATAAGAAAAAGACCTCATCTGTTCCACAATCGCGTTCTATCTTGCCTAAATCCTTTTTTGACATTAAGGATGATTTTAATTTGTCAGATATATGGAGAGAAAGACATGGTAAGGATCAAGAGTTTACTTTCTTTTCTGATAGACATCAATCATTTTCTAGGATTGATTTTATTTTAACTACTAGTGATTTTATTTTAAAGTTAAAGAAAGTAAAAATTTTATCTAATGTTTTATCAGATCATAATCCGGTTATGATGGAATTAAAGACTGGGCAGTCTCCTAGAAGATCTTGGAGAATTAATGAAAATTTGTTTAAATATGACACAAATGTGGAAGAATGTAAAAAGGCCATGAAGGAAATTTTTTTTGGTACCATACAGGTCTTGATTCGCACAGTTTCAGAGTCCATTTCTATCAGAGCGCCGTACACTCGTTTGATGTGCATGATCCCCTGCTCTCTAATTTGTTCAATTAAGTTCTCATCTGTCCGGGATAAGCCTTTCCTCACGTCTTTTTGCCACCTAGACTGCAGTTGCAAATATGATAGCCAGGTACCCCCTATTCCTTCTTCTGCTAGCGTATTTGGTGGCTTTAATGAAAACCCATTTTCTTCTTCTAATACCAGTTTACTGTAGGGCACCACTTCCTGCCCTTGGGATGTATTTATGTCCCCTATTGTGTGCCCAGGTATCGCCCAGATGGGGATCTTATTGTGAAGGAGGTACTTATATTTCGTCCAGACCCACAACAACGGGGTTCGTAAGGGGTTCTCTCTGAAGTTCGTGTCAGCCTTTTTGTCATACACCAGGTATGCGTGCCATCCAAATAGTAGACCATGCCCTTCAATATTCAGTATTCGTTTGTTTGTCATGTTGATCCAGTCACTCAGCGCCACCAGTGCCGTGGCGTAGTAATATAACTTTAGATTGGGCATTTTTAATCCCCCTCTCTTCCTTGTGTCTTGGATGATTTTTAATTTAACTCTCGGTTTCTTGCCATCCCAAATAAATCTGTTGATGCCCTTCTGCCAGTCGTCCAGTTCCACATCCTTATTGAGTATGGGTACCATTTGAAAGAGAAATAGAAATCTTGGCAGTACGTTCATTTTTACAGCCGCTATCCTGCCCAGCAGGGACAATTGTAGTGTTTTCCACCTGTCCAGCTCTGTTTGTATCTTGTTCCACAGCGCCTCGTAGTTATTTTTGTATAATTGCGCATTCGTTGCTTCTATCTCCACTCCTAGGTATTTAACTTTTTTAACTATTTCACAACCCGTTATTCTTTCCAGGTCCTGTTTTGCTTTGTTGTCTAGATTTTTAACTAGCATCTTCGTTTTAGATATGTTTACTTTGAAGCCTGATACCCTACCATAGTCTTTCATTATCTCCATCAGTCTCTTCGCTGATTGTACTGGCTGTGACACTGTCACCAGCAGGTCGTCTGCGAAGGCACATAATCTGTAGTCTTGTTGTCTAGTCCGTATGCCCTTTATGTCTTCTGCTGCTCTTATCTTGTTCAGTAGAGTCTCTAATGTTAGAACAAATAGCAGGGGTGACAGCGGGCAGCCCTGTCTCGTGCCTCTTTCTATGTTGAATGAGTCTGTTAGGTCACCATTCACAATGATCTGGCCTGTCTGCTTCTGGTAAATTGCCACTATGGAGTTGAGAAACTGCTCTCCCATTTTCATCCCCCGGATCAGGTTTGTCAGAAATGGCCAGTTCAGTCTGTCGAAGGCTTTCTCTGCATCCACAAACATGAGGGTGGCGGGTACCTGTTTATGTCTTTCCAAGTACTCTATTATGTTCAACAGTTGTCTCACATTAGTTTTCATCTGACGTCCTTGTATAAATCCTGTTTGATCTGGGTGAATTATTTTTTGTAGTACAGTCATTAGTCTGGTGGCCAAAACTTTTGTGAAGATCTTGTAGTCTGTGTTCAGTAGTGAGATGGGCCTGTAATTTGCCGGTTGTGTATTATCTTTTCCCTCTTTGGGGATTAGAGAAATGTAGGCTGTTTTCCAGGAGGGTGGGACTTGGCCTCCTTCTTGTATGTTGACAAATAGCTTTCTGAGGGGTTCTAACATCTCCTCTTGGAGATGCTTGTAGTAGGTAGCTGTTATCCCATCCGTCCCGGGCGATTTTCCTTTTTTCAGTTGTTTGATCGCTGAGTGTATTTCCTCCTTTGTGGTTAAGGCATTCAGGGCATCTCTTTGTTCATCGGTGAGTACCAGTAACTTTTCGTTTTGTAGAAACTTTTCTATCTCTTTGTCGTGTGTCTTCTCAGCATATAGCTTTGAGTAGAACTCGGTGAAAGCTTTCTTGATGGTTTCCTGTTTAAATTCTTCCTTGCCTTTGTACTCTATTTTTTTCAATTATGCGGGCTTTCTGCTTCTTTCTTATGATATAAGCCAGCCATCGACCCGGTTTGTTGGCATTACAGAATGTCTTGTGTTTTGCGTATTGTATATTCCTTGCCACTTGATCAGCCATCATCAAGTCAAATTGTTTTCTTAGAATTTTGATTCCTCCTTTAGTGACTTTGTCCTCCGGTCTTTCTATTAATAGCTTCTCCTTTTTACTTATCTCATCTTCTAACTCCTTTCTTTTTTGTTCTTGTTTACGACGGTGCCTATTGTTCATGTTCATGAGGATCCCGCGCATATATGCCTTGCTAGCATCCCAAATCATTTCAATGGGTGTTTCATTGTTCATATTTATACTGAAGAATTCCTTCATGGCACTTTTGCATTCAGCCACCTTTTCCTCGTGTCTAAACAGGTTTTCATTGATTCTCCAGGATCTCCTCGATTTCCGATCCTGTCTCACTTCCATCCCTACCGGGTTATGGTCTGTTAGCACTTTGGGTAGGATTTTCACAGCGTTTAAGCGAACCAGCAAGTCGCTAGATGTTAATTCTGGAGAATAACTGATGTCTGTTGGAGAAAAAGGTGAATTCTTGCTCTTTGCCGTGCCTTTCCCTCCATACGTCTGTCAGTACAAGGTCCTCCTTCATGTCGAAGAAGGATTTGGGCAACTTGGAGTGCTTTTGCGGGTTAGGTTTAGTCTTCTTCTTGTCCAGGGCGATCTCTATGACACCGTTCCAGTCTCCCATTATAATACATGACCTGTAGTTGAGCTGTATTAACTTCTTGTGAATCTTTTTGTAGAATTTTCCTTGTCATTGATTTGGTGCATATATGCCCATCACCAGAATCTTCTTGTCTTCCTGTGTTACTTCGATTGCTAGGTATCTACCCTGGGAGTCCGACTCTATTAGCTTAGCTATTACATGTTTCTTTACATATATAACAATCCCATTCTTCTTTCCTGGTGCCGCTGCAACAAATTGTATGCCTAGTTTGTTGTTGATTAAATATTTCTGATCCGCCGCTCTGATGTGTGTTTCTTGTAGGCAAATTATGTCGTTTTTTCCTTGATACAGGTAGTGGAATATTTTCCTCCTTTTCTGAGGGGAATTTAATCCGTTAACGTTCCAGGTCAAATATTTAGTTGCCATTATCGGTTTCAGGATACTCTTGTAAGACCGCTTCTGCTCTTTCTCCTGTTTTCTTCTTTGGTCTCGTTCCCATGGTATCCGGATTGGTGCTTATGTTGCGTAGTGGGGTCTTGTCTTGCTGATCTGTGCGTTTGGTAGTGGATCGTAGTTGCCTGAGCTCCGTATTCTGTCCTGTTTCCTTGATTTTGTTGCCCTCTGCTCTCTGTGTCCTCGTATCTCGAGGTGGTCCATTCCTTTCTCCTGCTGCTGCACCAGTCTGTGCTTCTGAGTAGTTTGTACGTTGTTCTAGGTCCCTTCCGCCATCAAGTGGTCCATCTGCGTTGCCCCTCCTTGTGGTTTGCGGTCCGTCTGTCTTCAGTTCCTTCTCAAGGAATTCTCTGGCTTTCTGGATCGAGTTCAGGTGGTACCTCTTATTTTTATAGAGAAGTGACATTCCTGATGGGGCCTCCCATCGGTATTGCAGAGCGCGTGATCTCAGCTCCTTGGTCAGGAACTTGTATTCCTTTCTGTCTCGTAGCATCGTCGGGGGGATCTCCTTCAATACCTTCACCTCCTGCTCCTCTATGTATAATTTTTTGTTGTAGGATGTTACAGAGATAAGGTTCCGGAACCCCTGTGTTGCGAAGTGGATGACCACATCCCTTGGTAGGTGCCTGTTTGTTGCCGCCCATGAGTTAACTCTGTAGACTCTGTCAAATTGCCACGCGATATCTTCGGCTTTCCTTCCCAGAAATGCTGCCAGGGCCCCTACAAAGAGTCTGAGCAGGTCTTCTTGGGTTTCGTTTGTTGTCTCTTTCCATCCCCTAAATCTGATAGCAGACGCCATTTGCCAGTATTGCATCATAGTGGATTGGTCTTGGGCCACACTTTTCATCTCTGCTATCTGTCCCTCCATGTAGTTCTCCACTCCTTCCATCTTCTTTTCCACACTCTCCCTGATCTCCTGGAGATTTTTCCCCATTTCATCCCCCAGTCTCTTGTAGTGTGCTTGCATTGCCTCCTTAATTTGGTCCAGGTCTACAGCCATCGCTTTGCGTTGTTCTTCCCACTTTCTCTCTAGATCTCTGCCCTGGTCCACCAGCATCTGTTTTATATCTTTGCACCTTTCCTCCATCTTCTGTTCTGCGTCTATACACCTTCTCTCCAACCTTGTACCCATTTCCTCCAACGTTTTATCCATTCCATCCATCCTTTTTGCCAGCGTCCCCATCATCTCTTTTAATTCTTGCATCATGTGTGCTGTTGGGCAGGCTTGGGTTACCAGATGGGTCTGGGGGCCTGTGGTTGGATGGGAGGGTGTGGGGGTGGGTAGGGTGTTCCCTGGTGTTTTAAGAAGCTGAGCTGGGGAGGATGCAGGTCCCTTTGTGGGTACCAGTTTGGTCTGTTTGGAGGCCATCCTGGCCTCTGCCTATTGTTGGCCCTGCTTGTCTGTTGATGTTTAGAATGATAGATGATGTTCCCAATTTCTCTTTCCCAGCTCCAGAGCTATTACATTCTGGCTGCTTTCTCTCTTTACCCCTGCTTCTTCCCTTTGTGGGTTCACTGTGTTGGCCCTGGGTTTCTGTGTCCCTTGGTTCAGGGGCACATCTGAGGGGGCTTCTCCCTTCCTGTCTCTCTGCTGGTTCCTTCAGGCTTTCCACCTTTTCCCTCCTTGCTGTTTCTTTGTCTCTGCCTCCCTCTGTGCTTTCTCCCTGTGGCTCTGTACTTCACTCCAGGCCTCCTCGGGTCTTCCCGCGGCCCTCTTCTCCTTAAACTACTCTTTGGAGGGTCCTCTTCCATCCTGTAGACCCTCCCTGAGGCCCGCTCACCTCTCGCAAGTAGTCTTTGCTTCCTTCTGCTCGTTCCGTTTGCCTCCGCTCGTGCCTGCTTTCTTTCAGTACCATTCGCCTCCGCCTCTGTTTTCCGCGCCAGGCCCTCTCTGCTGCTCTCCCGGCGTTCTTCTCTTTATTCGGCTCGTCCGGGGGTCTTCTTCAGGTGATTAGACCCTCCCGACGGCCTTCGCTGTTCGTGCCAGCGTTTTATTTATTTATTTATTTATTTATTCGATTTCTATGCCGCCCTATTCCGGAGAACTCAGGGCGGCTCACAACACAGTAGAAATCAACATAAAAATACATATAAATATAAAACCTCTTAATTTTTTTTAAAAAAACCCCAATCATTCAGCATACACACAGACATACACTGGCTTGGGGCAAGATGTTAACTACCCCAGGCCTGCCGGCAGAGGTGTGTTTTGAGTAATTTACGAAAGGCGGAGAGGGTGGGGGCGACACGGATCTCCGTGGGAAGTTGGTTCCAGAGGGCTGGGGCCGCAACAGAGAAGGCTCTTCCCCTAGGCCCTGCCAGGTGACACTGTCTGGCTGACGGGACCTGGAGAAGGCCGACTCTGTGGGCCCTAACTGGCCGCTGGGATTCATGGGGCAGCAGACGGTCCCGTAAGTAACCTGGTCCGATGCCATGTAGGGCTTTATAGGTGATAACCAACACTTTGAATTGGGTTCGGAGACCAATTGGCAGCCAATGCAGCTCGCGGAGTGATGCCGAAATGTGGGCATTTCTGGGCAAGCCCAACACTGCTCGCGCGGCTGCATTCTGCATTACCTGAAGTCTCCGAACATTTTTCAAAGGTAGCCCCATGTAGAGAGCATTGCAGTAGTCGAGCCTCGAGGTGATAAGGGCATGAGTGACTGTGAGAAGAGACTCCCGGTCCAAATAGGGCCGCAACTGGTGCACCAGGCGAACCTGGGCAAATGTCCTCCTCGCCACAGCCGAAAAATGATGTTCCAAATTTAGCTGTGGATCGAGGAGGACGCCCAAGTTGCGGACCTTCTCCGAGGGGGTCAAAAGCTCCCCCCCCAGGCTGATGGACGGATAGATTGAATTATCCTTGGGAGGCAGAACCCATAGCCACTCCGTCTTGTCGGGGTTGAGCTTGAGCCTGTTGGCACCCATCCAAACCCTAACAGCCTCCAGACATTGGCACATCACTTCCGCTGCTTCACTGAAGTGACACGGGGTGGAGATGTAAAGCTGGGTATCATCAGCATACTGATGATATCTCACCCCGTGTTGTCGGATGATCTCACCCAGCGGTTTCATGTAGATATTAAACAGCAGAGGGGAGAGGACCGATCCCTGAGGGACCCCACAAGGGAGGAACCTAGGGGTCGACCTCTGACCCCCCGCCAACACCGACTGCGACCGACCAGTGAGGTAGGAGGTGAACCACTGCAAAACAGTGCCTCCAACCCCCAACCCCTCCAGTCGATGCAGAAGGATACCATGGTCAATGGTATCGAAAGCCGCTGAGAGGTCAAGTAGCACCAGGATAGTGGAAAATCCCTTATCCCGGGCCCGCCAGAGATCATCCGTCAGCGCGACCAAAGCAGTTTCCGTGGAGTAGCCGAGCCTGAATCCTGACTGTTGAGGGCCCAGATAATCAGCCTCATCCAAGGACCGTTGGAGCTGGAGTGACACCACCTTCTCAACAACCTTCCCTATAAAGGGAAGATTGGAGACAGGACGGTAGTTGTTTAATACAGCTGGGTCCAGGGAAGGCTTCTTGAGGAGGGGGCGCACAATTGCCTCCTTGCAGGGAGCCGGAAAGGACCCCTCCCTCAAAGAAGCGTTGACAATCTCCTGAACCCAGCCCCGCGTCACCTCCCTGCTGGCTGAAACCAGCCAGGAGGGGCACGGGTCCAATAAACAGGTGGCGGAACTCACAGCTCCAATGGCCTTGTCCACTTCATCGGGTGCCACAGGGTCAAAGTCCTCCCACACAACAGGATCAAGACGAGTCCCTGTCATCTTGACTGAATCATTATCAGCCGACACTGCATTCCAATTGGAGTCAAGGTCCATCCGAATCTGGGCGATTTTATCCGCGAAAAACTTATTAAAGTCCTCAGCACTACCCTGCAAGGGTGCATCAACCCCCCCCCTGATTAAGGAGGGAGCGAGTTACCCTAAACAGGGTGGCTGGGCGGGATTCCGCAGATGCAATCAAGGCGGAATGATACGCGCATCTTGCCGCTTTGAGCGCCACCTGATAAGTCTTGATATAAGATCTTAAAAGTGTTCGGTCAGATATGGATTTACTTTTCCTCCATCGCTTCTCTAGACGTCTCTTCTGGCGCTTCATCCCCCTGAGTTCCTCAGTGAACCAAGGAGATCTCCTGGGTCTGCTACCACAGAGAGGTCGCAGCGGCGCGATCCGGTCAAGAGCCCCCTTCACAGCCATATTCCAGGCCGTAACCAGGGACTCTGCCGAACCGAGAATGAGAGAATCCGGTATTTCCCCAAGCGTCCTCTGAAAGCTCTCTGGGTCCATCAGACGTCTGGGGCGGAACCACCTAATCGGTTCCGCCTCCCTGCGGGGGAGGATTGGAGCCTTGAAAACAAGCCGGAACAGAAAATGGTCTGACCATGACATAGGCAAAATATCTAAGCCCCTTAAATTCAGATCATTGCTCAACTGTTCTGAGAGGAATACCATGTCGGGAGTGTGTCCCCTCTCGTGAGTCGGACCCTGAACTACCTGAGTCAGGTTCATGGTTGCCATGGTGGCCATGAACTCCTGCGCCAACCGAGAGGATTCGCCGAGCGATGGAAGATTTAAGTCCCCCAAGACAATAAGCCTGGGGAACTCAACCGCCAGCCCAGCAACCCCCTCAAGTAGCGCAGGCAGGGCTGTTGACACGCAGCTGGGAGGCAGGTACGCGAGCAACAAGCCCACCTGAACCCCTAGGTCCAACTTCACAAGGAGCAACTCACAACCCGCAATCTCAGAAACAGCGAGCCTGCGTAGGCTAAAAGTCTTCTTGGCTATAATAGCCACTCCTCCCCCCCTTCCCTGGGGTCGTGGCTGGTGGCATACCTGAAACCCGGCTGGACACATCTCAGAGAGAGGAACTCCTCCCTCCGTGCCCAGCCAGGTCTCGGTCACACATGCGAGGTCGGCCTCCTCATCCAGGAGAAGATCATGGATGAGGGGAGCTTTATTTACAACCGACCTGGCATTGAGCAGCAGCAGCCTGAGCCCAGGGTCCGGATTTCGCCCATTACCAGTACTTCGGGTTGAACTCACAGGGTCGGAGCAAGGGATCGCTTTTAGACAGCGAGCTCTTGTTCCCCGAGAATGGCCTACCCTATGGCTCCCGCCATATCTGCCTCTCCCCAGCAAGACCGGTATACTTTGGCCCTCTATCACCCCAGAGCCAGCGTCTCCCCTCCCCTCCGCCTCTGCCATGCCAGGCAGGCTAGCCAGTTCATCACATTCATTCCACTCAACCACAACTCCATCCATATCGTTAATTTATCTCTCCCACTCTTTAAACTAAACACATTAAAAACAATAAACTAACCATCCATTCAACCCGATTCTTTCCACTAACATCAGTCCCCCCATCATTCATAGCATCTAACAATCAATTAAAATGGTATTAAACAAATTTAAATATTTAAAATTTAGACAAACAATAGCTAACAAACAATTGCTCTGGATGGATACCCAGTCCAGATCAGGAGCTTTCTAAAACCATTATACTAACCAAAATAATTATACTAACAATAACAATAATTGTGGAACCCAACGTCCCAAAGATAAAGATAAGGCCTTCAGATAAGTTCAACATAATGGTGTCAGCAACAAAGGCCTCACCCACAGGTCTTACAATTTAGGGAAAAACACCCAGCGACGGAGCAGGCCAGTTAGCCACAATAACCACTTCCACAATTCCACAACAAGTCTGGGCTTGTTGCTGGTTTAGTGGCCTGGCTGCCGCTGCTGCCGCTGCTGCCGCTACCGGACTGCTGCCTGTTGTAAGTCAGGGCTTGTTGCTGGTTTCCTAGCCCGGCTGCTGCTGCTGCTGCTGCCTGTTGTAAGTCAGGGCTTGTTGCTGGTTTCCTAGCCCGGCTGCTGCTGCTGCTGCTGCTGCTGCCTGTTGTAAGTCAGGGCTTGTTGCTGGTTTCCTAGCCCGGCTGCTGCTGCTGCTGCTGCTGCCTGCTGTAAGTCAGGGCTTGTTGCTGGTTTCCTAGCCCGGCTGCTGCTGCTGCTGCTGCTGCTGCCTGTTGTAAGTCAGGGCTTGTTACTGGTTTCCTAGCCCGGCTGCTGCTGCTGCTGCTGCTGCTGCTGCCTGCTGTAAGTCAGGGCTTGTTGCTGGTTTCCTAGCCCGGCTGCTGCTGCTGCTGCTGCTGCTGCTGCCTGTTGTTGTTCCTTTTTCGTCGCTCCGCTCGCGCCAGCTCCCTCCCGTAGCGCGGCGTCTTCGGGCCAGCCGGCTGGCCGGCCGCCGCCGGCTTCCTTGGCCCCTTCCGCGGCCCTCCCGGACCCTTCGGCGGCTATTTTCACCTTGCCGGATCGGGCCGGGGGTCCTCTTCGGTCGTATCTCCTCCTCCAGCGATTCACTCCCCCGGCGGCTCGATAGTTTAGTTTTAAAAAGAGCGCCTTCTCGGAGCTTTCCAAGAATGGCTCCGGTCCGCGTGACCAGAACCGGAAGTCTCCTGTGGTGCCTTTTATGTATGGGAGGAGGGCTTTGCCATTTTCTTGTTCTCTGTCTTGTATTTTAGTGGGAGTTTCTTTTTGGATTAAGTTGGAAATCTTATTTCTTGGGAATCCGTTGGATGTTAGTATATTAGTGAGAGTGTGTAGTTCGGTTTTTAGGTGTTGTTCGTCAGCTAGGCATTTGGTTCTGGAGATGAGTGTCTTAGCTACAGAGTTGACCTGTGCTGGGTGGTGGTGTGAGAGTGCGTGCAGATAGCGGTTTGTGTGTGTTTTCTTCTGGTAGATGGTGTGTCCTAGGGAGCCATTGGATTTCTTGTAGACTAAGACATCCAGGAAGTGAAGTTGGTTATTAGCTTCTGTTTCCATGGTGAACTGTATTTTGGGGTGTAGGCTGTTGAGGTGTGTGAGGAAGTTGTCCAGTTTTTCTTTCCCATGTGGCCAGATTACGAAGGTGTCATCTACGTATCTGAGCCACAGTTTGGGTTTGTGATCAGATTTTTCTAGAGCTTGGGTTTCAAAGTGTTCCATGTAGAGGTTTGCAATGACAGGTGAGAGGGGTGATCCCATGGGTGCTCCTTCTATTTGTTTGTATTTTTGTCCGTTATAGATGAAGTATGTGTTGGATAGACAGTGGTTGGTCAGATCTAGGATATGTTTGGGGGGGGTTATATTTGTTTTGGATAGCTGTTAAGGCTTCTTTGATTGGCACTTGGGTGAAGAGGGATATGACATCGAAGCTAACAAGTAGATTGCTGGGCTGTAAGTTTTGTTTCTTTATGATCTCTGTGAACTGGAATGAGTTTTTTACGTGTGAGGTGATGGATTCTGCATAGGGCTGTAGTTGTTTGGCGAGAAATTTGGTTAGGTTTTGTAGAGGTGAGCCTATGGAGCTGACTATGGGTCTAAGTGGGGTTCCTTCTTTGTGTATCTTGGGGAGACCATAGAGCTTAGGGCATCTGGATGATTTCTCTCTGGGAATGATTCTTTGCTGGATCTCTTCGCTAATGGGGGAGGCTTTTATTTTGGATCTAGTGGTTTTTTCCAGGTAGGTGGTGGGATCTGTGTTTAGGGGTTTGTATGTGGAGTCTTGGAGTAGGTTGGTTAATTTGGTTTGGTATGTATGGGAGGAGGGCTTTGCCATTTTCTTGTTCTCTGTCTTGGATTTTAGTGGGAGTTTCTTTTTGGATTAAGTTGGAAATTTTATTTCTTTGGAATCCGTTGGATGTAAATACATTAGTGAGAGTGTGTAGTTCGGTTTTTAGGTATTGTTCGTCAGCTAGGCTGACAGAGAACAAGAAAACGGCAAAGCCCTCCTCCCATACATAAAAGGCACCACAGACAGGATCAGCAAGATCCTTCACAAACATAATATCAAAACAGCATTCTGCACAAACAGAAAAATATCCACCATCCTAAGAAACCCTAAAGACAAAATTGAATTAGAAAATCAAGGAGTATATGAAATCCCATGTACTGCCTGCTCCACCACATACATTGGACAAACCAACAGAAGAATAAGTGCACGCATTGAAGAACACAAAAACTCAGTCAAAAAAGAGGAACCAACTTCTTCCCTGGTCCAACACCTCAAAGCCACAGGACATGAAATTGATTTCAAAAAGACCAGAACTATCGCCAAAACTGAACACTTTAATAACAGAATAATCAGAGAAGCCATCGAGATAGAAAAACGCCCACACAGCATGAACAAACGAGATGATACCTCCCGCCTACCAGCCATTTGGAAACCTGCCCTTATTGACAGACGAGTCCATAGCACGGGGAATGACACCAGACCTACACTCACAAAAACCACACAGGATGTCACCACCACACATCCAGGCAAAAAGCAAACCCAAACCCACACTGATGAGGAGGCATGACCACAAACCAGAAGCCAGACCACAGCTGCATCATTAGCCACCTTAAACCCCTCCAATCCATACACGAAGCAAACTGACACCCACCATGAAGATGAGGCACGACCACGAACGCAAAGCCAAACAGCTATACAGTCCACCATCTCTAATCCCCTTGTAACACTGACTAACCTGAGCACAACAAAGCCCCCACCCAAACAGAACACTCCCCCAGCCAATCAGAGCACAGCCAAGCCCCCATCCAATCAGAGCACAGCCAAGCCCCTAACCAATCAGAACACACCTCCACCCAATCAGAACACAGCTGAGCTCCCAGCCAATCAGTTCAAACCCCCACTGGCAGTTAAAAGGAAGAAACAGCTAAAATCTCACATTGCTCCTAGAAGCAGAAGCCAAAAGCACCAGCCTGAAGATGACGAATGAGACTTCGTCGAAACGTCGCCAAGACACTTCAAATTCTACGTGGGAGAAAACCCGAAGAACCAAAGACCTACATACAAACACCCGCGAAAACCTCAGAAAACAAATATCATACCTGTACGGGGAGGAAATCCACCATCTGACCAGGACCTATGAGAAACTCAAAGTCCAAAGAGCTTCCATTTTATGTGATCTTGCATTCCTACGCAACTGCCGAGATCAAAATTTAATCCCCACATGCTTCCTATTGAAATTCCACTCCAACTCTGCAGCCACCAAACGCATCCTGAAAAGAACAGAATTGGCCCTAATCAGAAATGAACTTCACACAAAAAGATTCCTCCTAGACCGAATCAACAAAGATCTCATCACACTTCACCTCAAACTCAGCAACAAGATCCACCCCGCACTTTGGGACAAATCCAAACAACTCGCCGTCTGGAGAGCCGAAACACAGACCACCCTCAAGACAGACACACACACCAACAAACTCCGAAGATTACAAGAACACCAGAAACAAACCCCTCCTCCCTCACAGCCACACATGAAACAAACAGTGCATAACATCTCAGATAGGATCCTCACCAAAGCCGAAACCAATGTCCTTTCCAAAGGATTCAACTTTGCAGTCGCTCCCAAACACATCCCCACTGAAACCATTATATGCGGAGTTGAAACCAGCCTGACCAAAATCAACCCCGACGACGCTAACAGAATCAGACTCGAAATCACCAACATACTCTGCACCAGCAAGCCACCCAAAAGCGACTTACCCAAAGAGGAGCAGACAGCACTACTTAACCTGAAACAAGACACCAGCATAATAATCCTACCAGCAGACAAGGGCAACACCACGGTGGTCATGAATACATCTGACTACCAAACCAAATTAACCAACCTACTCCAAGACTCCACATACAAACCCCTAAACACAGATCCCACCACCTACCTGGAAAAAACCACTAGATCCAAAATAAAAGCCTCCCCCATTAGCGAAGAGATCCAGCAAAGAATCATTCCCAGAGAGAAATCATCCAGATGCCCTAAGCTCTATGGTCTCCCCAAGATACACAAAGAAGGAACCCCACTTAGACCCATAGTCAGCTCCATAGGCTCACCTCTACAAAACCTAGCCAAATTTCTCGCCAAACAACTACAGCCCTATGCAGAATCCATCACCTCACACGTAAAAAACTCATTCCAGTTCATAGAGATCATAAAGAAACAAAACATTGAATATTAGTATTGGTAGAAATTCTAGCCCACTGAATAACACCAAACAGCAAGTTGAAATTAGACAGAGATTTATTGGCTACAACGGTTTGCAAAGCGTGGTGGACTCGAAATAAATATTTGAGCCACATCTAGTCACAGTAAAAACACACATTATATACATTCTATCGGACGCCTTGGCCCCTCCTCTGAGGTTACAATCTTATCAGGATCGCCTAAACAAAATACATTATCCCTGCCCCTTACTATTGTTGGAAACGTGATTAAAATACCAACAAAATTGGATTGGTAATGTGAGAAATGGAGTGTAAAAATAAAACGGTCACAATTGATTAACAATAGAAAGGTTAGACAATAGCCAAGCCTTGCACGTAGGCACTAGATTCCAGGAGGCTTGGCTAGAAGACACACTCAACAAAACAAAAGGATGACAGAGGGAAGTTCTAAACTCTAACTGAGGGGGAGGGATAATGTATTTTGTTTAGGCGATCCTGATAAGATTGTAACCTCAGAGGAGGGGTCAAGGCGTCGGGATAGAATGTATATAATGTTATGTGTTTGAATATTTTGGTGTGGTCTCTGGGTTTAGAACTTCCTGTTGAAGTCTCTCACCAGGATCCACCGCGCTTTGCAAACCGCTTTTCTATTTTCTGCAGAATAAACTCTTTTTCTTACCAATCCAATTTTGTTGGTATTTTAATCACGTTTCCAACAAATTGGCTGCCCAACGTGGGGCCTTGGGTATCTGTTCCTGCATCTTCGGGAGGCGAGGTCAACTGAGGAAGGCATGCCCCATTGATTTCAATGGTCCAAAGTTGCAGTCGCAGGTCGAGGAAGCAAAACAGAGCCAAGCCCATGGACCAAATAGTGATTGGTAAGAACTGAGGGGAGGGGACCAGAGAATTACCAGGACAAGGACCGGGCAACTTCGTGCACGAACCTAGGTGAGTAAAACTTGGGGTAAACCAAGGAATAAAACCTAGGCGGTTGGGGGTGGTTGGGTAGCACAGTTTGAGTCTGAGATCTGTGAGAGGTGTGTGTAAGACGCCCTGAGGGTCCACAGGACTGGCAAGACATACACAAGCTGTGCATGTCCCGAGGGTCCACAGGACTGGCAAGACATACACTAGCTGTGCATGTCCCGAGGGTCCACAGGACTGGCAAGACATACACTAGCTGTGCATGTCCCGAGGGTCCACAGGACTGGCAAGACATACACTAGCTGTGCATGTCCCGAGGGTCCACAGGACTGGCAAGGCAGAGTGAAGGAACTCCTGAGTAAAAGGAGAAAGAGGCTTGGTGAAGTGAACTGTGGTCTCATTAGATTGGTAAGGACAACAAAATTGTGTGGTAAACCAACCATGGGTAATTCAGGAGGGTCCCAGGGGAGGAAGTGTGTTAAAAAGGTTAGGAAAAATCCAAAACTAAAAATAGATCCCCACAGTCCATTAGGAAAACTGTTAGAAAACTGGGGGAAACCACCATATAACAAACTGATTACTAAGTTAAAATTAACAAAAGAAGACATGGTAAATTTGTGCTGCTTCGTATGGTGGGAGGATGAGAAAATTGAGTGGCCCCGATTAGGAACTAACGATTATTTCACTTGCCAAAACTTATATGATTACGTTAGAACTAAGGCTTGTGAATCCCTAGATAATGAACTAGATTATGCCCTGGTCTGGAATCCAGGCAAATGGGCCAATATATCAGAAAAAATCCCCCCCTCTCGTGTCTTCTTAGTAGATGAACAAGAGGAAGCAGATGAAAAGAGAAAGTATTCCCCCCCCGTATAGTCCTGGTCCGATTAACATAGCCCAGGCTCCACCCGGTGTGCCATCCCCCCCAGGGAGCCCCCCAAATAAGACAAAAGGTTAATCAGTATAAAGCCCTGAGGAAAGAATTGGAACAATGTAAAAAAGACATAGAAGACTTTCCGTTTAAACCCATAGAGGAAAGGGATACAATGTTTCCCTTGAGAGGTTCCGAACGGGATAAACGCCCAGGGCCAGCCAATAATAAGTTTTGTACAGGATCCACTCCGAGCATCTGAAGTGAGATCTTTTAAGAAAGAAATGAAAAATATGATAGAGGACCCTTTGGGAGCAGCGGAACAGTTAGACAATTTATTAGGACCAAACATTTATACATGGGATGAGTTAATGGCTATACAAAACACGTTCTCGGCAGAAGAGAGGCAATTGATCCGGGCTGCTGCGATAAGAGTCTGGGAGCGGGACCATCCCCCTTCAACCAATAACAACATAAAGGGGGAGGATAAAATTCCCAGCGTGAGACCTGATTGGGATAATAACAATCAGGCACATTGGACAAATATGGAGGATATGAGGAACATAATTATAAGGGGAATAAAGGAGGCAGTCCCAAAAGCACAAAATATGAAAAAAGCTCTAAGCCTTGAGCAAGAAAAAGAGGAATCCCCTGCTGCCTTCTTACAAAGATTAAAGGACACCATGAGAAGGTATTCAGGAATGGACCCTGACGACGCAGCAAATGTGCCGCTCGTTAGGATCCAGTTCGTGACTAAGGCTTGGCCAGCTATTTCAAAGAAATGGCAAAGACTGGATAATTGGACTACCAAACCTATAGATGACCTATTAAAAGAAGCTCAGAAAGTGTATGTCCAGAGGGATGCGGAGAAAGTAAAGCAGAAAGGGAGAATGGTGGTAGCTACAGTTCAGGAGGTAATAAAGCGGCAAGAACCCCCACCCCCTCGAGCTCCGGAAGGAGGACGAGGACGGGGGAAGGCAAATTGGAACAGGAGAAGTCAGAATCAGGGATTCAGGGGAAGGATAGAGAGAAGTAGGAACGGCACGGACCAGGAGGAATGCATAAGGCGATGCTTTGGGTGTGGCCAGCCCGGACATTTTAAGAAAGATTGTCCCGTGCAACAGAGGGAAATGCAAGTGTACAAGTTAATAGAAGACGATGAGGATCAATATTAGGGACGTCAGGGGCACTTTATATTTAAATCGCACGGAGAGCCCTTGATAAATTTATTAGTGGGACCGAGCAACGAAGAATTAGTATTTCTAATAGATACAGGAGCAGCCCGAACCTCCGTTTCTGTATTAACCCCGGAAATGAAATTAAGTGGGCAAGTGATCAGAGTTTCTGGGGTGAAGGGGGAAGGATTTCAAGTTCCCAAAATCAATCCCCTAGAAATTAGAGTAAAAGATGGGGGACAGAAAATTAATATTGAAATGTTATATATTCCTGAGGCTGGAGTAAACCTATTAGGGCGAGATGCTCTGATGGCACTACTGACGCGCTGTCCTTCCAGCCTCTAGGAGGGTCTGCTGGAGAGGGGTGCCAACCGGGTGGTCTCCTCATGGTCCAATAGAAGAAATACTCGGACACAGAGTTTCTCGGGGTGAGAGAGCCCAGAGCAGTCCGTGCTCGCCTCTTTTATTGGGTTACATATTGCAACATGCGCCAGCCTCTTACATATTTCACATGTCCTATCTCTATCCTATACATATATTCCTTACTGCACCACTTGCCATTCTGCCCGCCCTCCTGTATTCTTTTGCTGATGTGTCCTTTGTCACGTAGGTGTCTTCTGAGAATTGCCAGGAACATTTTGTGGTTAGCCAGCTTCCTCTTAAAATTCTTCCACTAGACGTGCAGATTACTTCTTGTAATCCTAGCCTAGTCTCTCAAGATGGAGTCACTCTGATTATATAGCAACATCTCCTCCTTTTGTTTTTATTAAAAGGAGTCCGATTCACTATCGTCTTCAGAGAGGAACTTTATAGCACACATCGGTTTGGTGGATCCTTCGACAAGCAGTTCATTACATTCATCATCAAATGGTGAAGGGAGAAGGGGTTGTTGTTGCTCCTTAAGCGTGACTGATTGTACAACATTGATACGTTGCGGAGGGCGAAACATGCTTACAAGGGCAGGAATACATTGAATACAACAGCAAATGCATATCAATAATACAATCAAACAAGCGATAACGAACAAAGCTTGTTTCCACCAAGCTCAGCTGGGCAACCATGCAAATAGTTTGGACAAATCAAAGGCATCTGTTCCGTCTGATCTGAGCGGATTTTCCTTGATCATCATGTCCATGGTTTCAATGGTTGCAGTAATATTGGGAGCATAGTCAGTGATATATACACAACAAGCAGATCCAATCAAGACACACACACCTTCTTTGCTGGCTAAAATAACATCCAATGCATAACGATTTTGTAAGGCTACAGTGCGGATCTGAGATAGTTCTGTATTAATCAATTTTAAGGCTTTGACAGTTTCATTAAACATAGCAACAGTCCAATTGTTCAAAATATGCAAATCATGATAATTCATGGCTACACCCATGGCAGGGATTAATGCTCGAGCAGTTTGGACGGACCAACTGCCACCTAGGGTGAGTTCATTTTTCTCCACAGTATCCTCTCGTTGATTCCGTATGCGAGCGGCAGGAGGCAATTTATCTAACGGCCAAATAGCAGGCATGAGTACCAGTCCAGTACATTGGTATTTCTCTATAAGCAAATCGACCACAACAAAACCAAGCATCATTAGGCATTGCATAAGTATTACCGTTTTGTTGTTGAGACCAATTAACACACAAGTACCAGTCCAGTACATTGGTATTTCTCTATAAGCAAATCGACCACAACAAAACCAAGCATCATTAGGCATTGCATAAGTATTACCGTTTTGTTGTTGAGACCAATTAAAGGCTCCTTCTAAATAGGAAGCCAAAGAATATCCTTCTGCGTCAGTAATTTTCCTTGTGGTTTCAATAACGTTCAGTGCTTGACGAGTCCAATTAAAGGTAGAATTACAATTTGGATATGTACCAATGAAGGGTGCAGAGGAATTTTCTCGTATCACCCACGAAACTGCACGTAGTTGAATTTGCGATCGTACTCGGGCAGTTAAGTCACGCGACCACTCAGTTGACAAATTAGAAATAAAATCAGAATCACCGGGGACAGACATAATCGAGGACATTTGGCGTGAATGGTGAGGGATAGCTGAACAAATCCAACAATTGGACTTGTTGATTAAAATGGCATAAGTGGAAGCATCTTTAAGAAAAAGATTATCATATTCATCAAACAAAGCACGCTTGTGGCAGTCATGGGGAAAGGGCAAGGGAAGAGGAGGATCGGCAGGAGACAGGGAACAAACAAAATAAAGAATAGCAAAAGTAATCATAAAAATAATTAAAATAAAAAGCATACATAGGTTACAAAGAAGAGTCTTCTTAGTTACTTGAAAAATAGGTGAAGAGTTAAGGGGAGGAGGGGAGGCAATGGAAAGGGAACTGTATGACGGAGGCAAACATTCAGGATTAGGTGTCATTCTTTTGGGGTCCATCTTCAGGTGTTCTGGGCGTAGAGTGGAAACACGGGCGAACGTGTCTACCTGGAGCCCACAGCACCTTGTCGTCTAATTGGACTGCTGCGTAACCTCTTCCTCACGTTAACAGTGGGGCTGGACCGTGCCAAGTATAATCAGGAAGCTGATGAAAGTAGACCTGTGGTTTGGGGTTAGAGGAGGATGAAGAAGAAAAATGGTGCTCCGCTGCAGATAAGGGTGGAGAACCAGTTAAATTTAAAAAGTTTATAGTAAATAATGCCTTGTTTAAGCGATTTTGAATCGATGGGAGGCCAGGAGGAATTTTCTCCTTTTCTAATCTTTGCAAAGCATGTTTTAAGGTCTGATTAGCCCTTTCCACAATCGCTTGACCTTGAGAATTATAGGGGATTCCAAATTTATGTTCGACCAAGTATGGCAAAATTTTGCAAATTCCATACTGGTATAGGCAGCACCATTGTCTGTTTTTAGCTCAAAAGGGCATCCCATCGAAGCAAAGGTATGAATACAGTGATTAATAACATGCTTTGCTGTTTCTCCCCTTTGCGGGGATGCCATAATAAATCCTGAAAAGGTGTCTACTGTGACATGCACAAATTTCCATGGGGAAAAAGGCGGATATTGAGTCACATCCATTTGCCAAATACAAGAACGAGACAATCCTCGGGGATTAACACCCATAGGGAGAGAGGAACCCGTTTGCTACATGTAGCAGATTGTTGGATAATAGCAGAGGCTTCTGAGGTGGACAGGGAAAACTGCTTTTTCAAGGCTTTCGCATTTTGATGAAAGTATTCATGACTTTCCCAAGGAGAAAGAGATGAAAGGACAAGAATACTTTTAGAAGCTTCATCCGCTCGTTGGTTACCTTCAGACAAGGATCCCGGAAAAGGTTGGTGACTACGAATGTGAGCCACAAAAAAGGGAAATCGACGTTGTTCTATCAAATGTTGGAGGGAGGAAAATAATGCCAAAAGCTGGGAGTCCAATCCAGGAGATAAATAAGAATCAAAAATATTTTGCACAATTTGGGTAACATATAAGGAGTCAGATATGAGATTAAAGGGCTCATTTTCTAATTTTGAAAAGGCTAATATAACTGCCGCAAGCTCAGAACGTTGCGCAGAACTTTGTGGAGTGGTATGAAAGGTTTGCCAATTATAATTTTGATAAAAAACACAAGAACCATGAATTTTAGAGCCAACAGTAAAAACAGTGAGAGCATTTTCCAAAGGAATGGGTGACATATGTTGATTCCAGCGGACCGGGATTGTTTGCAACAAAGAAATACGATGATCAGGTGGAAAATGACACGAAACAACTCCTGGCCAATTAATTAATGCCATTTGCAACTCTTCTGATAATAAAAATAGACTTTCCCATTTTTGCAGGGACATAGGAACATATAAAATCACAGGTTCCATGCCCATTAAGGCTTTTGTCCTTTTACGTGCCTTTTGAATCAACAAAGACCACATTAAAAATCTTGTAGTTAAGAAGGACTTCCGGGTGGCTCCGCTGGCGTCGCTATAGCCTCTTTGGAGGCTCCGTTCTTCTGGGTTTGTTAAGCCGCATAAACAGCAAACACCAGCTGTTTTATTGAGGTGATAAACCCCCCCTTCGGGCAAAGAAGGGGTGAAGAGCATCAGGCTAAGGTTGAGTTCCTCTGAAATCCCCCTGGTAAAGTTATCAGGGGGGAAGAGTGAGAACTCCCTAGGAAGAAGCTTGAAGAAGATCCTACCCAGAGACGTTCCTGTTTGTAAACAGGCTCAGACGCCGCGACCAGCTCCTGCTCGAGGAAAACTTTTTTAAAGAGACCTATATGCAGGCGGAGTGAATACAGGAGTCTAGTACTGCAAGTATCTCTTTATATTTTACTTCTGACCACGTATTTCTACAATCAACACAATGTATCCAAGATGGCGATCGCTTTTACTGTAAAGAGAAAGTTACCGGAAAGCGAAAGTGATTTTTTTCTCTCAAGCATTTAGAGCAATCGCTATGAGATGGCTTAGATTTACATTTTAAAATCTTATAAATTGTAATTCAAGAAGATAAGAGGAGGATATATTTTGGTAAAAATTTTGGTTTGAACAAAATGACTTCTAGACAAACTAAGCTAGTTTCCTCAAAGGTGGTATCTTCTCCAGCTCAGCCCTCTAAAGCAGTGACCAGCTCTTTTGCTCCCCCTCCTTCTTCAGCAACTATAGAATCTCACCCTTTGCCTATACAAGCTTCTTCAGAAATGCTTACTGTGAAAGATCTACAGGCTGCATTGTCAACAATGACTCTTAATTTGACTGAGGATTTGGAGAGAAGATTTGAAAAAAGGTTTGATAAAATGGAGAAAAAGTTGGAGAGTAAGATTGAGGATTTGGAGAATAAGATTGAGAACCAAGGCAAAGGTGTATCTGATGAACTGGAAAAAATTAAGGCAACAATCCAGACCCATAATATGGAAATAAGAGAGGATATTGTGGAAGCTGTTAAGGGGGTCTGGGAGGGTATTGAAGAAAAGGTTGACGAGGTCGAGCAACAAATGAAAAGTGAATTATATGATCATGCTTTGATGGTGCAATACAATCAGATGATGTCTGCTATTAGAATTAGAGGCCTGAGGGAGGTACTAAATGAGACTCAGGATGATTTGAGAAGAATCTTTGAGGAAGCTTTCGAAAAAATTTTAAACGATACCGTCAATAATTTTTCCTGGCAAATTGATAGAATATACAGAATTAATTCACGGATTGCAAGACAAAGAAATTTACCTAGAGACGTTATTTATTTTGTAACAAGGAGATTCAGAAATCATGTTCTTAAAATATCTTATAATAAGATATTAAATGTTGCTGGTCAGGAAGTTGTGGTTCTGAAGGAGATTCCTCCAAAGATGTTGAGAGCTAGAAAGGACTATGCATTTTTGGTTGCTGAGCTTAAAATACGTGCTTTACAATATAGATGGGAGGTTCCAGCTGGACTTTCATTATCATATCAGGGTAAAAGATATTATTTGAATTCTGTTGCAAAAGCGAAAGATTTTGCGGAGAACGTGCTGAAGGCTGGTAGACCCCCATCCCCGATACCAAAAAATGCAGATTTGTCAAAAGAAGAAGGGATGGAACTATTACAACTACAATCTTCAGACTCACAGCCCCCCCCCAGCAGCTGGAGGAGCTTCGATGGAGTTGCCCGTACAGAGTATTGACATTTTCCAACCTCTGGAAATAGAGAAACCTAAAGATCAAAGGCAAACTAGATCAGCTACCAAGCGTATGGAAGAACAAGAAAAAGAACAACAACAATTACGCACATCTGCAAGTTTGGAAGCCATGGGAGCTAGACCAAAGAAGAAAACGGCGAAAATTGATTTGGTCCTGCAAAAGCTTTCTCAATCTGGCCATGTCAAATAAATATTTGACATGGAATGTCAACGGTCTAAATTCTCCTCAGAAGAGGAAAAAGATATTTCACTATCTGACTCAATGTAAAAATGATGTAATCTGCCTACAAGAAACACACATTAGATCTAGTGATCAGAAATACTTGATAAATAATAAATTAGGTTCACATTATGTGGCAGCGGCTAAAGAGAAGAAGAATGGAATTGTTATTTATGTTAAAAATCACATAAACGCTAAGTTAATAGAAGCAGATGTTGAAGGCAGATTTTTAGTAATTGAAATTTTAATAGATGGGAAGAAAGTTCTTCTGATGGGTATTTACGCACCAAATCAACACCAAGGAAAGTTTTATAAATTAATACATAAAAAATTAACACAATTTGATTATAGGTCTTGTATTCTAATGGGAGATTGGAATGGAGTTATGGATATTAGTTTAGACAAGAGGAAAACATCACCAATCCCTCAAACACGTTCTTTGCTGCCTAAATCTTTTTTTGATATTAAGGATGATTTTGATTTGATAGATATATGGAGAGAAAGAAATGGTAAAGAGCAAGAATTTACTTTTTTTTCTGATAGACACCAATCATTTTCTAGAATTGATTTTATACTAACTACAAGTGACTTTATTTCTGGGGTAAGGAAGGTAAAAATGTTGCCTAAAGTTTTATCAGATCATAATCCGGTTTTGATGGAGTTAATGGTGGGCCAGACTCCTAGAAGATCTTGGAGACTCAATGAAAACTTGTTTCAATATGACTCAAACGTGCTTGAATGTAAAAGTGCCATGAAGGAATTTTTTATGTTAAATCTTCATAAGGGTACAACAATAGAAATGGTGTGGGATGCTAGTAAAGCTTTTATGCGTGGGGTTTTAATTGATATGAATAAAAGGTATAGACGTAAACGGGAGGAAAAAAAGGAAGGAATTAGAGGAGGAAATAAGAAAGAAAGAGCAACTTTTAGTAAAGAGACCAGATGATAAAAATATTAAAGAGGGGATTAAGATTTTACAGAAACAATTTGATTTGTTGATGGCCGACCAAGTTGCTAGGAATATGCAATACGCTAAACATAACACTTTTTTAAATTCTAATAAACCTGGCAGATGGTTGGCCTATATATTAAGGAAAAAACAAAAATCCCGCATTATTGATAAAATAGAATATAGAGGGAAGGTGGTATTTCAACAAGAAACTATTAAAAAAGCCTTTTTAGAATTTTACTCCAAGTTATATGCTGAAGATAAGATACAAGGGAACGAGATAGATGTATTTTTGCAAAATGAGAATATATTGACAATTACTAGTGAACAAAGAGATAGACTAAATAGATTAATTACATCAGATGAAATAATTTCGGTGATTAAACAATTGAAAATGGGAAAATCTCTTGGGACGGATGGTTTAACGGCAGTTTATTATAAGCATCTTCAAATGGAAATGGTGGAACCTCTTAGAGAGTTGTTTGTCAATATACAGGAGGGTGGTCAGGTTCCACCTTCGTGGAAAACGGCTTATGTTTCTTTAATTCCCAAAGAGGGAAGAGATAATGCTAAACCAGAAAACTTTAGACCTATTTCATTGTTGAATACGGATTATAAGATTTTTGCTAAAATTTTGGCTAACAGACTAATGAAAGTTTTACAAACAATAATTCATTCAGATCAAACTGGCTTTTTGCAAGGGAGACAGATGAAAACTAATGTTAGACAACTTATTAATATATTAGAATATTTGGACAAGCATATCCAGGTACCTGCAGTTCTTATGTTTTTGGACGCGGAAAAAGCTTTTGATAGACTGAACTGGCTGTTTTTGAAAAAGTTAATAGGATGGGAATGGGGGATCAGTTTATTAATTCCATATTGGCTGTTTATCAGAAACAAACAGGTCAGATTATTGTGAATGGGCATTTAACAGATTCATTTAAGATAGAGAAAGGTACTAGACAGGGATGTCCTTTATCTCCATTGTTGTTCATTTTAACGCTAGAGGTCTTATTGAATAAGATAAGAGCAGTAGATGATTTAAAAGGTATACAGATTAGACAACATGATTATAAATTATGTGCTTTTGCTGATGACCTGCTTGTGACATTGTCTCAACCAAAGCAGTCAGTACAGATTTTGATGGAGTTAATTAAAAATTATGGTAGGGTATCGGGTTTTAAACTAAACATATCTAAGACAAAGATGTTAGCAAAAAATTTGGATGGTAACTTAAAACAAGATTTGGAAAGAATAACGGGTTGTGAAATAGTTAAGAAAGTTAAATATTTAGGGATTGATATTGAAGCTTCTAATGGGAAGTTATATAAAAACAATTACCAAGTTTTGTGGAATAAGATACAAATAGAATTGGATAAATGGGCTAAATTACAATTATCTTTGTTGGGTAGGATAGCAGCAGTTAAAATGAATGTATTGCCAAAATTTTTATTTCTTTTTCAAATGCTACCTATACTTAAAAAAGATGCGAATTTGGAGGAGTGGCAGAAGGGTATTAATAGATTTGTCTGGAATGGCAAGAAACCGAGGATTAAATTAAAAATTATTCAGGATATAAGGGAAAGAGGTGGTTTGAAAATGCCCAATTTTAAGTTGTACTATCATGCTGCTGCTTTAGTAGCGATAAGTGATTGGATTAATTTAACCAATGACAGAATATTGAATATTGAAGGGTACGGTTTATTATATGGTTGGCATGCATATTTGGTTTATGATAAAAAGGTGGATAGGAGCTTCAAAGAGCACCTATTGAGAAGCGCTCTGCTGCGTGTCTGGAAAAAGTATCAGTATAAATTAAATGCAAAGATTCCTTTTTGGACAGTTCCCAGACACGCAGTAGAGAATATAAATAGATCACAAGTTTTAGATGTGGTGCCTTATGAGAAACTCCTAATTAAAGAAGGGAATTTGCTAGTACTGAAGTCTTTGAATATGTTAAGGGATGAAGGAATTGTTTATACTTGGTTTCCATATGCACAATTGGAGTCTAGATGGAAAAAAGACTTTAAGATGGGCCTATCTTCTACAGATGAAAATTTAATTAAATAAGTTATAGATCAAAGGCCCATGCATATTAAAAGATTGTATAATGTATTGATAAAAATTGATTCTGAAACTGAGTTGGTTAAGGATTGTATGATAAAATGGGGACAAAATTTTGGACAACCAATCATGATGGATACTTGGGAAAGGATCTGGGTGAAAAATGTAAAATTTACACGAGCGACTCATTTAAGAGAAAATTTTTATAAAATGTTCTACAGGTGGCATCTGGATCCAAAAAAATTATCATGTATGTATCCTAATTTACAAGCTAAGTGTTGGAGGTGTGATAGTACGGACGCTACTTATTTTCATGTATGGTGGACTTGTAAAAAAATTAAGGCTTTTTGGATAAAAATATGGTGGATTCTTCAAAATATCTTGAAAAAACGTATTGAATTTTTACCACAGATGTTTTTGCTTGGTATTATAAAAGACTGTACCACCAGAGAGACAAACTTAATCTTGAATTTGATTACAGCAGCAAGATTGTTGGTGGGACAATATTGGAAGAAGCCAGAATTACCATCTATTGAAGAATGGATTTTGAAAGTAACAAATATGGCAGAAATGGCCAAAATCTCTGCATATTTGAAGGACCATTCAAATGAGAAATATATGATGGATTGGAAAAGATGGATAGACTATATACAAGGGAGATATCATTTTAAGAAATTGTATTTAGCATATAATTAAATATTTATCTGTTAGGTTGTAAAATATAGTATTTTCAATAGGTTTTAAATAATATTTTGGGGTAATTTAGTGGGTTTTCTTGTGTTCTTACCCTGTATTCACTCTGGGAAGTCGGGGGGGGTGGTTGGGGGGGATTCATAATTTTATTATTTGTAATATCTAATATTTAATTGTGTTATATAAGTTTAGATATGGATTGTTTTAGCGGCACCTCAGAACCACATTTGAGGAGGAGGAGGAGTTTGAGGAGTGAAGGAGAAGGGAAGTAGGGAGTTGTAGGAGGAATGAGGAGAGTGAGGGAGGTAGAGAAAGTGGGGGAATAGAAGTTGAAAGGGAGGAGGTAGAGGGGGATGTGGTTGGTGAGGTGCCTTATGATATATGTATACTATACACAATTATATTGTAGTAACTATTTTTTGTTCTATTATAACTATAAAAAACTAATAAAAATATTATCAAGAATTAAAAAAAATCTTGTAGTTAAGGTCGCTCACGGCGTATGGGGCAAATGTAGCCATTCAATGATTAATAGCTTATTTTCCCAACCTTGAACAATCGCCGCAGTGGGCAAAAGTGGGGTATTTAGTAACAAAACAGAAAATGGCAAATTTGCTTGACATCGATCTACCCACTGGAGGGATAAGGAGCTATTTACCAAATCCACCACCTTTCGCTGTTCCGATGTTAAAACAATTTGGTCAGATGGTGATTTTGCACCAGCCAGTGCCAAAAACAATGGAGCCAACTGTTACGTGGTCAGTCCCATATAGGGACGTGCCCAGTTAATAGTACCCAAATATTGTTGTAATTGAACAAGTGTGATAACAGCAGGTAATTGCAAATTTGGCAATATAGGAACAGCTCTAGCAGCCATCACTTTAAAACCTAAATACGAATATGGTTCTTTCCGCTGCACTTTTTCAGGGGCAATGGACAGGCCATATAAAGCTAAATGGGCTATCAACTCAGTAAGAGTATGATAAAGTTGATCAAAGGGCTGCGAGGCTGCAAGCAAAATATCGTCCATGTAATGTAAGCACAAAACATGCGGATATTGCAAACGAAATGGAGCCAGAATTTGATGAATATAATATTGACACATTGTGGGACTATCCAACATTCCCTGAGGTAAAACCGTCCATTGATAACGGGTAGTTGGGAAAGAAGAGTTAAGAACTGGAATAGTAAAGGCGAACAATTTTCTATCCTTTTCTAACAAAGGGATAGAGAAGAAGGCATCCTGTAAATCAATGACAAAAAGGGTATAGTCTAAAGGAATAAGATTAGGATTGGGTAGCCCACACTGTAGCGGGCCCATCGGTTCAATGATGGCATTGACAGCCCTGAGGTCCTGTAATAATCTCCATTTTCCTGATTTTTACTTAATAACAAAAACTGGGGTATTATAGGCACTAACAGAAGGTTCAAGACGACCTTTTGACAATAAGTCTTTTTTTAAAAAAATATTTTTATTAAGTTTTTCAAAATTTTTACATAAAGAAAAAAGATAATAACTCAACTGATAACAATCGTATAACACATTTACCAAACAATCCAGTTTGCTCGGTACCCCCCCCCACCACATCCTCCTACACCTAAACTTCCCCCTCTTCTTTCCATCTAACTACCTACTTTTTCCTTTCTCTACATCTCCCCTCCACCCACCTCTGTCCCCTATCTTCACCCTCTTACCCTCTTCCTACATACCTCATCCTTCACTCCTCCTTCCTCTTTCCATCCAATGTGGTGCCCAGAGGCCACCCGAGCAACCCTTTAATACCTAAAAACATAATCTCATATCACCCCCAAATGCAGTTGAGAAAACATAATGTAACATTTATTAACACCCTCCCTCCTCCCCCCCCGGCTTCCCAGAGTGAATACAGAGTAAGAACGCAAGAAATCCCGCTAAACTACTATTATATAACTATTTAACTATATAACAAATATAATTTCTTCAATTGATATTTCTTTTGTATATAGTCTATCCATTTTTTCCAGTCCATCATAAATTCTTCATTTGAGTGGTTCTTCAAGTATGCAGATATCTTAGCCATTTCCACCAAATTTGCAACTTTTAACGTCCATTCTTCAATAGATGGTATTTCAGATGTCTTCCAATATTGTCCCACCAGCAATCTTGTTGCCGTAATCAAATTCAAAATCAACTTAGTCTCTGTAGTTGTACAATCTTTTGTAATACCCAACAAAAATAACTGTGGTAAAAATTCAATACGTTTTTTCAATATATTTTGAAGAATCCACCATATTCTTATCCAGAAAGCCTTAATTTTTTTACAAGTCCACCAAATGTGAAAATAAGTAGCGTCCATCGAGTCACATCTCCAACACTTGGGTTGCATATCTGGATACATAAGTGATAATTTTTTCGGGTCTAAATGCCATCTATAAAACATTTTATAAAAATTTTCTCTTAAATGCTGTGCTTGTGTAAATTTTACATTTTTCACCCATATCCTTTTCCATGTTTCCATTGTAATTGGATGTCCAAAATTACGTTCCCACTTAATCATACAATCTTTAACTAATTCAGTTCCAGAGTCAATTTCAAGTAATACATCATATAATCTTTTAATATGCATACTTCTTTGATCTCTAACTTGTTTAATTAATTTTTCATCCTTTAACAAAAAACCCAACTTTACATCTTTTTGCCATCTTGCCTGAAGTTGTATATGTGAATACCAGTTGTGGTCTATACCTTCTTCCCTTAATCTATTTAATGACTTCAATTCTAAATTATTCCCTTCTTTAATTAAAAGCTTCTCGTAGGGCACCACGTCTTGAGTTTGTTGTCTATTTACACTCTCTATTGCATGCCTGGGAACTGTCCATAAGGGAATTTTCCCATTTAACTTATAGTAATACTTTTTCCAGACACGCAACAGAGAGTTTCTTAATAAATGCTCTTTAAAACTCCTATCCAATTTTTTATCATAAACTAAGTACGCGTGAAACCCATACAATAGCCTGTACCCTTCTATATTCAATATTCTTTCATTAGTTAAATTAATCCAATCACTTATTGCTACTAGAACTGCTGCATTGTAATATAGCTTAAAATTAGGCATTTTCAAACCACCTCTCTCTCTTGTATCTTGAATAATTTTTAATTTAACCTTTGGTTTCTTGCCATTCCAAATAAATCTATTAATACCTTTCTGCCATTCATCTAAATTCCCATCCTTTTTAAGTATTGGTAACATTTGAAATAAAAATAAAAATTTCGGCAATACATTCATTTTGACTGCAGCTATCCTACCCAACATAGACAAATGTAATTTTTTCCAATTCTCCAATTCTATTTGTACCTTGTTCCATAAAAGTTCATAATTATTCTTATATAGTTTCCCATTTGAAGCTTCTATATAAATTCCTAAGTATTTAACTTTCTTAACTATCTCACAACCCGTTATTCTTTCCAATTCTTGTTTTGATTTGTCATCTAAATTTTTAACCAACATCTTTGTCTTGGATAAATTTAATTTAAAACCTGATACTCTTCCATAATTTCGAATAATCTCCATCAATCTCTGGGCCGACTGTATTGGCTGAGTCAAAGTCACAAGTAGGTCATCCGCAAAAGCACATAATCTATAATCATGTTGTCTAATTTGTACTCCTTTTAGTTCGTCTGAAGCTCTAATCCTATTCAGTAAGACCTCTAAAGTTAAGACAAACAATAGAGGGGATAAAGGACAACCCTGTCTGGTACCTTTCTCTATATTAAATGAATCTGTTAATTGTCCATTCACAATAATCTGTCCTGTTTGTTTCTGATAAACTGCTGATATAGAGTTAAAAAACTGATCCCCCATTCCCATCTTAACAACAAGTCTTTTCAAAAATGCCCAATTCAATCTATCAAAGGCTTTCTCTGCATCCAAAAACATTAAAACTGCCGGCACTTGAATATGTTTATCCAAATATTCCAATATATTAATAAGTTGTCGAACATTAGTTTTCATCTGTCTCCCTTGTAAAAAACCAGTTTGATCCGAATGAATTATTTGGGTTAAAACTGTCATTAATCTATTAGCCAAAACTTTTGCAAAAATCTTATAATCTGTATTTAACAACGAAATAGGTCTAAAATTTTCTACTTGAACATTATCTTTTCCCTCTTTAGGAATCAAGGAGACATAAGCCGTTTTCCATGAAGGTGGAACTCGGCCACCCTCTTGTATATTTACAAATAACTCTCTCAAGGGTTCCACCATTTCCTCTTGCAGACACTTATAATAAATCGCTGTTAAACCATCAGTTCCTGGAGATTTTCCCATTTTCAATTGCTTAATTGCAGCAATAATTTCTTCTGACGTAATCAGTGCATTTAATCTATCTCTTTGTTCCAAAGTAATTTTCGAGACATTTTGATTTTGTAGAAAGGCATCTATCTCTTTCTCTTGAACTTTCTCTTCAGAATACAATTTGGTGTAGAACTCTAGGAAAGCTTTTTTAATAATTTCTTGTTGAAATACTTCTTGTCCCTTATATTCTACCTTCTCAATTATTCGGGATTTTTGTTTTTTCCTTAATGTGTAAGCCAGCCATCTGCCAGGTTTATTAGCATTAAAAATGTATTGTGTTTAGCATATTGTAAGTTCCTGGCAACTTGGTCAGTCATCAACATATCAAATTGTTTCCGTAAAATCTTAATCCCTTCTTTAGTAATACTATCATCTGGTTTCTTTATTAATAATAACTCTTTTTTCCTTATTTCCGCTTCTAAAACTCTCCTTTTTTCTTCTTGTTTACGTCTATACCTTATATTCATTTCAATTAAAATGCCACGCATATGAGCTTTACTAGAGTCCCACACCGTTTCTATTGTCGTTTCCTTATTCATATTCAACATAAAAATTCCTTCATAGCCTTTTTACATTCTTCCACATTCATATAATATTTAAACAAATTTTCATTAATTCTCCAAGATCTTCTAGAAGACTGACCAGTCATTAATTCCATCATAACCGGGTTATGGTCTGACAATACATTAGGTAAAATTTTTACTTTCTTTAAACTTAACATAAAATCACTAGTAGTTAAAATAAAGTCAATTCTAGAAAATGATTGGTGTCTGTCGGAGAAAAAAGTAAACTCTTGATCCCTACCATGTCTTTCTCTCCATATATCTGACAAATTAAAATCATCCTTAATATCAAAAAAAGATTTAGGCAAAATAGAACGCGATTGAGGAACAGACGAGAGCTTTTTCTTATCCAAACCAGCATCAAGAATACCATTCCAATCTCCCATTAAAATACAAGATCTATAGTCCAATTGTATTAATTTTTTATGTAGTAACTTATAAAATATACCTTGTTGCTGATTTGGAGCATATATACCCATCAAAAGAACTTTCTTCCCATCTAATAAAATTTCAATAGCTAAAAATCTACCTTGGTTATCTGCTTCTATTAATTTAGCTTTTATATGATTTTTAACATAAATAACAATTCCATTTTTTTTCTCTGAAGATGCTGCCACAAATTGCGTCCCCAACCTATTATTTATCAAGTATTTCTGATCAGAAATTCTAATATGAGTTTCTTGTAAGCAGATTACATCATTTTTACATTGCTTCAAATAGTGAAATATCTTCTTTCTTTTCTGTGGAGAATTTAAACCATTTACATTCCATGTGAAATATTTATTTGACATGACCTTTTTGTGAAAGCTTCTGCAAGGCCAAGACCACTTCTTGCTTCTTCTTAGGCCTTGCTCCCATGGCTTCCAATGATGTCAACGCAGCTTGCTTTGTGTAAGTTGGCTGTGCTTTTTCTCTTTGATCCGCATTCTTAGTAATTTCACGTGTAGGCCTTTGTTCTTTAGCCTTCTCTACCTCCAAAGGTTGGAAAATATCAATACACTGCACTGGCTGTTCAACCACAACTCCTTTATCCATATCCAACGTTGAAATTAGTTGAGGTTCCATAAGTTGTAGTGATTCTATATCTTTTACAAAAACTGCCCTCTTAAATCTTGGAGAAGTAGATTTACCAGCCATCAGTATGTTCTCAAAAAAATCTTTCGCTTTAGCAACTGTAGTTAAACGATATCTATTATTTTGGAAGAAGAAAGAAAGTCCAGTTGGAGCCTCCCATCTATATTGTATCTCTCTTTTTTTAAGTTCCTCTGTCAAAAATGCATAATCTTTCCTTGATCTCAACATTTTGGGAGGTATCTCTTTCAACACCTGTACTTCTTGACCAGCAACACTTAGTTGTTTATTATAAGCTTTGGTAAGAACCCAGTTTCTAAATTTTCTTGTATTGAAGTATATCACAATGTCTCTGGGCAAGTTTCTTTGTGCTGCTATACGTGAATTCATCCTGAATATCCGCTCAATTTGCCAGGCAACATTTTGAGCTCCATCTTCCAGAAAAATTGCCAAAGCTTCAACAAAAATTTTTCTTAAATCTTCTTGATTCTCCTTTGGAGCTTCTTTAAATCCTCTAATTCTAACAGCCATCTGCATCTGGTTATATTGTATCATAACAGCCTGATCCTGAAGATCGCTTTTAATCTCCTCTATTTTTTCCTCCATCTGTTGCTCCATACCTTCCAACTTTTCTTCCATTCCCACAGTATAATCCCAAACCCATTTAATGGCTTCAGCAATATCTTCTCTTATCTCCATATTACTAGTTTGTATCATACCTCTTAGGTCTTTTGTCTGTTCTTCAATCTTTTTCTCCAGCATATCAGTCTGTGCAGATAATGCGGTAGATAATGCAGCCTGTAAATCTTTCATTGTAAGCATTTCTGAGGAGGATTGTATAGGAGCAGGGGCTTGAAATTCTGTCGGAATCAAAGATGCAGGGGCTGAAGAAGCAGGCAGTGTGCTTGATTGTGATTTAGAAGGCTGACCTGGGGAGGGTATAGCCGCCTTCGCTATAGCTGCCTTCTGTCTCGTCGTCATTTTAAAAACTTAGAAAGGTGAAAATTTAATTGCCAAATTTTCCTCTCTTCTTGCTTTCTTTTAAATTCCAATTTAAGAAAGCATTTCAAATCAAAATGGTTTCTCTAGCTTTACTTCCGAGAGAGAAAAAGGAAAAAAGAAAGTTCAGTTTCACTTTCCATCACTTTCACTAGGCAAGAACTATCGCCATTTTGAAAGGATTATGTTTATTCCAACAAAGTTATAAGTAAAAAGACAGAAACAAAGTAGCAAAATACTTGCAATACTCTGAAGACTCCTGTATTCACTCCGTCTGTAGAAAGTCTCTGTTATTTCTTTCTTAAAAGCAGAGGCGGTCGCGACGTCTTTTTCTGTCAGCCGACAGAAGCGTCTCTGGGCAGGAGCATTTCAAGTGCCTAGGGAGCACACCCTCTTAGTCCCTGGAAATTTTTTCCAGGGCTTTAAGAGGGGCTCAACCTTGCTCTTGAGGCTCTTCACCTCTTCTTCGCCCGAAGAGGGGATTTTTCACCGTGACAAACAGCTGATGGTCGCTGTTTTTAGCGGCTTTACAGACCCAGGGAGCGGACCCTCACAGTGGAGACTCTAGCGACGCCGGCGGAGCCACCGGAAGCCTCTTTTGACAATAAGTCTAGAACCAGTAATTGCATTGCCGCAATTTTTTCATTGGTCAAGGGCCATTAATCAATCCAGACAGGAGTGGCATTAGTTAGGGAAAGAGAGAGAGTAGAGATAGACATTTTCCTTAAAAGGAAAGAGTTGCTTGGAGTTGAGACAGCAAGTCACGCCCCCAAAGATTAGTATGGAGCGGAAGTACAACTGGGCGGATACGTGCGGTAACCGTTAACTCAGAAGTGGAAGCAAGCAACCAGGCAGAACTTCTTTTGGCACACTGAATGCCACCAACTCCCCTAACGGCTGGAGAGGAGGAAAGTGGCCATTGGGAGGGCCATTCCAACTCCTTTATTACTGAAACATCCGCTCCAGTATCTAAAAGACCAGAAAAGGAAATGCCGTTAAGAAGCACGACAAGCATTAGTTTAGAAGTTGATACAGCGGCAGTATAAAACAATTCTGAAGATTTTGCAAAAGATAATGACTCAAAAGACAGTGGGCTCGGGGTAGAAAGTGATGCTATAGATTCCCCCTGTTTCAATTGGACATGACAACGGGGAACACATAGCAAAGACAGTGAGGGAAGGTCGTCTGTTACAATTAAGCACGGAGAAGCATCCACCCCTTTAGATAGGAGAGCCGCATGTGGAGATAAAAGAACAGACATAGATGGCGGCGGGCCAGGGGCAGGAGGAAAAAGAGGAAGGAAATAAGTAAGGCCAGGAATATCAAGGAGTACATCACTAGCTAAGGTGAGGATCATCGGGAATAAAGTAACCTTGGAATCAGGGCTGGTTACACGCCCCTGAATCAGTTTCCCGATGGATTGATAGTAGTTGTAGGACCATCTCTGGTGACGGGCTTAGTTCTACACTCTCGAGCCCAATGAAATCCCTCCCCACACCGGGGACACACAGTTTTAGGTCGAGTCCTTAAGGAGGCGGAAGGTCACCGGGAAGAGGGACCAGTAGGGCACTGATTTCGGAAATGGCCAGGTTTACCACAATTGAAACAGTTGCCATTCCGAGGGGTTTGAGAAGCCACTAAGGCAGAGGCCAGTTGCTGCATTTGGAAAGTAGTAGAGCCTACCGTGCGACAAGCTTGCAGGTAGTCTGCTAAGCCGGCATCCGGTCGGATACGTACGGAGGTAAGAGCCTGTTTACAATCAGTATTAGCATTTTCAAACGCCAATTTAAGGAGAAGTTCTTTTCTGGCCACAGGATTGGCAACCTCCTTAAAAATAGAGGATTGCAATTTTTCAATGAAAGAATCATATGCTTCAGACACACCTTGGCGAATAGACACAAAAGAGGATCTAGAAGAGGTAGAAGGGTCATCAAGTTTTGAAAAGGCTGTCAAAGCACATTCACTAGATGCTGTTAAAATAGCAGCATTCAGGGGGGTTTGTTGAGCGGCTGTCATGAAGTTGCCCTGACCAATTAGATGATCGACTGTAGCCGCCAATGCAGCAGCTAAAAGGGGCAACTTTGCCGCGGCTGCTCTGCGAAATTCTGCCTCCCACACCACAAATTGGGTGGTGGAAAGAATGATTTTGGCAATGGCATTCCAATCATAGGGAATCATAGTATAGGTGACAGAAAGAGAAGCAAGAAGTTCCTGAACATAGGGACTACTCAAACCATAAGTCGTGACAGCAGACTTAAGGTTTTTAAGAAGACTGAAGGGAAGACCGGATTAGCACCAGTAAGATCTAAAGGATAAGCTGCGGCTATAGCAAGGTCCTCTTCTGAAGTAAGAGAGCCCTGTTTGCGAGCTTCTAGGAGGCCTTGATGAACCGGAGACAGAACAGAAGAAGAAGGCAAAAGGGAAGAAGGAGAAGAAGATGCGACTGAGGAAGAGGGAAATGAAGGCGAAACAGGATTATAGGAAGGAGGAGACAGAGGTACGGACACCGGGAATAAATCCTGATCTTTAACAAAATCTTGGAAATGGTTACGTAAACACGCAAGAACCATTTTCCATGTCAAAAGAAATTCAGGAGGAGCCCGCGGCTCTTCATGGAGATAAGTTCCAATTTTTATCCAATGCTCAAGTTTTAAAGAGCCCTTCGGCGGGTACGAAGGACAGTGTGTCCAGATATATTTCAATAAGTTTTTTACATCTTTAGAAGATGGATTATTATATTCCTTTTTTAATTTCTTAATTGAAGCCTTGACAATTGCTCCAAGCTCCTGCAAATGTGCGATTTTCTCTTTGGAGAATTCTGCCCCCATACTCACGGGAAGTCGGTCCTTGTCGAAGGAGCCGCGATGCGCGCGAGATGAGTAAAGGGGTGTCAGGGATGTTGCGAAGCCTGCGACACCGACCTGAATCACGTCGGGGTCACCACTTGACGCGCTGTCCTTCCAGCCTCTAGGAGGGTCTGCTGGAGAGGGGTGCCAACCGGGTGGTCTCCTCACGGTCCAATAGAAGAAATACTCGGACACAGAGTTTCTCGGGGTGAGAGAGCCCAGAGCAGTCCGTGCTCGCCTCTTTTATTGGGTTACATATTGCAACATGCGCCAGCCTCTTACATATTTCACATGTCCTATCTCTATCCTATACATATATTCCTTACTGCACCACTTGCCATTCTGCCCGCCCTCCTGTATTCTTTTGCTGATGTGTCCTTTGTCACGTAGGAGTCTTCCGAGAATTGCCAGGAACATTTTGTGGTTAGCCAGCTTCCTCTTAAAATTCTTCCACTAGACGTGCAGATTACTTCTTGTAATCCTAGCCTAGTCTCTCAGGATGGAGTCACTCTGGTTATATAGCAACACATTACAATTAAAATTAGAATTCAAGCCTGAAGCATTCATGAGAAAACTGACCCAGGAGGAGGAGGAGAAGATCAACCCATCTGTCTGGGTGAGGGAGGGGAACAGAGGGGGGTTACAGATCCCCCCTTAAAAATCCACTTGAAAGAACCCAACGAAATAATTAGGCAGAAACAGTATCCCATTTCAATGGAAGGAAGAAAAGGTCTACAGCCAGTGATTGATGTCCTCTTAAAGGATGGTCTGTTGGAATCTTCTATGTCACCTTATAATACCCCAATATTACCAGTAAAGAAACCAGATGGGACCTTTAGGGCAGTCCAGGATTTGAGGCTTTTGAACAGAATTGTTCAGACTAGACACCATGTTGTGCCAAATCCCTACACTTTAATGGGGAGAATCCCCCCAGACCACCAATGGTTTAGTGTTGTGGACCTGAAGGATGCCTTCTGGGCATGTCCTCTGGACAAAGAGTCGAGGCCCATATTTGCCTTTGAATGGGAGAATCCTTACACAGGAAGGAAACAAACAATATCAATGGACTGTACTCCCTCGGGGATTTACAGAATCTCCCAACTTATTTGGACAGGTCTTAGAACAAGTTTTGGAGGCTTTGCAGTTGCCCAAGGGGACCTGTTTAATACAATATGTGGATGATCTTCTAATCTCTGGAAGAAAGAAAGAGGAAACTATTGACGCTACTAACATGTTATTAAACTTTCTGGGACAACAGGGACTAAGGGTTTCCAAAACCAAATTGCAATATGTGGAAAAGGAGGTGAAATACTTAGGACATTTAATTAGGGGAGGGAGTCGGCGAATCACTCCTGATAGAATAGAAGGGGTGGCCTCACAACCCCTACCCCAAAACAAAAGGGAACTGAGAAAATTCCTAGGATTGATGTGATATTGCAGATTGTGGATCAATGGATATGCAGATTTAACAAGATCCTTATATTCTAAATTAATAGATACTGAACCATGGGTTTTTTTTTTATTATAAAAATTCTTTTATTAAAACAATCAGCATTGGACATAAAAACATATTATGCAGCAATCATCATGACACCTGGTATACAATACTAAGTATTAGTCTTTGAAAACGTCTGAATTAGTAGGCCTTTCCCCCCCCCTCCTCGCGTCTAGCCTCAACTATACTCCTGTTACATTTTATTTGATTGGTGTTTCTCCTATCTGTTTCAATATTAATGTGGTCAACATTAAACATAAGATCTTATTGCTAAACAACCCTCCTAGAACATAGCATACAACATTAGGTATTAATCTTTGTAAACATCTGTTTTAGTAAACGTTCTTCCCTCCTCCCTTACATCTTCAAGTATAATCCGAATACATTTTGTTTGATTGGTGTTTCTCTTATATATGGTCTATCTACTGTTTCTAGTCTATCGCATATTGTACATTTGCGTTTCTGGATTGACTTCATCCCATTACTAGTGCAATCTTTTATAGTCCCTAACCAGAGGTCCTGAGGTGAATGTTTCATATCCTGAGGTAGAGATTCAGTCTACTTTAGCAATATTAAAGCAAACATCATTAGTCATAAGGTTATGTTAAGAGGCATTAGTTATAGAACATATACATTCAACATTGGGTGTTAGTTTTTGTAAACCTTTGATTTGTTAACCCTTCTTCCCTCCTCCCGTCGAGCCCTAGCTGAACGCCAGCTGCATTCTGTTTGATTGGTGTCTCTCTTGGATATAGTCTATCCACTGTTTCCAGTCCGTCACAAATTGTTCATTGGAGCGATTTTTCAAATATGCCGATATTTTTGCCATTTCCGCCAGATTTGTTACTTTCACAGTCCATTCTTCAATAGGCGGTATTTCCGGATTCTTCCAGTACTGTCCCACCAATAATCTTGCTGCTGTAGTTAAGTTCAAAAATAAATTTGACTCTGAGGTAGTGATATCCTTTGTGATCCCTAACAGAAAAGCCTGAGGTAGAAATTCTATACGCTTTTTGAAAATAGTTTGGAGTGTCCACCATATCTTCCTCCAGAATGCTTTGATTTTTCTGCATGCCCACCATATGTGAAAGTAAGTAGCGTCCCCATCTCCGCACCTCCAGCATTTGGGCTGGGTGCCCGGGTAGATGAGTGATATTTTTTTCGGGTCTAGATGCCATCTATAGAACATCTTGTAGAAGTTTTCCCTTAAGTGTTGCGATTTCGTGAATTCTACATTCCTCACCCAGATTTTCTCCCACGTGTCTATGGCGATAGAGTGTCCGAAGTCTTGCGCCCACTTTATCATACAGTTCTTGACTAGCTCGGTTTCAGAGTCCATTTCTATCAGAATACTGTACACTCGTTTGATGTGCATAATCCCCTGTTCTCTGATCTGTTTAATTAGGTTCTCGTCATTCTGGGAGAAGCCCTTCTTCTTGTCTTCACGCCACCTTGACTGTAGTTGTATATATGATAGCCAGTTACTTCCTATTCCTCTGTTTGCTAGCGTTGCTTGAGATTTCAAGAGGAACCCGTTTTCTTCTCCCAGTACAAGTTCACTGTAGGGCACCACTTCTTGCCCTTGGGATGTGTTCATATCTCCTGTTGCGTGTCCAGGGATCGTCCAAATGGGAATCTTGTCGTGTAGGAGGTGCTTATATTTCTTCCAGACCCATAGCAATGGGATTCGTAGTGGGTTCTCCTTGAAGTTCCTATCTGCCTTTTTGTCGTATATTAGGTATGCGTGCCAGCCGAATCGTAGACCATGCCCCTCCACATTCAGAACTCTATCATTTGTCATGTTGATCCAGTCACTAACCGCCACCAACGTTGCAGCGTAGTAATATAGCTTTAGATTAGGCATTTTGAGTCCCCCTCTCTCCCTTGCGTCTTGGATGATTTTTAGTTTCACCCTCGGTCTCTTGTCGTCCCAAATAAATCTGTTGATGCCTTTCTGCCAATTGTCTAAGTCCGCATCCTTCTTGAGTATGGGTAGCATTTGAAAGAGAAATAGAAATCTGGGTAATACATTCATCTTTACTGTCGCTATCCTGCCGAGCAGGGACAGACGTAGCGATTTCCACCTTTCCAGGTCTGCTTGTATCTTATTCCACAGGACCTCGTAGTTATTCTTGTATAATTTTGCATTTGTTGATTCTATCTCCACTCCTAAGTATTTGACTTTCTTGACTATTTCACAACCCGTTATTCTTTCCAGGTTCCGTTTTGCTTTGTTGTCGAGGTTTTTGACTAGCATCTTTGTTTTTGATATATTTACTTTGAAGCCTGACACCCTACCATAGTCCTCCATTATCTCCATCAATTTCCTTGCTGATTGTGTTGGTTGCGACATTGTCACCAGCAGGTCATCCGCAAAGGCACATAGTTTGTATTCTTGTTGTTTAATCTGTATGCCCTGTACATCCTCTGCCGCTCTTATTCTGTTCAGTAAAATTTCCAGTGTTAGGACAAATAGCAGGGGGGACAGCGGGCAGCCCTGTCTCGTGCCTCTCTCTATATTAAATGAGTCCGTTAAGTCTCCATTGACAATGATCTGGCCTGTTTGTTTCTGGTAAATTGCCGTTATGGAGTTGAAGAACTGTGCTCCCATTTTCATCTTCAGGACCAAGTTCGTCAGGAACGGCCAATTCAGTCTGTCGAAGGCTTTTTCTGCATCCACAAACATTAGAGCGGCGGGTATCTGGTTGTGCCTTTGCAGGTACTCTATTATGTTCAACAGCTGCCTCACGTTGGTTTTCATCTGGCGTCCTTGTATAAATCCCCTTTGGTCCGGGTGTATTGTTTTTTGTAAAACAGTCATTAGTCTATTGGCCAAAATTTTTGTGAAGATTTTATAGTCTATGTTTAGTAGTGAGATGGGCCTGTAGTTTGCGGGCTGTGTGTTGTCTTTCCCCTCCTTTGGTATTAATGAGATGTAGGCTGTTTTCCAGGATGGTGGGACCTGGCCTCCTTCTTGAATGCTGGCAAATAGCTTTCTGAGGGGTTCTAGCATCTCATCCTGTAGATGTTTGTAGTAGGTCGCTGTTATCCCATCCGTCCCAGGCGATTTTCCTGCTTTCAGTTGTGTGATCACTGAGTGTATTTCCTCCTTTGTGATTAAGGCATTCAGGGCTTCTCTTTGTGTGTCGGTAATCGCCTGTATCTTTTCGTTTTGTAAGAATTCATCTATCTCTTTGTCTTGTATCTTATCCTCAGCATATAGTTTCGAGTAGAACTCTGTGAAGGCTTTCTTGATGGTTTTTTGTCGGAATTCTAGCTTGCCTTTGTATTCTATCTTTTCAATTATGCGGGATTTCTGTTTCTTTCTTATAGTGTAGGCTAGCCAGCGGCCCGGTTTGTTGGCCTTGCAGAATGTCTTATGTTTTGCATATTGTATATTCCTTGCAACTTGGTCCGCCATCAACATGTCAAATTGCTTTCTTAAGATCTTGAGTCCTTCTTTGGCGACTTTGTCCTGAACCATGGGTTTTAAAATGGGAGGACCACGAAAGAGGAAACTTTGAAAATCTGAAGCAAGCTTTAGTAAAAGCACCAGTTTTAAGTCTACCAAATTTGGAAAAGCCTTTCCATCTGTTTGTAAATACTGAAGATGGAATAGCACAGGGAGTGTTGACCCAAAATTGGGCTGGACAAAGAAAGCCAGTCACCTTCCTTTCAAAAATTATGGACCCTGTAATAAGAAGGTGGCCCATATGCGTACAGGCAATAGCAGCCACTGCGCTTTTGGTTCAAGAAAGCAGAAAACTAACCTTCGGAGGAGTGCTTATTGTGAGTACTCCCCACCAAGTCAGGACAATATTGCAACAAAAAGCAGGAAGGTGGCTTACAGATTCTAGAATTTTAAAATATGAAACCATACTAATGCAAAGGAATGACCTGGTACTAACCACTGATCACAATTTAAACCCTGCCCAGTTTCTGGCCAACACTAGACAAATGGATCAAGAGGATTTGGAACATTATTGTACAGAGGTGATTGATTTGCAAACTAAAATTAGACCAAATCTGGAAGAGTATCCACTAGAAGGTGGGGAGGCATTATTTATAGATGGCTCCTCCCGGGTAAAGAGTGGGTTAAGGAAAAACGGATATGCAATTGTAAATGGACACACTAAAGAGTTGGTAGAATCCGGCAGCCTGCCAAAGAATTGGTCAGCCCAAAATTGTGAACTGTATGCATTAAATCAGGCCCTAAAATTGTTAGAAAACAAGGCTGGAACTGTTTATACGGATTCAAAGTACGCCTTTGGGGTGGTCCACACCTTTGGAAAAATCTGGGTGGAAAGGGGGCTGATAAACAGCAAAGGAAAGGAATTGATTCATGAAGAGTTGATAAAACAGATAATGGAATCCCTCCAGTTACCAAAAAGAATTGCCATAACACATGTGAGTGCACATCAGAGGGGCAATTCTTTTGAAAGTGTGGGAAATAGGATTGTGGATGAAGAAGCCAAGAGGGCAGCAAATGAAGAAAGCATAAATGTCCTAATACCCATTGTAGAAACACTAGAAGAGATCCCTGTGTTTTCAGAAACAGAGGAAAAAGAAATAATGCAGATAGGTGGGCAACAAGGAGAGAAGGGTGAATGGTTCCTTCTGGATGGGAGGCAGGTAATCAAGAAACCCATAGCGCGAGGACTATTGGAGAAGTTACACGAAGGAAGCCACTGGGGCGTCCAAGCATTAGTAGATGAACTCCTGAAACATTATGGGTGCATTGGAATTTATACTTTGGCCAAACAAATCACTGAAAAATGTCTCATATGCAAGAAAACTAACAGACAAGCTATGAGAAAACAGCAACTAGGAGGGAGGCCACCTGCTCTAAGACCATTCCAATGCATTCAGGTAGATTTTACAGAGTTACCTAGAATAGGCATAATAAAGTTTTTGTTGGTTACAATCGACCATCTAACCGGATGGGTAGAGGCTTACCCGTGTAGCAATGCCACTACCAAGGTGGTAGCCAGGGTATTGCTAGATCAAATTATTCCCAGGTACGGGATGGTCACTGAAATTGATAGTGATAAAGGGAGCCATTTCACGGCAAGGGTATTGCAGAATGTTATGGAAGCCTTGGGAATAAACTGGAAATTTCACACTCCTTGGCACGCGGCCAGCAGTGGAAAAATTGAAAGAGCTAATGCAAAGATAAAGGAATCATTAACCAAACTAATTTTAGAGACCCACATGCCCTGGACTAAGTGTCTGCCACTGGCACTACTGAGAATTAGAACTCAGCCACGGAAAGACATAGGACTGTCACCCTATGAATTATTATTCGGAGTTGCTTTTACCCCAGGGCAAATTTGTATAGATTCACTCCAAACTCGAGACAGAGTACTGAAGCAATACGTACATAAACTGTCCAGATATTTTGATTTCCTCAGGAAACAAGGATTGCTGGCACAAACACCCCCCTTGGAGTTTCCAGTCCACAAATTCCAGATCGGAGACTGGGTGCTGATCCAAAGTTGGAAGGAGGAAAAGCTGGTTCTGAAGTGGGAAGGCCCTTTCCAAGTGCTGCTGAAATCCGAAACAGCAATACGAACGGCAGAGAAGGGCTGGACCCACTACACCCGTGTGAAAGGACCAGTGGACGCTCCAACCAAGTGGAAAAGTGTGCCTCAACCTGACCCTTTGAAGTTGATAATAAGAAAAAGCAAAATATAGAGACATACCAAAAAGGGGGGGGGTAAATTTGTTGGTTTTGTGACTGTAAATAATTGGTGTAATTGTTGTTGTTATACCCATTGCCCAGACTGCGCACTGATACACAGAGACTGCGGAGAAGAGTGTGATATAGTGATCATCGAACACTGGTGTCCCGAGTACCAATCCCAGCCTGTTACAGACGGTGGTGTCAAAAGTGAAAGGGAAGAAATATTTTTCCAGGGGTGGACAGAATTGGGACAATGTTAGACCTCAATATGACCTTGGTTACAGGAGTAATTAAGATATGGATTATAGTGGGAGTAATAGGGTCCTGGAGCATATGCGAAGGTCAAACTATAAATAACTCTGATAACTGTAATGATTGCATTAGAACCACCAAAATGGGTAATAAGATAACCAAAACTCTGACATATCATACTCAGATGAACTGCAAGAAGGTGGTGGGAACCTGTGTTCATAATACCACCCGATTTTCCCTGTGTAATGAAACAGGAAGGGTTATATGCATTGACCCCTCTAGTGTGAAATATCAAACAACCATTCAGATATTTACCTCTCAAGGTGGAAAGAATCTAACTTCATTGTTATTAGGACAGAACGCTAGTACCTCTGCTAATCACAAGAGTAGAATCTGCTTTGATGCCTGCTATGCCATGAAGTTTAGTCCCTGGACCACCTGTGGGGGCCTGAGTTGGCAGCGGAGTTACCTCACACAAAGGATATATGTTTACAACCAACAACAGAGAGGAAGCTCCTACGTGGCTTCCCAGACATATTGATACTCCGATGGTAGGGGCCCACCTAGGGTGTGGACAGAGAAAAGCAGTTGGTTTAATTTAACGAAGGGGGCCGGACAATCTGATTGTTTAGAAGACCATTGTACCCCCACATGCTTGCATTTTATGGATCCCGATGAAGGATCACAGGAATATGGATTGGGAATTGAGAGTCCGGGAAAGGACCCGAGCACCCGCATCACAGTTAAGGTAACAAGGAAAAGTCTTACCCCAATAGAAAGAAGATTATTCCACTCCTTTTATGAGGAGCTTGAAAAGGCCGATCACCCTGATATCTGGGGACTCACTTTTCTCATCAAAAATCTATTTATAGATCTGGCTGAAAGAATAGCCACCACCCTGGGAGTAAAGAATTGTTATGTATGTGGTGGAACAAATATGGGGGAACAATGGCCTTGGGAAGCTAAAGAAATTGATATCCAAGACACTAACATTACGTCCACTTGGACTACTAAATTAACAAAGAAAAGTCAAAAATGGGCTTTAACTACCTCCATTATAGGTCACTTCTGCTTTCAGAGAAACTGCTCAGAGAACCAGGAGGAAGTAGGAACCATGGTATGCGAGGGCCAGAGATCTTACGGGGACTCAAGTACTCAGAATTGGGGAACCATGCACAGTATCGAACAAAAACCTTTTAATAACACGGTTTTACAGGGGCTTTGGGACAATGCATCCCAAGAATGGTTTGCCCCGCAAGGATTTTATTGGATATGTGGAAAATTTGCATATACCAGCCTACCTAGCAATTGGTGTGGTTCATGCGTATTGGGAAATATAAAGCCTAGCTTTTTCCTATTTCCTATCCCTCAAGGGGAAAAACTTGGAATAGCAGTATATGAGGAGAAGGGAGCTAGGAGAAGACGATCATTAAAAATTGGAAATTGGAAGGATAATGAATGGCCACCTGAACGCATAATACAGGTGTATGGACCTGCCACTTGGGCTGAAGATGGATCGTGGGGATATAGGACTCCAATTTATATGCTGAACCACATTAATAGGTTACAAGTGGTTCTGGAGATTATCACTAATGAGACAGCACTAGCATTAAATAAGTTGGCTAAACAAAATACCCAAATGAGGACTGCCATTTATCAAAATAGGCTAGCCTTGGATTATTTATTGGCAGAAGAAGGAGGGGTCTGTGGAAAATTTAATTTAACCAAGTGTTGTCTGCAAATAGATGATGAAGGGAAAGCCATCGAGGAAATAACAAACAGGATGAGAAAAATAGCCCATGTACCGGTCCAAACCTGGACTGGAATACTTGATGATGAGGGGTTCTTGGAAGGAATTTTTAGAAACTGGAAACAAGCTTTATTCATGTTAGCAGTTGTATTCTTTGGGTTAATGTGCTTACCCTGCTTGATCCCTATAATAATAAGTATTGTACAAAACACAATGGAGGGAATGGTAAATGCAACCAATAAGAGTGAGGAACAAATGCTGATGTTAAACAAGGTGACTGGACATGCTGCACTACTTCACTTCCAGAATGCACAGGAGATCTGGGAAAGTTTAAAACCATTTGAGGAAAATTTTTATTTTTAAATTAGTATAAAAAATGGAAAGGGTGGATTTGTGAGAAACGGAGAAGTTTAAAAATAAAACAGTCACAATTGATTAACAATAGAAAGATTAGACAATAGCCAAGCCTTGCACGTAGGCACTAGATTCCAGGAGGCATGGCTAGAAGACACACTCAACAAAACAAAAGGATGACAGAGGGAAGTTCTAAACACTGTAACTGAGGGGGAGGGATAATGTATTTTGTTTAGGTGATCCTGATAAGATTGTAACCTCAGAGGAGGGGCCAAGGCGTCGGGATAGAATGTATATAATGTTATGTGTTTGAATATTTTTGTGTGGTCTCTGGGTTTAGAACTTCCTGTTGAAGTCTCTCACCAGGATCCACCGCGCTTTGCAAACCGCTTTTCTATTTTCTGCAGAATAAACTCTTTTTCTTACCAATCCAATTTTGTTGGTATTTTAATCATGTTTCCAACAGTAAGAAAAAGAGTTTATTCTGCAGAAAATAGAAAAGCGGTTTGCAAAGCGCGGTGGATCCTGGTGAGAGACTTCAACAGGAAGTTCTAAACCCAGAGACCACACCAAAATATTCAAACACATAACATTATATACACTCCTATTGCGACGCCCCCGTCCCCTCCCCTTAGGTCCCATTTGAGAGGACTTCCAGGGGTACAATCTGTACGATTCGCCTAGCCAGAATACATCATCCCTCCCCTCAGTTCCATTGTTTAGAACTTCCCTCTGCCATCCTTTTGTCTTGTTGAGTGTGTCTTCTACCCAAGCCTCCTGGAATCTAGAGCCTACCTGCAGGGCTTGGCTAATCTTTCTATTGTTAATCAATTGTGACCGCTTTATTTTTAAACTTCTTTCTTCCTCACAAATCCACCCTTTCCATTTTTTATACTAATTTAAAAATAAATTTTTTCTTTAAACGGTTTTAAACTTTCCCGGATCTCCTCAGCATTCTCAAAGTCAAGTATTGTAGCATGTCCAGTCACCTTGTTTAACATCAGCATTTGTTCCTCACTCTTATTGGTTGCATTTACCATTCCCTCCACTGTGTTTTGTACAATACTTCTTATTATAGGGATCAAGCAAGGTAAGCACATTAACCCAAAGAATACAACTGCTAACATGAATAAAGCTTGTTTCCAGTTTCTAAAAATTCCTCCCAAGAACCCCTCATCATCAAGTATTCCAGTCCAGATTTGGACCAGTACATGGGCTATTTTCCGCATCCTGTTTTTTTCTCAATGGCTTTCCCTTCATTGTCTATTTGCAGACAACACTTGGTTAAATTAAATTTTCCACAGACCCCTCCTTCTTCTACCAATAAATAATCCAAGGCTAACCTATTTTGATAAATTGCAGTCCTCATTTGGGTATTTTGTTTAGCCAACTTATTTAACACTAGCGCTGTCTCACTAGTGATAATCTCCAGAACCACTTGTAACCTAATAATGCGATTCAGCATATAAATTGGAGTCCTATATCCCCATGATCCATCTTCAGCCCAAGTGGCAAGTCCATACACCTATATTATATGTTCAGGTGGTCATTCATTATCCTTCTCAGTCCACACCCTAGGTGGGCTGTTGTGATAAATGTCCATTTCTCCTTTAAGAAATCCTTCTCTGCCTGGATGGGCTTCTCTCTCCCTCCCTTACAGGCTGTCAGCTGATAGCTGTACTAGGGGGGTGGAGGAGAAAGCAGGGAAAAGTTTCGTTTCTTGAAAAAGACGTCATGCTTTCAAAGTGTATGTTTTAACTATCTGTGTAATGTAATTGGCTGTAAATCAGTAGGGTGACAATTTGTGGGTAGAGACCTTTGATGTGGAATAAAAGGGAATGGCTGGCTTCGGCCGAGGCTTCCATCCCAGAGAGACAAGCAGGTCTCTGTCATTAATCATGGTTGCCGGGACGCCACGAACACACTCACGAACACACAAGTTATGACAGGTGGTGACCCTCGACGTGATAACCCTGAGAGGTTATACGTCCCTGGACCCTCATACTTACCGCCCGGACGTGGCAAAGCGCGCTTCATCAGTTCATCGCTGGACGAGGACTGATCCCTCGTAAGTATGGGGGGATATCTCTCAAAAAGGCAAGACTAAGCTCACAGAGATAACCAGGAAGAATTATGTTCGTTTTACAGCTCAGAAGCTGACAGAAGGAGATTTAAGATCTCTCCTTGAATTTATTTGGAAACACATTCCTTTCTACCCAGAGGCAGGCTGCCTTAAAGTTGAAACTTGGAGGAGAGTGGAGGAGTTGTTACAAAAATTCTAGGGCCCCTGTTTCTATTTTAACATCTTGCAGAGTAGTGTTAAAAGCTTTGGAGACACAGGAGCAGCTCCTACTAAAAATATTACTGAATCCATTGAATTATAATGAAGTTCAACTTCTTCCCCCTGCCAGTGAAACTCCAGTAACAATTAAAAATCACAGCAAGGTTTTTCCTAGCAATGTTGAGTTGTGTGATCCTCCAGCTCTGACCAAAACAAGTAATTTTATTCAGGAAACGTTACAGAATGATTATGAAACAGGTGAATTGAACACTGAGGAAATGACAAGTTTATACCCTGTAACTGTGGGCATGGATGCAGAAATTGATAATGGATTTGCTCACAAAATGATTCCAGCAGATTGGAAGGCATTAATGCAAATGATTTTAACACCTGCGCAGTATGCAGTTTGGGACTCCCAGTATCATATTCAAGCTATTCAGAGAGGCACTGCTCAATTAGTGCCAGACCAAATTTATGGCTCTGGACAGTTCACTGCTGTTAAACAACAGCGATATGCTATTCCAGATGCAGCTATACATGGTGTAATTTTACATGCTGTTTTTGCTGCTTTAAAGGTAGTAGATGAAAGTGGAAAATTTGGCAAAAGTTTTACTCAAATTAAACAGGGAACTACTGAGCCCTATGATGAATTTATAAATAGACTAAAAGATAGTATTGATAAAGAAATTGCTAATGAATTAACTACAAAAGAGATTTTGATGAAATTGGCTGTTGAAAATGCTAATGCAGACTGCAAAAGAGTTTTGCAACCCTTAATTGGCACTGGTCAAAAGACACTTGCACCTACATTGGTTCAACTACAAAAATATTTAGGAAATATTAATTGGTTAAGGCCATATATAGGTCTTTCTACCTCGACTCTTTCTCCTTTATTTATGGCATTAAAAGGCCTCAAAAATCCCACAGACGTTGTAACATTGACCTCCGACCAGCTATTGGTCGTTGAGAAAGTCCAAACAGCCCTCAACACCCAGTGGACTGATTGGTGTGTTGACAATCACCCTGTGCATTTGAATGTGATTTTTGTTCGACCACCCACAGTGGCAATTACTCAATCTAATATGCCTTCAAGAAATTGTTTTCACTCCAGCTATGACTTTGGCTGAAATTACACATCGTGGCCACACGATGGCGCCAGATTTTTGGAATTGAATTTGCAATTATTTTTATCCCATTTTCCTTAAAATTGTGGGAAACTTTGATTCAAAATAATTCTGTTTTGCAATTATTGATTGGTGATTGGCCTGGTCAATTTTCATGCCATCCTCCCACAGATCATAGATTTATGGCTATGAAAAATCTGCCACTAAAATTACAACCTTTGTCATCTCCAACACCTTTAGAAGGTGTCACAGTTTATACTGATGGTGGAAAAGTTTATGGCGCCTGTGCATGGTGGGCTACAGGAAAATGGTGCACCAAAATCACTCCACCACAATCATCAGCTCAACGCGCCGAAGTTGCCGCAGTTATTTTGGCATTTCAAACATTCCCTTGTCAAGACATTAATATAATTGTTGACAGTTTATATGTTTATAATTTGGTTTCCCTTTTGCCATATGCTTATATCTCTCCTAGTTTGGATGAGACTTTGTTGACACTATTTTTGACATTGCAAAAATCTATTGAGACAAGATATTGTCCTTATTTTATTGCACATATCCAAAGTCATCAAAATTTTCCAGGAATTCTCAGTGAAGGGAATTCCCAGACGGATATGGCAACACACACGTTATGACTATGCAACAACTTACTCCCTGGGATAGTCATAGCTCTTTTCATCAAAACGCCAAGGCTTTGGCTAAACAATTTGGCATAACCCCCAGGGAGGCAACAGCTATCATTCAACAGTGCCCCAGTTGTTCACAACAAGGACTGTCTATTCCAATGGGTGTGAATCCCCGTGGACTTGAGGCATGTCAAATTTGGCAAATGGACGTTACTCAATATGCATCTTTTAGTCCGTGGAAATATATACATGTGACTATTGATACATATTCTGGGTTCATCCTTGCTACTCCACAGCATGGAGAGGCAACTAAACATGTCATCAATCATTGTATTCGAACTTTTAGCACTCTGGGTACTCCTAAAGAATTAAAAACTGATAATGGACCACATATTGTAGTCATGGCTTTGCTCAGTTCTGCAATCGGTGGGACATTATTCATAAATTCGGCATTCCTTACAATTCACAGGGGCAAAAAGTAGTGGAACGGGCCAACTCCACTCTTAAGCACATGCTTGACAAATTAAAAATGAAAAATGGGGAAAAATACCCCCGGACTACCTGGAGTGCAAAATCATCTTAATTTGGCTTTATATACTCTCAATTTCTTAAACCACCTGGCACGCCAACTAATACAGCTGCGAGCAGGCATTTTTCTCCCCTTCCAGATGCAGCAACCACGGTTCGACCGCTAGTTTGGTATCGTAAACTACCAGACCCCCAGTGGAAAGGACCAGCTGAACTTATTACCTGGGGTCGTGGATATGCTGCGGTGCAACATGAAGGCAATACGATATGGGTTCCTGGCCGCAATATTCGCCCTTACAGTGTACAGCCAAAAGATTGCAAAGACTCTGGTGAGCCCAAAGTGAATGGACAATAATTTTGGAAGGACAATAAAAGTTAGTGCCTTAACAAACCATACTGACTGCTAGCGAAAGTTTTGTACATATTAATGAGGCAGGACATTATACGCTGCCACTTAGGTTTTATTATGTAGATTTTGTATTAGTGTGTTTTAATTTTTCTAAGGGAATTATTCTTTTAAGTATATATATCTCTTGTAATATCACCTTTAATATGCCTGATCATTGTGATCAAAGTAATAACAAAGTGTATGCAAAATGTGAGGATGGAGAGTACAATGCAAGTGTATTGGGTTTGTAGCTATTTGAATGGCGCACGGAATTGGACTACAGCCAATGACAGTGATGGCCGTTGAAATGCTTAATGAAGAACAAGGACAAATCCCTCCACCAATATCCGGAGATCATAAGCATTGGGGATATTTGGAATGCATTCTGGTTTGGTTACCAAAAATTTTCAATGGTTAAGAATTTGATAAGTATTATTTTGTATTGTTATATTATTCCATTGTGGATGCTTTTATATACAATGTTTGCCTGATATTTTTGCTATGATGAAATCTTTTATACCAAAGAAAAAAAATTGTCTCAACAAGTGAACATTAGTCAACAAGGATTCGAGCGGATGCCAATGGATAAACAGCCACCTCAGTTGGATGAAATCGAATACATGGACTGAAAGCCTTTGCTTCTAAACAAAAACAAAAAAGGATGAGATGTTGTGATAAATGTCCATTTCTCCTTTAAGAAATCCTTCTCTGCCTGGATGGGCTTCTCTCTCCCTCCCTTACAGGCTGTCAGCTGATAGCTGTACTAGGGGGGTGGAGGAGAAAGCAGGGAAAAGTTTTGTTTCTTGAAAAAGACGTCATGCTTTCAAAGTGTATGTTTTAACTATCTGTGTAATGTAATTGGCTGTAAATCAGTAGGGTGACAATTTGTGGGTAGAGACCTTTGATGTGGAATAAAAGGGAATGGCTGGCTTCGGCCGAGGCTTCCATCCCAGAGAGACAAGCAGGTCTCTGTCATTAATCATGGTTGCCGGTACGCCACGAACACACTCACGAACACACAAGTTATGACAGTGGGCCCCTACCATCGGAGTACCAATATGTAAGGTAATTCTGCTTCTAACTCAGGCCCCCACAGGTGGTCCAGGGACTGAACTTCATGGCACAGCAGGCATCAAAGCAGATTTTACTCTTGTGATTAGCAGAGGTACTGGTGTTCTGTCCTAATAATAATGAAGTACATATCTGAATGATTTTGTTGATATTTCATACTAGAGGGGTCAACGCATGTAACCCTTCTTGTTTCATTACACAGGGAAAATTGAGTGGTATTATGAACGCATGTTTCCACCACCTTCTTGCAGTCCATCTGAGTATGATATGTCACAGTTTTGGTTATCTTATTACCCATTTTGGTGGTTCTAATGCAATCATTACAGTTATCAGAGGTATTTATACTTTGACCTTTGCATATGTTCCCGGACCCTACTACTCCCACTATAATCCACATCTGTAACCAAGGTCATATTGAGGTCTAACATTGTCCCAATTCTTTCCACCCCTGGAAAAGTACTTCTTCCCTTTCACTTTTGACACCACCGCCTGTAACAGGGTGAGATTGGTACTCAGGACACCAGTCTTCGATGATCACGATATCAAACTCTTCTCCGTAGTCTCTGTGTATCGGTGTGCAGTCTGGGCAATGGGTACAACAACAACAATTACACCAACATTTACAGTCACAAAACCAACACATTTAACCCCCCTTTTTCTAATGTCTCTATATTTTGTTTTTTCTTATTATCAACTTCAAAGGGTCAGGTTGAGGCACACTTTCCCACTTGGTTGGAGCGTCCACTGGTCCTTTCACACAGGTATAGTGGGTACAGCCTTTTCCTGCTGTTCATACTGCTGTTTCGGATTTCAGCAGCACCTGGAAAGGGCCTTCCCACTTCGGAACCAGCTTCTCCTCCTTCCAACTCCGAATGAGCACCCAATCTCCGATCTGGAATCTGTGGACTGGAAACTCCAAGGGAGGTGTTTGTGCCAGCAATCCTTGTTTCCTGAGAAAATCAAAATATCTGGACAGTTTATGCACATATTACTTCCAATAGTATTCTAGAAACCATATTAGTTGTAGCATTACTACACGGGTACTACATGGATAGTAAAATCTACCTGAATGCACTGAAATGGCCTAAGGCAGTGGTTCTCAACCTTTCTAATGCCGCGACCCCGTAATACAGTTCCTCATGTTGTGGTGACCCCCCAACCATAAAATTATTTTTGTTACTACTTCATAACCGTAATTTTGCTATTGTTTTGAATTGTAATGTAAATATCTGATATGCAGGGTGTATTTTCATTGTTACAAATTGAACATAATTAAAGCATAGTGATTAATTACAAAAACAATATAGCAATGCTCACTGGAGAAGCTTACTCTTCCTTGCTCAAAAATGTTGGGAGGGAGGGAAGAAAGGAAGGAAGATTGAAGGGGAAAGGAAGGAGATGGAGAAAAAAGGAGATTGAAGGGAGAAGGAAGGAAGGAAGGAAGGAGAGAGAGATTGAAGGGGAAGGGATGGAGATGGAAGGAAGGAAGGAAGGAAGATTGAAGGGGAAAGGAAGGAGATGGAGAAGGAAGGAGATTGAAGGGGAAAGGAAGGAAGGAAGGAAGGAAGGAGAGATTGAAGGGGAAGGGAAGGAGATGGATGGAAGGAAGGAAGGAAGGAAGGAAGGAAGGAAGAGAGGATTGATTTTTGGAGAGTTATGTTTTCCCAAATGGTGATGAACTGCAACTCCCAGCATTCCCCAGTCTTCCACAGTGCTTTTTAGGGCTGCTGGGGATGGTAGTCTGGAGCCCCCCATCCTCATCACGGCACCGCTTGCCTTCTCCCAGCTGCCCCCCGGGACCTGCCCGCCCCTCCAACCTCCTGAGAGCCATTGCAGCGGCAGGATCGTGAGAGCCCCTTTCCACGCTGTGCAGCCCATCACCGCCAAAGCCTTTCCTGATTCGTCAGACGTGAGAGGGGCGTGGCCGGAGCACCAGCTCCTGCTCGGAAGGCGCCGCTTCTTCCCTCCCAGCCCATCCGGCTGGCCTCCGACGCACATGCGGGCATCGCACTCTTCCCCGCCACCTGGCCGTTTCCGAGGCCCGGAGCCCGACAAGCCAGGATGGAGCCGCTCCTGCCCACCAGCCCCAGGGCCGCGCCGGGCGCCAGAGGGCCAAGGCGGCCTCCAACAGTGAGGGAGGTGGGCCGGGCAGTGCGGGGGGAAGCTCCGGCGCGGTGTGGAGGCAGCAGCCCAGACCTGGCTCGGCTCGGACCGGCCACCCACGCAGCTGAGTCAGCCCGGGGCGGTGTCGGGGGCGCGTTTCAAGCCCCTGGGCTTGCCATGAGCTGGGAGATGGGGAGGACGCAGCCAGCAGCCGGCCGACGTCCGCGTGGCCCCCAGGAGCACAGCCCGATTCCCGACAGTCAGCTGGGAGTTTGGGGAACTGGTGGGGCTGCTACATACTGCTCGGCTCCTGACAGCCAGCTGAGAGTCGGCCCCACGCGTGCCAGCTGCCCTCCTAGCGCCCGCCGCTGCCCTGCTAGCCTTACCTTGGCCACCACCCGTTCGGTGTGGTGGCAGGCAGGCTCAGGCACTCCTGGGCAGCCATGGCAAGCGGCAGCGATGGTAAAGGCCAACCACCGGCTGGGCCACCAGCTGGCCCAGTCCAAGGGAGGTAAGCCACCCGCCGGGCCCCACGCGCGCCAGCTACCCTCCCAGCGCCCTCCGCTGCCCCGCTAACCTTACCTTGGCCACTGCCCATTCAGGGCGGCGGCAGGCAGGCCCAGGCGCTCCTGGGCGGCCCTCCCACCCCTGGCCCTCTTTTACTTACATTTAGTAGTTGCTCAGCAGGGAGGGGTGGAAACTTCCAGACAGCTCGCCTTCGCTGCAGACAACTTGCAGCAATGTTTGGCGGCTGGGACTTTTGGCGGGCTCATCAGGGCAGAGACAGCCTGGACAATTCCTATTGGCTTTTGAAAGCCAATAGAATTAGACTCTATTCAAGAGAGTCTATTCTATTGGCTTTCAAAAGCCAATAGAATAAGAGGGAGTAGCACAGCTAAGGAAAAGAAAAAAAAATGGCGGACTTGGTTGTTTGGTGACTCCCGTGAAATGGTCGTTCGACCCCAAATGGGGTCACGATCCACAGGTTGAGAACCGCTGGCCTAAGGGCTGGAGGCTTCCCTTCCCCTTTTTGTTTCCTGATTGCTTGCCTATTTACCTTTTTACATATCAAGCATTTATCCACCATTTGTCTTGCTGGTGTATAAATTCTGATATATCCATAATGCTTCAGGAGCTCATCCACCAATGCCTGAACTACCCCAGTGGCTTCCTTCATGTAACTTCTCCAATAATCCTCACGTTATGGGTTTATTGATTACCTGACTCCCATCCGGGAGAAACCATTTACCCTTCTCTCCTTGTTGCCCACCTATCTGCATTATTTCTTTTCTTCTGTTTCTGAACACAGGGATCTCTTCTAGTGTTTCTACAATGGGTATTAAGACATTTATGCTTTCTTCATTTGCTGCCCTCTTGGCTTCCTCATCCACAATCCTATTTCCCACACTTTCAAAAGAATTGCTCCTCTGATGTGCATTCACATAGGTTATGTTTATTTATTTATTTATTTATTTATTTATTTATCAAAATTGTATGCCGCCCCTCTCCCGAGACTCGGGGCGGCTCACAACAACAATTCTTTTGGTCAATTCCTTTCCTTTGCTGTTAATCATTCCCCTTTCCACCCAAATTTTCCAAAGGTATGGCCCATCCACCCCAAAGGCATACTTTGAATCTGTATAATCAGTTCCAGCTTTGTTTTCTAACAATTTTAGGGCCTGATTTAATGCATACTTTGCAAGTTTGGGCTGACCAGTTCTTTGGCAGGCTACCGGATTCTACCAACTCTTTGGTGTGTTCATTTATGATTGCATACCCATTTTTCTTTAACCCATTCTCTACCTGGGAGGAGCCATCTATAAATAATGCCTCCCTGCCTTCTACTTCCCATTTCACTCATTCATCTCTCTTTTCCCCCACTTCTGGGTAAACCCCCCTTCTCCTAGCAATTGCTTTGTCTGTATTTACAAACAAATTGGTTAATAAAGAACAAACAAAGGAGCGCTTTACCAAAAACTCTGCTTGAGTTTGTTTGCACACTAATCTTTATTCAAAACAACATAATCCCCAAAAATTTCTCAACTCCTTTGTTTTAAACAAGTGTTGAATTCCAATTCCTTCTTAGGTATTTTTTTTTTATCAGTGTGTCCTGCACACAGACATAAAAACATAAAAAATAAAACAACAACAACAAAAACCAACTCCACACACACAAAAAATCTGAATTACTGAAATAGTTTTGTATCAAACTCTAGTATCAACTCTTTGCTTTTAATATAAATTTAGTCAAATTCTAATTTAATCAGATTCCATTCAGATGGAAACAAATGTTCATTAAGTAGGTTAAAACATTCCCATCCACCCCTCCTTCCTCAAACCAGAATTCTAAACAAAAAAAAGTAGTTAAAAAGATGAACCCCCCCACTTTTCTTTCTGTCTCTCTTTCTCTCACTCTTAAAGCAACACAGCCATAAAAAGCAGGGGTTTTTGTGCCTGCAGACAGAAGCTGAAAAGGCATCCTGCCTGAGCAGGGGGTTGTATTAGATGACCTCCAAGGTTCCTTCCAACTTTATTATTCCTGCTAACTTTGGGCTGTTCTTAAGAGTATATATATAGAGAGAGGGGGGGGGAAAGAAAAACAAACAAACAATCTTTCTTTACTCTTTTTGTTGGCCAGACAAACAAAGTGAAAATATTTCCTTTTGGTAGCTTGTCACATTTACCTCACACACAAAAACTTTGACACACATATACGTACCAAGACAAGGAAAAGAGAACAGAAAAGAAAACAGAACTTTTAGTTCTACACATCCTGGTCATTCCCACCACAAATCTCAGCTAACTCGAATGAGAGAAGGCAAGAATCTTAAACATACCATGTGATTGCACAGAAAGATAGAGAGAAAAAGAGAATCACTACTTCTTATTTAGCCAATTCCATTTTCCTAACTTTGCTTTGATTTGCTTACAGGACCTAACAAGCTGGTTACTCAATTCCAATTCTTTCATTCACCCATTCCATTCTATTTGCACACAGCCTTTCCCTTTTCCCTAACAAAAGGTCCTGCACTCTGGCCAAACCCCCTTGCTTTCCAGGGTCTGACACTTCAACAGATCCTTTCTGCGGCTAGGAAAGACCAGAAGGAGCAAAATCCAATTGTGATTGGGGAAAAAAGGTCTTCTCACTCACACAGAGACATACACACATTTCTCTCATTCCCCTTCTTTCCAAAGCAGTCCTTTAGCTTAAACCCAAAACTCCCTTTTCTACCCTGGCTACAGACACAAAAGGTCTGTGCCAGCAAGATGGGTTTATGTTTCCTTTTCCTGTTTGGGGCTACTCAATTTTCTCATCCCCCCACCCACCATATGAACCAGCACAAATTTACCATATCTTCTTTTGTTAAATTTAAGTTAGTAATCAGCTTGTTTTATGGTGGTTTCCCCCAGTTTTCTAACAATTTTCCTAATGGGCTGTGGGGATCTATTTTTAGTTTTGGATTTTTCCTAACCTTTTTCACACATTCCTTCTCCTGGGACCCTCCTGAATTACCCATGATTGGTTTACCACACAATTTTGTTGTCCTTAGCAATCTAATGAGACCACGGTTTGCTTCACCAAGCCTCTTTCTCCTTTTACTCAGGAGTTCCCTCACTCCGCCTTGCCAGTCCAAACCCTCGTGACATGCACAGCTTGTGTATGTCTTGCCAGTCCTGTGGACCCTCGGGACATCCACAGCTTGTGTATGTCTTGCCAGTCCTGTGGACCCTCGGGAGATCCACAGCTTGTGTATGTCTTGCCAGTTCTGTGGACCCTCGGGGCGTCTTACACACACCTCTCATAGATCTCAGACTCAAACTGTGCTACCCAACCACCCCTGACCGCCTAGGTTTTATTCCTTGGTTTACCCCAAGTTGTACTCACGTAGGTTTGTGCACGAAGTTGCCCGGTCCTTGTCCTGGTAATTCTCAGGTCCCCTCTCCTCAGTTCTTACCAATCACTATTTGGTCCATGGGCCTGGCTCTGTTCTGCTTCCTCGACCTGCTACTGCAACTTTGGACCATTGAAATCAATGGGGCATGCCTTCCTCAGTTGACCTCGCCTCCCGAAGATGCAGGAACAGATGCCCGTGGCCCCACGTTTGGGCAGCCAATTTGTTGGAAACATGATTAAAATACCAACAAAATTGGATTGGTAAGAAAAAGAGTTTATTCTGCAGAAAATAGAAAAGCGGTTTGCAAAGCGCGGTGGATCCTGGTGAGAGACTTCAACAGGAAGTTCTAAACCCAGAGACCACATCAAAATATTCAAACACATAACATTATATACACTCCTATTGCAACGGCCCCATCCCCTCCCCTTAGGTCCCATTTGAGAGGACTTCCGGGGGGGGTACAATCTGTCCGATCCGCCTAGCAAGAATACATCATCCCTCCCCCTCAGTTCCATTGTTTAGAACTTCCCTCTGCCATCCTTTTGTCTTCTTGAGTGTGTCTTCTACCCAAGCCTCCTGGAATCTAGTGCCTACCTGCAGGGCTTGCCTAATCTTTCTATTGTTAATCAATTGTGACCGTTTTATTTTTAACCTTCTCCCTTTCTCACATGTCTACTTTGTCTTTAATTTCCTTAAAAGCTAACAGTGTCTGTATCTTTTCCTCCCGTTTGATGCCATCCATTATACTGGCTATAGTTGTATGGACTAAATTTTTAATCATAGGAATTAGGCAGGGCAAACACATTAGTCCTAATAATATTATGCCCACCATGAATAATGCTTGTTTCCAATTGCGAAAGATTCCTCCCAAAAATCCCCTCATCTAAAAGACCAGTCCAAGTCTGGAGTGGAACATGTACAAGTTGTCTCATTTCAGTGGTTAATTGCTTCACCTCTGCACCTGTTTCATCTATTTGTAAGCAACAATTCATTAAACTTCCCACATACCCCTCCGTCCTTAGCTAATATATCTTTTCTTTCTTTATAGTGATATAAGTTGATGGATCTGTTCCTGTTCCGTCTATCCCAAATCCATAACTTACTATATCAGAATGGTTCTTAGTGATTTCCAACTCCATCGTATTAGTTCCATATATTCTTTTTAATTGGGTAATACCATTACATCCTGGATAACCTTCTCCAGTGTAATCACACACACAACTCCACCCTGAACATTTAGTAAATCCCCCACAAAGTAACCATTGATTGGGGTTTCCATTTGCAAAGTTCAAATTGGTGGGACATATTTATGATTTTGTTTATATGCTGTGATCCAACTAGAGTCTCCACACTTTGTGGCAAGATAAGATAGACCTAATACTGTGCATGCATCAAATTGTATCAAAGCCTTTTCTGTCCCCTTTTCTAATATTTTAGTAGAATTAACGTATATTAATCTTTCTTCACCTTCAGGTCTCTGTCTCACTCCTACTTTAGCTAAACCCACATATATACTGAAATTCAAATATGTTGGTATCGATGGATCATAGCACTGTATCTTTTTGTCTCTTCCCTTACAAACTGAATATTGTGTTTTATTTAATTGACATATAGATTAAAATATACAGCCCTTTGGTGGCATTGGTAAGGCAGGCTTCACATCCTTCTGCTTCTGTTACTCTTCTATATCACTCCCTAGAGAGGGAGAGGTATACAGCTAGGGACAAATATACAGCACTAGGGATTCGCATTTTATATTAATCTTCTTCCAAACTGTGATATTTTATGAAGGCTTCTCGTTGTTCTTCCTGGACTAATTGGATTGAAGGAGTATCTTTTAGAGTATATCTTACCACTCCAGTCAATATCTCAGTATATTCCTCAAAAGGTTTCAATTTCTTTTCAATGAGTACTATATCGCATGGTCCAAAATGTTCTTCACATCCAGTACATCTTACACAGTCAATACAAGGGAACAACAACAATCAACATGGCATTTACAGTCACAGTACCAACACATTTAAACAGGAATTTTACAAAGTATCAATTTAAACGAGTCGTCACCCGGAACACAGGTCCACTGTCCTTTTGGTTCAGCTACTGGTCCCTTCACTCGCGTATAATGAGTCCACCCTTTTTCTTTCATCCGAACTCCAGTTTCAGAGATCAGCAACACCTGGAATGGTCCTTCCCACTTAGGTTGCAATTTCTCCTCCTTCCACATTCGGATCAGGATCCACTGTCCCACCTCAAACTTGTGGACAGGAAATTCCAAAGGGGATGTTTGGATCAACAAGCCTTGTTTCCTGCAATGATCAAGATACTGCGACAGTTTATGCACATAATGTCTTATTACTTTATCCCTTGTTACTAAAGAGTCCATGGAGATGTTTCCAGGCATAAATGACACACCATATAATTCATAAGGAGACAATCCTAAATCTTTCCGTGGTTGTGTTCTTATTCGCAACAATACTAAAGGTAAACATTTTATCCAAGTCATTTGAGTTTCATATTGTGGAATTTCCCACTTGAGGTAATTTAAAATCAGCTTGAATGCATTGAAATAGCCTCGCCATTAGATATTATAGAGCATTTTATGTATTTGTCTACATATCATACTTATCATATAACCAACCATATATTAACCATAGAAAAGTATCAATTATCCCTCCCCTAGCCATTCCTTTGTCCGTATGTATTTACAAATTGCTTAGTAAAGAGCCAACAAAGGAGCGCTCACCAAACTCTGCTTGAGTTTGTTTGCATACAAATCTTTATTCAAAACAACATAGCTCATTTATAATCCAAATTTTTTTCTCAACTCCTTCATTTTAAACAAGGGTTGAATTACAATTCCTTCAATTCTCTAAGGTATTATTATTATTATTATTATTATTATTATTATTATTAATCAGTGTGTCCTGCACAGAAATAAAAACATAAAAAATAAATAAAACAACAACAAAAAGCAACTCCACAAAATAAATAAATAAACAAGCTTAATAAGATATTCTGAGTTACTGAAATAGTTTTGTATCAAACTCTAGTATCAACTCTTTGATTTTAATATAATTTTGTCAAATTCCAATTTAATCAGATTCTATTCAGATGAAAACAAATCTCCATTAAATAGGTTAAATCATTTATAAATCTAAACAAATCAATTCAAAGTCATTTCTATTGGTTAATGGTTATATAGGTGTATTCCAGTTCTTCTCATACTTCATTTATTTTAAAAAAAAGTAACCTTATTTCTTACTGCAAGAATGGATATTACATTTCACATCCACCCCACCTTCCTCAAACCAGAATTCTAAGCAGAAAAAAAGTTAAAAAGATCAGACCCCCCCTTTTCTTTTCTGTCTCTCTCGCTCTTAAAGCAACACAGCCAGCTGAGGGTGGGGGGAAAGAGACAGGAAAAGAAGAAGAAATTACACAACAATTTCACCACTAACAAAATAGTTCTCTCTTCTTCACATGCATTTTCCATTTCACTTTTACAGCAACAAAAAAAAAATCTGCAGTTTACTGTTTCTTTCACAGTCTGGGATGGAGGAGAAATTCACACACACACACACACACACACACACACACACACACACACACACACAGGATCAGCATATCCACACATTCACTTCCATTCAAATTGCTTGTATAAACAGTTTCACATACAGATATTTCATTTCATACTTTCTCCTGACAAACAAATAACTATTATTATAATTTCAAGGAACTGTTCAAAAGCCAATGAGCTCCTTTCCTCTCCCAATTTCCTTTGCTCTTAGAGCTTGCCTATTAACTTTCTTGCAAATGAGACATCCGGCTGTTATTTGTTTCACAACAGTGAAAACTCTCCTGTAGCCATACCTTTCAGAAACACGTCTTCTAAAACCCTCATGGAGTGTTTGGATTACTTCACGTGTTATGGCTTTATTCAACACCTGCTATCCATCAGGTAATATCCATTTTCCTTTTGTATTCTTTCCTTTTGTTTTATTACTTGGTTTATTGTGGCAATCATCATTTTATTCTGTTGCCTAAATTTCTCTACATCCCTTTGCACATATACCTTTTGTGCCTCCTTTAACAAGTCATCTATACTTTTCCCTGACCATCCCTCCAATTTTTGTAGTTTCTTATTTATATCCGGCCAGGATTTTACCACAAATTGTATTTTTACCAGAAGAGTATTTGCTGGGTTATCTGGATTAGTTCCAGAATACTTCCTCATTCTGTCTTTCAGTCTTTGGAGTGTGAGAAAGGAAGAAGTTTAAAAATAAAACGGTCACAATTGATTAACAATAGAAAGATTGAATGATGTATTCTGGCTAGGCGGATCGGACAGATTGTGCCCCCAGAAGTCCTCTCAAATCGGACCTAAGGGGAGGGGATGGGGGAGGCCCCCATAGGTGGTCCAGGGACTAAACTTCATGGCACAGCAGGCATCAAAGCAGATTCTACTCTTGTGATTAGCAGAGGTACTGGTGTTCTGTCCTAATCATAATGAAGTAAATATCTGAATGATTTTGTTGATATTTCATAGTAGAGGGGTCAACGCATGTAACCCTTCCTGTTTCATTACACAGGGAAAATTGAGTGGTATTATGAACACGTGTTTCCACCACCTTCTTGCAGTCCATCTGAGTATGATACGTCACAGTTTTGGTTCATCTTATTACCCATTTTGGTGGTTCTAATGCAATCATTACAGTTATCAGAGGTATTTATACTTTGACCTTTGCATATGTTTCCAAACCCTACTACTCCCACTATAATCCACATCTTAATTACTCCTGTAACCAAGGTTATATTGAGGTCTAACATTGTCCCAATTCTGTCCACCCCTGGAAAAGTACTTCTTCCCTTTCACTTTTGACACCACCGCCTGTAACAGGCTGAGATTGGTACTCGGGACACCAGTCTTCGATGATCACTATATCACACTCTTCTCCACAGTCTCTGTGTATCGGTGTGCAGTCTGGGCAATGGGTACAACAACAACAATTACACCATCATTTACAGTCACAAAACCAACACATTTAACACCCCCCTTTTTTCCCCCAAATGTCTCTATATTTTGCTTTTTCTTATTATCAACTTCAAAGGGTCAGGTTGAGGCACACTTTCCCACTTGGTTGGCGCGTCCACTGGTCCTTTCACACAGGTGTAGTTAATGTGCTTATACTATTTGATCCCTATAATAAGAAGTATTGTACAAATAAGAAGTATTGTACAAAACACAATGGAGGGAATGGTAAATGCAACCAATAAGAGTGACGAACAAATGCTGATATTAAACAAGGTGACTGGACATGCTGCACTACTTCACTTCCAGAATGCAGAGGAGATCTGGGAAAGTTTAAAACCATTTGAAGAAAAATTTTATTTTTAAATTAGTATAAAAAATGGAAAGGGTGGATTTGTGAGAAAGGAAGAAGTTTAAAAATAAAACAGTCACAATTGATTAACAATAGAAAGATTAGACAATAGCCAAGCCTTGCACGTAGGCACTAGATTCCAGGAGGCTTGGCTAGAAGACACACTCAACAAGACAAAAGGATGACAGAGGGAAGTTCTAAACACTGTAACTGAGGGGGAGGGATGATGTATTCTTGCTAGGCGAATCGGACAGATTGTACCCCTGGAAGTCCTCTCAAATGGGACCTAAGGAGAGGGGATGGGGGCGTCGCAATAGGGGTGTACATAATGTTATGTGTTTGAATATTTTGGTGTGGTCTCTGGGTTTAGAACTTCCTGTTGAAGTCTCTCACCAGGATCCACCGCGCTTTGCAAACCGCTTTTCTATTTTCTGCAGAATAAACTCTTTTTCTTACCAATCCAATTTTGTTGGTATTTTAATCACGTTTCCAACATTACCAATCTAATGAGACCACGGTTCGCTTCACCAAGCCTCTTTCTCCTTTTACTCAGGAGTTCCCTCACTCCGCCTTGCCAGTCCAAACCCTCGGGACATCCACAGCTTGTGTATGTCTTGCCAGTCCTGTGGACCCTCGGGACATCCACAGCTTGTGTATGTCTTGCCAGTCCTGTGGACCCTCAGGACATCCACAGCTTGTGTATGTCTTGCTAGCCCTGTGGACCCTCGGGACATGCACAGCTTGTGTATGTCTTGCCAGTCCTGTGGACCCTTGGGACATCCACAGCTTGTGTATGTCTTGCCAGTCCTGTGGACCCTCAGGGCGTCTTACACACACCTCTCATAGATCTCAGACTCAAACTGTGCTACCCAACCACCCCCGACTGCCTAGGTTTTATTCCTTGGTTTACCTGAAGTTTTACTCACCTAGGTTCGTGCACGAAGTTGCCCAGTCCTTGTCCTGGTAATTCTCTGGTCCCCTCTCCTCAGTTCTTACCAATCACTATTTGGTCCATGGGCCTGGCTCTGTTTTGCTTCCTCGACCTGCAACTGCAACTTTGGACCATTGAAATCAATGGGGCATGCCTTCCTCAGTTGACCTTGCCTCCCGAAGATGCAGGAACAGATGCCCGAGGCCCCACGTTTGGGCAGCCAATTTGTTGGAAACGTGATTAAAATACCAACAAAATTGGATTGGTAAGAAAAAGAGTTTATTCTGCAGAAAAAAGAAAAGCGGTTTGCAAAGCACGGTGGATCCTGGTGAGAGACTTCAACAGGAAGTTCTAAACCCAGGGACCACACCAAAATATTCAAACACATAACATTATATACACCCCTATCGCGACGCCCCCATCCCCTCCCCTTAGGTCCCATTTGAGAGGACTTCTGGGGGCACAATCTGTCCGATCCGCCTAGCCAGAATACATCATCCCTCCCCCTCAGTTACAGTGTTTAGAACTTCCCTCTGTCGTCCTTTTGCAAACTGCTTTTCTATTTTCTGCAGAATAAACTCTTTTTCTTACCAATCCAATTTTGTTGGTATTTTAATCACGTTTCCAACAGGAGGAATGTAGCTGGAGATTCTTCTTTTTCTTGTTCTATCATAAGAACATAAGAACATAAGAACATAAGAAGAGCCATGCTGAATTAGGCCAAAGCCCATCGAGTCCAGCATTGTGTGTCACACAGTGGCCCACCAATTGTACATGGGGATCTTGAGCAGAAAGAGAAGGCAAAACCCTCCCTTTCCCTTGACCCCCAACAAATGGTACTCAAGGGAATCCTGCCTGCCTCAACCAACATAGAGGCGGCACATGGACATCCGTTTTAATAACCACCGATACACTTGGCATCCATGAATCTATCTAACCCAGCCTTGAAGCTGTCAAGGCTGACAGCTGTCACGACCCCTTCTGGAAGTGAATTCCATAAATCAACGACCCTCTGGGTGTAGAAATATTTCCCTTTATTTGTCCTCACTTTCTTAGCTATGAGCTTTAGGGAGTGCCCCCTTGTCCTGGTATTGTGTGATAGAGAAAAGAATTTTTCTCTATCCACCTTTTCTATCCCATGCATGATTTTATACACTTCGATCAAGTCACCCCTTAAATGCCGTCTTTGAAGGCTGAAGAGACCAAGGCGTTGCAATCTTGTTTCATAAGGGAGGCACTCCATTTCCTTGATCATTCTTGTTGCCCTTTTTTGCACCTTTTCCAGTTCCATTATATCCTTCTTGAGGTGCGGTGACCAGAACTGTACACAGTACTCCAAGTGTGGTCTCACCATCGATTTGTACAGAGGCAATACAACACTTGCTGACTTATTTTCGATTCCTTTCCTAATCATGCCAAGCATGGAATTTGCTTTTTTTACTGCTGCTGCGCATTGGGTTGACATCTTCATCGAGCTGTCCACCAAAACCCCAAGATCCCTTTCTTGGGTTGTCTCAGAAAGTTTGGTCCCCATCAGTTGGTAAGTATAATTGGGGTTCTTTGCCCCGATGTGCATAACTTTGCACAAAGTGCATAACTTTGCACTTTGCCGCATGAATCCCAGCGACCGGTTAGGGCCCACAGGGTCGGCCTTCTCCAGGTCCCGTCAACCAGACAATGTCGCCTGGCGGGGCCTAGGGGAAGAGCCTTCTCTGTTGCGGCCCCAGCCCTCTGGAATCAACTCCCCCCAGAGGTCCATATTGCCCCCACCCTCTCCACCTTTCGCAAACTGTTAAAGACAAATCTTTGCCGGCAGGCCTGGGTCAGTTGACACCTTGCCCCAGCCAGTGTATGTTTGTTGTGAGTTTGTTTCGGATGATTGGTTTTAATTTAGGGGTTTTATAATGTATTTGATTTCTGATTATGTTGTAAGCCGCCCTGAGTTTTCGGAATAGGGCGGCCTAGAAATCAAAACAAATAATAATAATAATAATAAAATAAATAATAAAATGCATTTGCCACTTTGTTGCCCACTCACACAATTTCGAGAGATCCTTCTGGAGCTCTCGACAATCAGTTTCACTTTTCACAACCTGGAACAATTTAGTGTCATCAGCAAACTTGGCTACCTCACTATTAACTTCTACATCCAGATCATTGATGAATAAATTAAAAAGTAAAGGTCCCAAAACTGAACCTTGGGGTACACCACTTCTCACTTCTTTCCATCCAGAAAATTGTCCATTTATTGCCACCCTTTGCTTTCTACAATTTAGCCAGTTACCAATCCTGGACAAGACCTGTCCTCTAATTCCGTGGCTGGAGAGCTTTTTTAGGAGCCTTTGGTGAGGGACTTTGTCAAAAGCCTTTTGAAAGTCAAGATATACAATATCAACTGGGGCCCCTTTATCTATGTATTTATTTACACCCTCAAAGAATTCTAACAAGTTAGTAAGACATGATTTGCCTTTGCAGAAACCATGTTGATTTTCTTTCAGCAATGCCTGTTTTTCTATGTGCCCTGTAATTTTATCTTTAATAATGGTTTCCATCAGTTTGCCTGGAACTGAGGTTAGACTGACTGGTCTATAGTTTCCTGGATCACCTCTGGATCCTTTCTTGAAGATCGGGGTTATATTTGCTTCCCTCCAATCCTCCGGTACAGTGCCTGATCTTAGAGAAAGATTATATATTTTAGCTAGAAGTTCAGCAAGTTCACACTTGAGTTCCTTGAGAATTCTAGGGTGGATGCCATCTGGACCCGGCAATTTGTTGACATTTAGTTTAGAAAGGCATGCAAGAACATCTTCCTTGTTTATCTCTATCAGGTTTAATTCTTCTATTTCCCTCCCTGGGAAAACTAATTCAGTGGCAGGCAAATGTTCTCTATCCTCCTCAGTGAAGACGGAGGCAAAGAAGTCATTTAGCCTCTCAGCAATCTCCTTGTCTTCTCTGATTATCCCCTTCTGACCATTGTCATCAAGTGGCCCAACTGATTTTCTGGTTGGGTTCCTGCTTCTGATGTACTTAAAAAAGGTTTTGTTATTATTTTTAATATTCTTGGCTATATGCTCCTCAAAGTCTCTCTTGGCTTTCATGACTATCGCCTTGCATTTGGTCTGCCAGAGTTTGTGATCCCTCCTGTTCTCCTCGGTAGGAAGAGCCTTCCATTTCTTAAATGAGTTTTTCTTCTTTCCAATAACCTCCTTTACCTCATTCGTAAGCCATACTGGCATCCTCTTGGACTTTCCAGTCCTCTTTCTTCTTTTAGGAATGCATTTTATTTGAGTCTGCTGTAACGTATTTTTAAACAGTTTCCAAGCATTTTGGAGGGATTTGACTTTTTTTTTACTGTTCTTTTTAGTTTCTTCTTTACTATTTTCCTCATTTTGTCAAAATTCCCTCTGTGAAAGTTTAAGGTCTCTGTGTTAGTTTTCACTGACAATTTGCTATCCATGGTTAAGTTGAAGGTTATTGTGTTGTGATCGCTGGTTCCTATGGGCTCGGTTACAAGGACATCATGAACCAAATCCTGTGCGTTAGTTAGAACCAAGTCCAGGATCTCCTTTCCCCTGGTTGGTTCCATGACCATCTGCTCAAGGGAATAATCGGCTAACATGTCGAGGAACCTTGTCTCTCTTTCATGTGTAGAACAACAATTTACCCAATCTATTTGGGGATAGTTGAAGTCCCCCATTATGACTACCCTATTTCTTTTTGAGGCCTCCTTAAATTCATTTTCCAAATAGCAATCTGCCTCTGGAGTTTGGTTGGGAGGGCAATAGCAGATCCCTAACGTCAGATTAGTTTCCTGTCCTGGGATTTTTATCCACAATGTTTCTGTGGGTGAGTTTGAATTTTCTTGAATTTCGAGTTCATGAGATTCTAACTCCTCATTTATGTACAAGGCCACGCCACCACCATTTCTCCCTCTCCTGTCCATCCTATACATTTTGTAACCTGGAATCCTTGTGTCCCATTGGTTATCATCTGTCCACCAGGTTTCTGTTATGCCAATAATATCAATATTATTTTCCTTCACCAAGCATTCCAATTCCCCTATTTTTGCTCGAATGGTTCTAGCATTCGTGTACAGACATTTATATGTAATTTTCTGGTGCACTTTCAACTTTGACTGTGGATTTTGACTGTAGAATTTGGTTGTAGAATTTGCAGATGGTCTACCATGTCCTTCTGCTTAACTATTACAATTTAGTTTTCCTGTTGACTCACCAATGTGTGCATAACTTCCACCCTCCATATTAGGCAGTGTGCCTTCTCGAACCGGAAGCTGCCCAGCTCCTGTCGACTTGCCCCTATGAATCAGTTTAAAAGCTGCTCTGAAACCTTTTTAATATTAATCGCCAACAGTCTGGTTCCATTATGGTTCAAATGTAACCCGTTCCTTCTGTACAGGTGTGGCTTGTCCCAAAATGTTTCCCAGTTCCTAATGAATCTAAACCCTTCCTCCCGGCACCACTGCCTCATCCACGTATTGAAGCTCCTGAGCTCTGCCTGTCTAGCCGGCCCTGCGCGTGGAACAGGTAGCATTTCTGAGAATGCAACCTTGGGGGTCCTGGACTTTAATCTTCTACCTAGCAACCTAAATTTGGCTTCCAGGACCTTCCGCTTAGCTTTCCCAATGTCATTGGTACCGACATGTACCGCAACAGTTGGCTCCACCCCAGCACTGTCTATCAGCCTGTCTAGATGCCTTGTGATGTCCGCAACCTTTGCACCCGGCAGGCAGTTTACCATGCGGTCAACGCTTCCATCACAAACCCGTCTCTCTATATTTCTAACAATCGAATCACAAGAAGCCCCCCTCCCACCACCCGCGGAGAAGTATCCTCGGTGCAAGAGGATATGGGCACATCCTCCAGGGAAGGGGTCTCAACTAAGGGAGCTTGTCCCTCTTTCACAGATTGATGTCCTCCCTGCCCAAGATCTCCATTCTCGAAAGCAGCTGGAGAGCTGCTCAGCATGGAGTGGGACGCTCCTGCTGCATCCCTGAAGATCTTCTCCTGCCTCGCTATCTCTCTCTGCTTCTCCAGGTCTGCTACCTTGGCTTCAAGGGAGAGAACCTGTTCCCTGAGAGCCAGGAGCTCATTGCACCGATCACACACCCAAGACTTCTGTCCAGCAGACAGATAGTCATACATGTGACACTCAATGCAAAACACTGGGAAGCTCCCCTCCGTCTGCCGGCTATCTATCTCCATTTCTTGTTATTATATGTTTGCTGTTATTATTATACTAATTATTATTAAAAAAACACAGCTTTTTTGGGTTGTTTAAATTTTTGTTTTGGTCTCAGTTTACTTTTGGATTTTTTCTTACTTGTTTTAGGATTTTATCGCGCACCGTCAGGGGCGCGATGGCTGCTAAAAAAAGGTGAATTTGTAATTAAACAAGAAACCCCACAAACTTACCAGGGCTCAGCAGGTATTCTTCCCAAGGTTCCTGCCAAGTTCCCTTCTCCCTTTTTATTTCCTGTTTTAATTCCTTATTTGAAAAAGCTCTGCTTAAGTAAAAGCAGCTGCCTCTCTGCTTAGCAAGGAAGAGTGAGCTGTTTGCTCCCAGCTACCAGGGATTAGCCAGCAGGGGGGCTGCAGCAGAAAGCTCCACCCCCTCCAAACCTGTGCTGAGGGCAAACTTAGAAGAAGGGGGGAAGGAGAAACCCCTTTTATGGCTGCTAAAAAAAGAAAAAAAGGTGAATTTGTAATTAAACAAGAAACCCCACAAACTTACCAGGGCTCAGCAGGTATTCCCAAGGTTCCTGCCAAGTTCCCTTCTCCCTTTTTATTTCCTGTTTTAATTCCTTATTTGAAAAAGCTCTGCTTAAGTAAAAGCAGCTGCCTCTCATCATTAAAGCTTTACTCATGTTCTGTGCTTTTGGAATAGCTACGCTTATTCCTCTTATCAATAATACTCTCATATCTTCCATGTTTTGTCTATCTGCAGCATTATTATTATCCCAATTTGGTCTTACTAAAGGAAACTTTACATCTGCCAAAATTGCTCCCTGTGCTTGGGGATTATGTTCCCTAGTCCAGACCAAATGAGCTGCTCTTTGAATTAACTGTCTTTCTTCTGCTGTAAATAATGTGCTCTGTATCACTCCTAATTCATCCCATGTGTATATGTTTGCTCCTAACAACAGATCCAGTTACTCTGCTACCCCTATTGGATCTTCTATCATGCTTTTCATTTCTTTCTTAAAGGCGCGTAATTCAGATGCCTTTAAAGGCTCATGTACAAAACTGATACGGGCCTGTCCTTGGCCATCTACTGCATTGGGTACTTCTCTTAAAGCAGAGGTTCTCAACCTATGGGTCGCGACCCCATTTGGGGTTGAACGACTGTTTCACAGGGGTCGCCGGACACCGCAGTCCGCCATTTTGTTTTTTTATTTATTTTTTTTGTTTGTTTTTTTGTCGTGCGCGTCCCGCGCACGCACGGTTCGGGCCGTCGCGCGCGCCGCGCATGCGCGGATCGGCCTGTCGCGTTCCGCCATTTTTTTTGGTGTTTTTTTAAATTTTTTTAAATTTTTTTTCGTCGGGCACACGCCGCGCATGCGCGGATCGGCCCGTCACGGTCGGCCATTTTTTATTTTTTTTATTTTTTTTATTTTTATTTTTTTTTCGTCGCGCGCGCGCCACGCATGCGCGGTTCGGGCCGTCGCGCGTGCCGCGCATGCGCGGATCGGCCTGTCGCGGTCCGCCATTTTGTTTTTTTGTTTTTTTATTTTTATTTATTTTTTTATTTTTTTTTCGTCGCGCGCGCGCCGCGCACGTGTGGTTCAGGGCGGTCGCGTGCGCCGCACATGCGCGGATCGGCCCATCGCGGTCCACCATTTTGTTTTTTTTGGTTTTTTAATTTTTTTTTTGTTTTTTTTTGTCGCGCGCGCGCCGTGCACGCGCGGTTTGGGCCGTCGTGCGCACCGTGCATACGCGGATCGGCCCGTCGCGGTCCGCCATTTTGTTTTTTTGTTTTTTTTAGTTTTTTTAGTTTTTTGTTTGCGTCGCGCGCACGCCGCGCATGCACGGATCAGCCCGGGTCGGGGTCGCGGCGCGCATGGGTTGAGAACCACTGTCTTAAAAGAAAAGCTTGTAGTGGTTTATCCTTAAAGGGAAAATTATTTATATCTTTCTTCAATTGTTCCAATTCTTTTACTAATACCTTATAGGGTCCACCTCTCACAGCTCCCTGGGCTTGTGTTACAGGAATTGGTAGGGGTGGTGGAATAGATATCTGTACATTTGTTGGTTGAGGTGGATTAGGATTATAAAGTGGGGGTAAATATTTCATGGATTTTTCATCATCTTCTTCTTCCTCTATTTCATTCTTCTCTTCTTCTTGTAAATATATTGAAGTTACTTTATGAGGGCTAGGGCCACTCATAGTCATGGTGACCCATTTATCTGGGTTCCAAATTAAAGCATAGTCTAATTCATTGACTAATGATCTACATGTTTTCCTTGACACATACTCATATAAATTCTGACAAGCAAAATAGTCATTTGTTCCTAATCTAGGCCATTCTACTTTTTCATCTTCCCGCCAGACATAACAACACAAATTAACCATATCTTCCTTGGTTATGTCTAGTTTACTAATTATTTCATTATATGGAGGTTTTCCCCAATTACTCAATAAAATCCCTAATGGACTTTCTTTATCTATATTTAATTTGGGGTTCCTCCTTATTTTTCTCAAACACTTCTTTCCTGGAGTACTCCCTGTGTTGCCCATACTGGTTTACCATCCTGTGTATTCTAATTGAGATTTTACGTAAATTCCTTAATTCACTTCCCCCTGATTCCCCTAGATATGCACTCGCATATCAGAGGTCCACTTTTGCTAAGCGGATACTTGGGATGTCACACACACACTGTCTCAAATTCACACAGGCCTACCCAGTCTTCCCACCGACTGCATAGGCAGTGTATACTGGCCACCCCAGAACACTTACCTAGGTCCGTGCACGGAGTTGCCCAGTTCCCGGAAGCCAGCAACACACACACACTGGTTCAATTCTTATCTCTGTCCAACATCAACTTTATGGGTTCGCCGAGGAAAGCGCTGCTGCTCCATTACCAACAAGATGAGATAGACTGTCGAAATCAACAGGGCATGCCTTCCATGTCACCTCCTGGATCCGGTGCAGACCAACGATCCCGGTCTCTAGCCCCACGTTGGGCACCAAAACTGTTGGTAGAAATTCTAGCCCACTGAATAACACCAAACAGCAAGTTGAAATTAGACAGAGATTTATCGGCTACAACGGTTTGCAAAGCGTGGTGGACTCCAAATAAATATTTGAGCCACACCTAGTCACAGTAAAAACACACATTATATACATTCTATCCCGACGCCTTGGCCACTCCTCTGAGGTTACAATCTTATCAGAATCACCTAAACAAAATACATTATCCCTGCCCCTTACTATTTTGCTTCACCTATTCCCTTATATGTACTTTATCATGAAATCCTACAGCTCAGTGTGGAAATCCTATAGCCTACATGCAGAACTCTTACAAGGTACGTGTACATGTAGAAATTGTGTAGAAATCTTGCAGTCTACATGTAGAAATTTTACAGAGTAAGTGTCACTTAACTTTACTTTTTATTCTAAAATTTTATTCCTACCATTAGGAATGAATGCAAACTAAAAAGTAAAAAGAATGGAAAGAAAAATAGAAAAGAAAGAAAAATAATAAAAGAAAAATATGTAAAGAAATTATTTATTCCTTCATAACAAGTATATGCATTTTAGTAACTTATCACTTTCTCTTAAAATACAACAAATGATAACTTCTTCCCAAATCTCATCTCTTATTTGTAAGCAAATATAAAGGTGGCCATTTGATCTCAGTAAAAGTCCAGTAAAGGTAACCAGAGATAACATTCTAATTTAACCTTGATCAAATAAACCAACTTTATATTCCTTTTACTTTTAACAATCTTGATCTTTAATCCCTTCAGATACTGGATTTCTTTTCATTTTTTCTTTCTCCCACTCACTTTCACTTTCACTTTATTTACATTTCTATGCCGCCCTTCTCCTGGGACCCAGGGCGGCTGACAACAATAATACAATAAAAAGTAAATTACAATAACAATCAACCATCCTATCCAAAACACATTCGTTCAATCCAAAACACATTCATACAGCATACAATCACAATCGGTACACAGTCACTGATGGAGGCACCTTCCTAGGCCCGGGGGCAGAGTATAGTTCATATGCCCCAAGCCTGTCGGCATAAATGAGTCTTCAACAATTTCCGGAAAACTAGGAGGGAGGAAGCAGTGCAAACCTCTGTGGGAAGCTGGTTCCAGAGGGCTGGGGCAGCAATGGAGAAGGCCCTTGCCCTAGGCCCCGCCAGATGGCATTGCCTAATAGACGGGACTCGTAGGAGGCCAACCCTATGTGCCCTGACTGGTCGCTGGGATTCATGAGGCAGAAGACGGTCCCGCAAGTAACCTGGCCCATTGCCATAAAGGGCTTTATAGGTCATAACCAACACTTTGAATTGTGTTTGGAGACCAATTGGTAGCCATTGTAGCTCACGGAGAGCTGGAGTGATATGAGCATGTCTTTGGAGACCCAAGACGGCTCGCGCGGCCGCATTCTGGACTACCTGCAGTCTCCGGACATTCTTCAAAGGTTGCCCCATGTAAAGAGCATTAAAGTAGTCGAATCTCGAGGTGACAAGGGCATGGGTGACTGTGAGGAGTGACTTCCGGTCCAAATAGGGCCGCAACTGGCGCACCAGGCGAACCTGGGCGAATGCCCCCCTCGCCACAGCCGAAAAATGATGTTCTAGACTTAGCTGTGGATCGAGGAGGACACCCAAGTTGCGAACCCTCTCCGAGGGGGACAAAACTTCTCCCCCCAGGGTAATGGACGGACAGTTGGAATTGTCCTTGGGAGGCAGAGCCCATAGCCACTCCGTCTTGTCGGGATTGAGTCTGAGCCTGTTGGCACCCATCCAGACCTCAACAGCCTCCAGGCACCGGTTCATCACTTCCACTGCTTCGCTGTAATGACACGGGGTAGAGATATAAAGCTGAGTATCATCAGCATATTGATGATAACTCACCCCATGTCGACGGATGATCTCACCCAACGGCTTCATGTAGATGTTAAAAAGCAGAGGTGAGAGAACAGACCCCTGAGGGACTCCACATGGAAGAGACCTCGGAGCCGATCTCTGACCTCCTGTGAACACCAACTGCGACCGGCCAGAGAGGTAGGAGGTGAACCACCGTAAAATGGTGCCCCGCACTCCAAGCCCCTCCATCCGGCGCAGAAGGATACCATGGTCGATGGTATTGAATGCCGCTGAGAGGTCAAGAAGCACCAGGATAGTGGAGTAGCCTCTATCCCGGGCCTGCCAGAGATCATCGGTCAGCGCGACCAAAGCAGTTTCCGTGCTGTAACCGGACCTGAACCCAGACTGCTGAGGGCCCAGATAATCAGCTTCATTCAAGGACCATTGGAGTTGGAGTGCCACCACCTTCTCGACAACCTTCCCTAAAAAGGGAAGGTTGGAGACTGGCCGATAATTATTCAAGACTGCCGGGTCCAGGGAAGGCTTCTTGAGGAGGGGGCACACAAGTGCCTCCTTTAAGGGAGCTGGGAAGGACCCCTCCCTCAATGAAGCGTTAGCAACAGCCTGGACCCAGCTCCGTGTCACCTCCCTGCTAGCCGAAACCAGCCAGGAGGGGCACGAGTCCAATAAACCGGTGGCAGAACTCACAGCTCCAATGGCCTTGTCCACATCATCAGGAGTTACCAGGTCAAACTCATCCCATTCAACAGGACTAAGACGGGCCTCTGTCATCTCGACTGACTCATTGTCAGCCGACACTGCATTCCAATTGGAGTCCAAGTCAGCCCGGATCTGAGAGACCTTGTCTGCGAAAAAGATGTTAAATTCTTCGGCATTGCCCTGCAAAGGTTCCTCCCTCCTCCCCGTATCAAGGAGAGAACGAGTCACCTTAAACAGGGCAGCCGGACGGGATTCCGCAGATGCGATCAATGCGGAAAGATACTGAGATCTTGCCGCGGTGATCATTTCCAAATAGGTCTTAATATAAGCTCTCAATTTGGTTCGATCAGATTCGGATATGCTTTCCCTCCATTGCTTCTCTAAACGTCTCTTCTGGTGCTTCATCCCCCTGAGTTCCTCGGTAAACCAAGGTGATCTCCTGGGTCTGCTACCACAGAGAGGTCGCAACGGTGCAATCCGGTCTAGAGCCTCCGTAGTGGCCATATTCCAGGCCATCACTAGGGACTCCGCCGAACTGTGTACGAGCGAATCCGGCAATTCCCCAAGCACTCTTTGAAAGCCCATAGGGTCCATCAGGCGTCTGGGGCAGAACCATTTAATTGGTTCCGGCTCCCTGCGAAAGTGGATTGGTGTCGTAAACTCAAGCCGCAGCAGAAAATGATCTGTCCATGACATAGGCAACACTTCTAAGCCCCTTAACTTCAGATCATACCTCAACTGCTCCGAGAGGAAGACCAGGTCAGGTGTGTGTCCCCCTTCGTGGGTTGGGCCCTCGATTACTTGTGTCAGGTCCATGGTTGCCATGGAGGCCATGAACTCCCGCGCCAACCCAGAGGACTCACCGAGTGACGGCACATTGAAGTCCCCCAAGACTGTAAGTCTGGGGAACTCGACTGCCAACCCGGCTACCTCCTCGAGTAGCGTGGGCAGGGCTGTTGAAACACAGCTGGGAGGCAGGTACGTAAGCAACAAGCCCACCTGTACACCTAGGTCCAACCTCATAAGGAGGGACTCACAGCCTGATATCTCAGTAGCAGCGAGTCTGCGCAGCCCGAGTGTCTCCTTAGCTATAATTGCCACTCCTCCCCCCTTCCCTGGGGTCGCGGCTGATGCCATACCTGAAACCCAGCTGGGCACATTTCAGAGAGGGGAACTCCTCCCTCTGGGGTCAGCCAGGTCTCAGTCACACATGCCAGGTCAGCCTCCTCATCCAGAATTAGGTCCCGGATGAGGAGAGCTTTATTTACCACCGACCTGGCATTGAGCAGCAGCAGCCTGAGTCCAGGGTCCGGACTTCGCTCATTACCAGTACCCCGGGAGAGGTTCAAGGGGCCGGAACAAGAGATCGCTTTCAGGCAGCGATGCCTTGTTCCCCGAGAGTGGCCTACCCCAGGCCTCCCGTCATATCTCCGTCTTCCCCATAAGACCGGTATAGACTGGCCCTCTGATCCCTCAGAGCAAGGCTCCTCCACTTCTCTAGCTTCCGTAGGTGCAGACAGGCCGGCCCTTCCATTTGTCACAGGTCCACAATCCATCCAGTCCACACAACCATCCATCCATTCCACCCAATTCACTCCACAATCAATCCTTCTTACATCATCCATAACATCAATAAAATTAAAAATTAAAACATTATTAAAACATTTAAATTAATTAAAATTTAAATAGATAAAAATTAAAAAATTAAAACAAACATATAGGCAAACATATAGATGATATTCTCTGGAATTGTGGGATATAAGAATAGGACAAAAGTAGCAGTGATGCGCAAATATTTAAATGTCATTGCAGGCAGCGACTCAACTTCTTGCTTTGTAAGTCAATTATCTTTATGGCTCCAGAATCATCTGCAGCAACCAAGAAGCTGTTTGTTCCATTTACTGAAAGACAATTGATCTCTTCCTCATTTACATGGAAACATTCAACTGGCTCCTTGAGACACCTGATATCCAGCATGCTAATAATTTCTCCATGAGATGCATAGAGACTTCTAGAACAAGTGGGAGAAAATATAACGCTAGTGACATCATCTGCTTTTTGAAGCCATACACATTCCAAATTGTGAGCTCCCCTCCTTCTGCTCCTAAAGCCAATAGACTGTCTTTGCTCACATTTAGGCTTAGTACTGAAGAAAAATGTCCATTGGTCCACTTCTTTGCCATCATATCTCAAGACAGACTCAAAGCAAAGAAACCAAGTTCTCCCGATACCAAACTCTCTTCCGGCAAAAAACTGCTAGGTCTGTTTAGCACTCCCACTTGACAGGTGAAGTTTTTGCGCATGCGTTTAGGACAACATCCTTTTTCTCATGCTCAGCAATGCCCTCAACCTACATAGTCACAGGCTTGCACTACTGATATTATTTTGCTTTTTGTATTATTAATATTTAATAGCCAGAAAGTCAGTATTGTGAGAGTCCCATCATTTGAACCCCAAGGATTAGGGGTGGGTGCCACAGTCCCTAAATTTTGTGTTCCTTTTTGCTGCACACTGTGTCAACAGCTCCTGCCTCTTTCCTCTTGCATTTGATGTCAGGTCTTTTTCAGAGGCAAACTTGGCAACTTGTGTACCAGCAGGGCAGGAGGAAACAGAGCATGACTGGTCTTCAACCCCACGAACCATGTTCTCCTCCCAAGCTCATTGGTACTGTGGATGGCACCATCACAACACTGAGCAAAAAAGCCATTGGAAGATGGATTACTTCAAGAAGATTCCAAGGACAACAACTCATAAAATCCTTCAAGATTTTTTTTTTTAAATCCAGTATAGGAAAGTTATCCAGGTCACTTTTTGGTTTATTTATTATTTGTATATCCTTTCTAATATTAAGACCTCAGCTGGTATTCATTATATATACAGTAGTTCACCTTTCAAATCTATCTCAGACTTGTCCAGTAAAACATGTACCTCTTCTATAATATCTTTTAAACACAGGCTATCTATAATAGCAGAGATATTTTTTTTAAAAAAAACTTACGGGTCCATTGCCCATGCTGACTGGAGAACTTTGGGAATTGAAATCCACATAACTTAAAGTAGCCACAGTTGAAAAACACTGACCCAAAATGTACTTGGCCCCATCATTGTATATGGCTATCTGGGGAGAGTTTTATCAGTCTTATAAAAAACAGTTCCAGAGTTGTGAAGGCAAGATATAGAATAGTGGATACCAAAATACCAGAAGCAGATTCCAATCAAATGTTAACATTGTTGAGCTGGAAAATGTTATTTACATCATGGATTTCAGATTCACACTCAGGGCAGGAATCTGATTTAAAGCACCCTTGCCTCATGGCTAGTTTCTGCCTCCATTTGAATAGACCCAACTGGTTCATACTGTAAGGAAAAACTGTGATAGTGGAATTAATATTCTAGAGGCAGTACAACCTCTAGATTTTTTTTTTAATGTGAATTCTTGCACTGAGCAGAGGTTTGATCTTGGTAGCTTAAGAGGCTTTAGGAGGCCCTTTGCAGTTTCTAATTGTATGAAATACTGAATGCACTCTGGCATATCTTCTTTCATCACATGAAGAAACATTCATTGTGTTTGGACAAGTTCAGGGTTGACTTCCCTCCAGAAGTTGTGAGTGCTGTGTGTGGAGGTTTTGAAGATTGGACAGCCATTTGTCTGAAATGGTATAGGATCTCCTGCTTGAGTAGCGGGTTGGACTAGAAGACCTCCAAGGTCCCTTCCAACTCTGTTATTCTGTTCCAGATTTTGTGTGACTTTAGTCTAGACAGCTAGGTTGAGTTCATATTCCACACAGAATCATACAATAGTGTGATTTGTTCAGTACACGTAGTCCTCAACTTACAACAGTTCATTTAGTGACCATTTGAAGTTACAACTAAAAATGACTTATGACCGTTTTTCACACTTAATAACCATTGTGGCATCCCCATGGTCATGTGATCAAAATTCAGGTGCTCGGCAACTGATTCATATTTATGATGGTTACAGTGTCCCAGGATCATTTAACAACCTTTTGACAAGCAAAATCAATGGAGAAGCCAGATTCACTTCACAACTGTGCTACTAACTTTAGAACTGTAGTGATTCACTTAACAACAGTGACAAGAAAGGTCGTTAAATGGGGCAAAACTCACTTAACAACTGTGTCACTTAGCAACAGGAATTTTGGGCTCAATTGTTGAGAACTACCTGTATATTGTTTTGATTTAGGATTAAATTATATAGTCAGGGTTGGATAAGACAGACCTCTGCTAAACATGCAGATAAATTTTATGCATACATTTTATATAAATCATTATTAAGGCTTCCCTTTGAAATATGTTTAATATTCCAGCCCAGGTTTAAACGTAATAATTGTCAATAACAGTTGTAAATGAAACAAGGAAAACAGAATCTATTTAATGTACCAAATAGTTTATTTTAGCATTATTCTTGACACCTAGGGCTTTACAGTTCATTTTATTCATTTCTTTTTCAGACTCCATGTACTTCATGATGGATTGAGCATAACTTAAAATAAGGGATTTGGCTCTTGTATATTTGTGAAATAAATAAATAACTTCCGCAAGGAACAAGACAGATTAAAGCCACAGTCCATTCAATGGAGGGGGATTTGATTGCTCATCTCCAGGTTCGAGTCCACAAGAGGAGAGAGGAATTTCTATAGTGCAGGGCTTTTCAACCGGTGGTACGCGTACCACTTGTGGTACATTAACGAGTGGCAGGTGGTATGCAGCCCTGCCTAGCCAAGTGTAGTGGGGGATGGAAAGAGCCAGTAGGCAAGGACTTACTGTGAGAGAGTCCTCCGGAGCTGCAGAGTGGCTGGGGTGAGGAAAAGGCCCCAGGCTCACTTCTGGCTCACCCTCCCCCATGAGAAAGGAGGAGAAGGGGGCGGAGACAGGAGAGGCTATAAAAGGAGGCAGTTTGGGTGGGAGAGGGAGAGAGAGAAAAAAAGAGGCAGCCCTGGGTGGAGGTGGAGTCAGCTCTAGCTGCACTGAAGGGGAAGGAGGAGGGTGGGGAGGGAAAGGAGATCGAGCAGGCCGGCCATGAGCCGATCTACAACTTCTGTGGCAGCCACCTGTGCTGGCAGCAACAAACAGGCAAGAAATGCAGCAGGGGGACTTCCGGCTGTGACGTCATCATGGAGCAGGTGAAAGAACAGACCTCTGTTCCTAAATCCCGAAAAATCTTCTCTAAGAGCCCAGCAAGGGCTTTGCTGATCCCAGAGAGAATGGTAAACTAAAGAGGAAGCTTCAGAGAAGCCGGGTGGAAAGGAAACACCCGAGCAGACAGGAACAGCACTTTTAAAATTGGCGGAGAAGAAGCCGGTCTCTTAGGCCGGCCTGGAGCGATGGCGGCAGTCTGATAGGGAAGTGAAAAGTAGAACTGACAGCTTTGTACGGGAGACGAGGAAAACCCCTGAAGGAGGTGAGAAATATTTGGCAGAGAGAAGGCGCGGAAAAAGCAAAGCAATGAGAGAGATACAGCGGCAACTGAAATGGAATAGAGCAGAGAAGGGAGCAATAGAACAGAACGAGAGCAACGAGAAGAAGCAGAGAGCCCACAGTAAAGTTTATAAAACATAAAAGACTGGAATTTAAGAGCTGCAAGAAGTACAGATTGAAACTAGAGAAAGGACTGGAGAAAGGACGGCTGGAGGTAACAAAGGGTGATTAAGAGACTTTGAAAAAATTAACATAAGGATTAAAAGGTGAAGTGAGACAACAGAGAAATTTAATACTACTTAGTGGAACTTATTCTTGAAGAGCAAATAGCATTGAAATTTGGACTTTAACTGACATATATCTGGGTAAAGTGACGAGTGGACAATTTGGAAATATTGGCTATATAGAAGAAGAAATAAGAGGTGACATTTGGTGGATCGGTGGATACATTAAATTGAGACAGAGAGAAAAAAGGCTGATGCAATATTGTAGCACCCGTATACAAGCAGTGACTAAGCTACAAGTAGAAAAGGGGTGTCAGGAAATGTGTTAAAAGGAATGAAGTAAATGAATTGTATTAACAAATAGAAATAAGCATAATTGAGTAATTGAATTAAATAGAAGTGAGAAAGTAATTATAGTATAGTAAAGAAATATAGAGACAGGTGATTATTCAAATAAGAGTGATAGTGAATGAAATTAAGAGTGGTGATAATACTTAGAGAATAGTATGTATTGTGTGTAGTGTTATAGAAATATATATATAAGAGGTGTTAAGAGTATTATAAATTATACCATATAATAGTGGGATAAGGAAAGGTATAACTATTTGTAATTTTATTTTTTAACGTTAACCCTAAGAATAACGTTCTATAAAGGTATTATAGTCATATATATAGTCATTGTTCTGTCTGGCCCCTCTCAGCTCATTAAAATCCACATAAATATGTCTTTAAGAGGTTTATTTAACACATTTCAAAAGAATTCACTTCAAAGCACGCTGCTGGCATTTTGCTGGCATAAACAGCCAAGTCTCATTTATTTACATTTAGATTAACACATGCTCCTTCCACACCTTCCAATTAACTCACTCTTTCTTTATCACATTGTCCAAGGCCTCATTATTCTCCCGTAGATTTCCAAAACATCAGAAGACTGAATTCAAACGCACGGCTCCAGATATCAGGCTACTCCTTGATTAATGTTGCTCGTGACAAAGGCGTAGTCTCTCTGTCCCCTTCTAATATAGTTTCCGATACGTCACTTCCCCCCATTACTTCCTTTTCCCACTTAACTGACACCTTCGTTTATCAAACCTTCAGAATCTCGGATCAAGCCATCTATCTTCTTGCTCCAAATCTGACCCCTCACTTTGCGAATCTGACCCAGACTGCCTGTAAATCTCCTCCCTGTCTGTCTCAGCTGCCGGGAGGGGAAAATACCCAGAGGGGCCTGGCTGCTCTTCCTCGGCTGCCGGGAGGGGAAAATACCCAGAGGGGCCTGGCTGCTGATCCTCATCCTCTGATACTTCCCAAGCTGGTCTAGGGACACTCACAACAGTCATATATATTGATAGATACATAATTAGAAATATATATATATATATTCTTTACTATCTATATTATATATATACTTACATATTTAAGCTTAGACTATATAGATTGAAAACCAACTTGATCAACAAAAACAACTTGCCATAAATTGGTATATGCAAAAGTGGAGAAATATTATTTAAGTAATAAAAATGACAAGTACCGCAACAACAACTAAAGTAGGCAAAAAAAACGTTACAAATCCCACACCTATAATGGCCTCTCCTACAGGTCAAAGAATGATAATGACCATGTTGGGGAAAGAAAAAGAAAAAGCAGAATTGGCAATGAACCCACAGAGCATGCAGATAACACTACAAACGATTCAAGAAACGATGATGACCCAAGAGGCAATAGTAAACAATCATGAAGAAATGAAAATACATCACAAAGAAATCAAGAATGATATTGGAGGATTTTGTCCAGGTTTAAAATTAACTCCCCGCGACTCTAGGAAAGCTCCGGTACGCGGCTTTTAAAAAAAACTTTAAAATTACCGGTTAGCCACGAGAGAGAGACGCCGGAGGAGAGGAGACAACAGAAGAAGGCCCTCGGCTCGATCGGACAAGAAAAAAATCCCCAAAGGGTCCGAGAGAGACGCGGAAGAGGCGGAGGAAGCTGATGGCGGCAGGCCGGCCGGCCGGCAGGCCCGAAGAGGCTGCGCTGTGCTGCCGCGCTGCTGGAGAAAACCGGCACGAGTGGGGAGAAGAAGAAGCCGGTGAGAACAGCAAGAGCCGCCGGGAGGGCCTGCAGACCTTAAAAAGACCCCCGGACGAGCAGAAGGAAGAAAAGGAAAGCCGGCAGAGCGGAAGAGAGAGCCAGGTCCGGAAAACAAAGGAGGAGGCAAGTAGAGCTGGCGGAGAGCAGTATCGAAAAGAAGGAGGCGACAAAGAAGCAGACGGCGGGGAAAGACCCAGGCAGAGGGACTGGTGAGTGTTACCCCACGCGCTGCGCCCCAGACCCACCAGAAAGGGAGCCCCAGGGACTCAGAAGAGGGCAGGAATTACCTGGGAAGAAGGTGGGAGGAAGAAGAAAGCTAGAAGGCACCCTGGAGCGCTATAAAGGAAAGGCAGAAGGGATCTGCAAACACAGGCTGACAGAAGACAGGAGAAAGTGACCTGGGCAAGAAAGCAGAGAAAGAGGGGCAAGAAGGAGCCAGAAAAGAACACAGAGAAGAAACAGGCTGGCAGAGGGGAGTGAAGAGGAAACCAAGGCAAAGGAACTGAACAGGCTCCCTGAACACAGAACTGCCTGAATATAGGCTCTTACCCCCACACTGCCTGAACCCTGAAGCCCCCCCTTGAAAGGTTAGATCACTGGATCACCATCAGATCACAACCTAATGCCTAATTTGGTCTAATTTGGAAACCAAGACAGTGCCAAAACAACAGGAAGATAAGCTCAAGATGGCCTCCAAACAGACCAAGCAGATAAAAACAAAGGGAGTCACATCCTCCCCAGCTCAGCTTCTTAAACCACCAGAAAATACCTTACCCCTACCCACACCCTCCCATCCAACTACAGGCCCCCAGACCCATCTGTCCACCCAAGCCAGCCCAACAGCACACATGATACAAGGATTACAAGAGGTAATAGAAACGCTGGTACTAAGGATGGATGGAATGGACAAAAAGTTGATGGAAATGGACACAAGGATGGAGAGGAGGTGTGTAGAGGCAGAACACAAGATGGAGGAAAGATGCAATGACATAAAACGAATGCTGAGAGACCAGGGTAGAGAACTAGAGAGAAAAGGGGAAGAGCAACGCAGGGCGATGGCCGCGGACCTGGACCAAATGAAGGAGGCAATGCAAACACACTACAAGGGAATGGGGGAAGAAATGGAGAAAAACTTCCAGGAGATCAGGGAGAATGTGGACAAGCGGATGGAAGAAGTGGAGAACCACGTAGAGGGACAGATAGCAGAGATGAAAGGGGTGGCCCAAGACCAATCCTCCATGATACAATACTGGCAAATGGAGTCCACAATCAGGTTTAGAGGTTGGAAAGAGTCACTAAACGAAACCCAAGGGGGCCTGCTCGGAACCTTTATAGAGGCCCTGGCAACATTCCTGGGAAAGCCGATCCCAGAGATCGCATGGCAATTCGACAGAATCTACAGAGTGGGCGCACGGACGGCAACAAACAGGCGTCAACCAAGGGATGTGGTCATCCACTTTGCGACACAGGGGTTCAGGAACCTCATCTCAGTCACATCTTACAACAAGAGATTATACATGGAGGGGCAGGAAGTGAAAGTACTGAAAGAGATCCCCCAGACGATGCTGCGAGACAGAAAGAACTACAAGTTCCTGGTCGACGAACTGAGACTACGCGCTCTACGATATCGATGGGAAGCCCCAACGGGGATGTCACTTTTCTATAAAAATAAAAGATACTACCTGAACTCGGTCCAGAAAGCCAGAGAATTCCTTGCAAAGGAACTGACGTCAGATGGACCTCAGCATGTCACGAGAGAAGACGCAGAAGGGCCACTGGAAAGCGGAAGGGACCGAGAACAACGAGCAACCCACCCAGAAATACAGACCGACGCAGTAGCAAGAGAAAGGAAAGGACCAACTCGAGACACGACGACACAGAGAACAGAAAGCAACAACAACAAGGAAACAGGACAGACTGCAGAGAGCAGAATACTAAGATCCACTACCAAACGCACGGAGCAGCAAGGCACGACCCCTCTACACAACATGAGCACCAACTTGGATACCATGGGAATGAGACCAAAGAAGAACACAAGAGATAGAACAGAAGCGGTCTTGCAAGAGTATTCTGAAACCGACAATGACAACTAAATACTTGACATGGAACGTTAACGGACTAAATTCCCCACAGAAAAGGAGAAAGATATTTCATTATCTGTATCAAGGAAGAAACGACATAATTTGCCTACAAGAAACACACATCAGAGCAGTGGACCAGAAATACTTAATCAACAACAGACTAGGTACACATTTTGTCGCAGCGGCGCCACGAAAGAAGAACGGGATTGTTATATACGTGAAGAAACATGTAGTAGCTAAGCTAATAGAATCGGACTCCCAGGGTAGATACCTAGCAATCGAAGTAACACAGGACGACAAGAAAATTCTAGTGATGGGCATATATGCACCAAATCAACAACAAGGAAAATTCTACAAAAAGATACACAAGAAGTTAATACAACTCAACTACAGATCATGTATTATTCTGGGAGATTGGAACAGGGTCATAGAGATTGCCCTAGACAAGAAGAAAACAAAACCTAACCCACAGAAGCACTCCAAGTTGCCTAAATCTTTCTTCGACATGAAGGAAGACCTTGTACTGACAGACGTCTGGAGGGAACGGCACGGCAAAGAGCAAGAATTCACCTTTTTCTCCGACAGGCATCAATTATTTTCCAGAATTGACTTCATCCTGGCATCTAGTGACTTGCTAGTCCGCCTAAACACTGTGTCAATTCTACCCAAAGTACTAACAGACCATAACCAGGTAAGGATGGAATTAAGACAGGATCGGAAATCGAGGAGATCCTGGAGAATTAATAAAAACCTGTTTAGACGCGAGAAAGAGGTGGCTGAATGCAAAAGTGCCATGAAGGAATTCTTTAGTATAAACATGAACAATGAAACACCCATTGAAATGATTTGGGACGCTAGCAAGGCATTTATGCGCGGGATCCTCATGAACATGAACGCCAGGCACCAACGCAAACAAGAACGAAAAAGAAAGGAACTAGAGGAGGAGATAAAGAAACAGGAACAATTATTAATAAAAAGACTGGAGGACAAAGCCACAAAAGAAGGAATTAAGATACTAAGAAAACAATTTGACATGCTGATGGCGGATCAAGTAGCATGGAATATACAATATGCAAAACACAAGACATTCTGTAGCGCCAACAAACCGGGTCGGTGGCTGGCTTACACCATAAGAAAGAAACAGAAAGCCCGCATAATTGAAAAGATAGAGTACAAAGGCAAGGAAGAATTCAAACAGGAAACCATTAAGAAAGCTTTCATCGAGTTCTACTCAAAGCTATACGCCGAGGAAAAGATACAGGACAAAGAGATAGAAAAGTTTCTACAAAACGAAAAATTAATGGTACTCACCGATACACAACGAGATGCCCTGAACGCCCCAATCACGAAAAAGGAAATACACTCAGCGATCAAACAACTGAAAAAAGGAAAATCACCCGGGACGGATGGGATAACGGCTACCTATTACAAGCATCTCCAAGAGGAAATGATAGAACCCCTCAGAAAGCTATTTGTCAACATACAAGAAGGAGGCCAAGTCCCACCCTCCTGGAAAACAGCCTACATTTCTCTAATCCCCAAAGAGGGAAAAGATAATGCACAACCGGCAAACTATAGGCCCATCTCACTATTGAACACAGACTACAAACTCTTCACAAAAGTGCTGGCCAACAGATTAATGACTGTATTACAAAAAATAATTCACCCGGATCAAACGGGGTTTATACAAGGATGTCAGATGAAAACCAACGTGAGACAGCTGCTGAACATAATAGAGTACTTGGAAAGGCACAACCAGGTACCTGCTACCCTGATGTTTGTGGACGCAGAAAAAGCCTTTGACAGACTGAATTGGCCATTCCTGACGAACCTAGCCCGGGGGATGAAAATGGGAAAGCAGTTCCTCAACTCCATAATAGCAATCTACCAGAAACAAACGGGCCAGATCATTGTGAACGGCGAACTAACAGACCCATTCAACATAGAAAGAGGCACGAGACAGGGCTGTCCGCTGTCACCACTGTTATTTGTCTTAACGATGGAGATTCTGCTGAACAAGATAAGAGCAGCAGAGGACATAAAGGTCATACAGATTGGAAAACAGGACTACAGACTGTGTGCCTTTGCAGACGACCTACTGGTGACAGTATCGCAACCAGTACAATCAACAAGGAGTTTGATGGAGATAATGAAAGACTATGCAAGGTATCAGGTTTTAAAGTTAATATATCAAAAACGAAGATGCTAGTTAAAAATCTAGACAACAAAGCAAAACAGGACTTGGAAAGAATAACGGGTTGTGAAATAGTTAAGAAAGTTAAATACCTGGGAGTGGAGATAGAAACAACGAATGCGAAAGTATACAAAAATAACTACGAGGTGCTGTGGAACAAGATACAAGCAGATCTGGAAAGGTGGAAAACACTACGACTATCCTTGCTGGGCAGGATAGCAGCAGTAAAGATGAACGTCTTGCCAATATTTCTATTTCTCTTTCAAATGCTACCCATACTCAAAAAGGATGAGGACTTGGACAATTGGCAGAGGGGCATCAACAGATCTATTTGGGATGACAAGAGACCGAGGGTGAAACTAAAAATCATCCAGGACACAAGGAAGAGAGGGGGACTAAAAATGCCTAATCTAAAGCTATACTACTATGCAGCGACGTTGGTGGCGTTGAGTGACTGGATCAATATGACGAATGATAGAATACTGAATGTTGAAGGGCATGGTCTACTATTCGGCTGGCACGCATACTTAGTATACGACAAAAAGGCAGACAGGAACTTCAAGGAGAACCCACTACGAATCCCATTGTTATGGGTCTGGAAGAAATATAAACACCTCCTACACGACAAGATTCCCATCTGGACGATCCCCGGACACGCAATAGGGGATGTAAACACATCCCAAGGGCAAGAAGTGGTGCCCTACAGTAAACTTGTACTGGAAGAAGAAAATGGGTTCTCCTTGAAACCCCAAACAACGCTAGCAGACGAAGGAATAGGAGGTACCTGGCTATCATATCTACAACTGCAATCAAGGTGGCATAATGACAAGAAGAAGTGTTTATCCCAGACTGATGAGAATCTAATTAAACAGATTAGAGAACAGGGGATCATGCACATCAAACGAGTGTACAGCATTCTGATAGAAATGGACTCTGAAACCGAGCTAGTCAAGAACTGTATGGTAAAGTGGGAACAAGACTTTGGGCATTCTATCACCATGGACACGTGGGAGAAAATCTGGGTGAGAAATGTAGAATTTACGAAATCGCAACACTTAAGGGAAAACTTCTACAAGATGTTCTATAGGTGGCACCTCGACCCGAAAAAACTATCACTCATCTATCCAGACTCCCAGCCAAAATGCTGGAGGTGTGGTGACGGGGAGGCTACCTACTTTCATGTATGGTGGACATGCAGAAAAATCAAAGCCTTCTGGAGGAAGATATGGTGGACACTCCAAACCATTTTCAAAAAGCGTTTTGAATTTCTACCTCAGGTTTTTTTGTTAGGGATAACAAAGGATTGCACTACCTCAGAGACGAGCTTATTTCTGAACTTGATCACAGCAGCCAGATTGTTGGTGGGACAATACTGGAAGAATCCAGAAATACCGCCTATGGAAGAATGGACTGTGAAAGTAACAAATTTGGCGGAAATGGCGAAAATATCGGCATACTTGAAAGATCGCTCAAATGAACAATATTTGACAGACTGGAAACAGTGGATAGACTATATACAAGAGAAACACCAATCAAACAAAATGCACCTGGCGTTTAGTTGAGGCTCGACGTAAAGAGGGAAGAATGATGCTATGATGATTGATGCATACTATGATTTTATGTTCAATGCTGATTGTTTTAATAAAAGAATTTTTTATTAAAAAGAAAAGAATGATATTGGAGAAATGAGAGATGAAATTAAAAACATGAATGATAAGATAGGCAATATACAACAAACAATGATGGAAAACGAACAAAGAATTCAAAAAGTCAAAACAAAAATGGAGCAAGTTGATAGCAAAATAGAAAGGATGGTACAAAAATCTGAGCAAGTAAATAGGGAGTTGACTGAATCTATTGCCTTTTTGGAAATGGAAAAAGCTTCGTTCTTTCTAAGATTCCAAAATATCGTAGAGGAAAAGGAAGAAGATTTGGGAGAGAAGATGGTGGAGATGTTGGCGGAGATATTAGGAAAGGACAAATAGGAAACAAGAAGAGACATAGATGAAATATATAGAGTATATACAAATTATGCACGAAGACATAGATTGGCGAGAGAGGTGCATATAAGGTTTACTAGAAGATCAATAAGGGATGAAATATATAAAAAAACAAGAGACGAACCGATCATATATAAGGGTAAAGAAATAATTGTATTAAAACAAATACCACGTAGAATAGGAAATCAGAGACGAGAATACCAATTTCTAACGACCCAATTAACTAAATATAAAGTTACATTTCGATGGTTAATACCTGAAGGCATATTTCTAACATGGCAGGAAAAAAAATATAAGATAGATACACTAGAGAAAGGACAGGACTTTTATGAACGTTACTTTACGCAGGGAGAAGAATGAGAAAGTAGGGAAGAGCAGGAGAGTAAAAGTCAGGATGAAGATTTATTAGAGGAAGTCGAACGAGAAAGAGAAATACAAAAGATACAAGAAAGAGAAAGGTTAGAAAGAGAAGGAGCAAAAGGAAGGGTAATAGAGACAAGAAGCATAAAAAAATAGATCAAGTAAAAAATGGGAGACGCAATTAAGCTCTTCTCTGTAAACATTAATGGTTTAAATATACCAAGAAAAAGAGCACAAACGTTTAACAAATTAAGAAAATTGGATGCAGATGTGATATGTCTTCAGGAAGTTCATACAAAAAAGGATTATAGAAAACTACTAGAGAATGTAAAATTAGGAACTCTATACACAACATTAGCACAAAACAAGAAAGGAGGAATTGCTATATATGTCAAAGAAAAAATAAAATCAAAATTAATATATTCAGATGAAGAGGGGAGAATTTTAATGTTGGAAATAGAATTAGAGCAAAAACAAATCTTATTAACGGCCATATATGCACCAAATAATAATCAACATGATTTTTTTAAAAAGGTACATAAACTAGTGGATCTGGATTACGAAAGTATTTGTATGATTGGGGATTTAAATGCAATAGTTGAAGTTAAGAAAGATTATAAGAATAGTAAAAAGAATAAAAATATATTACCAAAATCGTTCTTTGACATGGTAACAGAACTCAACCTTCAAGATATATGGAGAGAGACACACAGGTCAGACAAACAATATATGTTCTATTCGTATCCGCATCAATCTTGGTCTAGGATCGATATGGCCTGGGCAACAACAGAAGTACAAAACGGGATAGAGGAAATTGAAATAGGACTTAATGATTGGGCGGATCACAACCCAATAATAATAAAATGGAAAGGCCAGAAACAGAGAAAAAGATGGTCAATGAATCAAAGACTGTGTAAAGATAAACAATATATACAGATGCTAGAAAAGGAGTTGACATTATTTTTTCAGGTAAATAAAAAAGAAGAGACATCAACACAAAATTTGTGGGATACTACAAAAGCTTACATTCGGGGATTGACAATTGCATACAACTCTAAGAAAAACAAAGATAGGAGACTTCAACAAGGAAAATTACAAGAAGAATTTAAAAAAATAGAAGGTGATCTACAGAAGGACCCACAAAACAAAAAGATAAAACAAAAATGGAATATTATAAAACACAAGATTAACCACAGAAAATTAGGATGGTGAAACAAAATTACTTTGAAAATGCGAATAAAAGACTTCCGGTTCCGGATAGCGGCACTCGCAGCTGTGCAAGTCTCGGCTCTCCTTGCCAGCTGATTCTCTGCTGCCGGTAGACCCTTAATCGGGTCGAAAAGCTGCCCTGTGGGGGAAGCTACCGGCGAGGAGGTCCTCGTTGTCCTTGGGAGAGCGGCAGCTTCTTCCAGGGTCCGAGATTGCTCCTTTGGGCCGACGGTGGAAAGAACGGCCAGTAAAATGGCTGTTCATCTAGCCCAGTGGTTCTCAACCTATGGGTCGTGACCCCATTTGGGGTCGAACGACCGTTTTGCGGGGGTCACCGGACACCGCGGTCCGCCATTTTTTTGACCGTCGCGCGCGCACCGCACATGCGCGGTTCAGCCGTCGCGTATGCGCGGTTCAGGCTGTCGTGCGCATGGCGCGCATGCGTGGATCGGCCCGTTGCGCCATGCATGCGCGGTTCGGTCCATTGCGTGCGCGCTGCGCATGTGCGGTTCGGCCCGTCGCAATGCGCATGTGCGGTTCGGGACGTTGCGCACGCGCCGTGCATGCGCAGATTGGGCCGTCACGCGCGCATGCGCGGATCAGGGTCACGGCGCACATGGGCGGCGCAAGTGGGGTCTCAACCTGAAAAAGGTTGAGAACCACTGATCTAGCCACTGCAACCAGAAGTCAGAAGAACATCTAAGCACAGGAACCACCGTGGCTGAGCTGGGTGAGACTTTTTTTTCCTCCCTCTCTTGGTTTTTCTTTTTTTTTGTGCCTGTAAAAAGCACCTTTGAAATGATTTCCCTACTCTACGAAGGCGGCGTTTGTGAGTGTGGGGAAAAGAATCTTGGACTGAATTAATTTAAAGTGATTTTTTCCCTATTTTTTTCTCTTTTTTCCTTCACTTCGGGGTCTTGGAAAATTTTGTCAATATCGAATCTGCTATTGGGTTTGAATGCTTCTTTTCTCTGTATTTCCTCATCTTGTTTATGAGATTCCTGGTTTCTGGGAGAAGATTTTACATGGTAGTGAGGACACCTGGTGGAAAAAGTTAAAATTGCATCTTTCTCTTATGAGGATTGGACTGACTTTGACTTTCAGATTACCATAAAAGGGAAAATACAAAGAAAATTAACAGCTGTTGATGCAACGCACCCCAATTGTGTTTTTGTCTATTGCCACGTACTCAAATTGCAAGCTTCCTAATTACCGGCTGACATAGGAACTTCTGGACTATGCTTGAAAGCTCCCTGATTAACACAGGAACTTTTAGGCTATGCTTGAAACATTCGCTGTTAGATCAAAGAATGTTCCTGGACAGATGCTAAATAGCAAAGATAACATCTTGGGAACACACTGACACCTGGACTAAGCAGGAAGCAAAGTTAGATAGTTAAGGAAATGATGGTTGATATTGCAATTACATGTAGGAAATATGTCATCCTGTGTATTTGTTTCATGTGCCTGACTAAATTTCCTTGTACGTGACTTGATTTATTACGCTGTTTGATGTAACCTCAATAAAAGAAGGTGCCCAGGCTTCATTCGAGGTCAGTCACCTCAGAGAGAAACCTGACTTGCCTCATGCTTCGTCTCTAACATTTGGTCTCCGTGTCTGACCCACCCGAGATTGGAGGAGCCTGCGGAGGGCTCGCGTCAAATGGTGACCGCGACGTGATGCGAAGTCGCGTCCTTCTGACAGCCTACTACTTACTCGTCTGGAATAGACCACGGGCACGCCTTTAGTAAGTATGGGACAGAAACTATCCAAAACTCAGGCTGAGCATCTGAAAGAATTGTATAGTTTAGTCAGGAGAGCAAATTATATTCAGAAACTTAATAATCAGACTATTCTCCCTGTCACTCGGAAAGATTTATATCTTTTATTGGCTTTTTTGAAAAAATCTTATCCCTCTTACCCGGAAGAGGGGCAATTAGACCTCGCCACATGGAAACATAGGTACCTGGCTCCATAGTCCGCCAAGAGCCCCGCCAGGTATCCTGGGCCCATGGAAGGCTGTAATGTCCATGTTGACATTACTATATGCAAAAACAAAGCAAGCTGATTTGCCAAATCCTCAGGCTTTAAAGACAAGCCCTGAGACATCAAAAAAATATTACAATCTGACTCAAAATTTACCCCATCGGATGAACAACCCCCAAGATATGAACCATTGAGTGCCAAGGCTGGGAGTTGCACTCAATTGACTAGTCCTGATCTGTATCCCATGGCATCTGCACCAGCTTCCTCTTCTTCTATCAGCCTTGAACCTGCCCCTCTTTCTTCCTTGCAAAGGGGAATTGCTAAAGCTAAGGCTGAGGGGGCCATAGAACTGGATGACTTGGCAGACATTGCCGCTTTTCCAGTAGTTATGGTGCCCGATCCTGCTAATCCTGGCCGGTCAAGACCCAGATACGAAGCCGTGGATTATAGAGTCATCAAAAGCTTGAAGGAAGTAGTACATCAATACGGGATCTCCGGACCTTATGTCCAAGGCTTATTTCGCGCTTTTCCACTCAGCCAGCATGTTCTCCCGATAGATTGGAGGAATATTGCCCAAATGATACTCAGTAACATGCAGTATCTACTATTTGAGGCTGCCTGGAAAAAGCAAGCTGATCGAATGCATCGACAGGGCTTGCTCCCTGTTAACACTGGCCTACGACATATAATGGGCACTGGTACTCAGTCCACGGTGGCTAATCAGCTGCAATTTCCTCGCGCCTTGTTTGCGTTAATTAATGAAGCAGTATTATATGCTTTCTCGGTTTTGGAGGACCCCACCGAGGTTACTTCCTCTTTTGCAAAAATATTACAAGGACCCCAAGAACCATATGCTGATTTTGTCAGTAAACTAATTACAGCAGTCAAAAGGCAGATTGAAAATGCTGCCGCACAGGATGAATTAATTAAAAAATTGGCTTACGAAAATTCTAATGCATATTGCAAGAGCATATTGAAAGGGGTCGTTGTAAATCAGAGAGCTACCATCTCAGATTATCTTGATGCCTGTAGACATACTGGGACCACCACTTATCAAATGTCCGCGTTGGCTACTGCCTCGCAGGAACATTCTGGGCGAAGTTCTCAGAATCGGTCATCTCAAACCCTGCTTTAATTGTGGGAAGCCCGGACATTTCAAAACCGAATGCCGGGCTCCTGGGGGAGGAGCTGCCTTGGGGAAAGACGGACGTTCCTCTAAACCACGAACTGTTTGTCCAAAGTGCAAAAAGGCTTTCATTGGGCAAAAGATTGTCGATCCGCAACCAACGACAATCAGGGAAACTAGGATCGGGGCGACCGGCTAGCCCCTTCCCAAAGGTCGGAGATACGAACCCTCCCCCTGATCAGTATTCCCAAACTTTCGAAATGACCGCCAAGGAAACATTGTTGCTAAATTTGCCAGCTCACAATTATTTCCTACCTTTAGAACCAAAATTAAAGCTCCAATTGCCCCCTACTCTGCCCGTGTTGGTATTTCCGACATATGAAATAACATGTCAAGGCATCATGGCTGCCCCTGTGATGGTAGATCCTCAATGTTTGTCTTCTCTGTCACTCTGTGTATCTGCTAATCAGCCTGTGACCATTCAGCAAGGCTCAGTCGTGGCTACTATGATATTGTTGATGGATTTTATCCCACCTGAATTATGTGCAGTAGAACATCCTTTAACCCAACCACGTCCAGTGGCCATGTTCCTTTTGAATGGCCGCCAATTCTCTGGCATCTTGGATACTGGGGCGGATGTCTCAGTCATAAGATCTCAAGAATGGCCTGCTCAGTGGGCCACGGAAGAGGCCCCTTCTGTGAGAGGTGTAGGAGGACTACAGGTGGCGCGTAAAAGTCTTGCTTGGATAGCTGTGACATCGCCTGATTCGGCCCACACTGCCTATATTCAGCCTGTGGTCATTCCCCTTCACATTAATTTATGGGGCCGAGACCTAATGAGTCAACTACAAGCTAAATTAACCTTTTCCTAATGGCTGTACCTCTGAAATTAACTCTCAAGACACCCACGCCTGTGTGGGTGGATCAATGGCCCTTATCGCAGGAAAAACAAATTGCATTATCAAAATTGATTCAAGAGCAACTTGCTCTTGGACATTTGGAACAGTCTTTTAGCCCTTATAACACTCCTGTTTTTGTCATTAGGAAAAAGAGTGGAAAGTTTCGCTTCTTGCACGACTTGCGTGCGGTGAATGCCATAATTCAGCCTATGGGACCTTTGCAATGCGGTCTTCCGAATCCTAATTTAATTCCTGCTGACTTTCAGCTTTTGGTGGTGGATCTCTGTGATGCCTTTTTCTCTATTCCTTTGCATAAGGAAGATAGGCAATTATTTGCCTTCACAGTCCCAGAGCAGAATTCTCATAGACCTACTGCTCGATACCAATGGACGGTGTTGCCACAAGGGATGCTTAATAGCCCAACCATTTGTCAATTTGTCGTAGATCAAGTTTTGAAGAAATTTAGATCGCAAAATCCACACCTGATGATTTATCATTATATGGATGACATCCTTGTTGCCGGACCAGGCCCCCCTGGGGTACTGCTCCCCTATTTGCCACAGCTTCAAACAATTTTGAGGCAAGGAGGTTTTCATGTTTCCCCTGAAAAAATTCAGACAAAATTACCGTTTTCCTATTTGGGGCACAAGGTTCTGGCATCCCGATCTGTGCCCCAGCCACCTCAATTGGCTTTTACAGAACCTCTCACATTATTGCAACTCCAACAATACTTGGGAGCCATTAATTGGATCCGTCCTTATTTAGGTCTCACCACCTTGCAGCTTTTGCCTTTATTTTCTGCCCTTACTAGGGGGGTGCAACCCTCTGATCAAGTTCTCTTGCCTGGCGAGGCAAGGGAAGTTTTGCAAAATGTTTCTTTCGCTTTAGCTAAGGTTTGGGTGGATCGCATTGTTCCCAATATTGCTTTATCTTTCATTCTGCTTAACACAAAGGGCCTTCCTACTGGTATACTGGCACAAGTTCAGAATAATAAGTCCCTAAAAATTGTTGAATGGATACATTGGCCGCACACCCCGCGTAATTCAATTAACCCTAGTCATTTGATGTTTTCTACTCTAATTCGGAGAGGTCGCCTTAGAGCGAAAGCCTTGATGGGGACAGATCTTGATTCGTTATTTGTTCCCTGCCCTCTAGCGCAATGGGAGGATTTGGTGTATAATTCGGACTCCTTACAATTTGCCTTGGCCAATTGGCCAGGGATTGTGTCCTGCCATCCTCCAACAGATCCCTGAATTGCCTTGCTTAAGGTGGTTCTGGTTTCTTTCAAATCTGTGATCAGGTCTGCGCCCATTTCAGATGCCGTGACTGTCTTTGCAGATGGTAGTAAAACTTATGGGGCCTGTGTATACCAAAAGGAAGGGACCTGGATGTCTTTAATTACTCCACCTCAAACTTCTGCTCAGCGCTCAGAATTATATGCTTCCCTTTTAGCCTTTAACAATTTCCCCGAAACTTCTTTTAACCTGATTGTAGATAGTCTTTATGTGTATCAAGTTATTAACTCTATTTCGGATGCTTACCTGTCTCCTTCAATCGATTGTAATTTGCCTGCGCTTTTTACCTCTTTGCAAAATTTAATCCAAAAGCGCACCCTTCCCTTCTTCGTGGCTCACATCCGGAGCCACCAGCCGTTTCCCGGCATGTTACAAGAAGGGAACGATGTCGCAGATTCTGTTGCTTCTTCTTTGTTGCCTGTAAGTTCTGTCTCCCCCACACCATGGGAGAGCCACGCTTACTTTCATCAGGGGGTCCGTGCCTTGGTGCGACAGTTCTCTCTATCTTACAGAGAGGCAGCTGCAATTGTGCAACAATGTCCGACGTGCAGCTTGCAGGGCCGTGCTGTACTGTTAGGAGTGAACCCTCGCGATCTTAAACCCGTTCAATTATGGCAAATGGATGTGACACAATGTCCTGCATTTGCCCCGTGGAAATATCTTCACGTTTCCATCGACACATATTCAGGCTTTATCATGGCCTCCCCCCAACGAGGGGAAAGGGTGAAGCATGTTATCAACCATTGCCTAAAAACCTTCTCAGTGTTGGGTAAACCCCAGACTGTAAAAACGGACAATGGCCCTGCCTATGTAAGTCGGGCGTTTGCGCAATTTTGTCAAAAATGGGATATAGAGCACAAAACAGGGATTCCCTATAACAGTCAGGGACAGGCCATAATTGAGCGTGCTAACCAGACCTTGAAAAACATGATTGCCAAATTGGATTTTCCCCCTCCCCCTCGAAATTTGCCGGTATTACAAAATTTGCTCAACCTGGCTCTCTATACTTTAAATTTTCTGAATGAGTCAGGCAAACCTAGTCTCTCTGCTGCTCAGCGTCACTTCTCTTCATCAAAAACGGAACAACGCCCGCTTGTCTATTACCGGCAGTTGCCTGACCCCGCCTGGAAAGGACCAGTCCCGCTTATAACGTGGGGTTGGGGCTATACAGCCATTCAGTTACCAGATTCTGCTCTATGGGTTCCTGGCCGCTGCATTCGTCCATGTCATCTTCCACCGCCCATACCCGCTCCAGAGGAGGATAACGATTCGGTCGACCTTTCGGTACTCTTTGGATGATTTGACTTGTCGCTTCTTCTTTCGTTTCAGGAAAACATCATGTTTTGGTCCATTTATTTGCTCCTCTGTGTCGCAGGAGATGCTGCCGGTGAGACCTTTTGGATCAACCCCATTCGTCTCTTTGAACTGCCCGGAACATTTACTCAAATACATTGCTATTCTGACATTTGTGCTGAACCTTGCCCCCTGACTTTTTTCTTCGAACCCTATCAGTGGCGGTTTGAACCAAAACCTTCTCCTGACCGGCTCCAAGTGACCACGATGACTGAGCCTCGATGGTGGCTTCCCTACCATTCTCGAATAGCCGGTTACTGCCATCTAACCCTATATTTGGAAATTTCTCTCACGACTATAGGTCGATATGCCTGTGGAGGATTAGTCAATGGCAGTTGGAGTGAAGTAAGCAGTCTGATTGCTAGTCATGACAGTTTTGCTTTTCCACCCATTCCCTCCTGGCTTTTGACTGCCTCTACCATCCGAAAACGTAATTCCTTCCGAAGACGCAATTCCTTCCGCCAGGACCACCCGGCGACCCAGGCTCTGCATCGAATGGATGTTTCCCCCCTTCGCTCCAAATGTAGCCTTTCTGACCTTCCCTTTTGTATTTGGTCCACCAAGGTCAGCCCTTTCAGTTACGAACCATGGTTAATAGCAATTGCAAATTGGTTTTGGGGGTCTTCGCATCAGAAGAAGTGGACTTGCTCCAATAAATCTTCAGATTTTGTTCAACAAGCACAGGATTTATGTGGGGATAAGGTCCCTCTCCGTACTTGTTCTTGGGCTGCTTATGTTTTGTGGATGGGCAATTGTGGGAATTATAATTTTTCTAATAGTCCTTTGACATTTCAATGTAATGATTCTTATGTTTCTTCTTTACCGTGGTATTGGGAAGGTCTCTGTAAAGTCTACATGCAGTCTCTTGATATAATTTCTACGATAGGGAATAAGGGCATTGTCCCCACCTCCCCTTCCGTGATGATGACCACTCCCTTTCAAGTTTTGACTAGCGAAAAACCCACCATTCCCCCAATATTGCCTATTGTGCCCCCTCCTCGGAAGCCGCGAGCCAATATGAAACCATCAGATGACTGTAGTCAATGTGTGGTTAAGGTTTGTGAAGGTAATCAGGTGAAAGAGACCCTGGTTTACTTTTCCAACCACAAATGCTCCGGTGAGGCGGTCCCATGCAAAAAAGGGAATGTTACATATAGTTATTGTAAAACCACCAAAAAGTGTTATGATCCCCAGCATGATCCGGAGCAAATTTGGTTCCAGGTTAGGGCTGGAGGGCAAGATGGACCTGTACATTACAAAATTAGAGTGTTTTCAAAAACTTCAAAAGTTACGGTCCAACTTGAACCTTGTAAATTGTCCTCTTTGTCCTACTCATTGGGTTGGAAGGAACATTGTGGAAATATTGATTGGCAAAGAGATTATATTTTTAATGACAAATATATTTGCCCTAAGTCACCTTCCTGGAATCAAAAAGATCCAGATTGCACTCTTGCAACAAGTCAACAAGGGTATTGTCCAAGATGGTCATGTGTAAAATGGGCTACAGCCAACTGGAAGGGATTACAAACAGATGATGCGGTTTTAACTAAGGTGCCTGCTCAAAGTAATTGTAAATCTTATAATTGCAATGTTGTCAATTTTACCATAAACAACCCTTCTACCTTCCTGCAAAAGTGGGGCCCTCAGTTTGGAATCCGTATCTATGGAAAAGGGATTGACCCTGTGGGTTTGTTCTATTTAGAGTTTCAGACCTTGTATGAAGTTGGTCAACAGATAACTCACAACTTTTATACTGAATTCTGGAAAGAAATGAAAACACCAATAGAAATTCCGGATGTTGCTAGAAACCTGTTCATTGAACTAGCTGGCACCGTAGCCCAGGCTTTGAATGTAACAAATTGCTATGTGTGCGGAGGCACAAATGTGGGAGATCAACGGCCATGGGAGGCAGCAGAGTGGAATATTTCCAAAAAATATAATGCTACCGGACAACCCCCTCAGTAGTGTGTGGGAATTACGGCAGGCATTAGTCTGCCGCTGGTGTGTCAATAGATATGAGCACAGTACTCCTTTGATTGGTAACAGCCTATGCGAAGCGATGATAAAAATAAACATCTCTGATTCATCAGTCTCTTTTTGGCCCCATTCCTCAGTTAATAACGTTCCATTCATGTGGCCATTGCCTAATGAGACGGCCATGTACAAGTGGCCCACAGAATCTGGAGAAATGCTCAATGCGTCCTACAAGGGCGCCTGGAAAGCTCCTCCAGGATTATATTGGATTTGTGGAAAACGAGCCTATTCCCAGTTACCTGATAAGTGGACCGGCTCTTGTGCTATAGGGGAGATTCACCCAGCTTTCTTCCTAATACCCCTAGGGGAAGGTGAATGGTTAAGTCACCCCGTGTATGATAATTATCAAAGAAGGAAACATTCCCTGAATGTGGAAGTTCCTATTTATGAGGACCAAGAATGGAATGGTAAGACATGGGGCCCTGAGGACATAATTAAAGTTTATGGTCCTGCCACCTGGGCTCAGGATGGCAGCTATGGGTATAGAACACCCATTTATATGTTGAATCGCATAATTCGCTTGCAGGCGGTGTTGGAACTTATCACTCGTGAGAATGCTGTAGCTTTAAATCTGGTAGCAAAACAACATAGCCAATTAAGAAATGGCGTGTTTCAAAATCGCCTAGCCCTCGATTATCTGCTAGCTGCGGAAGGAGGGGTCTGTGGAAAATTTAATCTGTCAAATTGTTGCTTACAAATCGATGACAATGGTAAGGTCATAGAAGAAATTACTGACCGAATGGTCCGCCTGGCCCATGTCCCGCCTCAGCAATGGACGGGGATATTGGATCAGGGAGGATTCTTGGGAGGTATTTTTAGCAATTGGAAGCAAGCTCTGTTTATGGTAGGAGTTGGGTTTTTGGGTTTCATGCTATTGCCCTGCTTAATTCCTCTTTTGCGCTCAGTGGTTAGTGGTGTCATTGAAAGCGCTGTTCAGAAACAAGCATTGCACATTTGGAACCCAGGGGAAGACATGAGGGACTCTTGTATTCTCATCCCTGAAAAAGAATCATTGTTATCAGCCGCTCCCGATCATTCGGCTACCAATTCCGAGGATGAAGACAGTTGCTAAAGAAATAAAAACAGAGGAAATGATGCAACGCACCCCAATTGTGTTTTTGTCTATTGCCACGTACTCAAATTGCAAGCTTCCTAATTACCGGCTGACATAGGAACTTCTGGGCTATGCTTGAAAGCTCCCTGATTAACACAGGAACTTTTAGGCTATGCTTGAAACATTCGCTGTTAGATCAAAGAATGTTCCTGGACAGATGCTAAATAGCAAAGATAACATCTTGGGAACACACTGACACCTGGACTAAGCAGGAAGCAAAGTTAGATAGTTAAGGAAATGATGGTTGATATTGCAATTACATGTAGGAAATATGTCATCCTGTGTATTTGTTTCATGTGCCTGACTAAATTTCCTTGTACGTGACTTGATTTATTACGCTGTTTGATGTAACCTCAATAAAAGAAGGTGCCCAGGCTTCATTCGAGGTCAGTCACCTCAGAGAGAAACCTGACTTGCCTCATGCTTCGTCTCTAACATTTGGTCTCCGTGTCTGACCCACCCGAGATTGGAGGAGCCTGCGGCGGGCTCGCGTCAAGCTGTACTGGTGGGGGTGGACATTGATTAAATGTTTTCTGAACACAGCCCCTACTAAATGATACAAACTGTTTTTGATTATCTTTGAAATGGAGCAACCCTTGGCTCAACTTGACTATAAACTTATATTGGAAAAACTTTATGAAGCTACTGATGAAATATGTTTGCAAATAAAAGAATTTACGATGGAAATAAAAAATAGAAATCCTGCTTTGAACCTCCAAACTGACTCCCAGACTTTGTCTGAGTACTCTATGGGTCAAGAAATAACAGAAGCGGGATTAACTAAAGGTAAAGAAGATTCCACTTTACTCTATACGCAGGCTGATGAGTTCTCTGAGGAATTAAAAAGGACTGTAATTAAACCACTTACAACCCTAAAATTAACAGAAATGGACAGACAAGCCCAACGAACTGAGAACGATGCTAACTTGGATAAACAACTATTAGGTATAAAATTGGATGTAATTGAGCCGGCTACTCAACAGTTTCAAATGTGGAGATTGGACTTTGTCAAACAACAAGGGATTATTTACAAAGGAGCTAGCTTCCTAAAACAGAAAAGAAGACGTCTCTGTTTGATTCAAAGGACACTACAAGATAAAAAAATGACTTGCTTATTGATATAGTGGCCTTGTTATGGAAACCTGTTTGGCATAAAAGGAAAGCTAGAATAAGATTTAAGAATGTGATTGAAGGTTTTATGTAATGATTTTAAAAGGCTTATTAGATATGGATCGATTTATGGCTTATGACAGTTAAATAAGATGTTAGATTGAATAAAAATTAATTAATGGTCTGAACTTAATAATAAGGTGTTTATGTATTAATATGTTTTGGATATAGTAACTTTGAGGAAGTTAAAGAAATGTGATATTCATATTGAGGGATTATTAGATTATAAAGTATAATAGAAATAGAAAGGTTTTTTGTTTTTTTTTACTTTGCTCTGTTTTGTTCTTTGTTCTTTTTCTTTGTTCTTTTTTTCTGATATGAACTAATATACTTTTTTTATATATACATTAGAACTGATGGTTACTTTGTAATGGAAGAAGAATAGGGAAAAATAAGAAACGATATTAATAAATGTTTATTGAATATGTTAAGGAAAACGGTAATGGGGAGACTCCCGAAGTGTTAATTATGTACTTAGATTAGAAATATGGAATATAGTAACTGAAATAAGTAAACTTCATACAGAAGTTGGATTGGTGGATCTATTTAGATGAAAGGTTATTGAGGATTGATAGGATTGACGTAGTTGTATTGAAATATATCAATTTGAATCTAATATGTTATTAGAGGGGAAAGAGAGGGGGGTTTTCTGTTTTTTTCCCTTTTTTTCCTTTTTAATGATTTAATCTGATTTTTCTGGGTATGACTTTGTTGTGTGGATAATTGATTGCCCTGCCACCACGTTGTTTCGTAAGCACTTGTCTGTAAAATGAAAAAAATAATAAAACTTGTTTAAAAAAAAAAGAAAATTCGAATAAAACTGGTCAATGGTTGGCCTATAAATTATAAAAAGAAAAAGGCAAAAGAACAATACATCAACTACAAGAAGAAAGTGGAACAGTACAATATAGATGGGAAGAAAAAAAGAATATAATACAAAATTTCTTTTCAAAGCTATACCATCAGGAAGATATAGCAGATGAGAAAGTCAAACAATATATAGAGGCAGCAAAAATGAGCAAAATCACCGAAGAACAAAAGGAAATGTTGAATAGACCAATAACGGCAATAGAACTAGAAACAGCATTGAAAAAACAAAAAAACAATAAATCACCAGGCCCAGATGGAATTCCAGTTGAGTTTTATAAAAATACACAAGAGTCACTACAATGGATAATGTTGGAGATTTACAATGAGGTGCTGGAGGAGGCGAAGATACCGACAACTTGGACTGAAGCAATCATCACCCTCATCCCTAAGGAAGACTCAGACCTGCAACAAATTCAAAATTATAGGCCGATTTCTTTACTGAATACAGATTATAAGACATTTACAACAATAATAGCAGAAAGGATTAAAAAAATTTTGAATAACTACATCCACCCAGATCAAAATGGATTTCTACCAGGACGACAGATAAAAAATAATATAAGGATAATAATGAGCACTTATGAAATTCATCCTGAAAGACAAGCTACACTGGTTTTTCTTGATGCCCAGAAGGCATTTGATAATCTGAATTGGAAGTTTATTATAACACAATTGCACTATATGGATTTTGGGACAAAATTTGGAAAGATGGTTGAGAAAATATATACTAAACAAACAGCTAGGGTAATTATAAATGATGAAATGACAGAAAAAATTGATATAACCAAAGGAGTAAGACAAGGATGCCCACTTTCCCCTCTTCTATTTATTTTATCATTAGAAATACTCCTGACAAAAATCAGAGAGGACCAAGAAATAAAGGGTTTAAAAATTAAGAAGGAAGAATATAAGGTCCAAGCCTTCGCTGATGATTTGGTATTCATTTTGGAAGATCCATTAGAAACTGGCTTTTAATTGATTCAAAAAGTAGAAGAATTCGGTGAGGTAGCCAGACTTAAGATTAATAAGAATAAATCCAAATTAATAACCAAAAATCTTACAAAGGCACAGGAAAGTGAACTGGAAGATAAAACAAAGATAAGTATAACTAAGAAAATAAAATATTTAGGGATCTGGCTTACAGTTAAGTGTTCCTCGATTAAGGAGGACAATTATGATAAAATATTACACCAGATAAAAAAAGATTTAGAAAATTGGGAAAATCTACAAATTTCATTTTTAGGGAGGACCGCTATGGTCAAAATGAATATATTGTCAAAAATATTATTTCTGTTCCAAGTTATTCCAATAAAATTAGGGAAAACATTCTTTCAAGAATTAAATAAATTGGTCACTAAATTTATATGGCAAAGGAAAAAACCCAGGATTAAATTAAAACTCTTGCAAGATATGAAAGATAAAGGGGGATTGGTGTTACCAGAGTGGGAAATATACTACCAAACATCAAGCCTAACTTGGCTAAAAGATTGGATGGAATTGAAAAATAGTAGAGTTTTAACAATAGAAGGACATGACTTGCAAGCAGGGTGGCATGCATTCCTATGGGACGAAAAATACAAAATACACAGATACTTTCAAAGACACATAGTTAGGAATGCATTGCTACAGACTTGGGAAAAAATAAAGCAAAAACATTATATAAAAATTCCAATGTGGTTATCCCCAACAGAAGCTCTGAAACACCCAAACCTACTGGATATAAATAAGATAATTAGATACAAGGAATTAGTAAACGAACAGGGAAATCTGAAAACAAAACAAGAATTGGAACAAGATATTGGGAGAGAGATTGACTGGTGGACATTTATACAAATTCAATCTAAATATACAGAGGACAAAAAATTATATGAAATACAAAAAGAACCACAAGAATTGGATAAAATTATACATGGAACAGAAATAAAATTAATTAGCAATTTATATAAATACCTATTGAGATATAAAATGGAAGATGAGGTTGTCAAAGACACAATGATTAGATGGGCAAAACATTTCGGATATAATATAGAATTGGAGAAATGGGAAAAAATATGGGAAATAAACATAAAATTGACTATGTCAGCGGCATTCAAGGAAAACCAGTTGAAGATGTTTTACAGATGGCATCTTCCACCAGCAAAGCTTGCGAAGATGTTCCAGAACAATTTGCCAACATGCTGGAAATGTAAAAAAGTACATGGAACGTATTATCATTTATGGTGGACATGCCCAGTTGCGAAAAAATACTGGACTAAAATAAGAAGATGGATCGAAGAAATAATAGACCAACCCGTAGACTGGAAACCAGAGATCTTTTTGCTGGGTATTTTAAACAGAAAATATAGTAAAGAAATACGGTACTTAATTCTACATATAACAACGGCAGCAAGAATAGCATATGCACAGTTCTGGAAAAATGAGAATATACCATCAGAGGAAGAAGTGATAAGAAAAATCCTGGAATGTGCTGAGATGGACAAATTAACAAAAGAGATAAAAGAAAAGGAAGACACAGAGTACTATCTAATATGGAACAAGTGGTATGACTGGTTGGAGATTAGAAATAATAGAGAAGAATAAATGTGGAAAGGTCGAAAGTGGAAAATGTGTGTATAATAATGTATAGTAATAATAATATGTATTATTCTTAGTATGAAGTATAGTATGAAGGAAGAAAAATGTAAATAAGAAACAACGGGGCAACAAGGACAAATATATCTAAAGAAGAATAAGGGGGGGGGAAATGTAAATAATACAAGATTACCGTTACCAAATTGCTGTTTAAAAAAAGGAGGAGTATACACTGTGTGTGTATGTGTGTTATGTTTTGTTTTGTTGGTTTAAAAAATAAAAAAAATAAAAAAAGAAATGCAGCAGGGGAGGGGTTGCCCTCCACGAGGAATGAAGAAAGGTAGCATCAGCTGGAGGTGAAACAGGGAGGGAGATGGAGAGTGGAAGGATTCTTATGTGCTTTTGTGACTTTGAAGTTCTGGGATTTGTGCAACGAGGGCTTTGTGTTCTTAAGGAGTGTTTGGCAATTTCTATTTGACTGATGGCTGATGTCTCATGTTAGCTTCTATTGCTCTGCTATTGTTAGCTGTAAATTTTGCTGCAAGGGATTTTGAAGTATTTTTCTCCTGAATGGATTTTGCCTGTAGCATTCCTTTACTTAAGAATGGAGCCATTTGGCAAGGCTGCCTTAGGCAGTACTTACTACATTTTTTTTCTTCCTTAAGTGCCGGCTGCCAGCTCCTTAACTTTCTTTTCTAGCCAGTAGCTAATTCTTAAAGGGGAATGTGCCTTTTTAAGCTAGTTCAGTCAGCAACTTGTCTTTCCTGTCTCTGGAGGTTTTTCCTTGTTTGATGAATAAATGGAAGAGAGAAAATAGGGGTGGGGTTCAAATTCTTCCTTCAGAAGGAGAAGGAGATGGGAATGGGAGGGAGGGAGGGAAGTCCCGCCTTAGCACTTGGCCACCAGCAGCCCTGCCATTGACTTTGCTTGTCAAAAGGTTGCAAAAGGGGATCACATGACCCTGGAACACTGTGACCATCATAAATATGAATCAGTTGCCAAACATCCAAATATAAATCACATGACCCTGGGCATGCTGCAATGGTCATAAGTATGAAAAATGGTCATAAGTCATTTCAGTGCAATTGCAACTTTGAACAGGTTTTTTGTTTTTTTGGTCATCAAGTTTTTGACACCTTGCTAGGTCAGTGGTTCTCAACCTTTCTAATGCCGCGACCTCATAATACAGTTCCTCATGTTGTGGTGACCCCCAACCATAAAATTATTTTTGTTTCTACATCGCCGGGTGCCGGGGGCGTGGCCACGTGGGTGTGGCCACCAAGTGGGTGTGGCCACCAAGTGGGCGTGGCCACCAAGTGGGCGTGGCAAGAAAGACAGCCCTGGCCACCATTAATGCTGTGCCGCCGCTGCATGTATTTTAATGCATGTTTACCCTGCCTTTAAATGTGGGACCAAAATTTACAGAAAGTTAGTAAATAATAAATAAGAACAGGCTGCTTTCATTTGAACCATAGATTATAGTGGGGACCTGGAGGGATTTTCTTTCAGTGAAGATAAAAGAAAGTATATGAAAGAGAGGGAATAAAAAGCAAAGCAGAAAGGAATAAGAAGAGTGAGAAATGGCATGGAGGTTATAGGTTTCGTGGATCAGAAATAAACAAAACAATTAAATCAGTTTTAAGAGAATAAATGGCAATAAATGGAAGATTCAAACTAGTTTTAAGGGAATAAAAGGAAATAAATGGAAGCATTAAACCACTTTAAACAATAAATGGAAGAATCAAAGCAGTTTATAAAAGGAAATAAATATCAGCAAACAAGAATGCTTTAACAAAATTTTTGTAGCCCAGATTTGATAGTCTCCTCAGAGATTACATGCATATTTGTGCAGTTGTGCATTAGAATAGCACAAAATGTTGGTTTCAAATAATTTTATTGTGCAATAAATGAATGAATAAATGAAGCAACCTTGTTCAACCCCCCTCCCATTTGCTAACAAAGTTAATAGCACGTGGGAGTCCACCCACCCCAGGGGTAGGCAACCCAAAACACTCAAAGAGCCACTTGGACCCGTTTCCCACCGAAAACAAAACACTGGGAGCCGCAAAAGCCTTTTGATATCTAAAATGAAGATAACACTGCAGATATCCTTTTTTTACCTTTAATGTGTGTGTGTGTGTGTCTTTGTGTGTGTATATATAAAATAAAGGTAAAAAAAGGATATATGCAGTGTTATCTTCATTTTAGATGTCAAAAGGGTAAACTTACAGGAATGCTGGTGGCCGCGGGGTGTTTTATAGCCGGTGGGCCGGCTGCGAAATTGCAGGAAATGGGGCCAGGGTGTTCTGGGGCCGCTGGGGTGTCCGGTGGCCAAGCAGAGGAAGCTCAGCAGCAGGCCAGAGACAAAACTTACTGTTTTTGCTTGTTCTCTCTCTTGCTTTCTGCTGCTTGATCTCTCTCGCTTTCTGCCGCTTGTTCTCTGTCTCGCTTTCTGCCACGTGCTCCGAAACCAAAACTTCCTTAGTTTATATTGGCTTTCGAATGCCAATAGAATAGAGTCTCTTGAATAGAGTCTATTCTATTGGCTTTCAAAAGCCAATAGAATAAGCGGGAGTAGCATAACTAAGGAAAAGGGGGGGAAATGGCTAACTGCGTTGTTTGGCGACCCCCGTGAAATGGTCGTTCGACCCCAAATGGGGTCACGAAACACAGGTTGAGAACCGCTGTGCTAGGTGATACTCGAATATTGCCATATCTTAAAAGTGGTACAGTCGGTGAAAAGGTTGAAAAGCCCTGCTATAGTGTACTATGCAATGGAAGATATCCTCCCAAGGACACATTTAAAAAATAAATATTTATTTGACCATAAAAAACCAGCCAAGCTGTTAGTTTTAATCTTTACATTTAATTAGTATTTGGACTAATTTTTTTTAAATAACATTGTCTCTGGCTGGCTGGCTGGGAAATTCTGGAAGTTGAAGTCTATGTGTCTTGAACTTGTCAAGGTTGGGAAATCCTGGTGTAGAAGATGCCCTGCAATTCCAGAGGTAGGAAAAATAAAAATATGCTGGCTTTACAAAACCCTTAACAGGTATCAAAAGTATCTTGGCTCTGTCTTCAGGTAGCTCTTCTTTGACTCCACGAGCCTGTCTCCTCATTTCTTTTTCTCATTTGCTCAAACTCAGGAGCAGTTACTGAATATTACTGGTCGCAAACATAATGCACTTTCCTTACATCTTACAAGAAGCTTTTTCTTGCTGTTTTTGTGATAATGACTAAGGGAGCAACGATGCCTTGAGTTTTCCACCTGTTGTCTGTTTCCATATGCAGTGTTAATCCCTGGAGATGATGGCAGCACAAAAGGCTAGTCAAATATTTAGGAATGAGAAATATTTGTTTTAAAGGAAAAAATGCTAAGGAAAGAGAATGTTGTGAAAATATTTGGTTTTTTTTTATAGACTGTATACCATACCTGGACTATTTTTTTTTCAGATGTTCCTCTGAATGTGATAATGAAGCCTAGCAATTTACAGCAGATTGATTGCAAGGGAGGCCTGCAGCCTTAGCAAGTCTCTCATCCCTTCCTATGTTTTCTTTTACTATTTCTCTGCCAGCCATTTCTTTTGCCCATTGCAAGCCTTGGTTTCTCTTTTGGCTTCCCAGGATGCCCAGCCACCTCTATGTAGTGGTGCAATTCTGCTGACTGTTAGCCTTGGAAGAAGAAGCCCATGTTTTTGAAATCCAGGCAAGATTCTCAACTGATGAGGGTGGATTCTCACCCTTCATTCGGAAAGGGGCTTTTCCATCAGGTGGCATGAAGACCCCCTCGGAAGTGTTGGAAGATGGGTCTTTAGTGGGCCCTGCTGGGTCAGCAATATCTGGATGCATGCGGCCATGCTTCACGAGGTGAGATATCTGGCTGAACCTCTGTCCACAGACCGCACAAGTGTAGGGCTTCTCGCCAATGTGGGTCCTTTTGTGCTGCACCAGGGTGGACCTGTCACTGAAACGTGTGGAGCAGACTGAGCAAGGATAAGGCCGTTCTCCAGTGTGTACTCGCTGATGGATGGTGAGATTGGAGCTATGGCAGAAGGACTTGCCACAGACAAAGCACTTGTACGGCTTGTTACCCGTATGGATCTTGAGATGAGTCCGAAGGTTGCAACTTTGGGAAAAAGCCTTCCCGCATTCGGGACACTGATAAGGTCATTCCCCGCTATGCGTCCGCAAATGGATATGTAAGTTGCTCGGATGCCTGAAACACTTTTCACACAATGTGCAGGCATATGGCTTTTCCCGGGTATGGACATATCGGTGTTGGCGTAGTACAAACCTCTGCTTGAAGGACCATCCACAATCCGGGCATGTGAGATCGGAGACCACAGTGGCACTGAAAGGAGGATTCCACGTGGTGACCGGGAGAGGGGCTTCGTGGACTTTTACTTCCAGAAATGCCAGCTGATGCTCTTTCTCCTGGACAATCTTTTCACACAACTGGGTTTCCTTGTTCAGCATGGGTGGCTCATCCGGAACCTCAGATTTCTTCTTCTGTTTGGGGTGCTCCCCTACTGATGCAGTTGGCTTCTTTAGCTGTGATGGCCTAACACCTTGAGGAGCCAGAGTCTTCTTTTGTTTGCCAGCCTTGGCAGACAAAATTTGGCTTCCTGATTCCTGTTTTCTAGATGTTTTCCGCAGCAATGATGGTTGAGGCCTACCTTTTGTGGAAGCCAACTTTTCTGTTGTGAGTGACTGATGCTTCTTTCTTTTGGAAGATTTCTGCTTTGGGGAAATCAGTGGCTTTTTTAGGGGGAGGGTACTAGTTGGGGGCACTGATGTGGCAGCCTCTTTGATAGAGTTAGAAGATGGCTCTTTGACAGGTGTTTCCCCCAGACCCACACTGTCCTGAGGTACTTCCATTGCGATGGCTTGTACTTTAACTGTCTTTGTGGCTCTCTTTAAAAAAGAATGTTTTTCCGCCCCTTGGATAACAGTTGGTTTCCTGCAATGGAAAGAAGTAAAAGCAGTCACTTCTGAAGGAAACTGAAGAGTTTATCTCCCCGCCCCCCCCAGCCCCATTATTTAACTGGGAAATAGGCTTAAGGAAGGAAAGCTCTCTTTTGATTCCCAGACTGGATATTGCTATGGTAGGCTTTGCTCTGATTCAGAGAAAAATAACATAGGGCATACTTTTCCTCATCTTTCTTTGGGAGGTGTTCTCTGAAAGCTGATGGCATTGGGTTGGCTAGATGGAGAAGGGGAAGAAAAATGGCTTTTTTTAAAAGGTTAAAGATGTCTACTCTGTCTCTTCAGGAATGAGAAAGTAGAAAATGGTGCAAGTTTTGTTGTTAAATTTTGGGAGTGTAATCTGGATATGTTCTTGGGGTTGCAAATTGGGTCTGGGGGCTCCACCCAGTGGGTTGCTTACCCCTAAGTACATAGATAGCTTCCTAAGCAACAGCAGGTCAAAATCACTCAGATGGCATCCTTGACTTGTGCTATTGAAGTCTCACCCCTTTTACATGTTTTGATCATAAAGTTGTGCCTGCCATCTTGACTTTTTTGACCCTCTCCTGCAGACATCCCTGGAGAATTTGCACACATATAGCCCCCCCAATTAATTTAAATAATAATTCCTGCTGCTAATAGCAGAAGAAACCAGACTTATTTAGTATGGACGTCTATATGTAGATGTGTGTATTATAAAAATTAGGCTATAAAGAACTAGGCAAAAGGTTAGGTGGATCATAACTAAACTCCCCGTTCAGTCTTCTTCCTTACCTATGAATCGATCTTTTGGACAATTTATGGTATTATTCTGAAAATACAGTTCTCCCCCTTGCTGTATCCGGGTGATTATCTTGGGTTTCTCCAGTGGAATTCCTGCCCAAGAGAAAGAAGCAGAGCATAACCAAAGTTTTATTGCTTCCCAATTTCTCCGTGAAAAATCCTGAAAGTCAGGTCAAACACAAAGAGGCACCACATTGGTTTAAGCATTAAGAGCAGGCTGGGGATCTAGATCAGAACCAGAGCAAGAGGCACCAATGTCAGTCCTATTCTTTTTCCCTTGAATGTCCCTGATTAACCTGTACAGGAATCCTCGACTTACAACAGTTCACTCAAAGTTACAATAGTAGTGAAAAATGTGACTTATGACCGTTTTTCACAGTTACGACCTTTGCAGCATCCCCATGGTCACGTGATCAAAATTCAGATGCTTGGCAACTGGTTCGTATTTATGGCCATTCCTGTGTCCCAAGGTCATGTGACTACCTTTGCAACCTTCTGACAGGCAAAGCCAATGGGGAAGCCGGATTGACTTAACAACTGGATTACTAACTTATTAACTGCAGCGATTCCCTTAACAACTGTGGCAAGAAAGATCATAAAGTGGGTGCAAAACTCACTTAACAAATGTCTCACTTAACAATAGAAATTTTGGGTTCAATTGTGGTTGTAAGTTGAGGATTACCTGTACAACCCACAGAGACAGCATAGTTGTGAAGATTGTGAAATAGGGGCAGGCAGACACAGTTCAAGCCCAGCTTCAGCCCCAGAAGATCACTGGATGACTTTGGGTCAGTCACCCTCTAACTTCCGGGGTTGCTTTGGGGAGAAATAGCAGGAGGGATTGCTATCTGTAGGTAATCCTCAACTTACAACTATTTGTTTAGTGACTTTGAAATTACATCGGTATTGAAAAAAGTGATTTATGACCAGTTCTCACAATTACGACTGCTGCAGCATCCCCAAGTGTGGGGAAAAATGCACGCACAGCAAACTGCCATGCTTCCCCCCCCACAAACCTCATAACCTTTTGATACCCTTTGTCCCAAGGAAGCAGCCAGAAGGTCATCCCCTTTTGACTTAATACCTCACCTTTTGACTTAATACCTCACCTACCTAACTTCCTATCTCTTCCTGTCTTTGTTAGTTCCTTCTGCTTTTCCTCTCCCTGTATTTGTTTTTACCTGGTCTTTGAACAGGTAATATGTTATTAGAAAATAGTTGCTTATATGAAGGAATTTTCCAATGAAGAAACTTTATGTCAGCATCTAATGGTTAAACTTATGAATGTAAAATGTCAGCATTTAATGTAAAAGCCTATGTATGTAAAAAGGATATAAAAACCAATAAACACAGAGAGATTCTCAAGCTGTCTCAAGCTGTGACAAACAGCTCTGCAGCAGCTTCAAACCTCTGCTCAAGAAATGCCTGCGTCTTTTTCTTAGCATCTTTACATCTGGCACCCCTGGACAGGGACATCCCCTCCCGAGGGAAAGCAGCAACCAACATACTTACAGTCGTCTGGAACAGACCCCTTGGTGCACCTTCTCGTCTTCTCGTCCTGTGAGATTTCTCAAACTGTAAGTATGGACTGTGATATATCTCACCATCAGCAAAAGCATGTAAGAGAGTTAAAGTTTCTCTTACACAAATCAGGCATGACAATGCCTGAAAGGGAGCTTAGAAAGCTAGTGAGTGAGATAGGGAAAAACTGTCCTTGGTATCTGTTGTATCTGGCCCTTCTCAGCTTAGTAAAGTCCACAGGAATATTTCTTTAAGAGTTTTAGTTAACACAGTTCAAGAGATACACTTCAAAGCAAGATGCTGGCAGTTCGTTTGCGGAACGGCCAAGTCTGACTTATTTACATTCAGCTTAAACATGCGCTCCCCCCTTCCAATAACTCACTCTTTATCTCTCAGGTTGTCCAAGACCTCATTAATTTTCCGTAGATTCCAAAAACACCAGAAAACTGAGTTCAAACTAACTCCTCGATGTATCAGGCTACTCCTTGATATTAACGTTGCTCGTGACAAAGAATTAGTCCCTCCTTCACCTTCTAATATAGTTTTCGATACGTCACTTCCCCCATTACTTCCTTTTCCCACGTAACTGAAACCTCCGCCTATCAAACCTTCGGAATCTCGGATCAAGCCATATCTTTTCCTGTTCCAAGTCTGACTCCCCGCTTTGAGATTCCGACCCAGACTGCATGTAAATCTCCTCACTGTCTGTCTCGGCTGCCGGGAGGGGAAAATACCCAGAGGGGCCTGGCTGCTCTTCCTCATCCTCTGATATTTCCCAAGCTGGTCTAGAGACACCCACAACACTATCCCCCCCGCAGGCCCCTTCCCCCGGGTCCGTCGCAGGGGATGTGGTTTGTAGGGAAACGCAGCATGAAAAGCCCTAATTAACTCAGGAGCCGCAATATCATGAGCATCTACCCAACAGCAAGCGGCTGGCCCACCCCCTGTCCAATCAACCAAATATTGGAAGCAGTCGTTGAGCCATCGGGAATCTCGGATGCCGGACACCTCCAACCGGGACACAGGAACTTGAGCACGGCGAGCTGTCGGGCCCGGATCAGGAGGTCGAAGCGGAGAATCAGGGTTGACAGGAACAAGCAAGGAGCGATGAAACACGGGATGTACACGAAGAGACCTAGGCAAAGTCAAACGATAGGTCACCGGATTGATGACCGTCTCCACAGGAAAAGGACCCAGGAAACGTTGGTCAAGCTTGCGGTGAATTCTCCCTGGAAACAAGTACTTGGTGGAGAGCCAAACCCGATCTCCAACAGCTAACGGCGGCGTGTCGCGACGAGAGCGGTCTGCAACCCTCTTGTAGTCTTCCTTGGCCTTAGTCAAGTGCTGCTTAACCATCTCTTGGACTGACTGGAGCTCGGATAAATAGTCCTCTGCAACTGGAACTGGAGAATCAAGGAGCGTGAGCGGGAAAAATCTGGGATGATAGCCGTAGTTGGCAAAAAACGGAGTGGTCCGAGTGGAAGTGTGCTGAGAGTTGTTGAAAGCGAATTCGGCCACGGAGAGATATTTGGACCAATCGTTCTGTTGGTCGTTGATGAAACAACGCAAATACTGCTCCAGGATGCCAATCACTTTCTCTGTACCCCCATCAGTCTCTGGGTGATGCGTGGAGGCTAGATTAACTTGGACTTGAAGCGCAGACATGAGTTCTCTCCAGAACTCCGAGGTGAACTGGGTTCCTCGGTCGGACACTATTTTGTCAGGCAAACCGTGTAGCCGGAAGATATGTTGAATGAACAGCTGAGCAGTGACCTTGGCTGTCGGTATTCTTCGGCAAGGAATGAAATGTGCCATCTTGGTCAGCATGTCCACCACTACAAAGACAACGGTGTAGCCGGCAGAAACAGGTAGACAAGTCAAGAAGTCCATGGAAATAGGCCCCAGGGTCTCTCCGGCGTGGGCAACGGCTGTAACAATCCCGGAGCGGCTCCTGTGGCATGTTTTGCCTGACGGCACCGTACACAGGAATTCACATAAGAATGAACATCATGGCGAAGTCTGGGCCACCAAAAAGTCCGAGACACTAAGTGGAGAGTCTTAAAGAGACCAAAATGACCCGCCGCAGGGTTATCATGGCATTGAGTCAGAATGAGACCACGGAGTGGGCCTGCTGGAACATATAACAGGTTGCGGAAGCGTAATAGACCCTCGGACAAGGTCCAAGGTGAGTCGGGACCCACCTCTTGCTTCCTCTGTGCCACAAAGTCATCTAGTTGTTGCGCTTCCCGAATCTGTCGTCGTAGATCTACCGGATCGTGCACGGCTGCGATCAATTCGACAGGCAGAATGGTTCGAAGCGGCAAGGGGTCCTTGATCTGTAGATACTCAGGTTTACGGGACAAGGCATCTGCTCTTTTGTTGTACCCTTTCGGAATGTAGGTGACTTTGAAGTTGAATCGAGCGAAGAACAAAGACCAACGGATCTGACGTTGATTCAATTTCCTGGCAGATTGCAGAAATTCCAAGTTTTTATGGTCAGTCCGAACTTCAACTTGGTAGCGGGCTCCTTCCAGGTGGTGTCTCCAGGTCTCAAAAGCAGTCTTGATGGCCAATAGCTCCTTCTCCCTAATGGTATAATGGCGTTCGGAGGGACTCAGTTTCCTGGAGTAATAAGCACACGGGAACAGGGGGCCGCCATCTTGGCGTGTTTGAAGAAGCACGGCCCCTACAGCAACATCTGAGGCGTCGGCCTCCACTACAAAGGGACGACAAGGATCTGGATACTTGAGAATGGGTTCCTGAACAAAAGCCTTTTTGAGGGTCTGAAACGCCTGTTGCTCGGCATCGCCCCACTGAAACTTAATGCCTTTCTGTAACAGTCGAGTAAGGGGCGCAGTCAAGGTAGAAAACCTCGGAATGAATGTCCGGTAATAGTTCGCAAATCCCAAAAGTCTTTGGACATCTTTTGCTTTACACGGTGGTTGCCAGGTTTGCAAGGCCTCAACCTTGCCAGGATCCATGGCGATGCCTTGTGGAGAAATCACATGTCCCAGAAACTCAATGGTGGTTTGATAGAATTGACATTTCCCTAACTTGGCGTAAAGGTGATGCTCTCTCAAGCGTTGCAGAACTTGCCGGAGATGCTGGAGATTAGTTGCTCGTGACGGGGAGTAGATCAGGATGTCATCGAGGTAAACCACCACGAATTGATCTAATAAATCCCGGAAGATGTCATTCATGAAATGTTGAAAGACGGCCGGAGCATTGGTGAGTCCAAAGGGCATGACTGTATACTCAAAATGACCATACCTGGTCCCAAACGCGGTCTTCCACTCGTCCCCCTCTCGGATGCGAACCAGGTTGTAAGCACCCCGTAGATCTATCTTGGTGAAGATGGCCGCTGATCGGAGACGGTCCATGAGTTCAGGAATCAAAGGCAGAGGGTACCGGTTGCGCACCGTGATGGCATTGAGCTTGCGATAGTCACAGCATAGGCGTAAATCTCCGGTTTTCTTCTTCACGAATAACACAGGAGCTGACAAAGGTGAGGAAGAGGGACGAATGAAACCCCTGGCCAAGTTTTTGTCCACAAAGTCTTTTAATGCGGCCAACTCGGGTTCTGACATGGAGTAAAGGCGTCCCCCTGGAAGCTTGGCATTTGGCAGCAAATCAATGGCACAGTCATATGGTCTATGCGGAGGCAATTGGTCTGCCTCTTTCTCACTGAATATATCTGCAAAGTCCGCTAGGTCGGCCGGCAAGGTGATGTCAGGGTGGGATGGTAGCTGGGCTGCGCAAAATTGGCGTACGTGGTCCACGCATTGCAAACTGGGAAATGAAACAAAGTTCTGGGACCACACCACACAAGGATCATGGGTTCTCAACCAGGCTAGGCTGAGAACTAAGGGGAAATGAAGTCCCTTGGTAACATATAATTGGATGGCTTCTTCATGTTGTCCTATGACCAGGTGTATGGGCTGGGTCATGAACTTGATCGGTCCAGACAACAACTCACGACCATCGATTGTCTCAACCAACATAGGCGGCTTAACAGAGCACAAAGGTATGGCATGCTGACGAGCGAAAGCTTCATCCATGAAATTAGTGGTGGCTCCAGAATCCAACAAGGCGTGTGCCGGAATGCCCTGGGCATGGTTTCCCAGAAGTATATTGGTTGCTAGGATCAAATGTCTCGGAGGACCGGGGTCTTCGTCTGCGGAACTGGAACTGGGTTTGGCGCCTGCCCGACCCAACGTTTCCATTAGGCCGGGCTCTGGCCGTTTCCCGGCAAGGTGGCTTGAAACTGCTGAGTGGGAGGCCGAGCTGGAACAGGAGTAGGACCTGCCGTACCACGTCGTTTCTGGGGGCAGGCCATGACGAAGTGACCCATCTCTCCACAGTACAGGCACAATCCCTCAGCTCTCCGTCTTGCCTTCTCAGCCTCGGTCAAGCGAGATCTGGCTGCACCAAGATCCATGGGCTCATCTCTGGCCATGGGTACAGGACGCCTCTCAGTGTAAGCTGGCAGTGGTTGGAAAATACGTCTGGGTGCCGGGATGGGTGGAGTGATAGGTAGGGTCTGGAATCCTCTGCGTGGTGCAGGAACTGGCTTGGCACTTCCGGTGACTGGAACCATCTGTTTGACCAGGCGGGCATCCGTGGCTTGCGTTTGCACCTCAATAGCCAAACAATGTTGATATAAGGCATCCAGGGTCGCAGGCATTACAGTATGTCTAAATTCATCCAAGATCTGGGAAGACAGGCCATCTTGAAAGATTTCCATGAGAGCCTCTTCATTCCAATTAATTTCTTGAGCTAGGCGGCGAAAATCTGATATATATTCCGCTACGCAGCGCGATCCTTGACGTAGCTCTCGTATCCGCCTGGTGGCATTTTGTCTACGAAGGGGGTCAGCAAATTCTCTTTCCATCAGCTGGCAGAATCCTGCATAATTGCGTAGGACAGGATCTTGTCTGTCTATCAGAGGAGATGACCAATCAGCAGCTGGACCAGAGAGCAAACTTAAAATAAAAGCCACTTTAGTCTCATCAAGCTGGAAATCTGCTGGAGTTGAAGCAATGAATGTTCTGCATTGGTTTAAAAAAGCTGGAAATTTACTACGCTCTCCAGTAAACTTATCAGGCAATGCTAAATAACACCTGCTTCTTCTGGGAGGGGGGGCTGGAGCTGGTGCTGGGGCTACTGCAGCTTGCTGAATCTGCTGCTGCAAATTGCCAATTTGCAACTGGAGACCTTGAACTAGTTGATACAGAGCAGGATTATCAGCTAGAAGCTGCTCCATGACGTCACTGGACTTGCGCAGTACTGAAAGCTCGGACTATGGTTTTTTTTTTTTTCTGGGTCACGAGCAATCTGTTGTATCTGGCCCTTCTCAGCTTAGTAAAGTCCACAGGAATATTTCTTTAAGAGTTTTATTTAACACAGTTCAAGAGATACACTTCAAAGCAAGATGCTGGCAGTTCGTTTGCGGAACGGCCGAGTCTGACTTATTTACATTCAGCTTAAACATGCGCTCCCCCTTCCAATAACTCACTCTTTATCTCTCAGGTTGTCCAAGACCTCATTAATCTTCCGTAGATTCCAAAAACACCAGAAAACTGAGTTCAAACTAACTCCTCGATGTATCAGGCTACTCCTTGATATTAACGTTGCTCGTGACAAAGAATTAGTCCCTCCTTCACCTTCTAATATAGTTTTCGATACGTCACTTCCCCCATTACTTCCTTTTCCCACGTAACTGAAACCTCCGCCTATCAAACCTTCGGAATCTCGGATCAAGCCATATATTTTCCTGTTCCAAGTCTGACTCCCCGCTTTGAGATTCCGACCCAGACTGCATGTAAATCTCCTCACTGTCTGTCTCGGCTGCCGGGAGGGGAAAATACCCAGAGGGGCCTGGCTGCTCTTCCTCATCCTCTGACATTTCCCAAGCTGGTCTAGAGACACCCACAACACTATCCTGAAAGGGGGACGCTCCAACTTAAGGATTGGGAAAGAATAGGTAACACCTTTCATCAGGACCCCCGAGCCTCAGTGGATGTTTTGCATTGTTGGGATCAATGTCGCCACGCAGTGGAAAAATATGGAGCTGATGCAGTACAATTAAGTTCTACTCCCTCTCCAGGTTTTAATCATGAAAAGGTTTCAGTTCCATCCGCTCCTATATCTTCCACGATGTATGTGACACCTTCAGAGCAAAAGAATTCTAGATCTTATGTTTCCATTTGCCATGTATTAGAAAATCAAATGGCGAAAGGGGAGGGAGATATGCAGGAAATAGCAGATATGCTCTCAGTTTGTCCTGTACATTTGACTGGGCAGGTAGATCCGAATGGAGCCCCAGTGGTTGAATATCGACCACTTTCTTATGCAATCTTAACAGAATTGCGTAAGGGTATAAGAGATACTGTGTTAGGAAGTTCTTATGTGCAAGGTATGTTAGAAGCAACAATGAGGAATCATGTTTTGGTACCAGAAGATTGGAAAACAACAATTCGTATGTTATTAACACCAGCTCAGTATGTAGTATGGGATAGTGAGTTTAAACATCAATGTGCATTAAGAGCTGCAACTTCTGGAGGTGCTTACCTCCCAGAGCAGTTATATGGCTCTGGTGATTACACCAGGTAAATGCACAAATTGTTTTGCCTATAGCTACTCTTCAAATATCCTCTGAATGTGCTTACAATGCTTTTGGAAAAGTTCCTATAACTGGGAAACCATCTCAAGCATTTTCAAATATTCGTCAAAAGGCAAATGAAACATATGCAGATTTTATTAACAATCTGCAAGATGCCTTGAAACGACACATTGATAATTCTGATGCCCAAGCTGAATTGCTTTTGAAATTAGCTAAAGAAAATGCCACCACTGAATGTAAATGGGCCGTCATTGGATTGGGAGCTCAACCAGATTTAGCAGAAATGATCAAAGCATGTCAGGATATAGGAACTGCTTCTTTTCAAACTAATCTCTTTTTTATTTATTTTATTTATTTATTTTGCAATTTCTATACCGCCCCCCTCCCGAAGGACTTAGCTGCAGCTCTTACCAAAGCTCAGAAACGTCAGGGGAAATGTTATAATTGTGGTAAAATTGGACACTTTAAACAGGATTGGAGAAATCCTGGGGGAGGAAGGTATGCCTCCCGACCATTTAAAAATATTGCTAGGAGGCGTCCAAAAACAAAATGCCCTAAGTGTAATAAGGGATTTCATTGGGCTGATGAATGTCGGTCGGGAAACTTCAAAGTGGGCCGGTCTCTGGCCCCAGTCCAAACAGAGACCCTTCAGTAATTCCATCAACAATTAACAATAGCCCTGCTGCCACTAGAGGGAGTGCTGGGATAGATTTAACTATCCAACAAGAAGTGTGTTTCAAATTTCCAGGAGAAGTACAAGTAGTTCCTTCACAACTTTCTGGACCTCTCCCTTCTGGATATGTTGGATTAATTTTGCCTCGATCTAGCATGGAAAAAAAGGGAATTTTTGTAATACCTGGAGTAATTGATTCTGACTATACAGGTGTCATCTTTATTCAATTATGGACTAACATGCCACAGACTTTGCCAAGCAATACTAGTCCTGCACAATTACTCCATTTGCCCTATTTTGTCCCTGCAGGGGGTCGTGATAGGGATTGAGGGGATGGCGGGTTTGGTTCCACGGATCCCGTTGTAATTGCATTAACCACCCCAATCACCACCCAGCGACCCCGTCAGACAGTCTTTTTCCAGGGTAAGCCTTTTGAGGGCATAATTGATACAGGGGCTGATGTTTCAGTAATTTCAGCTAAAGATTGGCCTGCATCTTGGCCCACTGACCCATGCCCTAGTGTTTGGGGTGTAGGAGGGCGACAAGGTGCACGACAAAGTACACAATTTCTTTCTGTAAGTCTTCCCAATTCTACTGTAACTGTTCAACTTCGTCCTTTCATTCTTGACATTCATGTCAACCTATGGGGACGAGACTTGCTTAGTAAATGGAGGGCTACCGTCACCTTCAATGAATAAAATGTTTGCCTTACCCTTAACTTGGTTAACTACTACACCTGTTTGGGTGGAACAATGGCCTCTTCCTCTATACAAATTACAGGCCTTAAAAATTCTTGTTCAAGAACAATTACAGGCCAAACACATTGCCCCTTCCACTAGTCCATGGAACACTCCAGTTTTTGTTATCAAAAAGAAAAGTGGCAAATGGAGATTTCTACACGATCTCCGTGCTGTGAATGCATGTATTCAGCCTATGGGAGCTCTGCAATGTGGCACCCCTAATCCAAATTTAATTCCACAGGATCATCAATTGATGATCATAGATCTGAAAGATTGTTTTTTCTCCATACCTCTGTGCATGGCAGACAGAGAAAAAATTGCTTTTACAGTACCAGCTATAAATCACACTGAACCCACTTGCCGGTACCATTGGACTGTATTACCACAAGGAATGTTGAACAGTCCCACTTTGTGTCAATATTTTGTAGCCAATGCTTTGGCTCCTTTTCGTAAGCATCATCCAACAGCATTAATATATCATTATATGGATGATATTCTTATAGGAGCCCCTTCCATCCCATCCTATTGGCTTTCTGAACTTCAAATAGATCTAGCCAACAGTGGTTTACAAATAGCCCCTGAAAAGGTACAGCTTTCCTCACCATATGTGTATTTAGGACACAAACTCCTCCAAAGTTATTCAAGTCCTAATATTCCACAGTTCTCTTTACCTTCTTCTATTTCGCTGGTTAAGCTACAACAAATTTTGGGTACTATTAATTGGGTAAGACCTTATTTTTGCTTACCTACAGGTCTGTTAAGCCCCTTATTTGAGTTACTCACCCAGGGCAAATCCCCTGCAGATGTAATCTCCATTCCTTCGTCAGTGCAAGGTGTTATAAGAACTAAATTTGTTGACCATATTCCTGTTCTTAATTCTCCGCTAACTTTATTAATCTTCCCCACTGAGAAATTACCTACAGCAGTCCTTTCTTCTATAAAGAACAATCAAGTTTATTGTATTGAGTGGCTCTACCTACCTAACACTCCTTCCCATAATGTCTTACATATTTTTCTTGCTATATCAGATTTAATAGTACAAGGCCGTTTGCAGGCTCTTCAACGCACTGGCACAGACTTGGTGGACATTTGTATCCCTGTTGCTAAATCTAATTTTGAATTTGCATTTCAGACATGTCAATCTTTACAAATTGCTTTGATAGACTATGTAGGGAAGATTTCCTATCATTTACCTAAAGACCCTCGCTTTACATTCTTAATAAGAACATAAGAATATAAGAAGAGCCATGCTGAATCAGGCCAAAGCCCATCGAGTCCAGCATTCTGTGTCACACAGTGGCCCACCAATTGTACATGGGGATCTTGAGCAGAAAGAGAAGGCAAAACCCTCCCTTTCCCTTGACCCCCAACAAATGGTACTCAAGGGAATCCTGCCTGCCTCAACCAACATAGAGGCGGCACATGGACATCCGTTTTAATAACCACCGATACACTTGGCATCCATGAATCTATCTAGCCCTGCCTTGAAGCTGTCAAGGCTGACAGCTGTCACGACCCCTTCTGGAAGTGAATTCCATAAATCAACGACCCTCTGGGTGAAGAAATATTTCCCTTTATTTGTCCTCACTTTCTTAGCTATGAGCTTTAGGGAGTGCCCCCTTGTCCTGGTATTGTGTGATAGAGAAAAGAATTTTTCTCTATCCACCTTTTCTATCCCATGCATGATTTTATACACTTCGATCAAGTCACCCCTTAAACGCCGTCTTTCAAGGCTGAAGAGACCAAGGTGTTGCAATCTGGTTTCATAAGGGAGGCGCTCCATTTCCTTGATCATTCTTGTTGCCCTTCTTTGCACCTTTTCCAGTTCCATTATATCCTTCTTGAGGTGCGGTGACCAGAACTGTACACAGTACTCCAAGTGTGGTCTCACCATCGATTTGTACAGAGGCAATACAACACTTGCTGACTTATTTTCGATTCCCTTCCTAATCATGCCAAGCATGGAATTTGCTTTTTTTACTGCTGCTGCGCATTGGGTTGACATCTTCATCGAGCTGTCCACCAAAACCCCAAGATCCCTTTCTTGGGTTGTCTCAGAAAGTTTGGTCCCCATCAGTTGGTAAGTATAATTGGGGTTCTTTGCCCCGATGTGCATAACTTTGCACTTGTTTAGGTTAAAATGCATTTGCCACTTTGTTGCCCACTCACACAATTTCGAGAGATCCTTCTGGAGCTCCCGACAATCAGTTTCACTTTTCACAACCCGGAACAATTTAGTGTCATCAGCAAACTTGGCTACCTCACTATTAACTTCTACATCCAGATCATTGATGAATAAATTGAAAAGTAAAGGTCCCAAAACTGAACCTTGGGGTACACCACTTCTCACTTCTTTCCATCTGGAGAATTGTCCATTTATTGCCACCCTTTGCTTCCTACAATTTAGCCAGTTACCAATCCAGGACAAGACCTGTCCTCTAATTCCATGGCTGGAGAGCTTTTTTAGGAGACTTTGGTGAGGAACTTTGTCAAAAGCCTTTTGAAAGTCAAGATATACAATATCAACTGGGGCTCCTTTATCTATGTATTTATTTACACCCTCAAAGAATTCTATCAAGTTAGTAAGACATGATTTGCCTTTGCAGAAACCATGTTGATTTTCTTTCAGCAATGCCTGTTTTTCTATGTGCCCTGTAATTTTATCTTTAATAATGGTTTCCATCAGTTTGCCTGGAACTGAGGTTAGACTGACTGGTCTATAGTTTCCTGGATCACCTCTGGATCCTTTCTTGAAGATCGGGGTTATATTTGCTTCCCTCCAATCCTCCGGTACAGTGCCTGATCTTAGAGAAAGATTATATATTTTAGCTAGAAGTTCAGCAGTTTCACACTTGAGTTCCTTGAGAATTCTATGGTGGATGCCATCTGGACCCGGCGATTTGTTGACGTTTAGTTTAGAAAGGCATGCAAGAACATCTTCCTTGTTTATCTCTATCAGGTTTAATTCTTCTATTTCCCTCCCTGGGAAAACTAATTCAGTGGCAGGCAAATGTTCTCTATCCTCTTCCTTTTTTCGCATTTCCTCTATGCTTTCAAATCAGCCTTTATCTGATGCTATTACTGTATTTTCTGATGGCGGCAAGACTAGAGGAGCAATCACATATCGAGATGAATCAACAGCGAAATGGCACACTCTTTACACAGCTGTGCAACCCACACCACAACGATCGGAACTTGCAGCTGCTATTCTTGCTTTTCATACTTTTGCTCAAAAAACATTTAATCTCATTTCCGACTCTCATTATGTCTGTCAACTTATTGTTAATTTACCTGGTGCTTTTCTAACACCCAGACTAGATGCTAATTTATCATCTTTGTTTTTAACTTTGAAGCATTTATTACAGGATCATACTCATCCATATTTTGTTTCACACATTCGAAGTCATTCCTCTTTACCTGGACCTCTCTCTGAAGGTAATGCTCAGGCGGACGCTGCTGTTCACATCTTACCCACTTTGTTTTCTGATCCCTTTTATAGTCACTCTTTTTTCCATCAAAATGCTCATGGCCTGGCACAATCCTGCCATATTCCTCTAAGTCAAGCGAAACAAATCATTTCTGCTTGTCCTCAATGTGCAGGTCTATCCCCTATAGGAGACACAGGTGTTAACCCACGTGGTTTAGAAGCCAATCAATTATGGCAAATGGATGTTACTCATGTTCCATCTCTATCCCCTTGGAAATATCTCCATGTTTCAATTGACACTTTTTCTGGTGCCATTTGGGCAACCCCCCAATGGGGAGAAACCTCTAATCACGTCATTTCCCATCTTATGGCTGCTATTACAGCTTTGGGAAAACCGGCTGTTATAAAAACAGATAATGGCCCAGCTTACACTTCCACTACCTTCCTACAGTTTTGCACTACATGGAATATTCTTCTTCGTCATGGCCTTCCCTATAATTCTACTGGCCAAGCTATTGTGGAATGAGCCAATCATTCAATTAAAGAATGTTTACTTAAACAATTAAAAAAGGAGGGATCAAGGGTACCTAATTTGGCATGGATAACTCGTCAAGTCAATAAAGTCTTAATAACTTTAAACCAGCTAAATATTTCTTTTCAAAACACTACTGCCTACCAGCGTCACTTTCAGCAGAAAGCTGTGCTCCCTAATCCATTGGTATAGTATTGGCAATTGCCTGATAAAACCTGGTTAGGTCCAGTTCCCTTATTAACATGGGGACGAGGCTATGCTGCTGTGCTTGCTCCTACAGGCCCTCTCTGGATTCCAGCCCGGTGTGTGCGACCAGCCAAAGATGTCGTGGCATCAAGTTCAGAACCCAATATCAGAAATGAAGCAGGTGACTCTTCAGACAGCACAACGTCCCTTTCGCTCGCGCCATCGCAGTCGGCCAATGACCTGGGGCGATGTGAAGAACCTAACATCCAAAGCGCAGGAGGTTCTGAGGCAACAGGGAAAAGAACCTACACCATAGAATTTATGCGCTACCATATTTGTGGTTTTGACTGCAAATTCCTTAGTCATTCTCTGCCTCTCTTTCCTTCTTAATTGCTGTGTGGGGGCTCAAGCCCCCCCAAGTCACCCTTTAGAATCACGGATGAAATATAATATTTGGGTGCAATTAGCTAATGTAACACAAGTGACAGACTTTTGTATTTCTGAATCATATGACATGGAAAATCTACTCTCTACCTGTCTTATACCTGTGTGTGTCCCAGCTTCAGTTTTAAAAAATTATACTGGTTTAAACAATTTTCTATCAGACAATGAATTTTATTATGCAACTATGTCAAGCTGGGGTCATGCCTCTTATATGTTACCCCTTGATGCTATTGTTTTGCATACACCAACTGTAGCTGTGCAAAAATTGTCAGTTGTACTACTTCACCTAAAAAACCTCATTGTATACAGGTCAGTCAAGGGATTTTAAATTGTACCTCCTTTCAAGAGGTATCCTTTAATGATACACATATATGGTTATTCAATGTCTTTTCTCTTTACTTAATAAGATGTCTTGCAATCTTCCATACTAAACTACGACCCACTAACTACTCCAGCTTAGGATAATGTCTTCACTAATAAAATAAAGAAGAGTGAGATGTGGGGGAAAATGCACGCACAGCAAACTGCCATGCTTCCCCCCCCACAAACCTCATAACCTTTTGATACCCTTTGTCCCAAGGAAGCAGCCAGAAGGTCATCCCCTTTTGACTTAATACCTCACCTTTTGACTTAATACCTCACCTACCTAACTTCCTATCTCTTCCTGTCTTTGTTAGTTCCTTCTGCTTTTCATCTCCCTGTATTTGTTTTTACCTGGTCTTTGAACAGGTAATATGTTATTAGAAAATAGTTGCTTATATGAAGGAATTTTCCAATGAAGAAACTTTATGTCAGCATCTAATGGTTAAACTTATGAATGTAAAATGTCAGCATTTAATGTAAAAGCCTATGTATGTAAAAAGGATATAAAAACCAATAAACACAGAGAGATTCTCAAGCTGTCTCAAGCTGTGACAAACAGCTCTGCAGCAGCTTCAAACCTCTGCTCAAGAAATGCCTGCGTCTTTTTCTTAGCATCTTTACACCCAAGGTCATGTGATCAAAAATTTGGGCACTTGCCATGTATTTATGACAGTTGCAAAATTCTGGGATTGCATGATCCTGACCATTTGCAACCTTCCCAGCCACTTCCAACAGGTAAAGTCAATGTGGGAAGTCAGATTCATCATAATGACATCATGATTCATTTAACTGCGGTTATTTGCTTAACAACTGTGAGAAAACAGGTTGTAAAACTGGGCACGACTCACTTAACAACTGCCTTGTTTTGCAACGGATGTTCTGTTTCCAATAGTCACCATAAATTGAGTATCTATATATACCACCTTGAATGGATGGCAATATGTGAACCAAATAAATACCTTTACAGAGCATTAGAAGGTTCAGACAACCACACTATACTGTAGAAGAGACAACCATCATTTCCCCAAGACTTCCAGGGTTCGGCTAACTTAGCATTCCAAGACAGATCTCCTCCAAATCCCTTGTCCGATCATTTGGGTCCTTGATCAGAAGCATTAGAAGCTAGATTCATCATGGGATTTGAAAAGCATTGTTCCTGAGTTACCATGGAAACAAGCAGGGCTGAAGAAAACTGGCCAATCCTCACCCAGAGTGGACACATTCTGAAAGTTCTCCATCATGACATCATCGTACAGTGCCCGTTGCTCTTCAGTTAGCAAGGCCTGCTCTTCACTGGAGAACGTCACATCAACGTCTTTGAATGGCACTGGTGGCTTTTGGGTTGTGGAGAAAGGGGATGAAAGAGACACATTCAGAAATCAGATGAGGAAAAAAATAAAATAAAACTCCCAACAGATTAATCCCCAAATATATCAGTTGAAAAGCTTTCACGTAAACTCAAAGCCCTTCAATGAGCTCTCTCAGCATAACAATTGTTAGAAGAAAGAGGGGTTCCGTTCTGAGCTGGGATTTTGCAAGAATGATGCTGGACAGGCTGCTTGGAAAGGAGGTGATTTTATTCGAGAGCATAAAAGACGGCACTCAAAGGGAGACTACAGTTTTGGGTACAGTGGTTGGTAATGTTTATAGAAAAGGTGGTCCTTTGTGAGATATGTGTGAATGTGCTCTTTATAATGTTTAATTTGGTGGACATGCAGCTCTGGAGGCGAAACATTTTATTGGACTTTTATTAAGTTTACAGATCTTTTCTTTGATATGTTTCTATGTGCTGACTTTGGGCACCACCTCTGTGTACCCAGGGAAATTGTATTGTGAAAAGACTTTCCCTGTCTGCTATTATTTACGCAGGTTAATTGATTTAGCCCGGTCATTAATTATTGATGGAGGAAATGGTTTAGTGATATTTGCAACTTTGTGTTGACTTTGTTTGCCACATCATTTTTTAGTTTCCGTTACTTGTGGGTTGTGCTAATGATTAAAAAAAAAGATAGAGGCAGTGCAGGAATAAATTTAATTTCTGAATTAAATTTCTTCCAACACTATGAAATTCGTATGATGTTCCTATTTTACTTTGACTCTAACTCCAGTACGGTGATGGGATATGCAACTGAAGAAGGGGTGGGGTGGGGGGATGTCAGCAGTAGCACCACAGCTTCCCATTCTCATTCCAGAGAATGGCCCAAGACAAGAAATTGCACAGTGCTGAACTGGATGAGGATGGGGGTGGGGGGAGATCAGGATAGCCATATCCTAGAACAGGGGTGTCCTACCTTGGCAACTTTAAGACCTAGTGGACCTGGATTCTGGTTTTCATGTCGTGGCGTAATGGATGCAGGAAGATGGGGCTCTGTCTTTTGCGTTCAATTTTGCCCCACTGGGGACCCTGGAAAGGGTCAAAAGTCTCCCCATAGAGGCGACAAGCAAGGAGGGGACCCTCGTTGATCACAGGAGGGCGGCGACCCTTCTGTTTGATCCGAGGAAGCCCTCCAAACCTGACTTTTAGATCTGTGTTGTGGAACTATTTCCCTGCAGGAGAAATACACTTCATTGCTTGAGATGATGGAATATTTTGGATTACAAATCCTTGATTGATGAACAATTTTTATTATAAAGACCACCTACAAAAAATGAAATGGATGTCCCATACTCAACTTTAAATGGTAAAGAACCATCTCTAACACCTGTTCCCAAAGTCTTCAGTTTGACATACTACCAAGAAAATATGGACGAAGATCAGAAAGAAATTCTCTCCATGTTAAAATCAATACAAGAGCTTTAGCTCGTGATGAGACTAGAAATAACACAAAGGAGATAAAAGAACAATTTTGTAATCTAAATTTACAAACCCAGAACATGACTACAAAGAAGGAATTAGCAACCCAGAAAATAGAAGGAAAGCTAGAGGAAGCAGATCCAAAGGTTGGGGACCTAAAGGAAGGAACCAACCAACAGATTCAGACAACTGAAGAACTAGAAGACGGATCAATAGTATTGGAAATGGAAAAGACATCTTACCAATCAAGAATTCAGGACATATTCTAGGAAAAGGAAGAAGAACAGATTGAATGGAAGATAGAGCTGTTAGCAGAACTGTGGGGAATAGGAGAAGGATGGAGGCTGTTTAATTAATATCAAGGGGTTCGTTCTTCCAAAAATACTTTAACCAAATGGTCTTTCTTATTCCAAACAATATATACAAAACAGAGAAAAAATTACTTGATGATTCAAATGCATTGACTTGGAAAGTCAGTTGGCAAAGGATGAAAGCTAGAGTAAGACTGAAGAAAATAGAGGTTTTGATCCATTAGATGGGATATTATATTATTAACTAAATGTTTAAAAATGGTGGAGAATAGATAATTGCTAGAAATAGAAGTACTGTACTATCATAACTAGAAAGATAAGATGTGTAACTAGAATATTAGATTTTGGTATAAGAAGGTAAACAAGAAAACGTTAAGAAGTTTGAATAAGGGAAGCTTTTGGTTACCCAAATATAACTTACTTTGAAATTATAAACAATAGAGACATTTTGAACACTGATGGGAAATTAAAATTTTTAAAAAAGTGAAAACAGGATACTGATTGAACATATGGATATTAAGAGCAAATGCAATTAAGATATGTTTTGGTTAGAAAAGTAATCTAAAACTGATGATATTGATATTATGAGAAAAAGGTAACAAACATGTTGATATTCAATTGTATATTTATTAATAACAATAAGAATTGTATTTGCCTAGTGTGGGAAAACAGGTACTACCGGAAGAAGAGAGGAAACATTTGATGGTATAATATTGGATCTAGATTGAAAAAGTTAATATATACCACTGAATTACCAATGGACCCAGACAACACATTGTCTATTAAGTATTTGATTGTAAAACTAGAAAATTAATAAAATATTTATTAAAAAAAAAGACCCTAGTGGACCTCAGCTCCTAGAATTCCCCATGGTGGGAAGTCTACAAGTCTCAACAGTTGTCAAGGTTGGACACCCCTGCTCTAGAATCTCCCAGGCTATATTATTTAAATTTGTTTGCTGCTTATTTCTCCGTGGGGCTACTCTAGGCAGCTTACAACAATACAAACAGAAATGAAAAGAAGCATAAACATAACTGTAGTAAAGTAATGGAACGATAGAATAAACAATGAAAAAAGAAATGATACAGTCTGTCTATTAGGCTAAAAGGTTATAGCTTTAGTCTGGCAAGATTCTGTCTATCAGGTGTAACAGTGTCAATATCTTTCTATTAGGTAAAACAATATCCTTTATATCGAATTAAAGAACTGGATTCAATTGAATTTCATTGTGTCATCTTAGGCCTGACAAATACAGCTCCCATAACCACTTCACCCATTTCAAAATGTTACAAGGAATGTAAAAGAAACAATTTCACTGCCCAGGGTGAGGGAGATAGGTGATTTTAAAATATGATATATAAATAAATAAAATAAATTTATTTCCTGCATGCATTAAACTATATAATGACCCTGCACACACATATAAATCATTGATTCCTAATCTGGTGCCATCTAGTTGAATTGTCAATCACTAACATTTTGGAAGTTTTATTTGAACACATTTGAAGGACACCCTTAGGAAAGATGCTGTGTACACGTTTTTTTAAATTTTTTTATGTTTCCACCATACACCATACACCAAAACAAACTAAACATACATAAACAAAAATCTTTACTTTTAACAGAACTGTGCTATACATTCTAACCATTCTATTACATCTTATTTACATTTTATTTACATTCAATAATTATATCTTTTTATTTCTCTGTTCTAACCAATTATAACATTTATTCCAAATTTCATAAAATTCTGTCGCCTCCTTGTCTTTTAATTCTAGCGTGAGTTTACTCATTTCTGCGCATTCCAAAATTTTGTAGGTAACCATGTCGTCTGTGGGTATATTTTCATTCTTCCAACATTGGGCGTATGCTATGCGAGCTGCGGTCAATATATATATAATGATGTGTTGGAGTTGTTTTTCAATCTTTGAATTTATTATGCCCAATAAAAATAATTCAGGTTTAAAATCCATTTTTATCTCCGTTATCTCCTGTATCCAATCTCTTATTCATTCCCAATAATTTTTTGCTTTGGGGCACAGCCACCACATGTGATAGAATGTTCCTTCTCTGATTCTACATTTCCAACACTTCGGATCTATATTTTTATGCATTTTGGCCAATCTCGCTGGTGTTAAATGCCATCTATAAATCATTTTGTATTGATTCTCTCTATATGCAGTTGATAGCGTCAATTTGCAATTTACGTTCCATAATCTTTCCCATTCCTCTAAGTTTATATTTCTCCCCACATTTCGTGCCCACGCTAACATGGACCCCTTCACTATTTCTTCCTCTAACTCTATTTCTAATAAATATTGATAAATTTTTGATAATAATTTTCCTTCCTTGCTTATTAGGATTTTATCAAGTAAATGTGGGGTCTGATTTATTCCATATTCTTGCCTGTCTCTATTATATCTAGATTTAATTTGTAGATACGACCACCAATCTATGGGTATTCTTTGTTCCTCCAACTTTTCTCTTGACTTAAGGTTGCCTTGGTTATCCAGTAATTCTTTATATCTCATCATCTTTTTTCTCTCTAGTGTATTAGGGTGAATTACTGCCTCCATCGGCGAAAACCAATTTGGGATTTTCCCATAATGTCTTTTTTTTTATTTTTTCCCATATCCCAATCAATGCTCCTCTTATCTGATGTTGTTGAAAGTATGTATGTATTTTCTTCTGTTTCCCCCACAGGAATGCATGCCAGCCCGTCTGTAAATCATGTCCTTCAATCGTTAATATCCTATCATTATCCAAATTTATCCAGTCTTTAATCCATAATAACCCTGCTGCATAATAATAAATTTCCCATTTAGGGAGTCCAAGTCCACCTCTACTCTTACTGTCTTGTAACGTTTTCATATTTATCCTAGCTTTTTTTGCCCGCCCAAATAAATTTGTTTATTATTTTATCCAATTCTTTAAAAAAAGTTTTCTCTAATTTTATTGGAATTGTTTGAAATAGATACAATAATCTTGGTAATATGTTCATTTTAGTCACTGCAATCCTACCTAATAATGATAATCGGAAATTTCCCCAGGTTTCAAGATCTTGTTTCATTTTTAGTATCAATTTTGTATAATTGTCTTCCTTTATTGAGGAACACCTTGAAGTTATCCAAATTCCTAAATATTTAATCTTTTTTGCTACTTGTAGATCCAAATTCTCTTCCAATTTCCTTTTTTGTTTGTCAGTTAAGTTTTTTACTAACATTTTAGTCTTTTCTCTGTTAATTTTTAAACCCGCCACTATTCCATATTTTTCTATTTCACCCATAAGAATATTTCCTCTCTCTATAGGTTCCTCAATAAAGAAAACCAGGTCATCAGCAAATGCCTGTAACTTATATTCCTCTGCTTTGACCTGTACCCCTTTTATTTCTTCATTCACTCTAATTTGGACTAGTAATACTTCAAGAGACAAAATAAAGAGTAGAGGTGAAATTGGGCATCCCTGTCTTACCCCTTTGTTTATTTCAAAACTTTTTGTGTTCTCTCCATTAATTATCACACTGGCCCTCTGTGTTCTATATATTGCCTTTATTATATTACTAAATTTGTCACCAAATTTCATATCCTTGATCTGTTGGAACACAAATTGCCAACTGAGGCTATCAAATGCTTTCTGCGCGTCTACGAAGATCAACGCTGCCTGTTTTCCTGGATGTATTTCATAGTATTCAAGGACATTTAACACCGTTCTAATATTGTTTCTAATTTGTCTTTGGGGCAAAAAACCATTTTGGTCTGGATGTATTATATCCTACAAAATTAACTTTAATCTTTCCGCCATTATATTAGTAAAAATTTTGTAATCAGTATTTAGGAGTGAGATTGGCCTATAGTTTTTAATCTGTTTAGGGTCTGTGCCTTCTTTTGGAATAAGAGATATAATAGCCTCTATCCAGGAGTCTGGTAGATTTGATTTCTCCAACACATCATTTTATACCTCTAATAATATATTTTCGAACTCTTCATAGAAAGTTTTGTACAGCTCCCCTGGAAGACCATCCGGTCCCGGAGTCTTATTATTTTTTTTGCTTTTGGACCGCCCTTTTTAATTCCGTAGCTGTTATTTTCCCATTCAGTATGTCTCTTTGTTCTTCTTTTAATTCTGGGAGACCATTAACCTTTAGATATTGTTTAATCTTTTCCCCGTCTATTTCATCTTTTTTGTATAATGACTCAAAGAAGGTTTGGATTATTTCTTTCTTTTTGTCCATCTTATATTGTAGCTCTCCATTTCTATCATAAAGTTCCTGAATGATTTTTCTCTCTCTCTCTTTTTTTAATTTATAATAAAGCCATCTCCCAGGTTTATTTACGTGTTCAAAGAAATTTTGTTTTACTAATTTCAATTCTTTAACTCTTTCCTCTTGTTCCATCACATTTAATTTATGTTTAGCTAGTGCTAATCCTGCTTTAATCAATTTGTCCTGAGGCTTTTCTTGTAATTTAGATTCAATTTTTTTGATCTCTTCCTGTAGTATGTTTTGCCTTAGTCTTTTCTCCCTATTTTTCTTTGCTATATACCGGTAAGCTATTGCTAGTCCCCTTAAATACGCCTTCGCTGTATCCCATATAATTTGTATTGATGTTTGTTGTTTTGTGTTTTCTTTAAAGAAATAATCCATTTCCTTTCTAGTCTGTGCAAGAAATTCTTTGTCCTTCAAGATATAATAATTCATTACCCATCTTTTTCTAATTTTTTTCCTCCTTCCAGACTATTTCTATCGGGTTATGATCTGCCCATACATTTGGTTTTATTTCTATAGTCTCTATATCCTGTCCCAATTCTTCATTTGTCCATATCATATCTATTCGAGACCATGATTTCTGTGGATTAGAAAAGCATGTATATCCTTTTTCTTTTTGATTTCTCTTTCTCCATTGATCCAATAGGTTAAGTTCATGTGCTAGATCAAAGAAGGTCTTTGGTAAAAAATTTCCTTTTCTTTTTATTTTTCTTATCAGTAATATAATCTTTTTTTGCATCCACCACTGCATTATAATCACCCACAATACAAATATTTGAATGACCCAATTCTATCAATTTCTCATGTAACTTCTGATAAAAATTGTATTGGTTCTCATTCGGTGCATATATTACTACTAAGAGCCAGGTCTTCTGTTCATTTTGTATTTCTATTATTAATACCATTCCATCCGTATCTTGATATTTTAAGTTCACATTTATCTCTTTTTTGATGTAAACTGCTATTCCTCTTTGCTTCTGGTTAGCTAATGCTGTAAATAATGCTCCTAATTTGGGAAACTCTAAATACTGCCTATGTTGCTCTTTAATATGTACTTCTTGCAAGCAGACAATATCTATGTGTTGTTTGGCTAGTTTTGTTAATATTTGCTTTCTCTTTGCTGGTGCGTTTAATCCATTAATATTGATAGATAATAACCTAATCTCCTTTTCTATTTTCTACTTGTGTGTTTTACTTGTGAGCTTGTTTTGTTCTTGGGCCTGTTCCTTTCTCTTTCCTCTGTCCGTTTTCTCCCTTACTTTCTCTCCCTTGTTCTCTTTCCCTAATTTCTTGCTGTTGGTCTTCCTGACTTTTGGATTCCAGTTCTTCCTTACTACTGTTCTCTTCCTCAGTTCCTTCCAATTGATCATAAAATTCTCGGGCTTTCTCTAGATTATCTATTTTAATCTTCCTCTCTCTCCAGGATATCAACATCCCTTCCAGAATTAGCCATCTAAAAGGTATACTTTTTTTTATTAAATAGGAGCTCAAGAATCTATAGTCCCTTCTTTGATCTCTTATCCTTTTCGGTATCTGTTTTAAAGTTAGTATTTCTACACCTTTATAGATCATTGGCTCATCTCTTGTTATTTTATAAATTATATCTCTCACCCTTTTTCTGGTAAACCTAATATGTACCTCCCGTGGGAGTTTGTTCTGTCTAGCATAATTTGTCTGTATTCTAAATGCCTCATCTATCTCCGTTACAATTTCTTGTTTTTCTCTTTGCAACGCATCAGAAATCAAATCTGCCATAATATCCCCCAAATCTTCTTCCTTCTCCTCTATCACATTTTGGAAGCGTAAATAAAATGCTGCCTTATCCATTTCCAAATAAACAATTGCTTCCTCCATTTTTTTATTAGATGCTATCAATTCTGTGTCTAATATGTCAACTTTTTCACAACTTTATCTAACCCTGCTTCTACAGATTGAATTCTTACTTCGTTGTTCTCCATTGTTTGTTGTAACATCTCAACTCTATTGTCCAGTTTGTTTATATCGCCTCTCATTTCCACATGATTTTTCAAAATTGTCTCTTGCATTTTCAACATTGTTTCTTGGATAACAAGAAGTGTTGATTGCATGGTTTGCATATTAGTTAACACATTTTGTTTTTCTGTGCCAAACATCCCTTCTATTGATCTTTGACCAGGTGGTGATGAAGGTGTCAATGTTAAACTAGATACCGTTTTTTTCCTGTCCTCAATGTTGCCATAATTATCTCCTACTTCTGTAAAATTCTGAATATTCCTTTAATTGACCAATAGCTTAAATTAGTTTTATTTTAATTCTAAACTTCAACTTCTCTGAGCTTTCCTCCACTACCACAGATTACTTCAACCTCTCTCTACCTTCTCTAACTTTCTTCACTTTCTTTACACTTTCTTACTTATTTAACCAACAATTTTTCACAGATATATATTTTCAATCACTAGTCCATTTTTTCCTCTTCCCAAACCTCGTCCACTCTCCTGCCACTCCCCACGTCATATCTCGTTGTCTCCTTCCCTTCTGTTCGCTCGTCTCGATAAGAAACACCGTCTCTGTCAGATTCCAAACTTCGTTCCCAGCTTGTCTCTCTCACCGTCAATCAGTCCTTTTCAACTCTGTTTCCTGTCACTTTTCCTCCTGCCGCTCCCAACGTCGTATCCCGTCGTCTCCTTCCCTTCCGTTCACACGTCTCAATAAGAAATAGCGTCTCTGTCAAATTCCAAACTTCGTTCCTAGCTTATTTCTCTCACCGTCAATCAGTCCTTTTCAGCCCCGTTTCCTGTCGCTTTTCCTCCAAACGTCCCTCCGTTCCTTCACTCTCGGCTCTCTCCTTGTTTCCTTCAATTGGAAGCTCCCAAACTCCAGGTTTTCCTTCCAACCTCAGTCCGTTCTTCTCACTGAAAGATGCTGTGTACACGGTTTTACTGAAAGCTACAATACAAGTTGTGACTTTTCTTCAAGCATCTCAAATGACCACAGGTGATAAGCCAATTTAGAGGTCTTAGAGGCAAGAATCTTAACCTGATTGCCTGCACCATCAGGTTGAGGCAACTGTTGTGGTTTTGCAAAGAGAAAGAGAAGCTACACATTTTTTTGTATGTGGAAAAGCCCCAGATGCAGACTTAAGTTAGAATGCTTACAATTGGTTAACAAATGACAAGAATAAAGTGCATATCATTAGTAGCTCAAAACCATCATATAGTTCCTACCTGTATTTGTCTTTGCAAAGCCACATCAGACACCTCAACCTGATCTTCATCCCCCTAGCCCAGGGGTCTTCAAACTTGGTCCTTTTATGACTTGTGGACTTCAACTCCAAGAATTCCTCAGCCAGGCACGCTGGCTAAGGAATTCTGGGAGTTGAAGTCCACAAGTCATAAAAGGGCCAAGTTTGAAGACCCCTGCCCTAGCCTATGTAGTGAACCAAATTAACTAGGGAAACCTGACATAGGTGAGATTTACCATATCCAGGCTGCAAAATCCAGGCAACTACTAGATGGCAGCCAGACTTTTGTGGATCTCACTGCTGGTATCTAATGGCTGTCTGGATTTTTACAGCCCAGATAGGGTATGCCTGAAAATAAACAAAGCACTGCTGCCACTATATTCAAGAGAGTCAGCTAATGTGGTTTGGTGAAATTAAAATAGTTCTAACAGCCAGATAATCTTAAGTTTCCCAACCCAGCTTTGCATCCATTCATTTCGCATATTGATACAGGTAGTCCTTAACTTATGATCAGTTGCTTAGGAACCATTTGAAATTATGAAGCTATTTATAACCTAATTTCAACATGTTGATGTCTCCCCTCCCATAGTCGTGTGACTGCATTTTGGGTGCTTGGCAACTAGGACCCTTTTAGAGCTATTGGCAGCTTCCTTGGAAACCAGCATTTCACATTTACCCATAGTGAACAGAAGGTTCACTTAACAACCATCACGAAAAAGGTCATAAAATCAAATTTGGTCATGCCACATCACAACTTAAGACCGTAATTCCCAGGCTCAATTACGATTGTAACTTGAGGACTACCTGTATAACTAAACTCAGCAGTTTCCTATATCAAATTCTTTTTCCAGCACTTACGTCCCTCTCACCTCATTTCCCAGCTGGAAACTTTCAATGAGATCCACAGCCTGAGCACAAGTCTCTGGACAGCATCCTTGGACCCAGCCTTGCATTTCTGGGGGCAGGATGGTTAGAAACTGCTCCAGAATTAGTAACTCCAAAATCTGTTCTTTGGTGTGCCTTTCTGGCTTCAACCAGCGCTGTCCAAGGGCCTGGAGAATTTGGCAGGTTTCTCGAGGGCCTTTGGCTTCCTGGTATCGGAACTGCCTGAAGCACTGTCGTTGCATTTCTGTCGTGATGCCATATTGGTGCAGGATGCGCTCTTTGACCATGTCGTAGTCATTAGCAAGATTGGGTTCCAAGATGCTGCAAGCCAAAAGAGCATTGTGGCTCAGATATGGCTTCAGTTTAGTAACCCACTCTGCCCTGGGCCAGCGGTTGGTGTAGGCCACGGACTCAAATCCCTCCAAGTAATCTTCAGTGTCATCCTCTAGGTGGAGTTGAAGCATCCATGTGTTTTTCAGTGGAAGTGACAAAGGCGGTACAACCTCAGGAACAGTATCCACACTCGCCACAACCTCTTCAGATGAACTTGCTGGTTCTGAGCAATTCAGAGAACTATCCGTTTCATTAGATTGCAGCTTTTCACAGTTCGTGGCATCTGGCCATGACTGGCTGCTCGTTGATTGCAATGCTTGAGTGCCCACAAGTGACGAGCCATTCTCAGCATCTTTCCAGCATTTAGATGCTTTGGGATGACCTTCCTCTGGTGTCATCTGATGGAGCAATTCTTCAGAGTTCCCACAATACACTAAACCTGGTAGCTCAGTTATGTTTGTAGAATGATAAGTCTCTTCAGAAGTTGGTTGCAATTGGCTCTCCATGTCAACATTCAATCCAGTCTCCATTGTAGTAGCGATTGTCTTCATCTTTCCAAGATCAAAACTACTTTCCAAGAAGCTGTTGAGATGCACTTAACAGTCAATCCAGTCTTTTAGAGCCAATAAATAATTTGCTACTACTTAAGTTGGCTGTGAAATACTCTTGACAACAGAAGGACCAAGAGATATAGCAGCCTTCCAGTCTGAAATTGCAGTGCTTCCAAGGAATCCTTCTAAGCATAGAGAGTGGGGGGGGGGGAGTCAAAGGCTTATGGTTACATAATTAAGATATCTCCTAATTTCAGGACAAAGTTTATCACCACAATGCCCAGGGGAAAAAAAGCAAAAACAAATCAGAATCTCCTTTCCAGAGAGTTTGGATACACAGGATGTTGTGAATTGGCCAATTTTTATTTATTTAAATTATTTGAGTTTTTATATTATCAAACCCTGATATATTCTAATCCTTTTAAGGCTCTTCTAACACTTAAACACATTTTTTTAGGTAAAAAAGATGGTATATAAATTTGAGGGGGAGTATTATTTTCAAGTATTGTTTGTGGATCATATCATATTGAAGAAAGACTATTTAAAATTGAATATCAAGCATGTGTTCCTCCAACTGAGATTTCAGGTCCAAAATTTCAGAGGAAGCTATTTCAGGGGAACTCAAACTGGCATCTACTTGCCCTTTGTGATGGAAAATTAGTGCTAGAAATTTAGAAGAAATTTGTTCTATATGTGAGAGCCATTTGGTGTAATGGTTAAAGCATCAAGCTAGAAAAAGGGAAACATGAGTTCCAGTCCTCCCTTAGGCACAATGCCAGCTAGGTGATCTTGGGCCAGTCACTTTCTCTCAGCCCTAGGAAGGAGGCAATGCAAACCACTTCTGAGAAATCTTTCCAAGAAAATTGCAGAGACTTGTCCAGGCAGTCTCTGAGACTTGGACACAATTAAATGGAAGAAAAAAAAAATCTATATCTGAACCAGAATAAAAGTTTGTGGTCTCATTCATTCTCTGAATTTTGTGGCACATTTTAAAAATGCAAACAAATGCATAAATTAGGCACAAGGAAACAATGTTACTGAATTATAACTCTCAGCAACTTTTCAATTATCATGGTAAAGGGTTAAGGATGTTGGCATTTGCAGTTAGCAACAACAACAATGCATACTGGTGCTGAAATAGATTACAAGTTGGGGAAAAATGAGACAGTGAAACTGATCTTAATCCTGCAGGTGTATCTGTTCACTCCAATTCCACCATGAATATTGGCTGTTAAATGTCTCCTGCTATGGAATGACCTTTATTGATGCAACCTGGAATGTATTCATCAAGGTTTCAAAAATCTCTTCATGAACAGCATGAAATATGTGAATATTTGGCCCTGATAAAGCCAGCCGTGTTCCAGTCGCAGAAGCCAGGTCTTCTACCCGAATGGACAGAATAACTGGCCTCAGAACAAAGGAAGGCGATGTCTGCTGTATAGTTCCCAGCCCCATCAGGAAGTATGACCAATGACAAGGGATACTACAAGAGTTTTACAAATAGTCCTCAACTTACGACCTGACCGGTCGTAGTGACCATTCAAAGTTATGATGGACCTTCAAAAAGTTAGTTATGACCCAGTTTTGAAGTTCTAATGTCGTCCACCCCTCCACAATCACATGACTGCATTTTGGGCACTTGACAAAGTCTGCATAATGGCCATTTGCAGCGCCCTGTGGTCATGTGACCATGATTTATGATCTTTTTGCCAGAAACCCAGCATTTACAATGGGTTCCTTTATCAAATGTCACCAAACATGTCATAAAATCAGGACTGGAAGTGTGGTGACTTACTTTACAGCCATCACAATTTATGACTGTAATTATGGGGCTCAATTATGCTTGAAGACTACCTGTAGTTCAGCAGCATTGGGGGTGTCATAGGTTTCCTATCCCTGTTTCAAAGGAACCTTCCTCAACCTGAATAGAACCGAGTTCCAGATTCTCCAGCCTGCATGGCTGTTGCTGATCCATGTGAGGAAATAACCAGACTTACAATCAGGCAGGCAAAAGAAGAAATACAATAGTTACAATCCCGCTAGGAATTAAAACATTCAAAATTCCAGGTTGAAAAAAAATTTAGTGGTTATATATTGTTTCCTCTTTAGGGACAGTGCCTTCTGCGCTGTAGGAAGCTTTGCACGTAGCCCCGATTTGCAGCTTTGCCACAAGCCAGCTGAGATCAGAGGCAGAGAATAATTTGCATTTAATATTGCTGGCCTATATTGTTCCTTATTATTCATGTGCTGTATGTTCTTTTTCTTCCAAGTGTTCTCCCGCAAAAGTTCTGCTTTTTTTGTTTTTGTATCAACTGTGTTGAGCTATTGGTTGCAACAGAAATTGACCAACCAGCCTGTCACCCAAGCCTAATGTCATAGGCTCAGAGTGAGTGACTTGCTCAAAGTCACCCAGCCAGTTTTTCGTGCTTAAGGTGGGACTAGAACTCACCATTTCCCAGTTTCTAGCCTGGTTCCTTAACCACTAAACCAAATCGGCTTTCCCATTCATGTACTGGATATAAGACACTTAAAAGGGGTTTACAGTTGTTTCATTTTCCTTCCTTTTGTGGTAGCTGCTTCCATTTGGTCATGATGCAGCATTGTCTTTTATCAAACCTGCCTCTTCATCCCCAGCAGAACTAACCAAGACTTTCCCATCATCTCAAAATCCAGAACCTTTAAGACCGTCTCAGTTCCATTTCTCACAGCAGCTTTCATCCCTTTTGAGATGTAAGACCTGTCCTCTAGCTGTTCATGTACGTATATATATACACACACACGTGTTCTGGATCAAGGTCCATCTTTTTACTGATGAGGTCAAACACCCAGTCCACTGCTTTACTCCTCCCCACCCTGCTTCTTGGAGTCAAGGGGCCAGCGCATCCTACATGTACTTTGTCCCACAATCTGCATCAAATAAGCGCTCTATGACATAATATATTCACTATGCACAATCAAGCAACATACCTTCTTGCACTTCCTACTCCACTGAAGGGATTCCTTGACTCACCCAGATTTTCTTGTCAGTTCCTCTCTTCCTGTTCCTTCTATGAAATCATCTTCCTGCACCCCATCGATCCACAAATATTCTCTCTTCACTTTCCCGGGCAACTCTTCACACCTCTCAGGTCACACCTATATGGGGTGCAACATTCCCCTAGTCACTCCACAGAGCTATTTCTTCAACCTGCACAAATCCTCTGGATTTCCTTTTGCCCACCAATTGTCCAGTTTCTTCTTCTGCTGTCTTTTGGCATCTGCTCTTTTGATCTTGCTGTGTCTTTTCTCACAGTCCTATTTGCTCAGACAGGCAGTTCCTGCTCTGCAGCTGTCCAATCATAAACATCCGGAGGCTATTTTTAAACCTCTGAATTAAGCATGAGATAGGCAGGAAAGCCTGCCACTCTGAAGACGCAAGACTGACGCTTCACCACGATTAGTTTTTTTCCCTTCTGCCTTCACTCCCAATTCTGACATAGCCAACCTCTCACTCTGCATTTCCTTGTGCAATCCAATCCACAAACTTTAATCCAATCCACAAATCCTTTGTTGATAGCCAAAGGGGCATACAGCCTGCATGCTTATATACTCTTCTGCTGACTGAGAGAGTTAAGCAGGCAAGGGATTAAAATATACATACATACATACATATCCATACATATAAATATTAATCACGTCCATTTGGAATACATAGCAGAAAAACTTGAGAGTTCACAAGGTTGATGCTATATGGAACAAAATTGTGACCGAATCTGGATGTTCTGCTTTGGATACCACGAAGCCTCCCCGCAGAAGGTAACAAGGAAAACAAGTCATGAAGAGGATGTGTAGCATCCCAGACAATCCTGTGGACCCTGCTCAAGCATCAAGCATCATTTGATGCTGATTTTTTTTACAACTTACAGCTTTCACCCTTATTCTAGCAACACTAAGATGCATTGCCATTTTTTCAACTCCTTCTTCTTTGATGAAAGAAAGATAATAATAATAATAACTTTATTGTCATTTTGAATGTACACCAATCGGCATACATCAAAATTTTGTTGCATAAAATCGCAAAAAATGAACAGAAGTTGCTGGCAGTAGAGCAAAGATTGGATAATGAAGAAAAGAAGGTGGAAGAGATGGACAAAAACTTAACTGAGGCTAATAAAGAGTTAATGACAGCGGTGACATTACTGGAAGGGGAGAAGGCGACCCAATATCTTAGATTCCAAAATGTTATTGAGGAAAGAGGAGAAGACCTTCCAGACAAGATGGCAGGTTTGTTGGCAGGAGCTCTGGAGATTGACAAAGAAGAGATGATTGCTGGAATGGACGAGACATACAGGGTGCAGACAAACTATGGGAGATAACATAACCTTCCCAGAGAGGTCCATGTGAAGTTTATAAAAAAGAAAATTAGAGATGAATTATTATATAGAACACGTGATGAACAGTTAGAATACAGAGGGAAACAAATTATTGTATTAAAACAGATACCAAAAAGGATGAGAGACCTCCGAAAGAACTACCTCTTCCTGATGTCCAGGTTACATCAAAGCAATGTAAATTTTAGATGGTTAACACCAGAGGGGCTTATTGTGACTTGGCAAGAGAAGAGGTTTAGATTGGATACAGTAGAGAAAGCGGAAGACTTTTACAGGCAATATTGTGCTTCAGAGGAAGACCTGAGGGATCTCGGAGAAGAAAGAATTGTGGTTGAAAAAAGAAGAGATATTGAACGAATGTTGGAGAAAAGAGGGACAGAGCAAAGCATGGAGGAAGTGAGAGGGGGAAGAGGTCAAGATAGGCTAGAACAACAGGGGAGAAGCTCAGAAGAGGCAAAGGAAATAAGAATTACTAGAAGCACAAAGACACGACAAAAACAGGACAATGGGAGAGGAGTATAAGATTTGGTCAACAAATAGAGGGTTGAACGCACCAGTAAAGCGTAGGAAAGTTTTCAGTAAGCTTATTAAACTAAATGCGGACATTATCGCCTTACAGGAGGTTCACATAAAAAATGATCAAGAATATCTATTAGAACAACCTAAATTAGGTAGGCTATATGTTTCACTAGACGAAAAAAAAAAGAGGAGTAGCTCTGTAAGATAATTTTGAAACAAATCTATAACGATAAAGAGGGAAGGGTCTTGATAGTTGAGGCTAAGCTGAATAAAAAAAATACAATAATTGTTGCAATGTATGCCCCAAATGGAGCTCAAGTATCCTTTTTTAAAAACCTTCATAATAAGCTGAATGATATAGAGGGAGATGGTTTCTGTATAATCGGAGATTTTAATGCGATTGCAGATAAAACAAAAGACCATAAAAGTACAGAGGCAAGGAAAGGAAACAAAAAAATAAAACCACTTCCCAAAACCTTTTTTGAGATGTGTACAGATCTTAGCTTACATGACGTTTGGAGGGAAAGGAATTATGATAAGAGGGAATACACATACTTTTCTAATAGACACAAACCATGGACCAGGATAGACATGCTATGGTTTACAAAAGAATTAGCCTTGGAAATTCAAGAAATTGACATCGAACCTAGCCTCTGGGCAGACCATAATCCGATAAGTTTTCGCTTGAAAGGACAAAGGACCAGGCCAAGATGGACTTTCCAAAGAGTGATTCTTAAAGAAAAAGAATTTAAGGAAAGAATGGAGAAAGAGATGCACCTTTTCTTTCAAGCGAATGACAATGAGGATACATCCTTGCAGAACATTTGGGATACGGCAAAAGCATACATGAGGGGTGTAGCAATTTCGTATATGGCCAAGAGAAACAAAGAGAAAAAACAATATAGGATGAGGCTCGAGGAAGAATACAAACAGGCCGAAACACAATTTCAGAGAGATCCTGAAAACAAAGGATTGAAAAACAAAATGGATTTAATTAAACATAAACTATGTATAGAGGATTCGGAAAAATTAGCACAAAAATTACAGGCAGCTAAGCAAAATAACTTTGAACATGCGAATAAACCGGGAAGATGGCTAGCGTATAAACTAAGAAGGCAGAAAGAGAAGCAACAGATTATTAGGGGGAGGAGACTATAAAAAGGGGAATCACCCAAAGATACTATGAAAAACTTTATAAGAGAAATGAGGGGGAAAATGCAAAAAGGATAATAGAATACTTAGAGAAGGCAGACATACCAAAGATTCCGGAGGAAATATAAGCTATGTTAAATGAGGAAATAAGAATGGCTGAAATAATCAGGGCTATAAATAAACAAAAGATCAATAAGGCGACTGGCCCAGATGGAATACCAGTGGAACTATATAAAGAACAACAAAGTGCACTCAATCAATACCTACTAGAAGTTTTCAACGCTGTATTAACCTATGCTAAAATACCTAAGTCCTGGTCAGAGGCAAATATAATATTGATTCCAAAAGAAGAAACAGAAAAAACACGGATACAAAATTATAGACCTATATCATTATTGAATTCTGTCTATAAAACTTTTGCCTCAATAATGGCGGAGAGATTCAAAAAGTACCTACTGTAATTGATTTCATACATTCGGATCAAAATGGGTTTTTACCAAACAGACAGACTAAGCGGAATATAAGAACAATCTTAGACATTCTCAAATTTTATGAATCGCATAGTGATCGTCAAGTGGCATTTCTGTTCCTTTATGCACAGAAGGCTTTTGACAATGTCAACTGGCAATTTATGATCCAACAACTAAAATTAATGGATGTTGGGGAAAATCTTTTAAACATGATAACTGCAATATATTCCGAACAAAAGGCCCAGATCATAATAAACGGAGAGGCCACTGATAAATTCAACATGCAGAAAGGTACAAGACAAGGATGTCCTCTCTCGCCATTGTTATTTATATATACATTAGAAATTCTTGCTAGAGTAGTAAGACAAGAAGAGCAGATTAAAGGATTTAAGATTAAGAAAGAAACATACAAACTTCAAGCTTATGCAGACGACTTAGCATTTATATTAGAAGACCCAGAACAATCAGGGCAGAAACTATTTGAAATATTGGAAGAGTATGGGGATCTGGCAGGTTTGAAAATAAATAGAAACAAAACAAAGATTATAACAAAAAACATGACTAACATACAAAAAGGAAACCTCGAGGCAAAATTAGGTATACAAGTAGTTTCCAAATTAAAATATCTAGGGATAGTTATTTCAGCACGCTGCTCATCAATTAAAGAAGACAATTATGGCAAATTGGTAAAGAATATAAAAGTAGATTTAGACCATTGGAAAAATTTGCATCTTTCATTACTTGGGAGAATTGCTGCAGTGAAAATGAACATCTTACCTAAAATGATATTCCTGTTTCAGAATATCCCAATTCAATTAGACAAGAAATTTTTCAAGGAGCTGAATAAATTAACCTTAGAATTTGTGTGGTCTTGTAAGAAGGCAAGAATAAAATTAAAGGCATTACAGGATGCCAAAGAAAGGGGAGGTTTAGGTTTCCCAGATTGGGAGCTATATTACCAAGCAGCGGCCCTAACATGGATTAGAGACTGGATAACCTTAGAAAATAAAAGATGTTTACATTTAGAGGGTTATGACCTCCAGCAGGGTTGGCATGCTCACATATGGATGGGGCAAAGCAGAAACCACCAATATTTTTTAAGACATAAGGTTCGGCAAGAATTAATAAAAAGCTGGAATATAGTTAAATGCCAATATTACACAAAGATTCCGGCTTGGCTATCACCATTGGAGGCAGTCACATATCCCAATTTGTATAGGAAAGACAAGGCTATTATATATAAAGACATCTTGACAGAAGAAGGATATTTAAAACAACAAGGAATAGACATGGAATGGTGGTCTTATCTCCAGATACAAGCAAGATACATGAAGGATAAGCAAGAATGGGGTATTAACAGACAAGATATGGGGTTAGATACAATACTGCTAGGGCCGGAGAAAAAACAAATAAAGCATATTTATAAACACCTGTTGGAACATAAGCTATATGAGGAGCAGGTTAAAGAAACAATGGTGACGTGGGCAATAGATCTAGGATATAATATAAATATGGATCAATGGCAGCAAGTATGGGAGTGAAATAACAAAATCACATTGGCGACATCAGATAAAGAAAACCTGTATAAGATGGTTTACAGATGGCATCTCCCTCCGGTCAGATTAGCCAAAATGTATAAAGGATATTCATCTATGTGTTGGAAATGTAAAAAAAGAAAAGGGCACCTTTTTTCATGTATGGTGGACATGTAGAGAAGCACAGGTGTATTGGCGTATGGTCTGGGAATGGGCAATAGGCAAAACATTCTATACAAACCTGAGGCATTACTATTAGGAATACTAGAGAAAAATGTAAATAAAGAGGACACATATTTAATTATTCACGTGGTTACGGTGGCAAGGATACTATTTGCTCAAAAGTGGAAAGCAATGGATGTACCGAGTGAGGAAGTACTAATAAAGAAAATTATGTATTGCGTAGAACTAGATAGGATAACTAAAAGATTAAAAAATCAGGAAGAGAAAGAGGAGGCACGGCTGGAGACGAAAACGAACTGATAGTGGGTTATCTAAGGAATAATTTAGCCTAGATGTGTTTCTGCACTTCCTGGAAGAATGACAGATGACAAAGATGTACTCAGAGATGTGTGGTTTGGAAGAATACCAACCTGTTTTATGTTATATCAAGATGAGAGTACTGAAAGAGAAGCGGAACCATACTATCTGCTTTTACCTAGGATAAGCTACCTGACACTTGTAACTGACAAAGTGAAAAAACATTTCCAAAAGGTTATGAGACGAGAGGACATTGGAGAAATATGGTTTGAAAATGAAGGTACCCCTTTGAAATGGCACTATCCCATTGGTTTACTATTTGATCTTCATGTTTCAAATGCAACCCTTCCATGGAATATCACAGTACATTTTAAGAACTTTCCAGAAAAAGATCTTCTGCATTGCTCCTCTAAGGAAGTAATTGAAGCTCATTTCATGGCTTGCATAAAAGAAGCAGATGCCTTAAAGCATAAGAGTCAAGTAATCAATGAAATGCAAAAAAAGGATCATAAGCAACTTTGGATGGGGCTGCAAAATGATAAATTTGAACAGTTTTGGGCTATAAACCGGAAACTCATGGAGTATCCCGCAGAAGAGAATGGATTTCGCTACATCCCATTTAGAATATACCAGACAACATCAGAATGACCTTTTATACAGAAGCTATTCCGTCCTGTTGCTGTAGATGGACAGCTACATACACTGGGTGATCTCCTAAAAGAAGTTTGTCCTGCTGCAATTAATTCTGAAGGCAGGGGTGTCAAACTGCTGGCCCGCAGGCCGGATGCGTCATGGCAAAACCACACCCACTCCATTGTCGGCAATGGAAAAAAAGTCATGATACGTCGCGACACATCACATGATGTTGCAAGTTTGGCACCCCTGGTCTAAGATGGTGAAAAGAAGACTCAAGTGATGATTCATGGAATAGAACCAATGCTGGAGACACCAATCCAGTGGCTAAGTGAACATGTGAGTTATCCTGATAACTTTCTACACATCAGTGTTATTCCGTTGTCTGCAGATTGAAGTGTCATCATGTTTTCTGAGGATCAACCGTTGTTGGGGACAGCAACAATGGGGAGAGTTCAATCAAGCTTGGTGAGGTTGACCTGACCAAAAATCCTTGCTCCTGCAAGCTGAACAGGAAGAAAGATCCTTCATATGATAACAGCAATTGAGCTGGCCAATTTTTGCATTTGCCTTCCCCCCACCCCCAATGTCATCATTAATGTTGAATGTGGCTCATGACAGCTACTGCAAATCTTCTATTTTTCTAATGGTAAATATGAAGTGGAGAGCATGAGGAATAAGTGGAAATATGCACCACTTTGTGTTTCTTATTAATCCATAAAAGAGGGTGTTTCCCAAAGTTGTAATGACTTACCTTTAAAATAAAAGTCTGACTTATTCTAGAAAATTAAAAAAAAAATCAGGAAGAAACAGAATTTTATCGAATATGGAATAAATTTTATAGATGGAGGGAAGAAAAATGGAGGTCACAAATAAAGAGATAAGTTAAGATAGAGACCAGAAATGTATAGTTTGTATATAGATATATTATATGTAATTAATGTACAACATGGACTGAGATGTCAGTCAAAGACGATTTACCGTGTTCAATGTTTTTAATCCTTTTCTTCTTTGTACTCAGTAAAAACTTTGTATTTAAAAAAAAAATGTTGTATACAGCTCTCAAAGGGTCACCACCTCCGATATACACTCCTTGTTCGTGGCTAGCTCAAGTTTCAGAACGTCCATTTAGTCTCTAGGGAGCGAACGATGGCAAACAGGACAGATGGAAATGGAGCTCCATGTGGATTAGCCCTCAAATTATCTTATATTCCTGCATGACAACCTCAGCTCCTTTCCTTTTTCTGATTCTGTCTCTTCCACCTTTTCCTTAAAGGGGCTTAAAGATTGCAGTTTACTGGAGAATCTGGGACAACGTTTTCAGAAGTTTGTGCCATGTTGTTCCTAATGTCCTAAGGCTGCCACCCATTGTTTAGTGACTTGGTTGGAAGTATGCATAACATAAAATAAAAAATCTTCCTAGGTGTGGAGTACCACAGTAAACAACATACATTTTAAAAAATCAGTTACATCTATCACAGTCATTTCTTTTGAGGCCTGAATCATGAAAGCTCATTTCCGCGGTAAATGTACTGTCTGCCTGTAAGCAAAAAACACTCCTCATCTCAGTGCCTTTGAAAATAATTGATTTTGGAATAGATGCAAACACTACTGGGGTAAGTTTTCTTCCCATCCTGCCTTTCTTAGCTCTGCTGCTTGGAAAGCAAATTTTGGCTGTGCAGGACAGAAGAGCCCTCAACTTATGCCCACATTTGGGACCAGAATTTTTTGTTGCTAAGCAAGACAGTTAAATGAGTCATGCCTGATTTTACAATCATTTTGCCAGGGTTGTTAAACAAATTGCTGCAGCTGTTAAACAAATCATGCAGTCATTCTGCAAATCTGGCTTTCCCCATTGATGTTGCTTGTCGTAAATAAACTGAGAAGGTCGCAAATGATAATCATGTGGCCCCAGGATGCTGCAACCATCATAAATACATGCTGGTTGCCAAGTGTTGAGATTTTGATCAAGTAACCGTGGGGATGCTGTGACTATTGTAAGTGCAAAGACCAGCTCTAAGTCACTTTTTTCAGTGTTGTCATAACTTGGAACAGTCACTGAGCTGTCATAAGTTGAGGACTACCTGTATTATCTTAAGTTCTTTCAGAAAGCAACGTTTACAAACAGATTTTCTGGTTTTTTTAACCTAGTAAACGAGTTGTAATCACTCTTTGTATATTGCTTCTAACTTGCAAATCCCTCTCATCAAATGTAGAGAGAAATACAATAGCCGTGAGCTTTTATGTTTCTGTGCCACAATCTGCAAGCTGCTGACTGAACTAGCTTAAAAAGGCACATTCCCCTTTTAAGAATTAGCTAGTGGCTAGAAAAGAAAGTTAAGGAGCTGGCAGCCGGCACTTAAGGAAGAAAAAAAATGTAGTAAGTACTGCCTAAGGCAGCCACGCCAAATGGATCCATTCTTAAGTAAAGGAATGCTACAGGCAAAATCCATTCAGGAGACAAATACTTCAAAATCTCTTGCAGCAAAACTTACAGCTAACAATAGCAGAGCAATAGAAGCTAACATGAGACATCAGCCAAATAGAAATTGCCAAACACTCCTTAAGAACACAAAGCCCTCATTGCACAAATCCCAGAACTTCAAAGTCACAAAAGCACATAAGAATCCTTCCACTTTCCATCTCCCTCCCTGTCTCACCTCCAGCTGATGCTACCTTTCTTCATTCCTTGTGGAGGGCAACCCCTCCCCTGCTGCATTTCTTGCCTGTTTGTTGCTGCCAGCACAGGTGGCTGCCACAGAAGTTGTAGATTGGCTCATGGCCAGCCTGCTTGGCCTGCTTGATCTCCTCTCCTTTCCCCCCTCCTCCTTCCCCTTCAGTGCAGCTAGAGCTGACTCCACCTCCACCTCCACCTCCACCCAGGGCTACCTCTTTTTTCTCTCTCTCCCTCTCCCACACAAACTGCCTCCTTTTATAGCCTCTCCTGTCTCTGCCCCTCCTCCTCCTCCTTTCTCATGGGGGAGGGTGAGCCAGAAGTGAGCCTGGGGCCTTTGCCTCACCCCAGCCACTCTGTAGCTCCGGAGGACTCTCTCAGAGTAAGTCCTTGCCTGCACTGGCTCTTTCCATCCCCCACTACACTTGGCTAGGCAGGGCTGCGTACCACCTGCCACTCGTTAATGTACCACAAGTGGTACGCATACCACCGGTTGAAAAGCCCTGCCTTAAAGGACCGATTAGCACGTTCTATGATGGCTTGACCCGTGGAATTATAGGGGAGACCATGAGTAAGAACAATATTCCAGGTTGTACAAAACTGCAAAAAGGCCACTGAAGAATAGGCTGGCCCGTTATCAGTTTTTAAGGAAGAGGGCTTACCCAAGGCTGTAATGGCCGAAAAAAGATGAGAAATAACATGTTGAGCTGTTTCCCCTCTTTGAGGCGTGGCCCAAATTGCTCCTGAGTTGGTATCAATAGATAAATGAATATATTTCCAGGGAGCCAAAGAGGGAACAGGGGTAACATCCATTTGCCCATAGTTGATTAGAGGTGACACCACGGGGATTAACTCCCGTGTCCCCTGAAGGAGATGCCCCAGAACATTGGGGACAAGATGAAACAATCTGATTGGCCTCGTTGAATGGAATCTGACAAGCTTGTTGCAGGCCCCTAGCATTTTGATGAAAAAAAGAGTGACTGAAAAAAGGATCAGAAAACAAAGTGGGTAAGACATGAACAGCGGTATCACCATGACTATTGCCTTCAGAAAGAGGGCCAGGAAGGGATGAGTGACTGCGTATATGAGAAACAAAGTATAAATGCTTCCGATCTTGTAGCAGCTGCTGCAAAGTTAAAAACAAAACCATGAGATTGGGGTCAATCCTGGGCGTGATATAAGCACCTGGAAGATTAAAAATAAGTTGACACACATAATGAGAGTCAGAGATTAAATGAAAAGGCTGTTGAGAAAAGGTGTGGAAAGGTAGAATAGCAGCAGATAATTCTGAGTGTTGTGGTGAGGATTGCACTGCAGTGTAGGACACTTTCTAGGTATCATCATGAGGATCCTTATAAGCAATCGCTCCTCTCGTTCACCCTCCATCAGAAAAAATAGTAGGAGCTTGAGACAATGGAGAAGAAGAAAGCAGTGGGTGGACAGGAAAGGAAGAAGTCATTAAACAAGCAAACCGAGGATCTTTAGGCAAATGATATGAAATAAAGCCTATATAGTCAGTTAAAGTACACTGAAGAGATAAGTTATTCTGAAAATAAAATTGAAAATCAGATTTAGGGATAGGAAGAAAAATATTCATTAAATCAGTCCCATTTCTACGGCAAGCTCAAGTGCGTCCTAAGGTTATTATTTCAGCAACAGCCTGGATAAATGGTAAAACATTTTGGGATGGGAGATGGGGTAAATAAAGCCATTCAATACAATATACTTTTTGCGCTTCTATCACAGCTAATACTCCTGTAGGTAGCTTACTAGTAGGAAATATCAAAAGGGTTAACTGACAATTTTTATGTGGAATTCGATCCACAAATTTGAGTACTCAAAATGCCATTAATTTGCTCCACCGTGGCAAGTGCTGCAGGTGGAACTAAAATGAGATCTTCAGGTTGTTTTCCTTTGGTCAATAAGTCAAATAATGGACTAAGCAAATGTGTAGGCAAAGAAAAATATGGGTAAACCCAATTGAGGGTGCCCAGCAATTGCTCCAAATTGACCAATGAAAGAACTTTGGGTAAGCTCAAACGAGGAAAAGCTGGAGCAGAATAAGATTGCAACATTTTATGCCCTAAATAAAGATAGGGAGAATACAACTGTATTTTAGGGGCAACCTGCAATCCATAGAGACCTAAATCATTTTGTATTTCGGAAAACCAATTAGGTTGTATCTTTGCAGCTCCAATTAAAATATCATCCATATAATGACATATCAAAGCCAATGGATGACGTTTACAAAAAGGGGCTAATGCTGCAGCAACATAAAGCTGACATAACGTGGGACTGTTCAGCATTTCCTGTGGCAAAACTGTCCAGTGATAACATTTATTAGGTTCTGAATGATTCACTGCAGGCACAGTAAATGCAAACTTTTCCTGATCAGGGGGGCATAGAGGAATAGAGAAAAAACAGTCCTTTAAGTCAATTACAATTACTTCATGATCTTGAGGAATCAAATTAGGGTTAGGCAAAGGGCCCATAGGTTGAATACAGGCATTAATGGCCCTAAGGTCGTGCAAGAAGTGCCACCTGCCACTTTTCTTTTTTATGACAAAAACAGGGGTATTCCATGGACTAGTGGAAGGCACAACATGACCAGCAAGCAGCTGATTGTTAACCAGCTGGTGGAGAGCCGTCAATTTTTCGTGTGACATGGGCCATTGATCAATCCACACCGGCTCTTTAACCAGCCACGTCAATGGGAGGGCAGTAATCTCAGTCTTCCAAAGTGAGGGTGGCACCCAATTTACTGAGCAGGTCACATCCCCAAAGGCTGACATGAATATCTAATATAAAGGGGCCGACCTGAATAACCAAATCTGAGTTAGGCAAATGGGCTGAAAGAAATTGTGCACTTTGACGTGCACTTTGACGACCCCCCACACCCCACACACTTGGACAGGGCTCAGTTGGCCAGGCGTCAGGCCACTGCTTGGCAGAGATCACTGAAACATCCGCTCCAGTGTCCAAAATTCCCTCAAAGGGCTTACCCTGCAGCACAATGATCTGACGGGGCCGTTGAAATGTGATCGGGGTAGTGATGGCAGCTATAACGGAAGTGGCCGGGTTAGTAGAACTGAAGCCTCCTTCCCCTCCCTCCTTTAACTCTCCCACTGCCGGGACAAAATAAGGCAAATACAAGAGCTGAGCAGGGCTAGTGTAAATGGGCAAAATTTGAGGCAAGTTGGTCCACAATTGAACATAAATAATTCTGGTATAGTCCAAATCTATCACCCCGGGAATAACAAAAATACCTTTTTTACCCATGCTTGACCGTGGAAGGACAAGCCCTACATAATTTTGTGGCAGGGGGCCTGATAATTGAGATGGAACTACTTGAACCTCCCCAGGAAATTTAAATTTCACTTCCTCCTACAGTATCAAATCAATTCCGGCACTACCTCTTGTAGCTACAGGAGTATTTCCTATTGTTGGTCTGTTGTCTCTGTTTGGACTGGGGCCAGAGACCGGCCCGGTCGGCAGTTTCCCGACAGACACTCACTTGCCCAATGATAACCTTTCTGACACTTTGGGCATTTTGTTTTTGGTTTCGCTCCCCTTTCCTTCAGCTGCTGCAGACATACCAACCCCCCTGGATTTCTACATTCCCTTTTAAAATGACCGGGTTTGCCACAGTTGTAACACTTTCCTTGAGGCTTGCTGCCTTGTGACAAAGCAGCTGCCAATAAATTGGTTTGATAAGAGGCAGTTCCTATATCCTGACACACTCTAATCATATCTGCCAATTCAGGATCTTTTCCCAAACCGATAATTGCCCTTCGACATTCAGAAGTGGCATTGTCTTTTGCCAGCCTCATCAACAATTCCTGCTGAGCTTCAGGATTGTCTATCTGCCTCCGTAAGGCATCATGTAGTCTATTAATAAAATCAGGATACGGCTCAGTAGACTTCTGCCTGATATTAGAGAAGGCTTGATGAGGCTTGCCAGAAACAGGCACTTTTCCAAAGGCTCGATAAGCACATTCAGAAGAAACCTGTAAAGTGGCAGCCGGTAGAACAACCTGGGCATCAGCTGGGGCAAAGGGGCCAGAACCATACAATTGATCAGGAATAATGACCCCCCCCCAAGTTAAGAGCATGCACAGCACATTGATATTTAAACTCGCTGTCCCAAACTACATATTGCGCTGGAGTAAGCAACATGCGAAAGGTAGTTTTCCAATCTTCAGGCACTAAGATATGATTTCTCATAGTGGCTTCCAGCATTCCCTGCACATAGGTACTTCCCAACCCCATATCTCTAATTCCTTTTCTAAGTTCTGTTAAAATTGCATAGGACGAAGGGCGATATTCCACTATTTGAGCTCCATTCTGATTTACTTGTCCCGTGGTGTGTACTGGACAAACAGAAAGCATATCAGCAATTTCGTCTATATTCCCCCCCCTTTTTTTCTAATTGTTCCTCTAATATTTTCCTTATGGGGGGGTACAATGGACGTGGAGAAGCAAAAGAATTAGCCTCTTCAGAAGGAGCTGAAGATCCAATTGGAGATGCTTTTGGGGTGCAATTTTTATCTGGTCATAATCAGGCTGGGGGCTTGTAGTTAATTGTTGCCCTGCCAAAACATCAGAGCCAAATTTTTCCACTGCTTGACAGCACTGATACCATTGATGTAATATCTGTACTGGAGCCTGTGGTTCAAGATGTAAAGTATGCCCTATCTTTATCCAATCCTGTAAACAGAGCGTCCCACGCTCTGGATACCAGGAACAGTGTTTCCCTACCTCCTCCACCAGCTTCCTTATGTCCACCTCAGGTGCTGTCACACCTGATTTATGTAACAGGGATTGGAGTTCCTGTACATGTTTCTGCTGGTGCTGAGATAGATTGCAACCCATACTTACCACTGAGGGGTCCCAGAGGACAAAGGTGCACCTAGGGGTCTGTTCCAGACGATGGTAAGTATGTTGGCTGTTGCTCCCCACGGGGGGGTGAGGGGGGGGTCCTGGCTCGGGTGCCGGATGAAGTAATTAGAAACCAGTCATTGCAGGGTGCAAGGATGTCTGACTGCCTTCACAGTATTTATTGCTCTTATACCAGCGGTTCTCAACCTGTGGGTCGTGACCCCATTTGGGGGTCGAACGACCATTTCACGGGGGTCACCAAACAACGCAGTCCGCCATTTTTTTCCTTTTCCTTAGCTGTGCTACTCCCTCTTATTCTATTGGCTTTTGAAAGCCAATAGAATAGACTCTCTTGAATAGAGTCTAATTCTATTGGCTTTCAAAAGCCAATAGGAATTGTCCAGGCTGTCTCTGCCCTGCTGAGCCCGCCAAAAGTCCCAGCCGCCAAACATTGCTGCAAGTTGTCTGCAGCGAAGGCGAGCTGTCTGGAAGTTTCCACCCCTCCCTGCTGAGCAACTACTAAATGTAAGTAAAAGAGGGCCAGGGGTGGGAGGGCCGCCCAGGAGCGCCTGGGCCTGCCTGCCACCACCCCGAATGGGCAGTGGCCAAGGTAAGGTTAGCGGGGCAGCGAAGGGCGCTGGGAGGGTTGCTGGCATGCATGGGGCCCAGCGGGTGGCTTACCTCCCTTGGACTGGGCCAGCTGGTGGCCCAGCCGGTGGTTGGCCTGCGCCGTTGCTGCTGCTTGCCATGGCTGCCCAGGAGTGCCTGGGCCTGCCTGCCACCACACCGAACGGGTGGTGGCCAAGGTAAGGCTAGCAGGGCAGCGGCGGGTGCTGGGTGGGCAGCTGGCACGCGTGGGGCCGACTCTCAGCTGGCTGTCAGGAGCCGGGCGGTGTGTAGCAGCCCCACCGGTTCCCCAAACTCCCAGCTGACTGTCGGGAGTCAGGCTGTGCTCCTGGGGGCCATGCAGATGTTGGCCGGCTGCTGGCTGCGTCCTCCCCGTCTCCCAGCTCATGGCAAGCCCAGGGGCTTGAAAAGCGCCCCCGACACCGCCCCGGGCCGACTCAGCTGCGTGGGCGGCTGGTCCGAGCCAAGTCAGGTCCGAGCCGCTGCCTCCACACCACACCGGAGCTTCCCCCTGCACTTCCCGGCCCACCTCCCTCACTGTCGGAGGCCGCCTTGGCCCTCTGGCGCCCAGCGCGGACCTGGGGCTGGTGGGCAGGAGCGGCTCCTTCCTGGCTTGTCGGGCTCTGGGCCTCGGAAGCGGCCAGGTGGCGGGGAAGAGTGCGATGCCCGCATGTGCGTCAGAGGCCAGCCGGATGGGCCGGGAGGGGAGAAGCGGCACCTTCCGAGCAGGAGCTGGCACTCCGGCCGCGCCCCTCTCGCATCTGACGAATCAGGAATGGCTTTGGCGGTGAAGGGCTGCGCAGCATGGAAAGGGGCTCTCACGATCCTGCCGCTGCGATGGCTCTCAGGAGGTTGGAGGGGCGGGCAGGTCCTGGGGGGCAGCTGGGAGAAGGCAAGAGGTGCCGTGATGAGCATGGGGGGCTCCAGACTACCATCCCCAGCAGCCCTAAAAAGCACTGGGGAAGACTGGGGAATGCTGGGAGTTGCAGTTCATCACCATTTGGGAAAACATGACTCTCCAAAAATCAATCCTCTCTTCTTTCCTTCCTTCCTTCCTTCCATCCATCTCCTTCCGTTCCCCTTCAATCTCTCCTTCCTTCCTTCCTTCCTTCCTTCCTTCCTTCCTTCCTTCCTTCCTTCCTTCCTTCCTTCCTTTCCCCTTCAATCTCCTTCCTTCTCCATCTCCTTCGTTTCCCCTTCAATCTTCTTTCCTTCCTTCCTTCCTTCCTTCCTTCCTTCCTTCCTTCCTTTCCCCTTCAATCTCCTTCCTTCTCCATCTCCTTCGTTTCCCCTTCAATCTTCTTTCCTTCCTTCCTTCCTTCCTTCCTTCCTTCCTTCCTTCCTTCCTTCCTTCCTTCCTTCCTTCCATCCATCTCCATCCCTTCCCTTCAATCTCTCTCTCCTTCCTGCCTTCCTTCCTTCCTTCTCCCTTCAATCTCCTTCCTTCTCGATCTCCTTCCTTTCCCCTTCAATAGCAAAATTACGGGACCCCTTAATACATAAGAACATAAGAACATAAGAACATAAGAACATAAGAAGAGCCATGCTGAATCAGGCCAAAGCCCATCGAGTCCAGCATTCTGTGTCACACAGTGTCCCACCAGCCACGGAATTAGAGGACAGGTCTTGTCCTGGATTGGTAACTGGCTAAATTGTAGGAAGCAAAGGGTGGCAATAAATGGATAATTCTCCGGATGGAAAGTAGTGAGAAGTGGTGTACCCCAAGGTTCAGTTTTGGGACCTTTACTTTTTAATTTATTCATCAATGATCTGGATGTAGAAGTTAATAGTGAGGTAGCCAAGTTTGCTGATGACACTAAATTGTTCCGGGTTGTGAAAAGTGAAACAGTTCCTCATGTTGTGGTGACCCCCAACCATAAAATTATTTTCGTTGCTACTTCATAACCGCAATTTTGCTATTGTTTTGAATCGTAATGTAAATATCTGATATGCAGGGTGTATTTTCATTGTTACAAATTGAACATAATTAAAGCATAGTGATTAATTACAAAAACAATATAGCAATGCTCACTGGAGAAGCTTACTCTTCCTTGCTCAAAAATGTTGGGAGGGAGGGAAGGAAGGAAGATTGAAGGGGAAAGGAAGGAGATCGAGAAGGAAGGAGATTGAAGGGAGAAGGAAGGAAGGAAGGAAGGAGAGAGAGATTGAAGGGGAAGGGATGGAGATGGAAGGAAGGAAGAAAGGAAGGAAGGAAGGAAGGAAGGAAAGATGATTGAAGGGGAAATGAAGGAGATGGAGAAGGAAGGAGATTGAAGGGGAAAGGAAGGAAGGAAGGAAGGAAGGAAGGAAGGAAGGAAGGAAGGAAGGAAGGAAGAGAGGATTGATTTTTGGAGAGTCATGTTTTCCCAAATGGTGTTGAACTGCAACTCCCAGCATTCCCCAGTCTTCCCCAGTGCTTTTTAGGGCTGCTGGGGATGGTAGTCTGGAGCCCCCCATGCTCATCACGGCACCTCTTGCCTTCTCCCAGCTGCCCCCCGGGACCTGCCTGCCCCTTCAACCTCCTGAGAGCCATCGCAGCGGTAGGATCGTGAGATCCCCTTTCCACACTGCGCAGCCCTTCACCGCCAAAGCCTTTCCTGATTCGTCAGACGCGAGAGGGGCGTGGCCGGAGTGCCAGCTCCTGCTTGGAAGGTGCCGCTTCTCCCCTCCCGGCCCGTCCGGCTGGCCTCCGACGCACATGCGGGCATCGCACTCTTCCCTGCCACCTGGCCGCTTCCGAGGCCCTGAGCCCGACAAGCCAGGAAGGAGCCGCTCCTGCCCACCAGCCCCAGGGCCGCGCCGGGCGCCAGAGGGCCAAGGCGGCCTCCGACAGTGAGGGAGGTGGGCCGGGCAGTGCAGGGGGAAGCTCCGGCGTGGTGTGGAGGCAGCGGCTCGGACCTGGCTTGGCTCGGACCAGCCGCCCACGCAGCTGAGTCGGCCCGGGGCGGTGTCAGGGGCGCTTTTCAAGCCCCTGGGAGTCGGCCCCACGCGTGCCAGCTGCCCACCCAGTGCCCGGCGCTGCCCTGCTAGCCTTACCTTGGCCGACCACCGGCTTGGCCACCAGCTGGCCCAGTCCAAGGGAGGTAAGCCACCCACCGGGCCCCACGTGCACCAGCTACCCTCTCAGTGCCCTCCGCTGCCCCGCTAACCTTACCTTGGCCACTGCCTGTTCGGGGTGGCGGCAGGCAGGCTCAGGCACTCCTGGGCGGCCCTCCCACCCCTGGCCCTCTTTTACTTACATTTAGTAGTTGCTCAGCAGGGAGGGGTGGAAACTTCCAGACAGCTCGCCTTCGCTGCAGACAACTTGCAGCAATGTTTGGCGGCTGGGACTTTTGGCGGGCTCAGCAGGGCAGAGACAGCCTGGACAATTCCTATTGGCTTTTGAAAGCCAATAGAATTAGACTCTATTCAAGAGAGTCTATTCTATTGGCTTTCAAAAGCCAATAGAATAAGAGGGAGTAGCACAGCTAAGGAAAAGGAAAAAATGGCGGACTGCGTTGTTTGGTGACCCCCGTGAAATGGTCGTTCGACCCCAAATGGGGTCACGACCCACAGGTTGAGAACCGCTGTACTAGATGATTCTCAGTAGCTTTGTTGTTTGGAACAAGTAATGAGTCTGCTTTTTTAATTAATCTAAAGAGCAAACACGCTGCACAGGCTGCAGAAATGCTACTCTGAACTAAAAAAATATATTAAGTTACTAACATTTCTGACCTGAAAATTAGAGATGAAGCATGAAAAAATTAAGCACAGATATTATATCAGTGGCTAGACACATGTACCAGTTGAGAATTTATTGCAAAATGATTAATTTAATGGAAAAAGATTGCTAGCACAAATATCAGTCACATCCTAAATAGGTTTCTATTGCCTGTAATCAGAGATAATCCATGAAATAATTAAGAGCCTTTTCCATTCTTCTATTCTAAAAAATGGGGAGTGAAAATTATGTAACAGGTTTGTATGACATGCATTGGTGGAAACTGAATACTGTATCCAGTTTTGGTCATCACATTATAAAAAAGATGTTGAGACTCTGGAAAGAGTGCAGAAAAGAGTATTAGGGGCCCAAACATATGAAGAACTGTTGCAGGAATTAGGTATGTCTAGTCTAGTGAAAAGAAGGACCAGGGTGACATGATAGCAGTCTTCCAATATTTGAGAGGCTGCCACAAAGAAGAGGGCCTATTTTCCAAAACACCAGAAAACAAGAAAAGAAGCAATGTGTAGAGATGGGGGCCAGGTAGAGGTGGTGAGCAGCAAACTGCCCCTCCAAAGCCTGCATGCCTCTTCTCTCTACATGATCTCATCCATTCACATCACCATGGCAATGTGGGAAACTACCCCAGGCTGGTACAATGACCTCACCTGCCTGATATCAGCTAGCTTACACCAATAGGATGTTGCAGCAAACTGCTCCCTGTTTTGGGCCTCCTGGCTTGTATATTCTTAAGGATTGGTAAGGAGTTTAACCAATGAAATGCTATTGCTACGCTATTGCCATGTTAAACTTTTGCTGCTTGGAAAACTGTATAAAAGAATAAACGCTGCGAAGGCGGTCAGCCATATTTGCACCCTGCAATGACTGAGCACTGATTACTACAGCAATGGATGGAAACTAATCAATGAGAGAACAAACCTAGGACTAAGGAGAATTTTCCTGACAGTTAGAACAATTAATCGGTGGAATGGCTTGCCTTCAGAAGTTGTGGGTGCTTCATCACTGGAGGCTTTTAAGAAGAGACTGGACAGCCATTTGTCTAAAATGGTATAGGCCAGGGTTTTCTGCCTGGAAGACCTCCAAGGTCCCTTCCAACTCTGTTATTCTGGAAAAAAAATCCTTGCAATCTTATTCATTTACCATATTTCAATTAAACCAAAGACTTCAAATAGAATGACAAGTGCATCTTGGAGGCCAATAACCCCAGCATGCTGGCTGGGGAATTATGGGAGTTGAAATCCACAGAGCTTAAAGCTGTCAAGGTTGAGAAACAGATTTTTAAGCAAAGAATAAGCAAATGTTTTCATTTGTGATTCTAAAAAGTAATGCTTAGCCTGTCATTAAAGACTATTCTTGCACAGCCTTTGTGGCTTCTGAACTATTTTTTGCACCCTTTAAAACAGTGTCCCAAAATTAGTAATGTGACATTTCATGCCATTTTGAGGCAGAAAGGGTACAAAAAATGTACTGGGAAGCCAACTTCAAGAAATATTAAATGAGGGGGGAAAGCAGAATAATATCTCCGGAGCAAGAAAAACCTTAAGTCTTGCACTTTGCACATCACCATCCAGTCCAGCGTTGCCCTGAGCAACCTCCATTTGGAAATTTGCTCATTAATGCCACATCATTAACTGCACAGATATCACAGAGAAGCCGGGGTCAACCAGTAATTTTGTTATTTCAAGAATCCCCATCCGGCATTCCCCACTGTCAGATGCTATGGGAATTGTAATCCAAATCCTCCGACGACAACCGATTGCCTACTCCTATGCACAAGGTTGCAATTAGAAGAAACTGCTGTGCAGGAGTAGCCTCTTTCCAAGAAAGATTTTTATTCATTGGAGCAACTAAGCCAGTGGTTCTCAACCTTTCTAATGCCGCGACCCTTTAATACAGTTCTTCATGTTGTGGTGACCCCCAACCATACAATTATTTTCATTGCTACTTCATAACTGTGATTTTGCTAGTTATGAATCATAATGTAAATATCTGATATGCAGGGTGTATTTTCATTGTTATGAATTGAACATAATTAAAGCATAGTGATTAATCACAAAAACAATATAGCAATGCTCGCTGGAGAAGCTTACTCTTCCTTGCTCAAAAATGTTGGGAGGGAGGGAAGGGGAAGGAAGATTGAAGGGGAAAGGAAGGAGATGGAGAAGGAAGGAGATTGAAGGGGGAAGGAAAGAAGGAAGGAAGGAAGGAAGAAAGAAAGAGAAAGGAAGGAAGGAAGATTGAAGGGGAAAGGAAGGAGATGGAGAAGGAAGGAGATTGAAGGGGAAAGGAAGGAAGGAAGATTGAAGGGGAAAGGAAGGAGATGGAGAGGGAAGGAGATTGAAGGGGAAAGGAAGGAAGGAAGGAAGGAAGGAAGGAAGGAAGGAAGTGAAGGAAGTTAGCCCAGAGAAGAAAATATTAAAAGGGCAGAAAAATATATTTTTCCTCAAAAGGATTTTTTTAAAAAACCAAACCTGGCCCCAAATGTATCCCTCTACCCCAAGGAAGAGCTAGCCCCATACGAATGCAGATGTAGAACCATCAGAAAGCTGAAGCCAGGGCACTCAAGAAGACAAAGAGAAGATCTGCATGCCCCACCCAGGTGATTAACCCAGGTGATTGCCAGGTGATTAACCCCATCACCTGGCAAGCAGGATATGATAATAGGATTAAACCACAGATATCAAGTCCTAGAAAAACACTCAGAAATAGCTTCAACGTTCATGCCACAGGAACAGGAAACTATTCCAGAGGCTAGAGGGGGTATAAAACTCTACTGCCCATGTGCTCAAGCTCTTTTTCCTCTCTGCTCCTTGCAAGGACCATCTTTCTGCTTCTTCAATAAACTGTAACCTTCTTCCCAAAGCAGTCACCATTTTGCTTATTTATCCCGGCTTGGATGAACCAGGATGAAAACTTACTTCTAACAATTTGGCACTCCAGAGATGGGACTCCAAGCTAACCTCTCCAATGGACTGAGACTGGTAAGCCCCATCTTGCTGGCAGCAGACCCCCTTGTGTCTGTGGATGGGTCTCCCAGGCTTTGCCCATGTGGAGCCGAGGTAGTAAAGGGAGTTTTGAGAGTTTGAGCTCAAGGGCTGCTTTGGAAAGAAGGTGAAGGTGAGTACCTCTAAATTTTAAGTTTAAAGCCCAGGGGAACAAAGAAATGTGTGTATTTCTGTTTGTGTGAGTGAGAAGACTTTTTTCCCCCAATCACAGTTGGATTTTGCTCCTTCTGGTCTTTCCTAGCTGCAGAAAGGATCTGTTTAATTGGCAGAACCTGGAAAGCATGGGGGTTTGGTCAGAGCACAGAACCTTTTGTTAGGGAAAAGGGAGAGGCTGTGTGAAAATGAAATGGAATGAATGAATGAAAGAATTGGATTTGGGCAACTAGCTAGTAAGGCCCTGTAAGCAAAGCAAAGTTAGGAAATTAGGCCCCAAAAAGGGAGCGGCCACCTACCTCTGAGAGCAGGCGGAGGTGCCCACGGACATTGGAGGTCCAGGTGTCCGTAAACGGTGGTGAGAAGCTGGCCGGTCAAAGAGTAGCCCGTACCTTCTAACGAGGAAACCGGAAGTGTCTCTGCAGACCCCTTTTTGGCCTGAAAACACAGCAGGATCCCTCAGAGGAGCCTTCCCACGAACTCTGAGAGGGATCCAGAGTGCTCCGTGAGTCCCATTTTTTCCAGACTCACAAAATCTGTGGTGGTTGGAAAGAAGTCTCACAACGAGGCTTCGACTGTGTAGTGCCCTTTAGTGTTAAAAGGAAAACCCCATTATAGAAGAATGGGGGGTTCCAATTCAAGGGCTGAAGTAGGTTTCCCAGTTGAGAGCTTGCTCGGAGCCTGGGACAGGAAACAGCTTCCTGTCCAGGCTGGAATGAAAAAGAGATAGGTAAAGAAACTATAGGGAGGAAAAAAATAGGCTTTGCTTAGGGCTTTGCTGGGAAACCAATTTGGCTAAATAAAGGTACTTAAAAGGGAAAATAAGAAATAGTGATTCTCTCTCTCTCTCTCTCTCTCTCTCTCTCTCTCTCTCTCTCTCTCTCTCTCTCTCTCTCTCTCTCTCTCTCTCTCTCTCTCTCTCTCTCTCTCTCTCTCTCTCTCTCTCTCTCTCTCTCTCTTCTCTATGCAACCATGTGGTACGTTTAAAATGTGTGCCTTCCCTAACCTGAGTTATCTGAAATTTATGGTGGGAATGACTAAGATGTGTAAAACTAAGACTTCTGTTCTCTTGTCTTTGTGTATATATGTTTGTCAAAGTCTGTGTGTAAGAGGTAAATGTGACTATTAACTGTTGCAAATCCAAAGAGAAAAGAATTTTAAATTCTGCTAGAAATTTTGCTTAAAAGAAGCCACAAAAAGGAAATACCTCACTCTGTTTGTCTGGCCAACAAACAGAGTGAAGAAAAATGTGTTTGTTTGTTTTCCTCTTTCTCTCTGTGTCCTCTTAAGAACAGCCTTAAGTTAGCAGGAGGGAATATTTAAAAGCTCATCTGCTAGAAAGATTTCACTCTTGCATTTAATAATATATAATAAAGTTGGAAGGGACCCTGGAGGTCATCTAGTCCAACCCCTGCTCAGGCAGGAAACTCTATATGAACTTTATCAAATGCCTTACTGAAGTCCAAGAAAATTATATCCACAACATTCCTCTAGTCCACTAATTTTGTAACTGGGTCAAAGAATGCAGTAGGATGTGTCTAGCATGATCTATTTTTGACAAACCCATGTTGGCTTTTAGTAATGACTTTGTTTGCCTCTAGGTGTTCGCGGATTCTTGTTTGATTATCTTTTCCAGAATCTTCCCAGGTATTGAGGTCAGGCTGATAGATCTGTTGTTTCCTAGATCTATTTTTATTTTTATTTTATTTTTGAAGAGGGAAACTACATCAGCTCTTTTCCAGTCCTCTGGTAGTTCCCTAGTGCTCCAGGGTCTTTGAAAAATATAGTTCAGTGGTTCTGAGATCACATCTGCCAGTTCCTTGAGAACCTTGGGTGGTAATCCATCTGGTCTAGGCTGGATAAGTGCTTGCTAACCATTTTCTTGCCTAACTTAACTTGTGCTTCTAATCTATTTTTTATGGTACTGTTTTTTTAAGTTGGACTGTTTGCTTTTTATTATTTTTGACTGTGGTCACAAGCCTTACTTCATTTTGAACTTTAGCTTTCTTCACCTCATCTTTGCAGGCTCAGACTATTTGCTAATATTCTGCTGTAGTTATGTGCCCCTCTTTCCACTTTTTATACTGGTCCCTCTTATATGTCAATTTATCAGAGAGTTCTTTATACAGCTCTGCTGGTTTCTTGTGAGAGCTATTGTTTTTCTTCTTTGCTGATATTGTGCTAGACTGGATTTTTATTATCTCACTCTTCAAAATTTCCCAAGCTTCTTGAGCTGTTTCCCCTTGAAGATTCTCATCCAGGGAATCCCTCCCAAGCCCTCTCAAGTTTATTGAAATTAGCTCTCTTAAAGTCTAAGACTCTAGTTTGACCGTGTTCTATTGCTTGTGCTCCCATAATGTTGAATTTCAATATTGCATGATCACCCCCCCCCACAAGGTTCCTGTGGCTTCAACACCTTTTATCATTTTTTCTCTGCTAGTGAGAATTAGATCCAATATCGCTAATCCCCTAGTTCCCTTTTCTACTTTTGAGAAACAAAGCTGTCTGCAAGTTTTGTCAGGAATTTGTTTGATCTTCCACTTAGTGCAGAGTTTGTCTTCCAGTTAATGTCACAGTAATTAAAGTCCCCCATTACTATTGTCATGTGCTTCCTACATACTTTAGTTGTGTTCTTATACACTTTCATGGTTTCCAAAATTGTCATTCCTGATTGGTGAGTTTAAATTTGTCTTTTCTCATTTTTTGGTCAATGTCTGTTGTTGGTTGAATTTCCTTCTCAATTCTGTCTAAAAGGTGTTAATTTTCTTCCAGGGGGAATCCAGTGTTAAATTATTTTATTGGAGTGAGGAGGGGGTGTCCTGCCTGCTGGGTCCTGCCCCAAGTTCTAGAAATCATTCTGCAATGTATTGCAAATGAGTTTGTGTTCAAAATGGGTTTTATCTATCTATCCCTTTTCCTGAAAATGCGTGTCTATCTACAAGAGCCTTTTGAAGTTCAAGTCTGCTTGTTTGGGGAAATAATTTCTTAAGTTACTTTTCTTACCCTATCACTAATTGGTGAAGCTACAGTGAAACTTTTCTGAAACAAATAAGCATTTTCCAATCTCTAAAACAATGTGGTCTATTTTGGAATAAATGTTAAAGGCAGATTCTCCTGCCCCTGGCAAGTTGCACATATTAAAATATTAGGCTTTTAAAATTATTTGGAGTTTTCAGCATTCTCAAGCTGCCTAGCATTTTTTCCCTTTCCTCTCAAGTTGCAAGTTCTTGTCCTTAATATGTTGCAAATGTTCAAGTTCAAAAGTGAAACATGTCATTTTGTTGTTCTCTTCTCTTACCAGAATCCAGTTTTTTCCTGCCCTCAAAACTGTGATTGTCCCCACTTGTCTGTTTCTCTAATAACTGCAGTATTAATGCCTTTTCAAACTGCCTGCAAGCTACCCCACTTTCTAATTTCTTTCTTGCCCTTTGTTCTCCATACCCTTTGTCTGCCTCTCCTGGGAGAGTCCACCCAGAAAGTGGGGGAGACCTTGTTCTTGTATCTTTCAGCCCTGCAATCCTCCCTCAAACCTTTGGAAGCAGAACACACAGACCTAGATGCTGCCTTCATCCATTTGAGCCATGGAATTGGGTTTTGAATCCAGCCATCCACTAAAAAGCCACCATGCAGTCTGAGTGGAACATCTTCCCAAGTCCTACCATTCCCCAGATGCCTGTGAGAGCTGCAGAAGGAAGGAGTCCTGGAGCCACTGGTGCCATGTGAAGCCTCACAAGAGAAAATTAGACTGTGGGGGGAGGGTGGAAACCCACTGTAAACTTTTCTTTCTTGCCCCATTTGTATTGTAACAAGCCAGTTGAATGTATTAATGGAGAGATGGCATTTGGGAATAGTTGGCACCTTGGACTTCTATCTGGTGGGAGGGAAAATTTATCCAGAATGTTTTTTTTTTAAGAAAAAAGAATTCTTTATTGGCCAATTATGACTGGACATACAAAAGGAATTTGCATGAGCTCTCAGTGTACATTCGAGCAACAAGGGATAATCATAACCATAATCATACAATGCAATCCTCATAAGTCATAGATACAACATCAGGGTTAGTCATGGGATATTAAAGCAATCAACATAAATCTTAATAGCATACTAATAATCAATCAACTTAAATCATGTGCTACCACAGTAAGTTATAGTCTTTGTATATGTAAACCAGGGGAAAGTTCTAGCTAACTGCTATCCAGCTTAATACAATCGATTTAATTTTAGTATTGCCTGTTTTGTAGAAATAGTTGCACATACACACAGACACACACACACAGACACACACAGACACACACACACACAGACACACACACACACACACACACACACACACACACACACACACCATTCACACCATTCAGAGTCTATCCCCTCCACCTACCTTTAGTAAAGTTCCCCAGGCTGATTTTCTTTTCTCTATTGCACCAAAGCTTTGCAAGCACAACTTCCTGAAAATTCCAAGGGGGAAGGAACTAGGCCCCCTCAGGTGATTTGCAATTCTTATGCCCTGACTAAGGAAGCAACAGGAAAGATCCCCAAACTTCAGCCCTGAATATCTTGCACTGTTGGGCTCAGATTGGGATTCCTAGAGCTCATTATGTGCAATTTAAAGAAAAATTTAATAGCCTGGCATATTGGCTAACCTCAATTGGATATTAAAAACCTGGATGCACTGAACTAAGAGCTAAGGCAGGAAACAACCCTTGAAAATGGGCAGCCAGTGGTCATGTACTAAGGAAAACCATGGCTGTGAAGAATTTTGGGAGGTATGCAAACCTGACTGGAAGCTAAAGGTGACATCCAACATTTGAAAATGATTGGCACAGAATATTGGACACTATAAATTTCTTTTCCACCTAACAAAATTTTTGCCCTGACTTTTAGAACTTTATGGGTGCAAGCTCCCCTTTTGGGAGCCACTAATGGGATCTTTTTCTGCTGCCTCCATTAATGTCTTATTTTATTTTATTTTTGGCTTAACAGTTTAAAAGCTTGCCTACCAAGTCTCCCTGACCAGATAAGTTTTAATGTTGTGCCAATAAGTGTGACATTCTCACACTTAAGGCACAAAGTGGGGATATTGAAGGAAGTTAGCCCAGAGAAGGAAATATTAAAAGGGCAGAAAAATATATTTTTCCTCAAAAGGATTTTTTTTAAACCAAACCTGGCCCCAAATCTATCTCTCTACCCCAAGCAAGAGCTAGCCCCATACGAATGCAGATGTAGAACCATCAGAAAGCTGAAGCCAGGGCACTCAAGAAGACAAAGAGAAGATCTGCATGCCCCACCCAAACTCTAGGAGTGATTAACCCCATCACCTGGCAAGCAGGATATGATAATAGGATTAAACCACAGATATCAAGTCCTAGAAAAACACTCAGAAATAGCTTCAAGATTCATGCCACAGGAACAGGAAACTATTCCAGAGGCTAGAGGGGGTATAAAAACCTACTGCCCATGTGCTCAAGCTCTTTTTCCTCTCTGCTCCTTGCAATGACCATCTTTCTGCTTCTTCAATAAACTGTAACCTTCTTCCCAAAGCAGTCGCCATTTTGCTTATTTATCCCGGCTTGGATGAACCAGGATGAAAACTTACTTCTAACAGAAGGAAGGAAGGAAGGAAGGAAGGAAGGAAGGAGAGAGAGAGAGAGATTGAAGGGGAAGGGATGGAGATGGAAGGAAGGAAGGAAGATTGAAGGGGAAAGGAAGGAGATGGAGAAGGAAGGAGATTGAGGGGGAAAGGAAGGAAGCAAGCAAGCAAGCAAGGAGAGATTGAAGGGGAAGGGAAGGAGATGGATGGAAGGAAGGAAAGAAGGAAGGAAGGAAAGAAAGAAGGAAGAATTGATCTTTGGAGAGTCATGTTTTTCCAGATGGTGATGAACTGCAACTCCCATCATTCCCCACTCTTCTACATTGCTTTTTAGGGCTGCTGGGGATGGTAGTCCAGTAAGGTCTGGAGACACACATAGATGCCCTCCGACGGCGAGGGAGGTGGGCCGGGCGGCGTGTGGGAGGCTCCGGCACGGCGTGGAGGGCGGCTGGGCAATCATGAGGCGTGGGGACCGGTTCAGTGCCGCAGCTCAGCTCAGCTCAGCTCAGCTCAGCCAGCAGTAGCAGCAGCAGCAGCGCGTTGCCCGAGCAGGGCGGGAAGAGAGGGGGCGGTGGTGGCAAGTCATGAAAGCAGCGTCCACACGTTCAGGGTGCAAACGCCTTGAACGGTTTGGCTCCCCCACCCCTTTATTTACTGATCTGCCACAAGCTCGTGCAAACAAGCCCCGAGGAGTTCTGAACGAGCGGTCGTTTAAAAAAAAAAAAAAGCTTTCAGCAACGAGGCAGAAAGGGGAACTCGCTCACAGCTCTTTTTTTCCCCTTTCTTGGTGACTGGGAAGGCAGCAGCCAGAAACGCTGCTGCACAAAGGGAGGCGGAGAGAGGGGCGAGGGGGAAAACCTCACTCAACTTTCACCCTTATCAGACCCTTTTTTAAAAGATATGAGAAATGTAAAAGTGTTAGGATGGCTTGTATGAGAAAAAAAGACTTAAATACTTAAGTGTAATTAATTTGGAGAAAATCTTAATCAGTAAGAATGCTTTGAATATTGGGAAAACAAATTTAAATAAGAATTTTGTAAACAGGATCTATGACAAGACAATCAAGATAATCAATTAGAAAAGAAGCTTTATATTGATGGGGTTATTTGCAGAAACATGAGAAAAATGTCTATATTTAATTGTCATTTATTCAAATAATAAGAAATGTATTAATTTAAGGTTGGCAAAAGAAAATATTATTGGATGAAGCCATTATATGGACTATAGAATTATAGAAATTATTTTTTATTGATTGTTTTGTAAATACTAACCCAAACAACACGCTGTTTACCAAATATTAAGGTGATTATGTTAAAAATCAATAAAACTAAATGGCATGCCCCTTCTGAAAATGTCATTAAGAAACCTGTATCAATTTGTTCCTATGGTCACCAAGAATTAGGATTGACTTAATAGGACACTGCCACCATGTTTATATGTAGATTATATGTTCTTTGAAATGTCTCCATGGTAATTTTCCTTCATATTCTCTTTTGTTCCAAGGTCTGTGGCCAATCCAAAGTCATGTCAGTGGGTTGCATTTGCACACGGCTGAGTCTTCTACTTCGACCACCCCGTTTGATGCTTTTCCATCATCCCAGTTGTGCCATCCATGCCTCTAGTGCCACACTTGCTGGACACAACAAGTGATCCAAAGTCAGCCATGTTAAGGGTCCTAAAGATATTGCACGTGCCTTGGTCTTCCAAAAACTTACCATGATGATCTGTTTTGCTGTGAGGGGTACGGATCCAATATTTCACTGGCTTTTTTTACAATCAAAGTGAAGACTCCTAAGGACAGCTGTGGCTAAGCCACAATATGACATGAAGCCATAATGTGGTTGGTTTTGATGTTAGCTCAATGTGTTGTGTGAATCCAGCCATTTGTGATTTGTGATTTACCATATGGAAAACCATATTCCAGGCAATAATGGTTGGACAAACCTTTGTTAGCTAGGTGTGGTTCTTTGTTGTGCTAACTTGTCTGAAGTGAGGGACTTGCAGAAAAGACAAGATTGTGACATGTATCCCTGTTTTCTGGTGAGCAGAACAGTCCTTTCTGTCAAGATTGTTAGGATGAGACAGTGACCAAACAGTTTGGTCTAGTGATTAAGGCACCAGACTAGAAACTAGGACTGTGAGTTCTAGTCCCACCTTAGGCACGAAAACCAGCTGGGTGACTTTGGGCCGGTCACTTTCTCTTAGCCCAACCCACCTCACAGGGTTGTTGTGAGGAAAATAGGAGGAGAAAGGAGTGTTGTTTCTGTTTGCTGCCTTAACTTATTTATAAAAATAATAAAAATGGGATGTAAAATTAATAAACCGGAGCTGTGAAACATGTTGCTCCCTATTTGCACTGAATGAGCTCTTCAGATTTAATAGAAGACATTCTGCATTTAAAACTAGGCTGGGTCCTGAATGTTCTCTCCTTTCCTTAATTACAACAGTTGGAAGAAACCACGGTGTGCGCATCCTTAATTATGTATAGTTGAACTCAGCTTTCTTGTACTAACACTGAACAAAATTCTCTTTTATTTCCAGTTTCCTAAAATGTAGTGTAGTGCTTCCTAAGCCAATGATAATGATCGGCCATTTCTTTCTGCATTGCCTTTTCAGAAGGAGGACCCAACCCACATCTTAACACTAATTTAGCCAACATTATTGAGGTGTGTCGAAGGAAGAATATGCCAAAAAGCTCTATTGAAAGAGCCATCTCTGGCGCGGTAGGTTTCTGAGTCATTGGGGGTCTACATAAAGGGATGGCTATAGCCAAAGATGTACAATACAAGCTGTGACAATGCCAAAATGATGGTGGTGTCATCCTGTTGATAAGCCACATGACATCATTGTCAAGATAAGGCTATATACTTAGGTCAGAATACAAGGCATGATTTGTGTTATTTGCTCCACGATATCACAACAAATGTACCTTCCCCCACACCCTTCCCTCTGAATGTCCCTGCTGACTCCTTTGTGAGCCAATAGTAGCAAAAAAGGGAAATGTTGCATCTATTTGGGGGCAAAACAGTTATTAGGACCAGCCAGCTTTTGGTCTCTATTTTGTGATTTTTATTGCTGTTCGGTTTTAAATTCCTTTGTGGAGCTTGTACAGCAGAAAAGCAACTTAGACATATCTTTAAGGAATACATTTTTTTTTAAAATATTTTTTTATTGACTTTTTTTTCCCCAATTTTAACAGAAAAGAAAGCTAATCATATCAAATCTTAATATACAAATAAACAATCAACAACAAAACATAAATACAATTTCCAATACTTCTGATAATAATAACTCAACTAAAAATAAGCATCTCAAACAATTTACCATCATTCTTCCCCCTTCTTATCAGCTCACACTTAGCTCATCCTTCAATCCACCAAAGGCCACCCAAACAACCCATTAGTAACAATAATTAATTATTCTTCCACCAACCCTAATTACAGCTAAAAAAAACATCCTACCTAAAATTATACGGCTTCCCAGAATGATTACAGGGTATAACAAAAGAAAGCCCCACTACATCAAACAAAATTATTATATGAACTTAACAAGAATTTTAAACTATATACTATCTCTTACTCAAAACACACAAAAAAAAAACGAAAAAAAAGGGAAAAAAAACAAAAAAAAAACAAGAGAAAAAAAACACCCATCTTATTAAAATTAAACAAATAATATTAACCATAACAATATCAATAAATCCCTCGATTCAAAATAATAATAATAATATTAATAATAATAATTATATTCTTATTCAATTTAGTTTATCATAATATATCTTAGTATATATCATCATATAAACATCCTCTTCTAAACCTTACTTATAATATAAACAATCAACTCATCTTGTTAAGAATAATATTTATCATTAACTTCTAAACCGTCAATCTAAGTCAAATCTACTAAATTTAGTTTATAATAATATATCTTAAAATATCATTTAAACATCCTGGTTTGCAGCTTACCTATGAACTTATATTAATAATAATAATTATATTCTTATTCAATTTAGTTTATCATAATATATCTTAATATATCATCATATAAACATCCTCTTCTAAACCTTACTTATAATATAAACAATCAGCTCATCTTGTTAAAAATAATATTTATCATTAACGTCTAGACCATCAATCTAAATCAAATCTACTAAATTTAATTTATAGTAATATATCATAAAATATCATTTAAATATCCTATCTTACAGCTTGCCTAAAATCTTAATCTTTAAATCAACCCATTATCTTAGATTAACCTTAATTCTCTCATTTAGTTATAAATTTCTTTTAATCAATCAACTTCTGGACTCTCTCACCTGACAAATAAACCTCCATAATAAAAACAAATTATTTATAGCATTTCTAACTTACATTCCAACCTAATATCACACCTAGAATAATTCCTTACATACAATTTTAAATTTCATTACTTCAAGCGAACTCTAGGTTTCTTTTTCAACCAAATAAAAGGCCATAACAAGGCCACCCTTCCAACTAATAAGTCTCTCTTCTGTATTTCTTCAGCCCCGTAGCTAAGTTGCTTGTTGAATTGAGTCTTCCTTTCTTGAATCATATCCTCTTGTTTTACATAAATAAACTGTTCGTCAAACAACATCCATTTCGTTTTATAGTCTAATTGCTTCATAAAGTAGAACAATGCCTCTCTTTTGTCGATTAAATCATCTTCTTGCTGCCCAGCTAGACAGAATTCCCCTTCTTGAAACAAAACCTCTTGCTCACTATAAACAAACTTTTCATCTAGCAAAATCCATTTGTCATCTTCATTCTCGAAACCCTCCTCATCTCTTCCCTGTTGAACTTCTTTCTCTTGTGTTATGTAGTAATCATCTCCATATACAGATTGTGAAATAAATTGTTCAACAGTAGGTTGTACATCGATTTCATTTGGAGGAAGGAGTTTAGCTAATTTCAAAAATACTTCTGTCAAAGCCTCTTTCACAAATGCTTTAAACTCTTTAACCTCTTGCGCAAAAGTCTTCTGTGTATCAGACCTTTTTTCGTAAAATTCATCAGTAAAATCCAACTTAGATTTAGCATTTGGCTGTATATTCCACTCCATTTTAAATTTCAAATCACAGCCGTCTCTCTAGCTGCGTTTGAAAGAACAAGAAGAGAGAGAAAAGTAACAGATTCCACTTTCACTTTCCAGCACTTTCCCTAACAGTGAAAACAGTGAAAGCTAAACGCCATCTTGAAACATTGTTGATTGAAAACGTTAGAAATGTATAACCAAGAAAAAAAACAATAAAAATACTTGCAAACCATTTGGACTCCTGTAGTCATTCAGCCTGCTTATAATCTCTTCAGTGTTAAATCTTAAAAAAAAAGCAGAGGTGGTCGCGGCGTCTTTTTCTGCCCGAAGACAGAAGCGTCTCTGGATAGGAGCGTCCTCCGGAGCTATAGGGAGCTCACTCTTAATCCCTGAAAACTTCTTTTCCAGGGATTTAAGAAGGCTCAACCTTACTCCCGATGCTCTTCACCTCTCCTTTGCCCGGAGAGGGGATCTTTCACCGCGAAAAAACAGCTGATGTGCGCTGTTTTTCGCGGCTTTACACATCCAGATGACGGAGTCTCACGAAGGAGACCCTGCGGCGCCGGCGGAGCCACCGGAAGCCCCAAGGAATACATTTTTAAGGGATGCATTGAAGAACACTTGAAGACCACTTGGAAGCTACAACTGGTCCAGACAACAGTAGCATGTGCTGAATTAGGTGTTCCTTAGGTTTGGCCATATTACATCTCTGTTGCTTGAGCTGTACTGGCTCCCAGCTTCCTTCCAGGTACAATTCAAAGTGTTGGTTATCACTTTTAAAGTGAGTTGTGTTTAAGATAGGTGGCCACACAAATCTTTTAAATAAACAAATGCATTTGGTTCCCCCTTTTGTTAAATTGCTTTAAAGGGGCAGCTGAGGACAATATGCTTGATACTTAAAATGCTGGGGAAGGTTATGTGGTTTGCTGATGGTTACCATTATTAATTTCTTTGGCAGGAGAAGATGAAATCCATCTATCACTTCTGCAGTGTCTGAGGTCCCGGTGGCTCATCATTCTATGTCGAAATACTGACAGACAACTTAAAGAGGACTTCCAATGAAATCCGACATCTTTTAAACAAAAATGGGTTAGTGCAACCTAAGGAGTGTTGGCTGGCTAGTTTGCAAGATATAGGAGGGGTGTGTGCAAGTTTAACTGGGATTTGTAGTCTTTTCACATCAGAGACTGCAGAAGTTCTAGCAAGCCACTGCTTAATAAGTCTTAGGCCAGTGGTGGCGAACCTATGGCATGCGTGCCAGAAGTGGCACTCAGAGCACTCTCTGTGGGCACGTGAACCATCGCCCCAGCCCCCTCACCAGCAGCTCCCCCGGAGGAGAGTCGCCCCTGAGCATGGCCCGCGTGAAGCAGCACAGCCAAGGACATGGCAGCCAGGCAGTGGGAACAAGACTCCACCCTCATGCCCTGTCACACGGTTGATGCTGTGGGTCACGGGCGGAGGGTGTGGCCACCATGGCGCTGCTGGGCCGCCTGGGCAATCGGCAGGCTGTGGAGGCAGTGAGTGGCCCTATGGGCGGTCAGGGGGCAGGGCAGATGGGGGGCAGGGGCGGGGCTGGTTTTGGGCACTCGGTCTCTAAAAGGTTCGCCATCACTGTCTTAGGCTAAAGACTTGTTGAATTTAAACCCACCCTTTGAACTCACCCTGAGCACCACCTTCTCATCCTCCTCTTCCTCTTCCTGGACATCTTCAGCTGCGGCTTCAATTGCCAAGTCAAGTGCCTGATCCAAGCTGACAGGACTGCCGGATTTGTCTTCCTTGCTGACAGTCACAATCCCCCTTTTTTTCCCAAAATGATTGTGAATCCCTTATGCAATGCTCTCCCTGCAAGGAACCTGTCAAGGTTCTGACTAATCTTTATTTTCAGTATTTTTTCTTGTTATTCCTAACACTCTGCTGGCCTTTTTTACAGTGGATGCAGACTCTGTTGACCCCATTCGTGGAATTGTCTCCCATTACTCCAAGATCTCTCTCCTGATCAGCTTGATCCCATTAGTCTGAATAGTTAGGATTTTTGGCACCAGTGTACATCAGTGTACATTTCAAGCATAGAGGCAGTGGATGGAGGTCGGGACCCCAGGTCGTTTGAAAGGAAAATCGGATTCTGGCATGATGTACACTGGTGCCTACCCCTGGTCTAGACAAAGAACAAGTTGTAACAGCAACCGTGATCTAAATATGTAAATTCCTTGACTCCTGCAGATTAGTCTCCCAAAGAGTCAAACACCCCCCCCCACACACACACTGTTGGAGAATCCCAGTGCATGGTTATAACTATTTGAACTTTTTAGATTTGATCAGGCGTTTTAGGTTTCTAGGCACTGGCTCTAAAACTATATTTTTTCCTTCTTTTGTCTTCTCCACCGCTTCGTTTATTTCCGCTGTGTCCACCTTGCACCGAGTATGTGAAAAACTGGAGTCGCTGGGTCTTTGTTCATTGTCTGCTGGCCTTGAATTCATCCCAATTGTCCATGCCCAGCTATCAGACCCAGAGATAGAAGGGGCCGTGAGGTTGCTAGAGGCCCTTGAAGACCACGTAGATGTTGTTCGGGTATACAACAACATTGCATAGTTTTGCCAGCATACCTCCAGGAGCTACTGAAGCCTTACCAGCTAAATTCTGGTATCATTTTTCCCTGATTCAAACCAAGACTATTAATGGTAAATGAGGTTTGCTATGTTTCTGACATGCCCGTGTGCCTCTTTGCCCTCCTCTTCAAGTTCCTTGTCGGAAGACAACCCAATGGCATGTACCAAATGTGGATGCTAGAAAAGTGCTGGAGCAAGACAGCTTGGACAACTCCTGCTAGAAATATCTGGGATTGGTTACTAGCTTCCATTGGAGGACAGTGTGGCTGTCTCATTAGCACCTCAATATAACAAACCAATCATATCCAAACAGATAATTCCCAAGCCAACAGTGATACGTTAACTGAAAGTTCAGTAATTGTAAGGACCCACCCCACTTTACATCTTAAGAAGACAGAATTCTTGGAATATTTCTTCCAACAGGCATCCTTTATTAAGAGAAAATGGCTGCAGGCGTTCTAGACAGGACCTGGGGCCCAAGCCCTATGGTTCAAGGTTTTAAGGGGTCCCCCAGCAGCCCCACCCCACCCCACCCCACCATCTTTCCAGCGACAATCCCAAGCGTTACATTTCCACCCCCTTTTTCCTCACTGCCGGTGGAAGGAAGACTTCAGAGAGGAGCAGATAAAAGCTGATGGCCCCATTCTTATGCTTTAGTCCTTTTGGTGAGATCCACATTCGATTCCCTTTGAATTTGTAAGGAAGGAAGTGAGGGCCATAAAACCCCTTTGTTCACCCCCCTTCCCTTCATCATATGACAGAATCCAGAGAGGGCAGAAATGGGGTTTTCCATAGTCGATAACTAGAGATGAAATATAATTGGATTCTGACAGTAATCTTGATATAACTGGATACGTTCTTGGTACATTTTTCCTGAACTGTTGGGAGATAGTTCTGCCTTCTTCAAGCATGCAAGCTCGTAAACAATCTTTACACACACACATCCCTACACACCTGAATTTATGTGTGATGGAACCAGTTTGGATACATACTTTGCTCCTTTGGGATGCCTCCATAATGGACAGTAAATGCATCCAAATAGCCATTCTGAATCATATTAAAGCATTTGTCCTGAAGAATCGTTCAGCAGCAATTCACATCTGTGTTGCTAGGATCAGTATCACTTTGTTTTTCCCCTTAGATCAATTTGTTCAGAAATATTAATACAGAAATTGAAAGTTGGTATGCAAATAATGTCTATTTACATTGATAATTGTGTATCCGGAATAGGGCGGCATAGAAATCCAATAAATAATAATTTTTAAAAAGGCCGTTTGGTGTATGGTTCTATCAAATTTGAGAAAAAAGTGCATTTTGTAGTTGTGCAGCTAGCGTGTCTCAGATGTGTACAGGTACTCCTTGGCTTATGACCATAATAGGAGCCTTCCATTACAATCGTAGGTCGTGATGGTCGTAAAGTAGTTCACCCATGTGAGTGAACTACTTTTTTTGTGTCACTCAAGTGAACGCAGCAGTTGTAAAACTAACACATTGTTTGCTGTGGGCCATTTTTGTGGAAAGCCCAAAATACTGTACTGATTTTCGGCAAAAGTGTTGTAAAACGCAGGCATATAACAATGGGATACTGCAAATAGCTGTATATACTGAGCACCCAATGTGCAGTCATGGGGTGGTTTTTTGGGGGGGGGGCATCTGCCAGAACTTTAGAACCATGTCATAAGTACCTTTGGGAATGGGGGGGGGTAGCCACTGCAACCTCAAACAGTTGCTAAGCAACTGGTCGTAAGCTGAGGACTATCTATATATGAATGCTGATGAATGTGTCTGTAAACAAACATCTACATATGTCACAATTGATTTGCAGATAGGATTATGAGCCTATGCATTACAAATTGGGAAAATAAATCCTTTTCTTAAAAGAATTCATTATCAGATGAGTGACATTATTTTTGTATTTATACTCTACTAATTCCATATGCATCGTCAGATTTTCTTCATAGGCAAATTTTAAGGCGTAGGACAAAACAGGTTGCAATATGGACGCTTTTTTTTAATATACTAAGAAAATAACAGGAGGGGGGGGAAATCAAGATAATACAGGCCAGTCATTGTGTGCTTGATTTTGTGTGCGAATTTGGAAGTTGTGTAACCAACAGTGCTTCTCCAATATTGGCAGATGTGCTCCTGTTCTTCTCTGAAATATTATACTTTTTTCTAGTAGACAATGGGAAAAGTAAAGCAACACTTCAATTTAATTGCTAGTCTATTAACATTCATACACTACACAATGGCACAGGAAGGGGAATTTACACAATCAGTTACAACGAGAAGGTATCTTAATACAATATTAGCATGGAGTTGACAGTATCATTGCCTAATGAGCATTATAGACAAACACAATATACAAAAACTGTTTTTCTTTAATAGTCATTTGAAGATTATGGGTAAAAGCAGAAATACACCCCTTATAAATTCTACGTGTTAATGTCTAAATGGAACACAAGACATGATCTAACATTACCTTTTCAATGAGGCTATGATGGAAATATTGTCAATGCTGCAAATACTGTATATTCTTGCTTTGACAATATGCAAAACTGCCTGGTATTTATTGGGTTAATACATAGCTTAGAGTGTGTGGGGGGGGTAAAAACCCCGGGAAAGAAAGAAGAAGTAAACCTTTGACCTTCATACTAATTGGATAATGTGACTTGTGACTGCAAGATAAGGGAGGGGTTTAGCAAGAAAAGTTAGACGCCAGCAAGAGGAAGTCAGATTCTGGCATAAAACGTCCATGATGTGCCGTCAATTTGTAACACTGTAATAAAGGCTTTAGGATAAACATGCCTGAAAGTTCTTTGAAGTGTTTCATTAGTCGGAACCCTGACATCATGCCAGAATCCAAATTTCCTTTCAAACGACCTGGGGTCCCGAACTCCATCCACTGCCTCTATGCTTGAGAGGAGCTGGTAAAGATTCGGGGAAGATCTCATTATGGGGAAAGAAAGAAGAAGTATCTGGACGGTAATAGACCTGTTTTCAAAGCAGGCTCATTTCATCGCCTGCAAAGGACTTCCATCTGCCCAACGACTGGCCAAATTGTTCCTGAAACATATCTACAGGCTGCATGGCGCCCCTAAGTGAATAATTTCGGACAGGGGGGTGCAGTTCACAGCAAAATTTTGGAGAAATTTCCTTACATTAATTGGATCATCTCAAGGGTTATCATCTGCTTTTCATCCGGCCACCAATGGGGCTGCAGAAGCAGCTAACAAAATGGTGGAGCAGTATCTCAGATGCTACGTTTCTTACCAACAGACGAACTGGACTGATCTCCCTTTTGCGGAGGTGGCGTACAATAATTCTGTGCACAGCAGCACCGGCTACACGCCTTTCAGAGTGGCCACAGGGAAAGAGTTTAGCCCAATACCTGAATATCCTCACTTGCCTTCCCCTTCCCAGACACTTGTTCAGTGGGTAAGGGGGTGGGAAGAAGTTTGGAGAAACACAAAAACTGCTTTAAAAAAGTCTTTTGAAACCTATAAAAAGCAGGCTGATAAAAAGAGGGCTTCCCAAAGAACATTCCAAGTTGGGGAGAAGGTCTATCTGTCAACTAAATATCTACGCCTCAAATTGCCTAGTAAGAAACTGGGGCCTAAATTCTTGGGGCCTTTCCCCATAGTTAGAATCATCAATCCGGTCACAGTACAACTAAAACTGCCTAGACTTTTAGGGAAAATTCACCTAGTTTTCCATTGTAGTTTGTTGAAGCCTTCTCGGGGCTCCACTTTAAGACCTCCTCCAAAGAAGGCGCCTGGGCCCCTCATAGTTGCAGGGCAGACCCACTATGAAGTGAAATGTATTCTTGACTCCAGAATCTTTAGAGGGAAATTGCAGTACCTAGTACAATGGAAGGGATACCCGTTGTCTGAAGCCACCTGGGTGAAATCTAGTGAAGTGAAAGCTGACAGATTGGTCAAAAGGTTTCATGTGAAAAACCCCAACAAACCGAAAGATATCCCTTAACATATGCTTTTGTTTGCTTTACAGGATCTGTCCTTCTTGTAAGGGGGGCCGGATGTCAATGCTGCAAATACTGTATATTCTTGCTTTGACAATATGCAAAACTGTCTGGTATTTATTGGGTTAATACATAGCTTAGAGGGGGGGGGTAAAAAGCCCAGGAAAGAAAGAAGTAAACCTTTGACCTTCATACTAATTGGATAATGTGACTTGTGACTGCAAGATAAGGGAGGGGTTTAGCAAGAAAAGTTAGACGCCAGCAAGAGGAAGTCAGATTCTGGCATAAAACGTCCATGATGTGCCGTCAATTTGTAACACTTTAATAAAGGCTTTAGGATAAACATGCCTGAAAGTTCTTTGAAGTGTTTCATTAGTCGGAACCTTGACAAATATTTTGAAACCAATTGCTAGCCCAGCTGCAGGAAAACTAAACAAGTAAAGTAGATGTTCATTTAATAAAAAGTCGGGTTTTTTTCTACCCAGGCATGTCCTGCTGTACTCCAGGGTTTGGTAAACTACAGGCTATATGCATTCCATGTTATCTCATATGGTCCCCAAGTAGTCCTTTGGCTGATTGGGATCAAAATGAAGGTTCAATTTCTAGTATCAGAACATGGAGAGTTATTTGGTTTCCCTAACTTCAGATGTTACAATATCACTGGATGTATTGGCTTCAAATAGGATTCTCAAGACCGTTAACTAGCTAGAAAGTCACAAACAAATATTACTGATCCTCACTTAGCATTCTTCAGTGACAGTTCAAAGGTAGTATAATGCTGAATGAATGATACTTATGTCTGGTCCTTGAAGTTATGGTCACTCCAGCACCCGTGTGGTCACATGATCAAAATTTGGGCACTTGGCATGCCACCTGCATATATGATCACAGGGTGCACTTCAATTAACTCCATCTATCTATCTCCCATCTTTGCCCTTTTGGCCGTTCTCTGCTTCACTTCCCCGTGCTCTGCCAGCTGCAATGCAAAGGCCAAGTCAGGCACACATCAGCTGTGGGAGGAAGACGGGGATAAGCTAGGGGCAGCAGTGGAGCACAGGATACCCAAAAAGGCAAAGATTGGGATGAGATTGTAGATGGAGATGAGGTGGAGGTGAGTACAACAGGGCAGGAAAAATGTGCAGTCCTCACTTAACGATGTGCAACTGTGACTATCAAACATTCCATTGCTAAGTGGTGTGGTTATATAATTTTTCACCTAACAGCCACATCTCTTAGCAATGGAAATTCCAGTCCCGATTCGGGTTTTTAAGTGAGGATTACTTGTAGAGCAGGGGTGGGCACCTATGGCCCTTTTATGACTTGTGAACTTCAACTCCCAGAATTCCTGAGCTTGCTACAGGTCATAAAGGGGCCATAGCTGCCCACCCCTGCTATAGAGGGTAGCCAATTTGGAAGGGAACGTATGCCTATGTAGCAGTCCTTGCTCCTGGTTACATCTGGACAAGCCAACAGCTTGTTTGTCCAAGCAGAGCGCAGGTGTGGCTTTAGCACATGAATTTCTGTACAAGCCAGACTGGTTCCCACTTGGGACAAGCCAATGACAAGATCTTCTGTAGCTGTCCCTCTACAGAACAAACACTGCTCCGGAATAAGTGAACTGGAAATGAGTGTGGCTGCCTCCAAAATATAGCCACAATATTGGTAATTTTGCAAAAAGTAAGCAATCTTGGCCCTTTACTGATAAACCCTGATTTGAAGAATTCCATAGCCCCCCTTAAAAGCCCTGATCCCCCTAATGTAGTTTTTAAATTACTTCTATTCTTATTGATCCTGGGGAAAACTTAAGAGATAAAGCGGGTGCTTGGAGCCACTGTAAATCTAAAGGTAAAGAAAAAGAAACTCTGAAAATTTCAATCAAGCCCATTCTAGTGATATCAGGCAACTCCGCTCTCCCCATAGAGGAGCTAGAAAGAAAGGATGACGCAAGCTTAAAAGCTGCCCTCTGGCTGTTCTCAATCAGGGTCAGTTTCTGGACTCAGAGGGAGGGGGGACCCAGCCGAAGTAGCACAAGGCAGGAAAAGTTCAGTGTAGCCGTTTCCGCAGGGTGGAGAAGGAGAAGCTGCAGGGAAATCTAGATTCATCGACCCGGCCAAACCTTGACTCTGGAATGCTTCAAAATCAGTGCCCAGGTTCCCTGGAGACAGCCCCTCAGGAGGGTGTCCATCATTTGGGCGACAGATCTCAAAGCGGCACCAGCGGTACCCAGCACACCTGTGTGCCCCTGGGCAGCTCTGGATGAGGTGTTGGATTGCGGGGTGTGACAGCCCAAAGAATTTGGCCCCTGCTGGCTCAAGCTGGCCAGCACCCACTGCTTCCAACAGCTGAGCATGGCAGGCATCCGGGGTGGACCCCGTTATTACAGCTCCCAGTTCGTCTTCAGGGGCAATTTCGAAGTGTGGCCCGGTGCCCCCGTCCTTGATCTGGCAGGTGTAGAGACAGCGGTGAATTGGCCTGTGGGTGCTGTCAAAAACCCTGGTACTGCAGTACCCCACCGGGTAGATGGCATTCTCCGTGTGGAAACCAGGACGGTCAGAGATGATTTCACCCAGACTGTAGACAGTCAGTGGACCTAAAGTGATAGGAAAAATCGGTCGTCCGGCAGGATCCAAGGGAAGCGGGGGGACCAGCTGGCGGATGCCCAGCTCCAGGGGTGCCCTGTGTTTGGATGCTCGGCCATTCTCTTTGCCTTTGAGCTCCCAGCGAATTTTGCGAGTAGCTGGCCCATCTGGGGATGGTTGCAGGCTGGCTGCCACAGCTGGTGTAGGTGAGTCTTCTTCAGTCAGGGCTTGTGCTTGCAACAGGCGAGTAAGCAAGAAACGGCGCTCTTCACGTACCCGCAGGTATTTGGCCTCCAGCCGGGCAATCTCATCACACAAGGCTGCGTTCTCGTAAACCAGCACCTTGGCCACACGGCAAAGACGCTGAAATTTCAAGCGATAACGTTCATCCTGGCTTTTCCGTAGGTTTTTCTTCATCGTGGGCAGCAGTCGAGAAGAAAGGGGGCAGGCAGTAGATGGCTCTAGGGAGGAAGAAAAGTCCCAAAGACAATTTCAGCAAATAGGTAAATATTTCCAGCTCAGTCTTGTCCTAGCAATCAGTCAACCATGCATAAATTATGAATATGGGAAGCCTGGCTACTTCTAATCAGACACAAGCATATTGTAACGTACAACTGTACCACTGGGGCCTTCTAAAATGAGATTCAATATACTTAAGAGCATAGCTTTGTTTTCACACAAGCAGAAAAAATGCAGAAAAGGGCAGGTCAAATAATTAAAAACTGCAGCAATTCCAAAGCCAAAGTTACAACATTCTGGGATTTTAACATTTTTAAAAAGTAATACAAAATATAGTTCCACAAACTCATGGATCTCAAAGCATCTATTGCAGACATGTCAAACTCGCAACGTCACGTGACGTATCGGAGCTTTTTTGCCATTGCCGGAAATGGGGTGGGCAATGATGAAACCGGCCCATGGGCCAGCAGTTTGACACCCCTGGTCTATTAGCTATCCAAGAAGAAAGAAGCTTGGTACAGGTGGTCCTCATTTAGTGATCACAATTGAGATTGGCAACTCAGTTGTTAAGCAAAGCAGTTAAGTGAAACTGCAACTGCTTACAATCTCACATCAGCTTTCCTTTGCTTTACAGAACTGTGAAGGTCGTAAATGTGATTCATCACAAAGATACTTTTTCATCACTGTTGTAACTGCAAATGGTCACTATACAATGCAGTTACTAGACAAGGTCTACCTGTTTTAGCCTCTGGATGACTGCTATTGAACCAGATTGTGGGAAAACCCCTTTGTCTAATTCAACATAGGTCTCTCATATGGAGCAGCCACATTCCAGTTTCAGAGCTGTTCCATTTAAACAGAACCCCTTTTCACCTTCCCAGTGTAACCTTTTCCCTTAAAAGTTCAGCAAAATAATGATCCTGGCAAGAAATTTTCCTCCACATTTACCTACCCAAAGTGCTAAAGGGGGAAATTATGGCAAAGAGGAAACTAGAATAAAACGAACAGAAAGGTAAGGACACAGCAATGAAAAATCAGCAACCCACAAGATAAGGGAGAACTGGCTTTGCCCCGAGGTGCCTAAAATAAAGCATGCCAGCTTCCTTGTGGGTAATGGGTCCATAACTGTTATCTCTTGGTCACCTAGCTGGCTAAATATCAGTAGTCCCAGTACCACAAAGGGACCCCAAGTTGGGAAACTATCTTTAATGGAATTTGCTTTTTAAAAAGTAAACAGGCATCCACTTTCATGGCTTCCAAAGTGAAAATTGACAGAGGGCAGACTAGATCAATTACTTACTGCCATCACAACAAGCAAATAAAGCCCCCCCCACCTCCAGTTAAAAAACAATATATCATAGTATTTCTGAAACTTGGCGACTTTAAGACATGTGGACTTCATCTCCCAGAATTCCCCAGCCAGCATGAGGAATTCTGGGAGATGAAGTCCACATGTCCTAAAGTCGCCAAGTTTCAGAAATGCTGATCTATCAACTACTACCTGGAAATGGAAAGTTATAGTGGTTTGGCCACTGCGGGTGACCAGGATAGCAGCGAGACTGGATGCAATTCAGCTGCGGTCCTTCGCACGTTCTAGCCAGAATTACCCGCTCTTTTGCTAGAAACGCAGAATTATTCGACATAAGCATTTGCAATTATGCGATGACTTGCAAAGCATATCATCTGCCCGCCTCCTCCTCTCCTAATCGAGATTATCATTGCAGAACTCTCGACACCGGATTCTCACCCCGAGATCGCAGTAACCCTCTTTCTCAGATCCCGGAGCAGGAAGCGGAAAGAGCGGAGGCTGCGAGATCCCTCCCCTCCCGTCGTCTCTGCCTTGCTCTACCGCTGGCGTAACCCTTTCCTTGCTGAGGAAGGATTAGCGCCTTCTCGCGGCTGGCCTCGCTCCTCTGCCTTCGAAGGGGCAGGGCGGGAATTCAACCTAAGACAGCGGTCTTCAAACGTGGCCCTTTTATGACTTGTGGACTTCAACTCCCAGAATTCCTCAGTCAGCGTGCCTGGCTGAGGAATTCTGGGAGTTGAAGTCCACAAGTCATAAAAGGACCAAGTTTGAAGATCCCTGGCCTAAGGAGTCCTCGCAGCTGCATCTCTGGCAGAGGAGCCTCAGCAGTTGCTTCTGTCTGGCCCTGATCAATGTACAGGAATCATGTGGCAACTTTTTCTTCTGAAGGAGTGAAGTACAAACCAGAATTCTTTTTGGAAAAGAGGTTGAGCAGATGGAGTGATTGGGACATCTGTATATCTGCAAGATTACGACTGATGAAAATATCGTACAGCCTCGCTCTTGGTTCTGGTTCACCATTACGCGGAATAATTATTTAGCAGCTGAGTTTTAACACTACAGGTGCAGGGCTTCTCAATCTTGGCAACTTTAAGATATGTGGACTTCAACTCCCAGAATTCCCCTGCTGGCAGGCTGGTGGGGGAATTCTGGGAATTGGAGTCCACCCATGGAACGCTGCCAACCTTGAGATGGGGAACTCAGGTCCCAAGGCAGCCAAAGATGGAAATGAGGCACCTTGGAGCAAGGAGAAGAGAAGGTGCATCTCAGATTGCTTAGAGAAGCTACACCTTGGCTAGGTTTGGGGGTTTTGGTGGCATATGGAGAGGCCAGAGTTCTGGTGGGCAGATCCAGGTCAGGGCAGAAGAGGTAATCCAGGCAGGAGGCTTGAAAAGGAAGGAAGGATTTGAGCCGAGTATGCTCAAGAAGGAACAGGAGGATTTCAAGCAGGCCCCCAAAGGGTTCTTAAAAAGGCACAGCCACCGTGCCCCCCCCCCCGTGTATGTGTGTAGAATTGTGGGGAAAAATGCACGCGCAGCAAACTGCCATACTTTCCCCCCCACAAACCTCATAACCTTTTGATACCCTTTGTCCCAAGGAAGCAGCCAGAAGGTCATCCCCTTTTGACTTAATACCTTACCTACCTAAATAAATAATATGCTTAAGTCCCCTCTTATCTCTTCCTGTCTTTCATCTCCCTGTATTTCAGTGGTTCTCAACCTTTCTAATGCCGCGACCCCTTAATACAGTTCCTCATGTTGTGGTGACCCCCAACCATAAAATTATTTTCGTTGCTACTTCATAACCGTAATTTTGCTATTGTTTTGAATCGTAATGTAAATATCTGATATGCAGAGTGTATTTTCATTGTTACAAATTGAACATAATTAAAGCATAGTGATTAATTACAAAACAATATAGCAATGCTCACTGGAGAAGCTTACTCTTCCTTGCTCATAAATGTTGGGAGAGAGGGAAGGAAGGAAGGAAGATTGAAGGGGAAAGGAAGGAGATGGAGAAGGAAGGAGATTGAAGGGAGAAGGAAGGAAGGAAGGAAGGAAGGAAGGAAGGAAGGAAGGAAGGAAGGAAGGAAGGAAGGAAGGAAGGAGAGAGAGATTGAAGGGGAAAGGATGGAGATGGAAGGAAGGAAGGAAGGAAAGAAGATTGAAGGGGAAAGGAAGGAGATGGAGAAGGAAGGAGATTGAAGGGGAAAGGAAGGAAGGAAGGAAGGAAGGAGCGATTGAAGAGGAAGGGAAGGAGATGGATGCAAGGAAGGAAGGAAGAGAGGATTGATTTTTGGAGAGTCATCTTTTCCCAAATGGTGATGAACTGCAACTCCCAGCATTCCCCAGTCTTCCACAGTGCTTTTTAGGGCTGCTGGGGATGGTAGTCTGGAGCCCCCCATCCTCATCACGGCACCTCTTGCCTTCTCCCAGCTGCCCCCCGGGACCTGCCCGCCCCTCCAACCTCCTGAGAGCCATCGCAGCGGCAGGATCGTGAGAGCCCCTTTCCACGCTGCGCAGCCCTTCACCGCCAAAGCCTTTCCTGATTCGTCAGACGCGAGAGGGGCGCGGCCGGAGCGCCAGCTCCTGCTCGGAAGGCGCCGCTTCTCCCCTCCCAGCCCGTCTGGCTGGCCTCCGACACACATGCGGGCATCGCACTCTTCCCCGCCACCTGGCCGCTTCCGAGGCCCAGAGCCCGACAAGCCAGGAAGGAGCCGCTCCTGCCCACCAGCCCCAGGTCCGCGCCGGGCGCCAGACGGCCAAGGCGGCCTCCAACAGTGAGGGAGGTGGGCCGGGCAGTGCGGGGGGAAGCTCCGGCGCAGTGTGGAGGCAGCGGCTCGGACCTGGCTCGGCTCGGACCGGCCACCCACACAGCTGAGTCGGCCCGGGGCGGCGTCGGGGGCGCTTTTCAAGCCCCTGGACTTGCCATGAGCTGGGAGACGGGGAGGACGCAGCCAGCAGCCGGCCAACGTCCGCATGGCCCCCAGGAGCACAGCCTGACTCCCGACAGTCAGCTGGGAGTTTGGGGAACCGGTGGGGCTGCTACACACCGCCCAGCTCCTGACAGCTAGCTGAGAGTTGGCCCCACGCGTGCCAGCTGCCCTCCCAGTGCCCGCCGCTGCCCTGTTAGCCTTACTTTGGCCACCGCCCGTTTGGTGTGGTGGCAGGCAGGCCCAGGCACTCCTGGGCGGCCATGGCAAGCAGCAGCGACGGTGCAGGCCGACCACCCGCCGGGCCCCACGCACGCCAGCTACCCTCCCAGCGTCCTCCGCTGCCCCGCTAACCTTAGCTTGGCCACTGCCCGTTCGGGGTGGCGGCAGGCAGGCCCAGGCGCTCCTGGGCGGCCCTCCCACCCCTGGCCCTCTTTTACTTACATTTAGTAGTTGCTCAGCAGCTCGCCTTCACTGCAGACAACTTGCAGCAATGTTTGGCAGCTGGGACTTTTGGCGGGCTCAGCAGGGCAGAGACAGCCTGGACAATTCCTATTGGCTTTTGAAAGCCAATAGAATTAGACTCTATTCAAGAGAGTCTATTCTATTGGCTTTCAAAAGCCAATAGAATAAGAGGGAGAAGCACAGCTAAGGAAAAGGGAAAAAAATGGCGGACTGCGTTGTTTGGTGACTCCCGTGAAATGGTCGTTCGACCCCAAATGGGGTTGCGACCCACAGGTTGAGAACCCTGAGTTCCCGGAATAGGGCGGCATAAATAACCGCTGCTGTATTTGTTTTTACGTGGTCTTTGAACAGGTAATATGTTACTAGAAAATAGTTGCTTATATGAAGGAATTTTCCAATGAAGAAACTTTATGTCCGCATCTAATGGTTAAACTTATGAATGCAAAATGTCAGCATTTAATGTAAAGCCTATGTATGTAACAAGTATATAAGAAGCAATAAACTCAGAGTTTGTCAAGCTGTGTCCTGCAGCTTCAAACCTCTGCTCAAGAAATGCCTGCGTCTTTTTCTTAGCATCATTACATAGAATGTGTGAAAAGAACTGAAGACTGCTTGTATAGAGCAATCCCTGCATTTTGCTCAGAAGAAGCCTGGTGCCGGAGCCCAATCACTCTGTGTTCATAAATTAATCTTCAACTGCAAATGGCCGTAAAGGTGAGCTGCTTGCCAAGCACCCAAAATGCAATCAAGTGACTGTGGGTGTATGCATGGCTGTCATAAGTCCACAAATGGGTCATAAAAAGCTCTGGGGAGGTCTGTTGTAACTTCAAATGCTCATTAAGTGGCCAGTCATAAATTGAGGATTATCTATGATTGAACAAAGCAGGAAGATATTGGAACAGGGTTAGTATAAATCACGGGTGTCAAACTCGTCATGTGACGTGTTGTGACTTTTTTGCATTGCTGGAGCTGGGGTGGGCGCAGCCTCTGCGTGATGCAACAGGCCCATGGGCCAGTAGTTTGACACCCCTGGTCTAAATCAGTATTTACTGGCTGGAGAATTCTGGGAGTTGAAGTCCATCAATCTTAAAATCGCCAGGTTTGAAAAACACTGGTCCAAATGTACTAGTCTTGAGGCATCTGAAAGACTGGTATTTCTACTGTGGCGTAAACATTTGCAACAGTGGTTCCTTCTTCTAAAGCAGGATGCCTATCTTTGAAGTTCTTCATACAATATAAGTGAAAAAGAGTCTTAACAACAGTTGCAGCATCCAGCAGTAACATGATTGCCACTGCTGACTTTCCCAGCTGGCTTCTGACATGGTAGATTAATGTCAGCTCACAAATTGCAGTCATCTGATGTTTCGTTTGACAACCATGAGTACTTCAAATGTGAAGCTGTTTATTTACATCTGTGTTTCAGTGTCTTTCTCAATGGCATTTCTGATTTCGAAACCCCAACTCAACCAGGTTACTCTTCTGCTTGTCCTCTGACTTCAGACCAGAGAGAAATTCCTGTTTGTGAAACACCATTATTTTCACCAGAAGACTGATCCAAACAAAAGCTATCACCCCTTGACACAAAATGTTGACGCTAAGTCCTGCCTGCAGGTTTTTGCTTTGTACTCTTGTGGTCTGAACTTTATTCCAATATAGGCTGTTTTGAAAAACTCAGAGCTGCAGACAAGCCTGGGAAGTTTAAAAAAAAATCAGAAAAAAACTGGTAACCCATTAAACCAGGCGTTTACAAACTTGGCCCTTTTATGACTTGTAGACTTCAACTCCCAGCCATGCCTGGCTGAGGAATTCTGGGAGTTGAAGTCCACAAGTCATAAAAGGGCCAAGTTTGAAGACCCCTGCATTAAACATACATGTAGTCATGAAGAGTTTTGCTCAAGTTGTGGGAAAGGCTTTGATTTTAGTAATTTTTAAATGAAACCTCCCCTTTCAAAACTGAAGTACTACCGTGTTTCCCCGAAAGCAGGACACACCCGATTGTCAGACGTATCGGGGTTTTCAGGGGGTCGGCTAGTGTAAGCCGTGCCCCAATCGTAAGACGGTATATCTTATACGGTATTTTACTTTTGGGGAAACACGGGGGCGGAGGGGAGGGAAGATGGACGCGCTGCAAGAGCGGAGCGTGGCGGGGGGGGGGGGGGAGCGGAATCCAGAGCTTTGCGCCACTCCCCTCCCCGCCCCCGCTCACCCACCCACCGCTTCATCGCAGAGCAAAGCTCTGGATTCCGCTCCCCCCCCCCCGCCACGCCAGCCCCATCGCTGGCGCGATGAAGGGGTGGGTGGTTGGGTGAGCGGAGGCGGGCTGGGGAGGGGAGCGAAATCCAGAGGTTTGCTCCGCTCCCCTCCCTTCCCTTCCCCACGCCGCCGCCGCCGCCAGCCCAGAGCAGGCCTGCGCACCGCCCCAGACCCTCGCGCTCTGCTGCCCGGTGGATGGGGAGGCGACAGCGGCAGGGATTGGGTTGAGAGGCTGGCAGGACGCGGCCAGCGCCCACAAATGCGGCCCGTGCCGGCGAAATGCTCCCCTCGCTCCCCCCCCCGCCACGCCAGCCCCATCGCTGGCGCGATGAAGGGGTGGGTGGTTGGGTGAGCGGAGGCGGGCTGGGGAGGGGAGCGAAATCCAGAGGTTTGCTCCGCTCCCCTCCCTTCCCTTCCCCACGCCGCCGCCGCCGCCGCCGCCGCCGCCAGCCCAGAGCAGGCCTGCGCACCGCCCCAGACCCGCGCGCTCTGCTGCCCGGTGGATGGGGAGGCGACAGCGGCAGGGATTGGGTTGAGAGGCTGGCAGGACGCGGCCAGCGCCCACAAATGCGGCCCGTGCCGGCGAAATGCTCCCCTCGCTCCCCCCCCCCCGCCACGCCAGCCCCATCGCTGGCGCGATGAAGGGGTGGGTGGTTGGGTGAGCGGAGGCGGGCTGGGGAGGGGAGCGAAATCCAGAGGTTTGCTCCGCTCCCCTCCCTTCCCTTCCCCACGCCGCCGCCGCCGCCGCCGCCGCCGCCGCCGCCGCCAGCCCAGAGCAGGCCTGCGCACCGCCCCAGACCCGCGCGCTCTGCTGCCCGGTGGATGGGGAGGCGACAGCGGCAGGGATTGGGTTGAGAGGCTGGCAGGACGCGGCCAGCGCCCACAAATGCGGCCCGTGCCGGCGAAATGCTCCCCTCGCTCCCCCCCCCGCCACGCCAGCCCCATCGCTGGCGCGATGAAGGGGTGGGTGGTTGGGTGAGCGGAGGCGGGCTGGGGAGGGGAGCGAAATCCAGAGGTTTGCTCCGCTCCCCTCCCTTCCCTTCCCCACGCCGCCGCCGCCGCCGCCGCCGCCGCCAGCCCAGAGCAGGCCTGCGCACCGCCCCAGACCCGCGCGCTCTGCTGCCCGGTGGATGGGGAGGCGACAGCGGCAGGGATTGGGTTGAGAGGCTGGCAGGACGCGGCCAGCGCCCACAAATGCGGCCCGTGCCGGCGAAATGCTCCCCTCGCTCCCCCCCCCCGCCACGCCAGCCCCATCGCTGGCGCGATGAAGGGGTGGGTGGTTGGGTGAGCGGAGGCGGGCTGGGGAGGGGAGCGAAATCCAGAGGTTTGCTCCGCTCCCCTCCCTTCCCTTCCCCACGCCGCCGCCGCCGCCGCCGCCGCCGCCAGCCCAGAGCAGGCCTGCGCACCGCCCCAGACCCGCGCGCTCTGCTGCCCGGTGGATGGGGAGGCGACAGCGGCAGGGATTGGGTTGAGAGGCTGGCAGGACGCGGCCAGCGCCCACAAATGCGGCCCGTGCCGGCGAAATGCTCCCCTCGCTCCCCCCCCCGCCACGCCAGCCCCATCGCTGGCGCGATGAAGGGGTGGGTGGTTGGGTGAGCGGAGGCGGGCTGGGGAGGGGAGCGAAATCCAGAGGTTTGCTCCGCTCCCCTCCCTTCCCTTCCCCACGCCGCCGCCGCCGCCGCCGCCGCCAGCCCAGAGCAGGCCTGCGCACCGCCCCAGACCCGCGCGCTCTGCTGCCCGGTGGATGGGGAGGCGACAGCGGCAGGGATTGGGTTGAGAGGCTGGCAGGACGCGGCCAGCGCCCACAAATGCGGCCCGTGCCGGCGAAATGCTCCCCTCGCTCCCCCCCCCGCCACGCCAGCCCCATCGCTGGCGCGATGAAGGGGTGGGTGGTTGGGTGAGCGGAGGCGGGCTGGGGAGGGGAGCGAAATCCAGAGGTTTGCTCCGCTCCCCTCCCTTCCCTTCCCCACGCCGCCGCCGCCGCCGCCGCCGCCGCCGCCGCCGCCGCCGCCAGCCCAGAGCAGGCCTGCGCACCGCCCCAGACCCGCGCGCTCTGCTGCCCGGTGGATGGGGAGGCGACAGCGGCAGGGATTGGGTTGAGAGGCTGGCAGGACGCGGCCAGCGCCCACAAATGCGGCCCGTGCCGGCGAAATGCTCCCCTCGCTCCCCCCCCACCACGCCAGCGATGCTCGGGGCTCGGCTTGCACGAGGAGGTCCGGCTGCCCCCCTCGGCGTCTCTTCCCCGCCTCCTTCCCTGCTCCCTCGGCCGACCTCGGCGGCGGGCGGCGGCTCGAGTTATACCGGTATTGGAAAAAAATTGTCGAATTTTTTGTTTTAGCCACAAAATTAACATTTATTACCTAACAACCTGAACAGTATTGTATTCACCACAAAACAGTTTTATAAAAGGGAGTGCCAAGAATGTCTTGTACCGTAACAACATTGCATAACATGTAAAACAAGGAAAAATGGTAAGAACGAACAGTGGAATACTGGAAGATAAAACAGATTTATTCCATGACAACCATGTCATCACCCTCAGGAATATCATCATAAACATCCACACTCTTAGGTTCCTGTGGATTTTCTTGGGACGACATTTCTTGCCGAACCAGTGGCCCATATTTCTCATGGGTAGCAATGGCACTGTCCTGAAATGAGTAGGCTTTGTGCAGGTAGCCAGCTCGCAGTGCATTTGCAACACAGGTGTTAGTGATCTTATTCCAAGAATTTTTCACCCAGTTAACAATCTCCGGCAGTCTGGGCTTCACAAAGTTCCCACGTACATTTCTCTCCATTCGGTTTTCAATGTAGTCATTGATTTCCACACGCAGATAGTCCTTGAACGGCTTGTTAATGGCGATATCGAGAGTCTGAAGATAAGCCGTCATCCCTGCAGGAATCATGATTTGGTCGATTCTCCGCTCACGAAGGAAGTCTTTCATGGTTTTGGCGCGGTGTGTGCTGGCTGCATCCCAGATCAGCATTCCTCTTTTGTTCCCACGCATTACAAGCGGCAGCATTAAATCAAGCCACTTTCTTATAACATCTTGTGTGGCCCAGGCTTTTTCAGTTTCCAGCACATAAATGCCAGAAACCCGCTCAATCTTCTCCTTCTTGCCCTTTGCAATGAGTAGCGGTGTTGCTTTAGTGCCATCCAGACGAATCGTCAAAATGCAGGTGACACGTGCACTTTCATAAGCGGTGGAGGGAACGTACACTGAGGAGGCACCTTGGTGATCAATGGTGGTTTGAGCTCCTTGGCCCATGAACACGGCAGTTTCATCCATGGCGATCATGTTGCGAAGACTGTATTTAGAGAAGTCAATGTCATCCACAAACTTCTTGTAGGCTAATGCACGTTTAACAATCTCAGCATCTTCCAACCTAAACAGGGTTGTGGATCTTCTCAAACACAGGGCATTGCGTTTAAGAAAGTTATCCACCCAGTGCTGTGATGCCTTGAATTGTTCATGGGAAATGTCAAACTGTGGCGACACTGCAAGGGCATATTCCTTAATCTGAGCCCTTGTCACCACCAATGTCTTTGCTCTCCTGTCTGCAATCCACTCAGAGACCAAGCTTTCCAGCTCTGTATACATTGGTTGCCGACCACATCCAATCTTGCGCCTTTTACCCATTCCGCTCTCCACTTTTTCACTCAGGTTAGTGTATTCTGCACGCCATTTTTGGACCAGTCGGTGATCCAACATTTTCTCCTTGCAGAACTGCGCTACATTTTTGCCCCAAGATTCTTCGACAATCGCTTTTTTATACTCCACGGTGTAACTCTTCCTTTTACCACTGGAACCGGAAGCACTCATGTCTAGGGGCAAAAATAATTACCTCAGCATATGGTACCGGTATAAGCACTGCTTGTGGTTCCGTATCACAGTCTCCCATAGGGTTACAGCCCCATACAGTATAGCCTCCCATAGAGTTACAGCCCCATACAGTATCCCACATAGCCTCCCATAGGGTTACAGCTCCATACAGTATCCCACACAGCATGGAAACGGCGGGGTCTCTTCCCCGCCTCCCTCCCCTCTGCCCCCGGCAGGAGCCTCCTACGGTAGGCGGCCTACCGTAAATCTACCGTACCGTAAGGGGAACTGTAGACATGTTTGGATAACTGTTCTCTAACCTAAAGCCAAGATTTGCTGTTTTACATCTGTCTCATTATTCTGGTTTGTCTTGAATTCCCTTCCCTTGATGCTTTACCTTACGCAGGCAGCTTCAATCCCGGTATAGTCGGTCAGTCAGGAAAGCCGAATGTTTAGGGACAACGCATGAAGCAAATAAAGTTTCTGTCTGAGGTTTCTGCCATTCGAATGGAATCAGGCACTTCTCTTTATTTGGTTAACATCAAACAAGGTGAATACCGGTAAATCACATACCGGTACAAAAAGGTTTGGTGTGGCAGTTTAACAATGGTTACATCCTCAAATTATTCACTTTTACCATACCGTATGTTTCACATGTCCCACTTAACACTTATACGGTATAAGCTTTTATAACTGTCAAAGGTCTGTAATAACTGTCAAAGGTCTGTAAATCCTTGCGATGTGACCTTAGGCTACGGTAATTTGGGGTCTGTTTTACCGGTAGATCGTGCTTATCTACCGTACTTCAGTTATCTCAAACATACAGCCTGAGAACCATTTGTTTGCTTACCGGTATGTGTAAGGAGCACTCTTTTGATCTTACCGTATACCGGTAAAAATTGCCTTGCCTGAAGGCTTGAGGGTGATGACATGGTTGTCATGGAATAAATCTGTTTTATCTTCCAGTATTCCACTGTTCGTTCTTACAGTACCATTTTTCCTTGTTTTACCGTACATGTTATGCAATGTTGTTACAAGACATTCTTGGCACTCCCTTTTATAAAACTGTTTTGTGGTGAATACAATACTGTTCAGGTTGTTAGGTAATAAATGTTAATTTTGTGGCTAAAACAAAAAATTCGACAATTTTTTTCCAATACCGGTATAACTCGAGCCGCCGCCCGCCGCCGAGGTTGGCCGAGGGAGCAGGGAAGGAGGCGGGGAAGAGACGCCGAGGGGGGCAGCCGGACCTCCTCGTGCAAGCCGAGCCCCGGCGGCGGCGGCGTGGGGAAGGGAAGGGAGGGGAGCGGAGCAAACCTCTGGATTTCGCTCCCCTCCCCACTCCGCCTCCGCTCACCCAACCACCCACCCCTTCATCGCGCCATCGATGGGGCTGGCGTGGCGGGGGGGGGAAGCGAGGGGAGCATTCCGCCGGCACGGGCCGCATTTGTGGGCGCTGGCCGCGTCCTGCCGGCCTCTCAACCCAATCCCTGCCGCTGTCGCCTCCCCATCCACCGGGCAGCAGAGCGCGCGGGTCTGGGGCGGTGCGCAGGCCTGCTCTGGGCTGGCGGCGGTGGCGGCGGCGGCGTGGGGAAGGGAAGGGAGGGGAGCGGAGCAAACCTCTGGATTTCGCTCCCCTCCCCAGCCCGCCTCCGCTCACCCAACCACCCACCCCTTCATCGCGCCAGCGATGGGGCTGGCGTCGCGGGGGGGGGGGGGAGCGAGGGGAGCATTCCGCCGGCACGGGCCGCATTTGTGGGCGCTGGCCGCGTCCTGCCGGCCTCTCAACCCAATCCCTGCCGCTGTCGCCTCCCCATCCACCGGGCAGCAGAGCGCGCGGGTCTGGGGCGGTGCGCAGGCCTGCTCTGGGCTGGCGGCGGTGGCGGCGGCGGCGTGGGGAAGGGAAGGGAGGGGAGCGGAGCAAACCTCTGGATTTCGCTCCCCTCCCCAGCCCGCCTCCGCTCACCCAACCACCCACCCCTTCATCGCGCCAGCGATGGGGCTGGCGTCGCGGGGGGGGGGAGCGAGGGGAGCATTCCGCCGGCACGGGCCGCATTTGTGGGCGCTGGCCGCGTCCTGCCGGCCTCTCAACCCAATCCCTGCCGCTGTCGCCTCCCCATCCACCGGGCAGCAGAGCGCGCGGGTCTGGGGCGGTGCGCAGGCCTGCTCTGGGCTGGCGGCGGCGGCGGCGGCGGCGGCGTGGGGAAGGGAAGGGAGGGGAGCGGAGCAAACCTCTGGATTTCGCTCCCCTCCCCAGCCCGCCTCCGCTCACCCAACCACCCACCCCTTCATCGCGCCAGCGATGGGGCTGGCGTGGCGGGGGGGGGGAGCGAGGGGAGCATTCCGCCGGCACGGGCCGCATTTGTGGGCGCTGGCCGCGTCCTGCCGGCCTCTCAACCCAATCCCTGCCGCTGTCGCCTCCCCATCCACCGGGCAGCAGAGCGCGCGGGTCTGGGGCGGTGCGCAGGCCTGCTCTGGGCTGGCGGCGGTGGCGGCGGCGGCGTGGGGAAGGGAAGGGAGGGGAGCGGAGCAAACCTCTGGATTTCGCTCCCCTCCCCAGCCCGCCTCCGCTCACCCAACCACCCACCCCTTCATCGCGCCAGCGATGGGGCTGGCGTCGCGGGGGGGGGGGGGGAGCGAGGGGAGCATTCCGCCGGCACGGGCCGCATTTGTGGGCGCTGGCCGCGTCCTGCCGGCCTCTCAACCCAATCCCTGCCGCTGTCGCCTCCCCATCCACCGGGCAGCAGAGCGCGCGGGTCTGGGGCGGTGCGCAGGCCTGCTCTGGGCTGGCGGCGGTGGCGGCGGCGGCGTGGGGAAGGGAAGGGAGGGGAGCGGAGCAAACCTCTGGATTTCGCTCCCCTCCCCAGCCCGCCTCCGCTCACCCAACCACCCACCCCTTCATCGCGCCAGCGATGGGGCTGGCGTGGCGGGGGGGGGAGCGAGGGGAGCATTCCGCCGGCACGGGCCGCATTTGTGGGCGCTGGCCGCGTCCTGCCGGCCTCTCAACCCAATCCCTGCCGCTGTCGCCTCCCCATCCACCGGGCAGCAGAGCGCGCGGGTCTGGGGCGGTGCGCAGGCCTGCTCTGGGCTGGCGGCGGTGGCGGCGGCGGCGTGGGGAAGGGAAGGGAGGGGAGCGGAGCAAACCTCTGGATTTCGCTCCCCTCCCCAGCCCGCCTCCGCTCACCCAACCACCCACCCCTTCATCGCGCCAGCGATGGGGCTGGCGTGGCGGGGGGGGGAGCGAGGGGAGCATTCCGCCGGCACGGGCCGCATTTGTGGGCGCTGGCCGCGTCCTGCCGGCCTCTCAACCCAATCCCTGCCGCTGTCGCCTCCCCATCCACCGGGCAGCAGAGCGCGCGGGTCTGGGGCGGTGCGCAGGCCTGCTCTGGGCTGGCGGCGGTGGCGGCGGCGGCGTGGGGAAGGGAAGGGAGGGGAGCGGAGCAAACCTCTGGATTTCGCTCCCCTCCCCAGCCCGCCTCCGCTCACCCAACCACCCACCCCTTCATCGCGCCAGCGATGGGGCTGGCGTGGCGGGGGGGGGAGCGAGGGGAGCATTCCGCCGGCACGGGCCGCATTTGTGGGCGCTGGCCGCGTCCTGCCGGCCTCTCAACCCAATCCCTGCCGCTGTCGCCTCCCCATCCACCGGGCAGCAGAGCGCGCGGGTCTGGGGCGGTGCGCAGGCCTGCTCTGGGCTGGCGGCGGTGGCGGCGGCGGCGTGGGGAAGGGAAGGGAGGGGAGCGGAGCAAACCTCTGGATTTCGCTCCCCTCCCCAGCCCGCCTCCGCTCACCCAACCACCCACCCCTTCATCGCGCCAGCGATGGGGCTGGCGTGGCGGGGGGGGGAGCGAGGGGAGCATTCCGCCGGCACGGGCCGCATTTGTGGGCGCTGGCCGCGTCCTGCCGGCCTCTCAACCCAATCCCTGCCGCTGTCGCCTCCCCATCCACCGGGCAGCAGAGCGCGCGGGTCTGGGGCGGTGCGCAGGCCTGCTCTGGGCTGGCGGCGGTGGCGGCGGCGGCGTGGGGAAGGGAAGGGAGGGGAGCGGAGCAAACCTCTGGATTTCGCTCCCCTCCCCAGCCCGCCTCCGCTCACCCAACCACCCACCCCTTCATCGCGCCAGCGATGGGGCTGGCGTCGCGGGGGGGGGGGAGCGAGGGGAGCATTCCGCCGGCACGGGCCGCATTTGTGGGCGCTGGCCGCGTCCTGCCGGCCTCTCAACCCAATCCCTGCCGCTGTCGCCTCCCCATCCACCGGGCAGCAGAGCGCGCGGGTCTGGGGCGGTGCGCAGGCCTGCTCTGGGCTGGCGGCGGTGGCGGCGGCGGCGTGGGGAAGGGAAGGGAGGGGAGCGGAGCAAACCTCTGGATTTCGCTCCCCTCCCCAGCCCGCCTCCGCTCACCCAACCACCCACCCCTTCATCGCGCCAGCGATGGGGCTGGCGTGGCGGGGGGGGGAGCGAGGGGAGCATTCCGCCGGCACGGGCCGCATTTGTGGGCGCTGGCCGCGTCCTGCCGGCCTCTCAACCCAATCCCTGCCGCTGTCGCCTCCCCATCCACCGGGCAGCAGAGCGCGCGGGTCTGGGGCGGTGCGCAGGCCTGCTCTGGGCTGGCGGCGGTGGCGGCGGCGGCGTGGGGAAGGGAAGGGAGGGGAGCGGAGCAAACCTCTGGATTTCGCTCCCCTCCCCAGCCCGCCTCCGCTCACCCAACCACCCACCCCTTCATCGCGCCAGCGATGGGGCTGGCGTCGCGGGGGGGGGGGGAGCGAGGGGAGCATTCCGCCGGCACGGGCCGCATTTGTGGGCGCTGGCCGCGTCCTGCCGGCCTCTCAACCCAATCCCTGCCGCTGTCGCCTCCCCATCCACCGGGCAGCAGAGCGCGCGGGACCGGGGCGGGTCTGGGGCGGTGCGCAGGCCTGCTCTGGGCTGGCGGCGGCGGCGGGGCGGGGAAGGGAAGGGAGGGGAGGGGAGCGCCAGCCGCCCCTGCCACACAGGCAAAGCTTCGTGGCGCCCGCTGGGAATGGAAAGATTACCGGTACGTACGCTCCGAAGGCGGGGCTGGCTGAGTGAAAAGCGGGCAGAAATTGACGGGAGGGGCAAAGGTCTTGCACAGCAAAAGTCAACGACAAGCCCAAACCACCAAAATATTAATCAGTCCTGAAAAATTACTTTTTAAAAAGACAGGAAAGTGGCCAAAATAGACCCACGTTGTTCGCTGGATAAACGAATAATTAATCATAAGGCAGTGTATCTCCGGCTGGTTCGCCTTTACGTGGGCTTACAAATTCTCCCTCTTCCTCCCCACCACTCTCCTTACGATAAAACAAAAGTACATCTGATTTTGTTAACCCTAACTTGTCAAGTTCAGTTATTCCTTGGCACCCCACTTGAACTGGCCGTAAGCATTTTGTGTATTCAAAAAGCTTCTACCCTTTTGGCTGTGCTACCGGTAATTGCCTGATTTACAATTGTTCAGATCAAAAGACTGCTCAACTGTTGGCTTACACAAAAACAAACAAATCCTCAGGCTACCGTATATGTTTGAGATAACTGAAGTTTACAATCTGAAAGAGACACCAAATTAGCCTACCGGTACCGTAAAATCACACCTCAAGGATTTACAGATCTTTGACAGTTATATTATCTTGTAATTACCGTATCTTGTAATCTCCTGACCTCCTGACTACCGTAAGCAGGAGTTATATACCGTACATATGACATGCCCCGAAGGTAACACGTAGTGGGGGTTTTGGGGCTAAAAAGAAAGTGTGACGCTGTCTTGCTTTCGGGGAAACACGGTATGCAATATATATTGTAACTTGGATGTATGATTACAGGATTAATGCTATCCAGTAATTAATACTTAAAATTAATTAAAAGAAGACCCCCATCCATGTGCCGTCCATCTCTTAATTTGGGTTTTTGTATAGTTTTTTTAAATTTTAATCTGTCATTTTAATATTTTAATATAATTTAATTTTTGTGTATTTTATAGCCTGTGAGCTGCCCAGAGTAACCTAACAGAGAAGATGAGCAGCATACAAATTTAATCAACAAATAAAAGATAAAGAAAGAAATACTGAAGATATTCTGCATATAGCAAACAAAATCTGCCTTTCTCACTTTAGTTTGGTGCTTCCCCCCAAAAAAATTGGAAGCTGATAAAAGAGAAAGAAATCACACCAGCTCAAGCATCTGTGATGTTGGAAATCATTTGCCAAGGTAGTCACACTTTCTATGAATGTAGAGGTAAACTTCAACAAACTGTACTGCCCAGGACACCCTCCATACTCCCATAAGGTGGCAACTTACATGAAGTTCTGTTCTGGGCTGTCTTGACTTGCAATTCCCTCAAGGGGGCAGTGGAAGCACACTTTCTGTGGTTTACTAGTCCTAAGTCCTCAGTAGAATGCTTGAATAGACTTTACAACCTCGAAGGAAAGTAGGCTGTACCTGTTGAATTTCAGCTTGTTCGGTTGTCAATGATTGGGAGTGTCTGTCCTAGGAAAATCATCTGTTGCATGAACAGGTGAGTGTGAGATGCGTCTGATCCTGAATATAGATTAATTAATCAACATACTCTAATGAGCTCAATCTTGTGTGTAAGGAGAGCAGTCAGTTGGATGCCTCATTTATAAATCAGATTTATATATATGTGAGATGAAAATCAAGTAAGCCATGTTGCTCCTGGCAGCTAGGTGTGGACTCCCCTGGTCTGTGGACTGTCACGGCATACCAGGCATACCAGAAACCCCAAACAAGGGAAGTCCAATCCATAGGAGGCAGGCAACATGCAAAATTGTGCCCCCTCCAGTCTGCTGAAAAACCTCTCTCCATGGAACCAGTCCTTGGGACCCCAAAGGTTGGGGGCCGCTGTTCTGGATCGTGTAACCCTGACTAGAGCATGTAGATCTGTATGTTAGAATGTTTGGCATTTATTGGGTTAAGTGCTGTCTCCTTAAGAGATGGCTAATGGGTAATGTAGTTTTAGCTAGTCAGCAATCCCATGTTATCAGATCTGTGGGAGGAGTCACTAAAGTTCATCACAGGATATCCTGGCCATGTGCCAGTTTGGAATGCCTTTGTCAGAGTTAAGCATGGAACCACCGGAGGACTCAGATGGCCGCATTCCATATTAGAAGTTGGTGTGGAGGAAGTATTCATTTCTTACCTATAAGGATGAACAGATGTGTATTATCCAGGAGCAACAACCATAATTGCAAGTATTTCCTTCTGAATAAAATATCTGTTTTATAATCATCTTTATTGAGTTATCTGTCTGGTCTTGGATTAAAAAGCATCTTAATTCTGGATCAGAACAGTAAGAAATTATATTACCTTCATATTGACTTTAGAGCAGTGGTTCTCAACCTTCCTAATGCCGCAACCCTTTAATACAGTTCTTCATGTTGTGGTGACCCGCAACCATAAAATTATTTTCGTTGCTACTTCATAACTGTAATTTTGCTACTGTTATGAATAGTAATGTAAATATCTGATATGCAGGGTGTATGTTCATTGTTACGAATTGAACATAATTAAAGCATAGTGATTAATCACAAAAACAATATAGCAATGCTCACTGGAGAAGCTTACTCTTCCTTGCTCAAAAATGTTGGGAGGGAGGGAAGGGGAAGGAAGGAAGATTGAAGGGGAAAGGAAGGAAGGAAGATTGAAGGGGAAAGGAAGGAGATGGAGAAGGAAGGAGATTGAAGGGGAAGGAAGGAAGGAAGGAGAGAGAGATTGAAGGGGAAGGGATGGAGATGGAGATGGAAGGAAGGAAGGAAGGACGATTGAAGGGGAAAGGAAGGAGATTGAAGGGGAAAGGAAGGAAGGCACATTGAAAGGGAAAGGAAGGAGATGGAGAAGAAAGGAGAAGGAAGGGGAAGGAAGGAAGGAGAGAGAGATTGAAGGGGAAGGGATGGAGATGGAGATGGAAGGAAGGAAGGAAGGAAGGAAGATTGAAGGGGAAAGGAAGGAGATCGACAAGGAAGGAGATTGAAGGGGAAAGGAAGGAAGGAAGGAAGGAAGGAAGGAAGGAAGGAAGGAAGGAAGGAAGGAAGGAAGGAGAGAGAAAGATTGAAGGGGAAGGGATGGAGATGGAGATGGAAGGAAGGAAGGAAGATTGAAGGGGAAAGGAAGGAGATGGAGAAGGAAGGAGATGGAAGGAAGGAAGGAAGACTGAAGGGTTAAAGGAAGGAGATGGAAGATTGAAGGGGAAAGGAAGGAGATGGAGAAGGAGAAGGAAGGAGATTGAAGGGGAAAGGAAGGAAGGAAGATTGAAGGGGAAAGGAAGGAGATGGAGAAGGAAGGAGAGTGAAGGAGAAAGAAGGAAGGAAGGAGAGAGATTGAAGGGGAAGGGATGGAGATGGAAGGAAGGAAGGAAGATTGAAGGGGACAGGAAGGAGATGTAGAAGGAAGGAGATTGAAGGGGGAAGGAAGAAAAGAAGGAAGAAAGGAAGGAAGGAGAGAGAGAGATTGAAGGGAAAGGGATGGAGATGGAAGGAAGAAAGGAAGGAAGATTGAAGGGGAAAGGAAGGAGATGGAGAAGGAAGGAGATTGAGGGGGAAAGGAAGGAAGGAAGGAAGCAAGCAAGGAGAGATTGAAAAGGAAGGGAAGGAGATGGATGGATGGATGGAAAGAAGGAAGGAAGGAAGGAAGGAAGGATGGATGGATCTTTGGAGAGTCATGTTTTTCTAGATGGTGATGAACTGCAACTCCCAGCATTCCCCACTCTTCCACAGTGCTTTTAGGGCTGCTGGGGATGGTAGTCCAGTAAGGTCTGGAGACACACATAGATGCCCTCCGACGGCGAGGGAGGCAGGCCAGGCGGCACCAGGGAGGCTCTGGCACGGCGCGGAGGGCGGCCGGGGTCGGAGTGCAGCCGGGCAACCAGGAGGCGTGGGGACCTGCTCGGCGCTGCATCTCAGCTCAGCTCAGCCAGCAGCAGCAGCAGCAGCAGCACATTGCCAGAGCAGGGCGGGAAGAGAGGTGAGGTGGTGGCAAGTCATGAAAGCAGCATCCACACGTTCAGGGTGCAAACGCCTTGGACAGTTTGGCTCCCCCACCCCTTTATTTACTGATCTGCCACAAGCTTGTGCAAACAAGCCCCGAGGAGTTCTGAATGAGCGGTCATTTAAAAAAAAAGCTTTAAGCAACGAGGCAGAAAGGGGAACTCACTCATGGCTCTTTTTTTCCCTTTCTCGGCGACTGGGAAGGCAGCAGCCAGAGACGCCGCTGCACAAAGGGAGGCGGAGAGAGGGGTGAGGGGGAAAACCTCACTCAACTTTCGCCCTTATCAGACCCGGTTCCCTTCTGGTCGACCCCCACCCACCCACCCGCCCCCTTCACCTCCCGCTACAGATTGACGCTACCCCTCAGGAGTATTTTGCAAGGCTTTTTTTTACCTTGGCCCTGCGCTTCTCCCAGACAGAGGTAGTGCTGGTATTGATTTGATACTGCAGGAGGAAGTGAAATTTAAATTTCCTGGGGAGGTTCAAGTAGTTCCATCTCAATTATCAGGCCCCCTGCCACAAAATTATGTAGGGCTTGTCCTTCCACGGTCAAGCATGGGTAAAAAAGGTATTTTTGTTATTCGGGGGTGATAGATTCGGACTATACCAGAATTATTTATGTTCAATTGTGGACCAACTTGCCTCAAATTTTGCCCATTTACACTAGCCCTGCTCAGCTCTTGCATTTGCCTTATTTTGTCCCAGCAGGGGGAGAGTTAAAGGAGAGAGGGGAAGGAGGCTTCGGTTCTACTAACCTGGCCACTTCCGTTATAGCTGCCATCAGTACCCCAATCACATTTCAACGGCCCCGTCAGATCATTGTGCTGCAGGGTAAGCCATTTGAGGGAATTTTGGACACTGGAGCGGATGTTTCAGTGATCTCTGCCAAGCAGTGGCCTGCCACCTGGCCAACTGAGCCCTGTCCAAGTGTGTGGGGTGTGGGGGGTCGTCAAAGTGCACGTCAAAGTGTGCAATTTCTTTCAGCCCATTTGCCTGATTCAGATTTGGTCATTCAGGTCCACCCCTTCATATTAGATATTCATGTCAGCCTTTGGGGATGTGACCTGCTCAGTAAATTGGGTGCCACCTTCACTTTGGAAGACTGAGATTACTGCCCTCCCATTGATGTGGCTGGTTAAAGAGCCGGTGTGGATTGATCAATGGCCCATGTCACACGAAAAATTGACGGCTCTCCACCAGCTGGTTAACAATCAGCTGCTTGCTGGTCATGTTGTGCCTTCCACTAGTCCATGGAATACCCCTGTTTTTGTCATAAAAAAGAAAAGTGGCAGGTGGCACTTCTTGCACGACCTTAGGGCCGTTAATGCCTGTATTCAACCTATGGGCCCTTTGCAGTGTGGAACGCCTAACCCTAATTTGATTCCTCAAGATCATGAAGTAATTGTAATTGACTTAAAGGACTGTTTTTTCTCTATTCCTCTGATCAGGAAAAGTTTGCATTTACTGTGCCTTGCAGTGAACCATTCAGAACCTAATAAACATTATCACTGAACAGTCCCACATTATGTCAGCTTTATGTCGCTGCAGCATTAGCCCCTTTTCGCAAACGTCATCCATTGGCTTTGGTATATCATTATATGGATGATATTTTAATTGGAGCACCAAAGATACAACCTAATTGGCTTTCCGAAATACAAAATGATTTAGGTCTCTATGGATTGCAGGTTGCCCTGGAAAAAATACAGCTGCACTCTCCCTATCTTTATTTAGGGCATAAAATGTTGCAATCTTATTCTGCTCCAGCTTTTTCTCACTTGAGCTTACCCAAAGTTATTTCATTGGTCAATTTGCAGTAATTGCTGGGCACCCTCAATTGGGTTTGCCCATATTTTTCTTTACCTACACATTTGCTTAGTCCATTATTTGACTTATTGACCAAAGGAAAACAACCTGAAGATCTCATTATAGTTCCACCTGCAGCACTTGTCACAGTTGAGCAAATTAATGGCATCTTGAGTACTCAATTTGTGGACTGAATTCCACATAAAAATTGTCAGTTAACTCTTTTGATATTCCCTACTAGTAAGCTACCTACAGGAGTATTAGCTGTATTAGAAGCGCAAAAAGTTCACATGATCTCACCTAGTTCACACCAACAGGATGTTGCAGAAAACTGCCCCTGGCTGGTAAATTCTTAAGGATTAACAAGGAGTATCCACCAATAAAAGTGCTGTTGCTATGTTATCTTTTGCTGCTTGGAATAACTGTATAAGAGCAATAAACACTGCGAAAAGGCAGTCAGACATCCTTGAACCCTTCAATGACTGGTCTCTGATTCCATCACAGTTGCTCCGCTTCTAACACACGAAAGACTGCATTGGCAGCCTCAGCATTGATGTGTGCTTGCTCTGCCTTTGAAACTCGGGATGCTTGGCTGTGATGAGAGGACGCTTTTTTAAAAAAATATTTTATTAATTTTTATAATTTTAAACAACAAAAAATCCAGATTAAATACAGCTCAACTTAATACATTCTTTTTCAACATACATTCTTTTAAATACCCTCCTCTCCTCCAACCATCCTACTTCCTCCCCCTCTTTCACTCCTCCCTCATAACCCCCTCCAGATGTAGTACAGAGGTACCGTCCGAGCAACCCCTCTTCTATCAGTAAGTATTTCTTTCTTATATATTATGAGTATTACAGTTGAGTACATTATTACAGCCCCCCAACCTACCCCCCCACTTCCCAGAGTGAATACAGGGTAAAGAAAAAAAAAGAAAAAAAACCAATATATTAAACAACATTATTATATAAATACTAATAAAAATTTAACTATATGCTAAGTAGAATTTCTTAGATTGATATTTCCCTTGAATATACTCTATCCATTTTTTCCATTCCAACATATATTTTTCATTTGAATAATCTTTCAAATATGCAGATACTTTGGCCATTTCCGCCAAATTTATAACTTTCAAAGTCCATTCTTCGATAGATGGTAATTCTGGCTTCTTCCAATATTGTCCCACCAACAGTCTCGCTGCTGTAATCAAGTTCAAAATCAAGTTCATCTCCATGCTGGTAGAATCTTTTATAATACCTAATAAAAACAGCTGTGGTGAAAATTCAATACGTTTTTTCAGAATATTTTGAAGTATCCACCAAATTTTTATCCAAAAAGCCTTGATATTTTTACAAGTCCACCATACATGAAAATAAGTAGCATCAATACATTCACATCTCCAACACTTAGGTTGTAAGTTAGGGTACATACATGATAATTTTTTCAGATCCAAATGCCATCTATAAAACATTTTATAAAAATTTTCTCTTAAATGTTGCGCTTGTGTAAATTTTACATTTTTCACCCAGATCCTCTCCCAAGTTTCCATCATGATTGGTTGTCCGAAATTTTGTCCCCACTTTATCATACAATCCTTAACTAATTCAGTTTCCGAATCAATTTCTATCAATACATTATACAATTTTTTAATATGCATTAACCTTTGATCTCTAATTTGTTTAATTAAATTTTCATCTATTTGAGATAAACCCTTCTTCAAATCTTTTTTCCATCTAGTCTGCAATTGTAAATATTGAAACCAAGTTAGGATTATTCCTTCCTCCCTTAAAATATTCAAGGACTTCAATTGTAAGACATTCCCATCTTTAAATAAGAGTTTCTCATAAGGCACCACATCATATAATTGTTCTCTATTTATATTCTCTATTGCGTGTCTGGGAACCGCCCATACAGGAATCTTATCATTTAGTTTATACTGATATTTTTTCCAGACACTCAGCAGAGCATTTCTCAATAGGTGCTCTTTGAAACTCCTGTCCACCTTTTTATCGTAAACTAAATATGCATGCCAACCATATAATAAATCATACCCTTCAATAGTCAATATTCTGTCATTAGTTAAATTGATCCAATCACTTATCGCTACTAAAACAGCTGCGTGATAGTATAACTTGAGATTAGGCATTTTCAAACCACCTCTTTCCCTTGTATCCTGAATTATTTTTAATTTGACTCTCGGTTTCTTCCCATTCCAAATAAATCTATTAATACCCTTCTGCCACTCCTCCAGATTCGCATCCTTTTTAAGTATAGGTAACATTTGAAAAAGAAATAAAAATTTAGGCAATACATTCATTTTAACTGCTGCTATCCTACCCAGCATAGATAATTGTAGTTTCTTCCATTTTTCCAATTCTATTTGTGTCTTATTCCACAAAACTTCATAATTATTTTTATATAACTTCCCATTAGAGGCTTCAATGTCAATTCCTAGATATTTAATTTTCTTAACTATTTTGTTTAAATATGATATAAATGTGAAGGAATGTAAAAATTTAATGAAGGAATTTTTTATGTTAAATATGCTTAAGGGTACAACTATAGAAATGGTATGGGACACAAGCAAAGCATATATGCGTGGAATTTTAATTGACTTGAATAAAAGGTATAGAGATAAACAAGAGAAAAAACGGAAGGAATTAGAAGAGGAAATAAGAAAGAAGGAACAGTTATTAATAAAAAGACCAGATGATAAAAATATTAAAGAGGGGATAAAGGTCCTACGGAAATAATTTGATTTGTTAATGGCAGACCAAGTTGCCAGGAATATACAATATGCAAAACATAATATATTTTTAATTCTAATAAGCCTGGCAGATGGTTGGCCTATATATTAAGGAAAAAACAAAAATGCCGAATAATTGAAAAAAATAGAGTATAAAGGGAAAGAGGTGTTTCAACAAGAAATTATTAAGAAAGCATTTTTTGAATTTTATTCTAGATTATATGCTGAGGAGAAGATACAAGAGAAGGATATAGATATTTTTTGCGAAATGAAAATATATTAGTAATTAATAATGAACAAAGAGAAAGATTAAATACATTGATTACTTCAGAAGAAATAATTTCAGTGATTAAACAATTGAAAATGGGAAAATCTCCTGGGACTGATGGGTTAATGGCGGATTATTATAAACATCTTCACATGGAAATGGTGGAACCTCTTAGAGAGTTATTTGTTAATATACAAAAAGGGGGTCAGGTTCCTCCTTCATGGAAAACAGCCTATGTTTCTTTAATTCCTAAAGAGGGACGAGATAATTTTCAACCAGAAAATTTTAGACCTATTTCTTTGTTGAATACGGATTACAAGATTTTTGCAAAAGTAATGGCTAACAGATTAATGACAGTTTTACAACAAACAATTCATACTGATCAAACTGGTTTTTTACAAGGGAGGCAGATGAAAACTAATGTTAGACAAATCATTAATATAATAGAATATCTGGAGAAGAATACTCAGGTGCCCGCAGCTCTTATGTTTCTGGATGCGGAAAAAGCATTTGACAGATTGAATTGGTTGTTTTTGAAAAAATTGATTTTTAAGATGCAAATGGGGGATCAGTTCATTAATTCAATATTGGCGATTTATCAGAAACAAACAGCCCAGGTGATTGTGAATGGGGACTTAACAGATTCATTTAATATAGAGAAAGGTACTAGACAGGGATGTCCCTTATCCCCGTTGTTGTTTGTTTTAACTTTAGAAGTTTTATTGAACAAGATAAGAGGAGCAGAAGATTTAAAAGGTATAGTGATTAGACAACAAGACTATAGATTACGTGCCTTTGCAGATGATTTGGTTGTGACATTGACTCAACCAATACTGTCAGCTAAGAGATTGATGGAGATAATTAAAATTTATGGTAGGGTATCAGGATTTAAATTAAATATAACTAAAATGAAGATGTTAGTTAAAAACTTAAATATTAATTCAAAAAAGGAATTGGAAAGAATAACGGGATGAGAAGACGCTTTTGAATGGCGGGAGGCACCTGTAACATGAGATTGTTGTGACATGCTGGAGTACGCCTGTGCTCATAGTGAGTTGTGGCGAAAAGGTGTGGCTTTCCCAGAGGCGGGAGATGGAGCCACATGTGACCGCTGGGATGGTGTTTGCGAATGGCTGGAAACTTCAGACTTGGCCCTCTCGACTGGTCTGCTCTCTATATTGTGCTCCTTGTTTTTTAATTTGAGGCATTGCATCCTGTTATTGACTGTTGGGTCTCCTAGTTGCAACTGAATCTCTTTGAGATGGCATGTGAAGTCTGTCCATTGTCGGAAAGCATCTTCCCTATCCTCTTCTAATGAGGGTGTGCTCTTCGGGCGTTTGGTAGAGTTCCTGTAATCTCTCCCAGGCTCTCTCGTGGCAGTCGTAGAACGACTGCCATCTGTCCATCAGATACAACCGCATGGCTTCTGTAGACTTTCTTGGTTGCCTCAGGTCATAGGGAACCTGGGACGTCTTTGGCCTCACTGAAGCTTGAGCATCAGCCTCTGTGTGCAGGTCAAGGTTTGCTGTTTGCAGCATTTCTCCTTGGCCGACTGGTTGGGGTGTCTCATCTAGGCTAGTTGGTTGAACCCTCTTCTTCTAAATCAGGGCTTTTCAACTGGTGGTATGCATACCACTTGTGGTACATTGAGTGGCAGGTGGTACGCAGCCCTGCCTAGCCAAGTGTAGTGGGGGAGGGAAAGAGCCAGCACAGGAAAGGACAGTGAGAGAGTCCTCTGGAGCTGCAAAGGCCCCAGGCTCATTTCTGGCTCACCCTCCCCCATGAGAAAGGAGGAGGGGGGTGGAGACAGGAGAGGCTATAAAAGGAGGCAGTTTGTGCAGGAGAGGGAGAGAGAAAACAAGCAGCAGCCTTGGGAGGAGGTGGAGTCAGCTGCATGGAGGAGGAGGAGGAATCAAGCAGGCTGAGGAATCAAGCAGGCTGAGGAATCAAGCAGGCTGGCCATGAGCCGATCTACAACTGCTGTGGCAGCCACCTGTGCTGGCAGCAGCAAACAGGCAAGAAATGCAGCGGGGGCGGGGTCACCCTCCAAGAGGAATGAAAAAAGGCAGTAATGGCTGGAGGTGAGCCACGAGGGAGGGAGATGGAGAGTGGAAGGATTCTTATGTGCTTTTGTGACTTTGAAGTTCTGGGATTTGTGCAATGTGGGCTTTGTGTTCTTAAGGAGTGTTTGGCAATTTCTATTTGGCTGATGGCTGATGTCTCTTCTATTGCTCTGCTGTTAGTTGTAAGTTTTCCTGGAAGGGATTTTGAAGTATTTTTCTCCTGAATGGATTTTGCCTGTAGCATTCCTTTGCTTATGAATGGAGCCATTTGGGGAGGCTGCCTTAGCCTGCAGCCAGTACTTACTAGCCTTAGCTAGTACTTACTACATTTTTTTTCTTCCTTAAGTGCCGGCTGCCGGCTGCGCTCCTTACTTTCCTTTCTAGCCAGTAGCTAATTCTTAAAGGGGAATATGCCTTTTTAAGCTAGTTCACTCAGCAGCTTGTCTTTTCTGTCTCTGGAGGCCTTTCCTTGTTTGATCAATATATGGAAGAGGGAAAATATGGGGGGGGGTGTTCAAATTCTTCCTTCAGCAGGAGATGGGAATGAGAAAAAGGGAGGCAGGGAAGGGAGGGAGGAAAGGAAGTCCCGCCTTAGCACTTGGCCACCAGCAACTCTGTCATTGACTTTGCTTGTCAAAAGGTTGCAGAAGGGGATCACATGACCCTGGAACACTGTGACCATTATAAATATGAATCAGTTGCCAAGCATCCAAATATAAATCACATGACCCTGGGCATGCTGCAATGGTCATAAGTGTGAAAAATGGTCATAAGTCATTTCAGTGCAATTGCAACTTTGAACAGGGTTTTTTTTTTGGTTATCAAGTTTTTGACACCTTGCTAGGTGGTACTCAAATATTGCCATATCCTAAAAGTGGTACAATCGGTAAAAAGGTTGAAAAGCCCTGTTCTAAATCAATGAGACACTCTGCCACCCCTTCTTCTAAATCAATGAGACACTCTGCCATGGCTAGGACAGGTTCAGTAAACTTCCTAGCTATTTTGAAGCAAATTTGATGAACTTCGCTCTTTGACCACTAGGGGGCGCTACTTGCTGATCAGCTACTGGGGTGCTGTCTGTGGGTGGAGGCACCACTGGGTGCACTCTCCTGTGTGCGTGGGTACTTCAGCGAAGTTTACCCTTTGTTCACTAGGGGTCACTGCTTGCAGGTTAGTCACCAGGGTGCTCTTCCTTCGAGGTTCACCCTTTGTCCACTAGAGGGCTTTCTCTGTGCGTGATTAAAGGCTTGTGTGGAGTTTCCCCTTTAACCACCAGGGGGTGCTTGGAGAAAGGCTAGATAAATTATTTCTTCTGAGAATCACATTGCACGTCTGTGGCCACTGGGAGAATGCTGAGCTTCTTCTAGCTCCCATAAACTCCCACCTGGTCATTAGGTTGCAAGCTGGGGACTGCTTGGGAAATTACTGAGCTTCCTCTAGCTCTCTAATATCCGCTTGGTCGTCAGCTTTGTGATAATAAGCAAGGTTAATTGCTGCCTTTTCTTCTCCTTAATTTGCCCTCAGCGTAGTCACCACTAGAGGTAACTGCTTGCGTGAGTGATTACTTTGGGTGAAGTTCACTCTGTGCCCTCTAGGGGGTGTTGGTAGCTTTGGATGAATTCAGGGAACTTGCTCTTTAACTATCAGATTCACTCTGCAGTTAGAAAATTTCGGTAAAGTACCTTCTTTCCCCTCTAGGGGGTGCTCTTAAGTTGGCTTGGTGTAAGCCGGCTATGTGCTGATTAATATGTTCAAGGTTAATTGTTTTAATAAAAGAATTTTTATTAAAAAAAAAAAGTTGTACTTCCAGCAAGGATAAAATTGCTGAATAGTGTTGTGTGCAGTTTGGCCACCAGGGGATACTACTGCACTGCTATTGGAGTTAGTTGAGCCTTTGCAAAACCTTTTTTTTCCATTGAAATTGTAGGAATTCCAAGAGGAGGGGGTGAATTAGTTTCCCTTCACCAATGGCTGAGAGATAAGAAGATTAATTACTTTATTGCTGGCTGGTTGTACTGGGGCCCCTTCTGGGGTGTGGAATTCCAAGCAACATGCAGGCAAAGAAAATGTGACCTGAAATCCTTTGCACAAGGCATGCAAAAACATTCATATGCCACCAAATAGCTCTCAAACTGTCTATTGCTAGAATTCTCTTAAATGTGGTTTTGTAAACAAGGAATCAGCCTTCTTTGGCTAGCAGCTTTGTAAACTCTTCAAGCATAAAGACTCATCATATTTCTAGACACTTAAACACATTTCTATTCATTTTAAATCCCGATTTGCATCAGGCAAGAGCTAAGGGGAATGCTCTGTGGTTCTTCCCCTTTTAAGCTGTTAAGAGTTAATTGCCTGCCTCTTGGCTTCTGACGACAGAAAGGAGGGGAGGACGGGGGTGGCTGCTTCAGTTCGAAAATCCTTTAAACAAAGTTTCTCACAACTAAATAACATTTCCATTCTCTTCCTTTCAAATGCAAAGCGGTGACAAAAGTTGGGCGGCTAGATTGCATTCCAATCTCTCACTTTGGCTTGTGTAAAGACACAGCTTCAGTGTTTCACTCCATTCAAACAGACATAGAAATACACAACACTTTCTTTACTTCAACTTAGAGCAGTGGTTCTCAACCTTTTTCAGGCCGTGACCCCGACCTTCACCGCGCATGCGCGGCGCGACGGCCCGCATCGTGCATGTGCGACGGCCCGCATCGCGCATGCGCAGCGTGACGGCCCGCATCACGCATGCACGGCACGGCGCGACAGCCCGCATCACGCATGCACGGCACGGCGCGACGGCCCGCATTGCGCATGCGCGGTGCTACCCCGTGCATGCGCGGTGCTGCCCCCTGCGCCAGCCGAGGGGAAAAGGGGAAAAAATGGCGGACTGCGTTGTTTGGCGACCCCCGTGAAATGGTCGTTCGACCCCAAATGGGGTCGCGACCCACAGGTTGAGAACCGCTGACTTAGAGAGATGCATGCAAATCCTCTTCTGCTTTAAACATTGGCTGGTGAACAATTTAGCACAAATATAAAACGTTTACAGACTTACTTTTCTTCTTTTAAAGCTGATATACAGCTGACTGCTGATATGAAGCTGAAGTTAATATGAAGATAATATATTGATTTTACTTTTCTTACTCTAAAGCAGCGGTTCTCAACCTGTGGGTCGTGACCCTTTTGGGGGTCGAATGACGCTTTCACAAGGTCGCCTAAGACCATCAGAAAACACATATTTCTGATGCTCTTAGGAACCGAGACACTAGTGAGAATTTCTGCTCAAGGCTAGCTCCGCCAGCCACCTCAGGCAGACAGGAAAGCAGCCACCTCAGCAGCAGGGGTAGCGTCAATCTGTAGCAGGAGGTGAAGGGGGCGGGCAGGTGGGTGGGGGTCGACCAGAAGGGAACCGGGTATGATAAGGGCGAAAGTTGAGTGAGGTTTTCCCCCTCGCCCCTCTCTCCGCCTCCCTTTGTGCAGCAGCGTCTCTGGATGCTGCCTTCCCAGTCACCGAGAAAGGGAAAAAAAGAGCCGTGAGCGAGTTCCCCTTTCTGCCTCGTTGCTGAAAGCTTTTTTTTTTTTAAAACGACCACTCATTCAGAACTCCTCGGGGCTTGTTTCCACGAGCTTGTGGCAGATCAGTAAATAAAGGGGTGGGGGAGCCAAACTGTCCAAGGTGTTTGCACCCTGAATGTGCGGACGCTGCTTTCATGACTTGCCACCACCGCCCCGTCTCTTCCTGCCCTGCTCTGGCAACGCGCTGCTGCTGCTGCTCGCTGAGCTGAGCTCAAGCTGCGGCGCTGAGCTGGTCCCCACACCTCCGGGTTGCCCAGCCATGCTCCTCCCCCGGCCGCCATCCGCACCGTGCCAGAGCCTCCCCTGCACCGCCCGGCCCGCCTCTCTCGCCGTCGGAGGGCATCTATGTGTGTCTCCAGACCTTACTGGACTACCATCCCCAGCAGCCCTAAAAAGCACAGTGGAAGAGTGCGGAATGCTGGGAGTTGCAGTTCATCACCATCTGGAAAAACATGACTCTCCAAAGATCAATCTTTCCTTCCTTCCTTCCATCCATCTCCTTCCCCTCCCCTTCAATCTCTCATTGCTTGCTTCCTTCCTTCCTTTCGCCCTCAATCTCCTTCCTTCTCCATCTCCTTCCTTTCCCCTTCAATCTTCCTTCCTTCCTTCCTTACATCTCCATCTCCATCCCTGCCCCTTCAATCTTTCTCTCTCCTTCCTTCCTTCCTTCCTTCCTTCCTTCCTTCCTTCCTGCCTTCCTTCCTTCCTTCCTTCCTTTCCCCTTCAATCTCCTTCCTTCTCCATCTCCTTCCTTTCCCCTTCACTCTTCCTTCCTTCCTTCCATCTCTATCTCCATCCTGTCCCCTTCAATCTTTCTCTCGCCTTCCTTCCTTCATTCCTTCCTTCCCCCTTCAATCTCCTTCCTTCTCCATCTCCTTCCTTTCCCCTTCAGTCTTCCTTCCTTCCTTCCATCTCCATCTCCATCCCTTCCACTTCAATCTCTCTTCCTTCCTTCCCCTTCAATCTCCTTCATTCTCCATCTCCTTCCTTTCCCCTTCAATCTCCTTCCTTTTCCATTTCCTTCCTTTCCCCTTCAATCTTCCTTCCTTCCTTCCTTCCATCTCCATCCCTTCCCCTTCAATCTCTCTCTCCTTCCTTCCTTCCCCTTCAATCTCCTTCCTTCTCCATCTCCTTCATTTCCCCTTCAATCTTCCTTCCTTCCATCCATCCATCTCCATCTCCATCCCTTTCCCTTCAATCTCTCTCTCCTTCCTTCCTTCCTTCCTTCCTTCCTTCCTTCCTTCCTTCCTTCCTTCCTTCCTTCCTTCCTTCTTTTCCCCTTCAATCTCCTTCCTTCTCCATCTCCTTCCTTTCCCCTTCAATCTTGCTTCCTTCCTTCCATCTCCATCCCTTCCCCTTCAATCTCTCTCTCCTTCCTTCCTTCCTTCCTTCTCCCTTCAATCTCCTTCCTTCTCCATCTCCTTCCTTTCCCCTTCAATCTTCCTTCCTTCCTTCCCTCCCTCCCAACATTTATGAGCAAGGAAGAGTAAGCTTCTCCAGTGAGCATTGCTATATTGTTTTTGTGATTAATCACTATGCTTTAATTATGTTCAATTCGTAACAATGAACATACACCCTACATATCAGATATTTACATTACTATTCATAACAGTAGCAAAATTACAGTTATGAAGTAGCAACGAAAATAATTTTATGGTTGGGGGTCACCACAACATGAGGAACTGTATTAAAGGGTCGCGGTATTAGGAAGGTTGAGAACCACTGAATTAGACAAAGGGGTTTTCCCACAATCTGGTTCAATAGCAGTCATCCAGAGGCTAAAACAGGTAGACCTTGTCTAGTAACTGCATTGTATAGTGACCATTTGCAGTTACAACAGTGATGAAAAAGTATCTTTGTGATAAATCACATTTACGACCTTCACAGTTCTGTAAAGCAAAGGAAAGCTGATGTGAGATTGTAAGCAGTTGCAGTTTCACTTAACTGCTTTGCTTAACAACTGAGTTGCCAATCTCAATTGTGATCACTAAATGAGGACCACCTGTACCAAGCTTCTTTCTTCTTGGATAGCTAATAGACCAGGGGTGTCAAACTGCTGGCCCATGGGCCGGTTTCATCATTGCCCACCCCATTTCTGGCAATGGCAAAAAAGCTCCGATACGTCACGTGACGTTGCGAGTTTGACATGTCTGCAATAGATGCTTTGAGATCCATGAGTTTGTGGAACTATATTTTGTATTACTTTTTAAAAATGTTAAAATCCCAGAATGTTGTAACTTTGGCTTTGGAATTGCTGCAGTTTTTAATTATTTGACCTGCCCTTTTCTGCATTTTTTCTGCTTGTGTGAAAACAAAGCTATGCTCTTAAGTATATTGAATCTCATTTTAGAAGGCCCCAGTGGTACAGTTGTACGTTACAATATGCTTGTGTCTGATTAGAAGTAGCCAGGCTTCCCATATTCATAATTTATGCATGGTTGACTGATTGCTAGGACAAGACTGAGCTGGAAATATTTACCTATTTGCTGAAATTGTCTTTGGGACTTTTCTTCCTCCCTAGAGCCATCTACTGCCTGCCCCCTTTCTTCTCGACTGCTGCCCACGATGAAGAAAAACCTACGGAAAAGCCAGGATGAACGTTATCGCTTGAAATTTCAGCGTCTTTGCCGTGTGGCCAAGGTGCTGGTTTACGAGAACGCAGCCTTGTGTGATGAGATTGCCCGGCTGGAGGCCAAATACCTGCGGGTACGTGAAGAGCGCCGTTTCTTGCTTACTCGCCTGTTGCAAGCACAAGCCCTGACTGAAGAAGACTCACCTACACCAGCTGTGGCAGCCAGCCTGCAACCATCCCCAGATGGGCCAGCTACTCGCAAAATTCGCTGGGAGCTCAAAGGCAAAGAGAATGGCCGAGCATCCAAACACAGGGCACCCCTGGAGCTGGGCATCCGCCAGCTGGTCCCCCCGCTTCCCTTGGATCCTGCCGGACGACCGATTTTTCCTATCACTTTAGGTCCACTGACTGTCTACAGTCTGGGTGAAATCATCTCTGACCGTCCTGGTTTCCACACGGAGAATGCCATCTACCCGGTGGGGTACTGCAGTACCAGGGTTTTTGACAGCACCCACAGGCCAATTCACCGCTGTCTCTACACCTGCCAGATCAAGGACGGGGGCACCGGGCCACACTTCGAAATTGCCCCTGAAGACGAACTGGGAGCTGTAATAACGGGGTCCACCCCGGATGCCTGCCATGCTCAGCTGTTGGAAGCAGTGGGTGCTGGCCAGCTTGAGCCAGCAGGGGCCAAATTCTTTGGGCTGTCACACCCCGCAATCCAACACCTCATCCAGAGCTGCCCAGGGGCACACAGGTGTGCTGGGTACCGCTGGTGCCGCTTTGAGATCTGTCGCCCGAATGATGGACACCCTCCTGAGGGGCTGTCTCCAGGGAACCTGGGCACTGATTTTGAAGCATTCCAGAGTCAAGGTTTGGCCGGGTCGATGAATCTAGATTTCCCTGCAGCTTCTCCTTCTCCACCCTGCGGAAACGGCTACACTGAACTTTTCCTGCCTTGTGCTACTTCGGCTGGGTCCCCCCTCCCTCTGAGTCCAGAAACTGACCCTGATTGAGAACAGCCAGAGGGCAGCTTTTAAGCTTGCGTCATCCTTTCTTTCTAGCTCCTCTATGGGGAGAGCGGAGTTGCCTGATATCACTAGAATGGGCTTGATTGAAATTTTCAGAGTTTCTTTTTCTTTACCTTTAGATTTACAGTGGCTCCAAGCACCCGCTTTATCTCTTAAGTTTTCCCCAGGATCAATAAGAATAGAAGTAATTTAAAAACTACATTAGGGGGATCAGGGCTTTTAAGGGGGGCTATGGAATTCTTCAAATCAGGGTTTATCAGTAAAGGGCCAAGATTGCTTACTTTTTGCAAAATTACCAATATTGTGGCTATATTTTGGAGGCAGCCACACTCATTTCCAGTTCACTTATTCCGGAGCAGTGTTTGTTCTGTAGAGGGACAGCTACAGAAGATCTTGTCATTGGCTTGTCCCAAGTGGGAACCAGTCTGGCTTGTACAGAAATTCATGTGCTAAAGCCACACCTGCGCTCTGCTTGGACAAACAAGCTGTTGGCTTGTCCAGATGTAACCAGGAGCAAGGACTGCTACATAGGCATACGTTCCCTTCCAAATTGGCTACCCTCTATAGCAGGGGTGGGCAGCTATGGCCCCTTTATGACCTGTAGCAAGCTCAGGAATTCTGGGAGTTGAAGTTCACAAGTCATAAAAGGGCCATAGGTGCCCACCCCTGCTCTACAAGTAATCCTCACTTAAAAACCCGAATCGGGACTGGAATTTCCATTGCTAAGAGATGTGGCTGTTAGGTGAAAAATTATATAACCACACCACTTAGCAATGGAATGTTTGATAGTCACAGTTGCACATTGTTAAGTGAGGACTGCACATTTTTCCTGCCCTGTTGTACTCACCTCCACCTCATCTCCATCTACAATCTCATCCCAATCTTTGCCTTTTTGGGTATCCTGTGCTCCACTGCTGCCCCTAGCTTATCCCCGTCTTCCTCCCACAGCTGATGTGTGCCTGACTTGGCCTTTGCATTGCAGCTGGCAGAGCACGGGGAAGTGAAGCAGAGAACGGCCAAAAGGGCAAAGATGGGAGATAGATAGATGGAGTTAATTGAAGTGCACCCTGTGATCATATATGCAGGTGGCATGCCAAGTGCCCAAATTTTGATCATGTGACCACACGGGTGCTGGAGTGACCATAACTTCAAGGACCAGGCATAAGTATCATTCATTCAGCATTATACTACCTTTGAACTGTCACTGAAGAATGCTAAGTGAGGATCAGTAATATTTGTTTGTGACTTTCTAGCTAGTTAACGGTCTTGAGAATCCTATTTGAAGCCAATACATCCAGTGATATTGTAACATCTGAAGTTAGGGAAACCAAATAACTCTCCATGTTCTGATACTAGAAATTGAACCTTCATTTTGATCCCAATCAGCCAAAGGACTACTTGGGGACCATATGAGATAACATGGAATGCATATAGCCTGTAGTTTACCAAACCCTGGAGTACAGCAGGACATGCCTGGGTAGAAAAAAACCCGACTTTTTATTAAATGAACATCTACTTTACTTGTTTAGTTTTCCTGCAGCTGGGCTAGCAATTGGTTTCAAAATATTTGTCAAGGTTCCGACTAATGAAACACTTCAAAGAACTTTCAGGCATGTTTATCCTAAAGCCTTTATTAAAGTGTTACAAATTGACGGCACATCATGGACGTTTTATGCCAGAATCTGACTTCCTCTTGCTGGCGTCTAACTTTTCTTGCTAAACCCCTCCCTTATCTTGCAGTCACAAGTCACATTATCCAATTAGTATGAAGGTCAAAGGTTTACTTCTTTCTTTCCTGGGCTTTTTACCCCCCCCTCTAAGCTATGTATTAACCCAATAAATACCAGACAGTTTTGCATATTGTCAAAGCAAGAATATACAGTATTTGCAGCATTGACATCCGGCCCCCCTTACAAGAAGGACAGATCCTGTAAAGCAAACAAAAGCATATGTTAAGGGATATCTTTCGGTTTGTTGGGGTTTTTCACATGAAACCTTTTGACCAATCTGTCAGCTTTCACTTCACTAGATTTCACCCAGGTGGCTTCAGACAACGGGTATCCCTTCCATTGTACTAGGTACTGCAATTTCCCTCTAAAGATTCTGGAGTCAAGAATACATTTCACTTCATAGTGGGTCTGCCCTGCAACTATGAGGGGCCCAGGCGCCTTCTTTGGAGGAGGTCTTAAAGTGGAGCCCCGAGAAGGCTTCAACAAACTACAATGGAAAACTAGGTGAATTTTCCCTAAAAGTCTAGGCAGTTTTAGTTGTACTGTGACCGGATTGATGATTCTAACTATGGGGAAAGGCCCCAAGAATTTAGGCCCCAGTTTCTTACTAGGCAATTTGAGGCGTAGATATTTAGTTGACAGATAGACCTTCTCCCCAACTTGGAATGTTCTTTGGGAAGCCCTCTTTTTATCAGCCTGCTTTTTATAGGTTTCAAAAGACTTTTTTAAAGCAGTTTTTGTGTTTCTCCAAACTTCTTCCCACCCCCTTACCCACTGAACAAGTGTCTGGGAAGGGGAAGGCAAGTGAGGATATTCAGGTATTGGGCTAAACTCTTTCCCTGTGGCCACTCTGAAAGGCGTGTAGCCGGTGCTGCTGTGCACAGAATTATTGTACGCCACCTCCGCAAAAGGGAGATCAGTCCAGTTCGTCTGTTGGTAAGAAACGTAGCATCTGAGATACTGCTCCACCATTTTGTTAGCTGCTTCTGCAGCCCCATTGGTGGCCGGATGAAAAGCAGATGATAACCCTTGAGATGATCCAATTAATGTAAGGAAATTTCTCCAAAATTTTGCTGTGAACTGCACCCCCCTGTCCGAAATTATTCACTTAGGGGCGCCATGCAGCCTGTAGATATGTTTCAGGAACAATTTGGCCAGTCGTTGGGCAGATGGAAGTCCTTTGCAGGCGATGAAATGAGCCTGCTTTGAAAACAGGTCTATTACCGTCCAGATACTTCTTCTTTCTTTCCCCATAATGAGATCTTCCCCGAATCTTTACCAGCTCCTCTCAAGCATAGAGGCAGTGGATGGAGTTCGGGACCCCAGGTCGTTTGAAAGGAAATTTGGATTCTGGCATGATGTCAGGGTTCCGACTAATGAAACACTTCAAAGAACTTTCAGGCATGTTTATCCTAAAGCCTTTATTACAGTGTTACAAATTGACGGCACATCATGGACGTTTTATGCCAGAATCTGACTTCCTCTTGCTGGCGTCTAACTTTTCTTGCTAAACCCCTCCCTTATCTTGCAGTCACAAGTCACATTATCCAATTAGTATGAAGGTCAAAGGTTTACTTCTTCTTTCTTTCCCGGGGTTTTTACCCCCCCCCCACACACTCTAAGCTATGTATTAACCCAATAAATACCAGGCAGTTTTGCATATTGTCAAAGCAAGAATATACAGTATTTGCAGCATTGACAATATTTCCATCATAGCCTCATTGAAAAGGTAATGTTAGATCATGTCTTGTGTTCCATTTAGACATTAACACGTAGAATTTATAAGGGGTGTATTTCTGCTTTTACCCATAATCTTCAAATGACTATTAAAGAAAAACAGTTTTTGTATATTGTGTTTGTCTATAATGCTCATTAGGCAATGATACTGTCAACTCCATGCTAATATTGTATTAAGATACCTTCTCGTTGTAACTGATTGTGTAAATTCCCCTTCCTGTGCCATTGTGTAGTGTATGAATGTTAATAGACTAGCAATTAAATTGAAGTGTTGCTTTACTTTTCCCATTGTCTACTAGAAAAAAGTATAATATTTCAGAGAAGAACAGGAGCACATCTGCCAATATTGGAGAAGCACTGTTGGTTACACAACTTCCAAATTCGCACACAAAATCAAGCACACAATGACTGGCCTGTATTATCTTGATTTCCCCCCCCTCCTGTTATTTTCTTAGTATATTAAAAAAAAGCGTCCATATTGCAACCTGTTTTGTCCTACGCCTTAAAATTTGCCTATGAAGAAAATCTGACGATGCATATGGAATTAGTAGAGTATAAATACAAAAATAATGTCACTCATCTGATAATGAATTCTTTTAAGAAAAGGATTTATTTTCCCAATTTGTAATGCATAGGCTCATAATCCTATCTGCAAATCAATTGTGACATATGTAGATGTTTGTTTACAGACACATTCATCAGCATTCATATATAGATAGTCCTCAGCTTACGACCAGTTGCTTAGCAACTGTTTGAGGTTGCAGTGGCTACCCCCCCCCCATTCCCAAAGGTACTTATGACATGGTTCTAAAGTTCTGGCAGATGCCCCCCCCCCAAAAAACCACCCCATGACTGCACATTGGGTGCTCAGTATATACAGCTATTTGCAGTATCCCATTGTTATATGCCTGCGTTTTACAACACTTTTGCCGAAAATCAGTACAGTATTTTGGGCTTTCCACAAAAATGGCCCACAGCAAACAATGTGTTAGTTTTACAACTGCTGCGTTCACTTGAGTGACACAAAAAAAGTAGTTCACTCACATGGGTGAACTACTTTACGACCATCACGACCTACGATTGTAATGGAAGGCTCCTATTATGGTCATAAGCCAAGGAGTACCTGTACACATCTGAGACACGCTAGCTGCACAACTACAAAATGCACTTTTTTCTCAAATTTGATAGAACCATACACCAAACGGCCTTTTTAAAAATTATTATTTATTGGATTTCTATGCCGCCCTATTCCGGATACACAATTATCAATGTAAATAGACATTATTTGCATACCAACTTTCAATTTCTGTATTAATATTTCTGAACAAATTGATCTAAGGGGAAAAACAAAGTGATACTGATCCTAGCAACACAGATGTGAATTGCTGCTGAACGATTCTTCAGGACAAATGCTTTAATATGATTCAGAATGGCTATTTGGATGCATTTACTGTCCATTATGGAGGCATCCCAAAGGAGCAAAGTATGTATCCAAACTGGTTCCATCACACATAAATTCAGGTGTGTAGGGATGTGTGTGTGTAAAGATTGTTTACGAGCTTGCATGCTTGAAGAAGGCAGAACTATCTCCCAACAGTTCAGGAAAAATGTACCAAGAACGTATCCAGTTATATCAAGATTACTGTCAGAATCCAATTATATTTCATCTCTAGTTATCGACTATGGAAAACCCCATTTCTGCCCTCTCTGGATTCTGTCATATGATGAAGGGAAGGGGGGTGAACAAAGGGGTTTTATGGCCCTCACTTCCTTCCTTACAAATTCAAAGGGAATCGAATGTGGATCTCACCAAAAGGACTAAAGCATAAGAATGGGGCCATCAGCTTTTATCTGCTCCTCTCTGAAGTCTTCCTTCCACCGGCAGTGAGGAAAAAGGGGGTGGAAATGTAACGCTTGGGATTGTCGCTGGAAAGATGGTGGGGTGGGGTGGGGTGGGGCTGCTGGGGGACCCCTTAAAACCTTGAACCATAGGGCTTGGGCCCCAGGTCCTGTCTAGAACGCCTGCAGCCATTTTCTCTTAATAAAGGATGCCTGTTGGAAGAAATATTCCAAGAATTCTGTCTTCTTAAGATGTAAAGTGGGGTGGGTCCTTACAATTACTGAACTTTCAGTTAACGTATCACTGTTGGCTTGGGAATTATCTGTTTGGATATGATTGGTTTGTTATATTGAGGTGCTAATGAGACAGCCACACTGTCCTCCAATGGAAGCTAGTAACCAATCCCAGATATTTCTAGCAGGAGTTGTCCAAGCTGTCTTGCTCCAGCACTTTTCTAGCATCCACATTTGGTACATGCCATTGGGTTGTCTTCCGACAAGGAACTTGAAGAGGAGGGCAAAGAGGCACACGGGCATGTCAGAAACATAGCAAACCTCATTTACCATTAATAGTCTTGGTTTGAATCAGGGAAAAATGATACCAGAATTTAGCTGGTAAGGCTTCAGTAGCTCCTGGAGGTATGCTGGCAAAACTATGCAATGTTGTTGTATACCCGAACAACATCTACGTGGTCTTCAAGGGCCTCTAGCAACCTCACGGCCCCTTCTATCTCTGGGTCTGATAGCTGGGCATGGACAATTGGGATGAATTCAAGGCCAGCAGACAATGAACAAAGACCCAGCGACTCCAGTTTTTCACATACTTGGTGCAAGGTGGACACAGCGGAAATAAACGAAGCGGTGGAGAAGACAAAAGAAGGAAAAAATATAGTTTTAGAGCCAATGCCTAGAAACCTAAAACGCCTGATCAAATCTAAAAAGTTCAAATAGTTATAACCATGCACTGGGATTCTCCAACAGTGTGTGTGTGTGTGGGGGGGGTGTTTGACTCTTTGGGAGACTAATCTGCAGGAGTCAAGGAATTTACATATTTAGATCACGGTTGCTGTTACAACTTGTTCTTCGTCTAGACCAGGGGTAGGCAACCTTGGCTCTTTTATGACTCGTGGACTTCAACTCCCAGAATTCCTGAGCCAACATGGCTCAGCTTGGAAACCTCTCCCTTTCCCCTCAGCATGACTGGCTCAGGAATTCTGGGAGTTGAAGTCCATGAGTCATAAAAGAGCCAAGGTTGCCTACCCCTGGTCTAAACAGAGTCTAGTTCAGACTGAGTGGGAGTGAATTCTGACAGAGCTTGGCAAGCACTTGGTGGAAATAAATGATCAGCTACCTGTTGGGTGCACATCCTGTCCAGGTGAGAGATTTCAGAGTGCTACCTTCCAGTGATCCAGTCCTATATTCCTCTGGCATGCATCTCCATGGTGGGTTTGCTATCTTGGTGAGATAAGGATGGGCAAGAGCCACAATGTATATACCGGTAGGTAGTCCTTGACTTACAACTGATCGCTTAGTAACAGTTTGAAGTTATGATCTACTTGAAAAAGGGGACTTAGGACCTGCATCCGAAGTTCCAGCGGTTGCTCCCCTGCCCTGTGGTCACATGAACTACATTTTATGACTGTTTTGCTGCATTCAGCAAAAATAGTCCACAGCAAACAATGAGTTCGTTTAACAACTGCAGTATTTGCTTAATGATATTTGCTTAATGCAAAAAAGTCATAAAATTTGGTGGGTCACATGACCAATCTGTTTTACAACCATTGATATTTACAACCTTAATGGGCAGGCTCCATTACAGTCGTAACTCAAGGACTACCTATAGTCTTGCATAGGGAACCATTTCTAAGCCATATGAAATTTTATCAATTGTACAAAAACACCCTTAACTACAACTTATAATTCAGGGCAAGCAAGATTTTCTTGGCCACCTCCCCCCCCCCACTCATTTTTGTAGTCCACAGTCCCCTCCATGTACTGCCATTGAAACTCAGTGTCAAGCCAATGATTTTGTTATAAAGACTCCCCAGCTTGAGCTCAACTCTAGTGACAATGGACATTATGGGCAATATTCTCAGAAATTACACGGAATTTACAATTGTTTTCACTTAAGAGTCCCCCCCCCTTTCCTCAGTCTACAGTCTTGGGATTTTTCTGGTGATCTCCCATTCAAGTATAAACTCAGCCCAAACCATGTAAGCTTTGTGAAATCACTCAAAATTTGTTAAACGTTTGTCCTCACCTCCTCGCTGGGTCAACCAATTGGGATGCAACATTTTTTAATTTATTTATTTTTTTGAGAGTGGAAATGTGTGCTGCTTCCTTTGCTGAATTTAAACCCACCCTTTCAACTCACCCTGAGCACCACCTTCTCATCCTCCTCTTCCTCTTCCTGGACATCTTCAGCTGTGGCTTCAATTGCCAAGTCAAGTGCCTGATCCAAGCTGACAGGACTGCCGGATTTGTCTTCCTTGCTGACAGTCACAACCCCCTTTTTTTCAAAATGATTGTGAATCCCTTATGCAATGCTCCCCCTGCAAGGAACCAAGTCTTTAGCCTAAGACAGCGATGGCGAACCTTTTAGAGACTGAGTGCCCAAAACCAGCCCCGCCCCTGCCCCCCCATCTGCCCTGCCCCCTGACTGCCCATAGGGCCACTCACTGCCTCCACAGCCTGCCGATTGCCCAGGCGGCCCAGCAGCGCCATGGCGGCCACACCCTCCGCCCGTGACCCACAGCATCAACCGTGTGACGGGGCATGAGGGTGGAGTCTTGTTCCCACTGCCTGGCTGCCATGTCATTGGCTGTGCTGCTTCACGCGGGCCACGCTCAGGGGCGACTCTCCTCTGGGGGAGCTGCTGGTGAGGGGGCTGGGGCGATGGCGCACGTGCCCACAGAGAGTGCTCTGAGTGCCACTTCTGGCACGCATGCCATAGGTTCGCCACCACTGGCCTAAGACTTATTAAGCAGTGGCTTGCTAGAACTTCTGCAGTCTCTGATGTGAAAGGACTGTGAAAAGCCCTGCTCAAGGCCACCTGAGTGGTGCAAATGGGTGTGGAGCCTTCTTGTAACTACTGAAAGGACTGTGTTGTAGACCGGAGATAGATGATGTTGTATCCCTCTCCCTCTGTTGGGAGAGGGGGATATTATCACTGATTTGGTAATTAAAAGTATGCATTACTTCTTTGACTCTGATGTCCACAGATATTTAAATTCCTCCTCTGTTTCTATAGTTTTATTAATATGTTTGACTGGATCTCTTCTCCATGTATCCAAGAGTTCATATTATCATATCTGATCTGGGGATCAATGGCTATCAGCCTTGATGGCACCTAAGGTTGCCTCTGAAAGTCACCTGCTGACAGACTAGTGAGAGACTGAGAGACTTGTGTACAGGTAGTTCTCGACTTAAGATCATAACCGAGCCCAACATTTCTGTTGCTAAGCAAGACAGTTGTTAAGTGAATTTCGCCCCATTTTACAGCCTTTCTTGCCTCAGTGTTAGGTGAATTACCGCAGCTGTTCAATTAGTAAAATGGTTGTTAAGCTTCCCTGTTGCCTTTGCTTGTCCCCGCATGACCCTGGGGCACTGCAGCCATCACAAATACGAGTCAGTTGCCAAGCATCTGAACTTTGGTCACGTGACCATTGGGATGCTGCAAAGGTTGTATGTGTGAAAAACGGTCATACGTCACTTTTTTCCATGAATAAATGAACTGTTGTAAGTCAAGGACTACCTGTACTTGATAGGCCACTGTGAGAACAGACAGCAGGACTAGATGGGCCAGGGGGTCTGAGCCAGCAGGCCACTGCTTATGTATGTATGTCCTTATGGTAATTACTGGAGGTGATGGGTACACATTCCAAAGATTTCCAGGGTAAGTTATTTAAAACTTTTTGCACAAAGTAGCCAGGTTTAATTTACCTTATTAACAAAAAATGAGCTGCACATGATTCTGGAGTTGCTAGGCTGTCAGAAGTAACTCTTCATCCTGGTTCATCCAAGCCGGGATAAATAAGCAAAATGGCGACTGCTTTGGGAAGAAGGTTACAGTTACAGTTCCCAGAATAGGGCGGCATAGAAATCCAATAAATAAAATAATAAATAAATAATTATTGAAGAAGCAGAAAGATGGTCCTTGCAAGGAGCAGAGAGGAAAGAGGCCTTGAGCACATGGGCAGTAGGTTTTTATACCCCCTCTAGCCTTTTGGAATAGTTTCCTGTTCCTGTGGCATGAACCTTGAGGATATTTCTGAGTGTTTTTCTAGGCCTTGATATCTGTGGTTTAACCCTATTATCATATCCTGCTTGCCAGGTGATGGGGTTAATGACTCCTAGAGTTTGGGTGGGGCATGCAGATCTTCTCTTTGTCTTCTTGAGTGCCCTGGCTTCAGCTTTCTGATGGTTCTACATCTGCATTCGTATGGGGTTAGCTCTTGCTTGGGGCAGAGTGATAGATTTGGGGCCAGGTTTGGTTTTTTTTAAAAAATCCTTTTGAAGAAAAATATATTTTTCTGCCCTTTTAATATTTCCTTCTCTGGGCTAACTTCCTTCAATCCCCGCTTTGTGCCTTAAGTGTGAGAATGTCACACTTATTGGCACAACATTAAAATTGATCTGGTCAGGGAGACTTGGTAGGCAAGCTTTTAAACTGTTAAGCCAAAATAATAATAATAATAAGACATTAATGGAGGCAGCAGAAAAAGATCCCTTTAGTGGCTCCCAAAAGGGGAGCTTGCACCCATAAAGTTCTAAAAGTCAGGGCAAAAATTTTGTTAGGTGGAAAAGAAATTTATAGTATCCAATATTCTGTGCCAATCATTTTCAAATGTTGGATGTCACCTTTAGCTTCCAGTCAGGTTTGCATACCTCCCAAAATTCTTCACAGCCATGGTTTTCCTTAGTACATGACCACTGGCTGCCCATTTTCAAGGGTTGTTTCCTGCCTTAGCTCTTAGTTCAGTGCATCCAGGTTTGTAATGTCCAACTGAGGTTAGCCAATATGCCAGGCTATTAAATTTTTCTTTAAATTGCACATAATGAGCTCTAGGAATCCCAATCTGGTCCAACAGTGCAAGATATTCAGGGCTGAGGTTTGAGGATCTTTCCTGTTGCTTCCTTAGTCAGGGCATAAGAATTGCAAATCACCTGAGGGGGCCTAGTCCCCTCCCCCTTGGAATTTTCAGGAAGTTGTGCTTCCAAAGCTTTGGTGCAATAGAGAAAAAAAAATCACCCTGGGGAACTTTACTAAAGGTAGGTGGAGGGGATAGACTCTGAATGGTGTGAATGGTGTGTGTGTGTGTGTGTGCAACTATTTCTACAAAACAGGCAATACAAACATTCTGGATAAATTTTCCCTCCCACCAGATAGAAGTCCAAGGTGTTCAGTACTTGTTCTGCCAACTATTCCCAAATGCCATCTCTCCATTAATACATTCAACTGGCTTGTTACAATACAAATGGGGCAAGAAAGAAAAGTTTACAGTGGGTTTCCACCCTCCCCCCACAGTCTAATTTTCTCTTGTGAGGCTTCACATGGCACCAGTGGCTCCAGGACTCCTTCCTTCTGCAGCTCTCACAGGCATCTGGGGAATGGTAGGACTTGGGAAGATGTTCCACTCAGTTTGCATGGTGGCTTTTTAGTGGATGGCTGGATTCAAAACCCAATTCCATGGCTCAAATGGATGGAGGCAGCATCTGGGTCTGTGTGTTCTGCTTCCAAAGGTTTGGGGGAGGATTGCAGGGCTGAAAGATACAAGAACAAGGTCTCCCCCCACTTTCTGGGTGGACTCTTCCAGGAGAGGCAGACAAAGGGTATGGAGAACAAAGGGCAAGAAAGAAATTGGAAGGGGGGGGTAGCTTGCAGGCAGTTTGAAAAGGCATTAATACTGCAGTTATTAGAGAAACAAATAGACAAATGGGGACAATCACAGATTTGAGGACAGGAAAAAACTGGATTCTGGTAAGAGAACAACAAAATGACATGTTTCACTTTTGAACTTGAACATTTGCAACATATTAAGGACAAGAACTTGCAACTTGAGGGGAAGGAGAAAAAAATGCTAGGCAGCTTGAGAATGCTGAAAACTTCAAATAATTTTAAAAGCCTAATATTTTAATATGTGCAACTTGCCAGGGGCAGGAGAATCTGCCTTTAACATTTATTCCAAAATAGACCACGTTATTTTAGAGATTGGAAAATGCTTATTTGTTTCAGAAAAGTTTCACTGTAGCTTCACCAATTAGTGATAGGGTAAGAAAAGTAACTTAAGAAATTATTTCCCCAAACAAGCAGACTTGAACTTCAAAAGGCTCTTGTAGATAGACAAGATTTTCAGGAAAAGGGATAGACAGATAAAACCCATTTAGAACACAAACTCATTTACAACACATTGCAGAATGATTTCTAGAACTTGGGGCAGGACCCAGCAGGCAGGACACCGCCTCCTCACTCCAATAAAATAATTTAACACTGGATTCCCCCTGGAACAAAATTAAAACCTTTTAGACAGAATTGAGAAGGAAATTAACCCAACAACAGACATTAACCAAAAAATCAGAAAAGACAAATTTAAACTCACCAATCAGGAATGACAATTTTGGAAACCATGAAAGGATATAAGAACTCAACTAATGTATGTAGGAAGCACATGACAATAGTGTTGGAAACGTGATTAAAATACCAACAAAATTGGATTGGTAAGAAAAAGAGTTTATTCTGCAGAAAATAGAAAAGCGGTTTGCAAAGCGCGGTGGATTCTGGTGAGAGACTTCAACAGGAAGTTCTAAACCCAGAGACCACACCAAAATATTCAAACACATAACATTATATACACCCCTATCGCGACGCCCCCATCCCCTCCCCTTAGGTTTCATTTGAGAGGACTTCCGAGGGTACAATCTGTCTGATTCGCCTAGCCATAATACATCACCCTCCCCCCCTTTGGTTACATCGTTCCGAACTTCCCTCTGTCATCCTTTTGTCTTGTTAAGTGTGTCTTCTAGCCAAGCCTCCTGGAATCTAGTGCCTACGTGCAAGGCTTGGCTATTGTCTAATCTTTCTATTGTTAATCAATTGTGACCGTTTTATTTTTAAACTTCTCCGTTTCTCACAATAGTAATGGGGGACTTTAATTACTCTGACATCAACTGGGAGACAAACTCTGCACTAAGTGGAAGATCAAACAGATTCCTGACAAAACTTGCAGACAACTTTGTTTCTCAAAAGTAGAGAAGGGAACTATGGGATTAGCCACATTGGATCTAATTCTCACTAACAAAGACAAAATGGTAAAAGGTGTTGAAGCCACAGGAACCTTGTGGGGGTGATCATGCAATATTGGAATTCAATATTATGGGAGCACAAGCAATAGAACACAGTCAAACTAGAGTCTTAGACTTTAAGAGAGCTAATTTCAATAAACTTGAGAGGGCTTGGGAGGGATTCCATGGATGAGAATCTTCAAGGGGAAACAACTCAAGAAGCTTGGGAAATTTTGAAAAGTGAGATAATAAAAATCCAGTCTAGCACAATAAAAACAAAGAAGAAAAATAATAGCTCTCACAAGAAACCAGCAGGGCTGTATAAAGAACTCTCTGATAAATTGACATATAAGAGGGACCAGTATAAAAAGTGGAAAGAGGGTCACATAACGACAGCAGAATATTAGCAAATAGTCTGAGCCTGCAAAGATGAGATGAAGAAAGCTAAGGCTCAAAATGAACTAAGGCTTATGACCACAGTCAAAAAAAATAATAAAAAAAAACCAAGCAGTCCAACTTATCAAAAACAGTACCATAAAAAAATTGATTAGAAGCACAAGTTAAGTTAGGAAAGAAAATGGTGAGCAAGCACTTATCCAGCCTAGAAGAGTTCAAATCACCAAGACCAGATGGATCACAACCCAAGGTTCTCAAGGAACTGGCAGATGTGATCTCAGAACCACTGAACTATATTTTTCAAAGACCCTGGAGCACTAGAGAACTACCAGAGGACTGGAAAAGAGCTGATGTAGTTTCCCTCTTCAAAAATAAAAATAGATCTAGGAAACAACAGACCTATCAGTCTGACCTCAATACCTGGGAAGATTCTGGAAAAGATAATCAAACAAGAATCCACGAACAGCTAGAGGCAAACAAAGTCATTACTAAAAGCCAACATGGGTTTGTCAAAAATAGATCATGCTAGACACATCTTACTGCATTCTTTGACCCAGTTACAAAATTAGTGGACTAGAAGAATGCTGTGGATATAATTTTCTTGGACTTCAGTAAGGCATTTGATAAAGTTCGTATAGGGTTTCCTGCCTGAGCAGGGGGTTGGACTAGATGACCTCCAAGGTCCCTTCCAACTTTATTATATATTATTAAATGCAAGAGTGAAATATTTCTAGCAGATGAACTTAAAACATTCCCGCCTGTTAACTTAAGGCTGTTCTTAAGAGGACACACAGAGAAAGAGGAAAACAAACAAACAAACAAACAAACACATTTTTCTTCACTCTGTTTGTTGGCCAGACAAACAGAGTGAGGTATTTCCTTATTGTGGCTTCTTTTAAGCAAAATTTCTAGCAGAATTTAAAATTCTTTTCTCTTTGGATTTGCAACAGTTAATAGTCACATTTACCTCTTACACACAGACTTTGACAAACATATATACACAAAGACAAGAGAACAGAAGTCTTAGTTTTACACATCTTAGTCATTCCCACCATAAATTTCAGATAACTCAAGTTAGGGAAGGCACACATTTTAAACGTACCATGTGATTGCATAGAGAAGAGAGAGAGAGAGAGAGAGAGAGAGAGAGAGAGAGAGAGAGAGAGAGAGAGAGAGAGAGAGAGAGAGAGAGAGAGAGAGAGAGAGAGAGAGAGAGAGAGAGAGAATCACTATTTCTTATTTTCCCTTTTAAGTACCTTTATTTAGCCAAATTGGTTTTCCAGCAAAGCCCTAAGCAAAGTCTATTTTTTTTTCGTATAGTTTCTTTACCTACCTCTTTTCCATTCCAGCCTGGACAGGAAGATGATTCCTGTCCCAGGCTTCAAGCAAGCTCTCAACTGGGAAACCTTCTTCAGCCCTTGAATTGGAACCCCCCATTCTTCTATAATGGGGTTTTCTTTTTAACGCTAAAGGGCACTACACAGTCGAAGCCTCCTTGTGAGACTTCTTTCCAACCACCACGGATTTTGTGAGTCCGGAAAAAATGGGACTCATGGAGCACTCTGGATCCCTCTCAGAGTTTGTGGGAAGGCTCCTCTGAGGGATCCTGCCGCGTTTTCAGACCAAAAAGGGGTCTGCAGAGACACTTCCGGTTTCCTCGTTAGAAGGTACGGGCTACTCTTCGACCGGCCGGCTTCTCACCACCGTTTACAGACACCTGGACCTCCAATGTCCGAGGGCACCTCCGCTTGCTCTTAGAGGTAGGTGGCCGCTCCCTTCTTGAGGCTTAATTTCCTAACTTTGCTTTGCTTACAGGGCCTTACCAGCTAGTTGCCCAAATCCAATTCTTTCATTCACTCATTCCATTCATTTTCACACAGCCTCTCCCTTTTCCCTAACAAAAGGTTCTGTGCTCTGACCAAACCCCCATGCTTTCCAGGTTCTGCCAATTAAACAGATCCTTTCTGCAGCTAGGAAAGACCAGAAGGAGCAAAATCCAACTGTGATTGGGAAAAAAAGTCTTCTCACTCACACAAACAGAAATACACATATTTCTTTGTTCCCCTGGGCTTTAAACTTAAAATTTAGAGGTAGTCACCTTCACCTTCTTTCCAAAGCAGCCCTTGAGCTCAAACTCTCAAAACCCCCTTTACTACCTTGGCTCCACATGGGCAAAGCCTGGGAGACCCATCCACAGACACAAGGGGGTCTGCTGCCAGCAAGATGGGACTTACCAGTCTCAGTCCATTGGAGAGGTTAGCTTGGAGTCCCATCTCTGAGGTGCCAAATTGTCAGAAGTAAGTCTTCATCCTGGTTCATCCAAGCCAGAATAAATAAGCAAAATGGCGACTGCTTTGGGAAGAAGGTTACAGTTTATTGAAGAAGCAGAAAGATGGTCCTTGCAAGGAGCAGAGAGGAAAGAGGCCTTGAGCACATGGGCAGTAGGTTTTTATACCCCCTCTAGCCTTTTGGAATAGCTTCCTGTTCCTGTGGCATGAACCTTGAGGATATTTCTGAGTGTTTTTCTAGGCCTTGATATCTGTGGTTTAACCCTATTATCATATCCTGCTTGCCAGGTGATGGGGTTAATGACTCCTAGAGTTTGGGTGGGGCATGCAGATCTTCTCTTTGTCTTCTTGAGTGCCCTGGCTTCAGCTTTCTGATGGTTCTACATCTGCATTCGTATGGGGCTAGCTCTTGCTTGGGGCAGAGAGATAGATTTGGGGCCAGGTTTGGTTTTTTAAAAAAATCCTTTTGAAGAAAAATATATTTTTCTGCCCTTTTAATATTTCCTTCTCTGGGCTAACTTCCTTCAAGGCTAAAATGTATTTTTTGTAAATTTGACTACCATTATTAGCCTACACATAGGATCTGCAACACAGATGTGTTAATTATGAAAAGTAGCTCAGTTAACTAAAAGCATATTGTAGCAGCTCATAAAATTATAATTTATTGGGGAAATCATAGCTAATCAAATCCTGAGTTGATAGATGAGGTGAATACTGCTCATTTATAAAACCTTTCCGCCACTTTAGACAGGTTTTCCATCAAGCTTAACCTTGGGATTCATAATGAAGAAGTGGGAGAGAGAACAATAGAAATCGTGGGCCTTCATGTGTGTCACCATTTTGCCATGGATTGAAACATCCCAGGCTGCACTGCGATTAGCAGAACATCCCAACATGTTCAATAGATCCTTCCACTTTTCCTCTATTAGCAGTGTAAAGGGGAGTGGGGTGGGTGGGACAGCAGAAAATACCTACCGGCTAGAAAATATAAGAGCAATTACTTTTAATGTCAGAAATAAGGGGAAAAGAGGCTATTGAAAAGACGGTGTGAAATGAGAATCAGCATAAATAGCCCCCACCCAACAAAAATCTAGCCATTCATGTTTCTCTTCAGAGTTGCAGGCCAGCAGGGAGCTCTTGATAAAGCTTTTTATTATTATCGATTCCTGGAAACGGGTTCATTTTTAAAGGAACTACTTTTTTTCTTAAACGAGATACATGAATGGACCAAATGTTTACTGTACATTTTAACAGTTTCACATGGTGCCACTTTATTTCAAAGAGCTTGTATCAATTTTTTAAGATTACAATGTTTCACTGAAGGAGTTTCCCAACACCAGATGTCTCTTCTCCTAGTGTTCTTTCCAATACTTTTACATATAATTTACACCTACAAGCGAACACATTCAACATTTACACTTGTATTCACAAGCAAACAGCTCTTTTTAGGAATGTGTGGGTGGCCCTGATAAGGGCCTTTTAGATCAACAAATAAAGATGAATTCTATAAACTTATCCACCAAAACCGTACAGAGTACAACCTTGACGTTTCAAGGCATAAACAACATCCATAGCAGTTACAGTCTTTCGCTTCGCATGTTCGGTGTAGGTCACAGCATCTCGAATAACGTTCTCCAAAAAGACCTTCAGTACACGAGTCTCTTCATAAATCAAGCCCAAAATACATTTCACACCTCCATGGTGAGCCAGACGGTGTATAGCAGGCTTGGTGATGCCCTGGATGTTATCGCGGAGCACTTTCCCAAGACCCTTCCCGCCTTTTCCACGACCAGACATAACAAAAAATGACCACCAGATCTCTCTGAGTGAAACGGAGAAAAATATGATGAGCGACTGCAAGAGCAACGGTTATATAGCACTTTACCTGACCTGAGTGAGAACTTTAAGAGAGGCGTACACCACTTTTGGTCCCTCCTCCCTTAACTATAAAAATTCTAAGAGGCGGGCTTTCCCATCAATAAATCAACTAGGAACTGGAATGTGACCAATCAGGCTCTTCATTTACAAAGAAATGTGCTATAAAGTCCCAACTTTTCTTTTTATGCTTACAAAGCACTGTAACTTAATAGACAAGCAGATGTAAAGCGGATGTAGAACTTTTTAAAAAAAGTTACAAAAACGTTTTGAAATTGAATGCACCTCGGGAAATTGGGAGCTGTGATTTGTGAATTGTTACAAAGCCGTTTATCAAGTAAATTTCTAAAAGTATGTTCGCAGAAATATTTATTTAGTGTCTTGTATTTCTTTTCGCTTTCAGTACTAGATTCTAACATATGATTTCGGCATGATGACCAACGGTGCCTCAAGCATCCTTGGTTAAAAAAAAGAATTATTTTAGTTTATGAAACAGTTCTTCGGTAATGTTTACTATGCATTTTTTTCTTCCTTAGACTTAAGGAAGCCTCAAATGGTTTCTCTTAGACATGATTGTGGCATTTTGGATAACATTCTCTCACGTTTCCCGAAAATTGGGATACACCGTAACAGCAACACCGATCACTTTCACATGCCTTCGTTACATCGTAACGAAATAGCGGGGAAAGCAGAAATCCAATTAGATCATCACTATGCGCAGTGCCTGCGTTAGCCCTGATTGGTTAAAAATGAAGTCACCACCCAATCCATGTGAAGCCCGGGTTATTTTTTTTAATGAACCATAGCTTTCTCAACCAATCAGCAATTTTCAGGAATTGCAAAGGTTGCAATAATTCTGCACATCTGCATCTATTCATTTTAGTCCTTTTCTGGACATTCTTTCTCCTCCTTCTGCTATCGTGAGGGAATATATAAAACAAGATTACACATAAATTAGGAATATCTGGGCAATAGTAGTTGCGATAAGAACAAAAGGCAGCGCTCTCCCTCTGGTTTTGCGGGAAAATATGATGCTACCTAAAATTCACCAATTTGCGCATTTTCTGTCCAACATTTAGCGAACAAGGAGCTGTTGGTGAGTTCCTACCTAACACTTAGGGAAGTCAGTTGCTATTGTTGATCTCAAGATAAAGAGCCAGAGGGAAGATTCCCCACCCATCCACTTTTGCTTCAATATCCAGAAACCCCACCCAGAAAAAGTGACTTGGGAAGTCCCTACGACCTTCCTAGGAGTCCTTGTGGAAGTTTCGAGCAGGCACTTCAGATGTACTGAAGTGTTCCCCCATTGAAACGGGGGTTGGCTTAAACACAGTGAGTGCCTGGACTCAAATGAGGTCAGCCCTTTTGAAAAGAAAAAGTGGGTGGCTCTTAAAAGAGCCTTTGGGATCGAAAGAGTCACAGAAGCTGCTTCACTTCTTCTTGGCCACCCCCTTCTTGGGCTTGGCCACCTTCGCTTTGGGAGTCTTGGGCTTGGCGGCCTTCGCCTTGGCTTTGGCGGGACTTTTAACTGCCTTTTTGGGTTTGGCGGGCTTGGCCTTCTTGGGGCTCTTGGCCGCCTTCTTGGGGCTCTTGGCCGCCTTCTTGACGGCCTTCTTGGGGCTCTTCTTGGCGGCAGGCTTCCTGAGCACCTTCTTGGCGGCAGCAGCCGGCTTCTTGCTCTTGACGGCCGGCTTCTTCTTAGCTGCCTTGTCCTTGCCTTCCTGCTGCTTCTTGTTGAGCTTGAAGGAGCCCAAGGAGCCCGTGCCCTTGGTCTGCACCAGCGTGCCTTTGCCCACCAGGCTCTTCAGCCCCAGCTTGATGCGGCTGTTGTTCTTCTCCATGTCGTAGCCGGCCGCCGCCAGGGCCTTCTTGAGCGCCACCAGGGACACCACATTGCGCTCCTTCATGGCGGCCACCGCCTTGGTCAGCAACTCGGTGATGCTGGGCCCTGCAGCCTTGCGTGGCTTTGCGGCGACCGAGGGCTTCTTGGCCTTCTTGGCCTTGGCTGCCGGTGCAGCGGCCACGGAGGCTTCGGGCGCCGTCTTGGACATGGTCTCCTCAGGGCCTCTCGGCTTCCTTGCATCAGCGGGCGGACGGGCGGCAGGCGCAGAGTCTCTGGGAGCTGAAAAGCAAAGTCTGAAGTGAGGCAAAGGAGCTGCCTGCTATTTATAGGGGCGGAGCTGCGCCCTGATTGGTGCGTTCGTGGGCGCCGCTCTCCGCCAGCCAGACGCGGCTCCGATAGCTGCAACTTTGTGTTTCTTGGGTGCCCCAAAAGCGTCCCCCGAGTCGCGCCTGGGTGGCGGGGCGTGCCCGGTGCCGGTGGAAATGGGGTGGGGGAGCCGGCCTTTTGGGCGGTGGCAGCGCCCGGCCGAGGCAAGGCAGCGGGCGGAAGAAAACCGGTCTGAAGTGGAGCGGCTTTCGCCTCCACGCATCTCCGGCGAGGAAGTGTTTGGTGTTTTTGTGTAAATTCAAGCCTTGTCTTTGGAGTGCAGGGCTGGGGAAGGGGGCCAGGCCGCTCTCGGGGGACTTCGGGGCGGTGTGGGGAGGAAAGTCCCTCTCCCTGGACGGGCGTTTGGCTGGAAAAGCCACTTGAATTATCCCAAGTAACACATTCATTCATTCACTTTGGAGTCGGAGTGAGGCTACTTCGCTGGGAAAACTCTTCCGATTTGGGACTTTTACTTTTATTCGTTCAAGGAAAAAGGCGTTTTTGCCTTCTTTCTTTGACAGTGTCGATTGCCCTGAATGTCCGGTTCCTCAGGCCGGCCGCAGAAGTTTACTTGTCTGTCAGACGCCATTGTGAGAAAGAAAGAAGTTTAAAAATAAAACGGTCACAATTGATTAACAATAGAAAGATTAGCCAAGCCCTGCACGTAGGCACTAGATTTCAGGTGGCTTGGGTAGAAGACACACTCAACAAGACAAAAAGATGGCAGAGGGAAGTTCTAAACACTGTAACTGAGGGGGAGGGATGATGTATTCTGGCTAGGTGGATCAGACAGATTGTACCCCCAGAAGTCCTCTCAAATGGGACCTAAGGGGAGGGGACGGGGGCATCGCAATAGGAGTGTATATAATGTTATGTGTTTGAATATTTTGGTGTGGTCTCTGGGTTTAGAACTTCCTGTTGAAGTCCCTCACCAGGATCCACCGCGCTTTGCAAACAGCTTTTCTATTTTCTGCAGAATAAACTCTTTTTCTTACCAATCCAATTTTGTTGGTATTTTAATCATGTTTCCAACAAATTGGCTGCCCAAACATGGGGCCTTGGGCATCTGTTCCTGCATCTTCAAGAGGCGAGGTCAACTGAGGAAGGCATGCCCCATTGATTTCAATGGTCCAAAGTTGCAGTCGCAGGTTGAGGAAGCAAAACAGAGCCAGGCCCACGGACCAAATAGTGATTGGTAAGAACTGAGGAAAGGGGACCAGAGAATTACCAGGACAAGGACTGGGCAACTTCGTGCACGAACCTAGGTGAGTAAGGAATAAAACCTAGGCGGTTGGGGGTAGTTGGGTAGCACAGTTTGAGTCTGAGATCTGTGAGAGGTGTGTGTGAGACGCCCCGAGGGTCCACAGGACTGGCAAGTCATACACAAGCTGTGGATGTCCTGTGGGTTTGGACTGGCAATGCGGAGTGAGGGAACTCCTGAGTAAAAGGAGCAAGAGGCTTGGTGAAGCGAACCGTGGTCTCATTAGATTGGTAAGGACAACAAAATTGTGTGGTAAACCAACCATGGGTAATTCAGGAGGGTCCCAGGAGAAGGAATGTGTGAAAAAGGTTAGGAAAAATTCAAAACTAAAAATAGATCCCCACAGCCCATTAGGAAAATTGTTAGAAAACTGGGGGAAACCAACATAAAACAAGCTGATTACTAAGTTAATTTTAACAAAAGAAGATATGGTAACTTTGTGCTGCTTTATATGGTGGGGGGGGGGAATGAGAAAATTGAGTAGCCCCAAACAGGAAAAGGAAACATAAACCCATCTTGCTGGCACAGACCCTTTGTGTCTGTAGCCAGGGTAGAAAAGGGAGTTTTGGGTTTAAATTCAAGGACTGCTTTGGAAAGAAGGGAAATGAGAGAAATGTGTGTGTGTCTCTGTGTGAGTGAGAAGACTTTTTTTCCCCAATCACAATTGGATTTTGCTCCTTCTGGTCTTTCCTAGCCGCAGAAAGGATCTGTTGGAGTGTCAGAACCTGGAAAGCATGGGGTTTGGTCAGAGCACAGAACCTTTTGATAGGGAAAAGGGAAAGGCTGTGTGCAAATGGAATGGAATGGGTGAATGAAAGAACTGGATTTGAGTAACCAGCTGGTTAGGTCCTCCTGTAAGCAAAGCAAAGTTAGGGAAATGGAATTGGCTAAATAAAGGTACCTAAAAGAAAAATAAGAAGTAGTGATTCTCTTTTTCTCTCTATCTTTCTATGCAATCACATGGTATGTTTAAGATTCTTGCCTTCTCTCATTCGAGTTAGCTGAGATTTGTGGTGGGAATGACCAGGATGTGTAGAACTAAAAGTTCTGTTTTCTTTTCTGTTCTTTTTTCCTTGTCTTGGTATGTATATGTGTGTCAAAGTTTTTGTGTGTGAGGTAAATGTGACAACTACCAAGAGGAAATATTTTCACTTTCTTTGTCTGGCCAACAAAAAGAGTGAAGAAAGATGTGTTTGTTTGTTTGTTTTTCTCCCCCCCTCTCTATATATATACTCTTAAGAACAGCCGAAAGTTAGCAGGAATAATAAAGTTGGAAGGAACCTTGGAGGTCATCTAATACAACCCCCTGCTCAGGCAGGATGCCTTTTCAACTTCTGTCTGCAGGCACAAAAACCCCTGCTTTTTCTGGCTGTATTGCTTTAAGAGTGAGAGAAAGAGAGACAGAAAGAAAAGGTGGGGTTGATCTTTTTAACTATTTTTTTTGTTTAGAATTCTGGTTTGAGGAAGGAGGGGTGGATGTGAATGTTTTAACCTAATTAATGGAAATTTGTTTCCATCTGAATGGAATCTGATTAAATTAGAATTTGACTAAATTTATATTAAAAGCAAAGAGTTGATACTAGAGTTTGATACAAAACTATTTCAGTAACTCAGATTTTTTGTCCGTGTGGAGTTGGTTTTTGTTGTTGTTTTATTTTTTTTATGTTTTTATGTCTGTGTGCAGGACACACTGATAAAAAAAAATACCTAAGAAGGAATTGGAATTCAACACTTGTTTAAAACAAAGGAGTTGAGAAATTTTTTGGGATTATGTTGTTTTGAATAAAGATTAGTGTGCAAACAAACTCAGGCAGAGTTTTTGGTAAAGCTCTCCTTTGTTTGTTCTTTATTAACCAATTTGTTTGTAAATACAGACAAAGCAATTGCTAAGAGAAGGGGGGTTTACCCAGAAGTGGGGGAAAAGAGAGATGAATGAATGAAATGGGAAGTAGAAGGCAGGGAGGCATTATTTATAGATGGCTCCTCCCAGGTAGAGAATGGGTTAAAGAAAAATGGGTATGCAATCATAAATGGACACACCAAAGAGTTGGTAGAATCCGGTAGCCTGCCAAAGAACTGGTCAGCCCAAACTTGCGAACTATGCATTAAATCAGGCCCTAAAATTGTTAGAAAACAAGGCTGGAACTGATTATATGGATTCAAAGTATGCCTTTGGGGTGGATGGGTCATACCTTTGGAAACTTTGGGTGGAAAAGGGAATGATTAACAGCAAAGGAAAGAAATTGACCAAAAGAATTGCCATAACCTATGTGAATGCACATCAGAGGGGCAATTCTTTTGAAAGTGTGGGAAATAGGATTGTGGATGAGGAAGTCAAGAGGGCAGCAAACGAAGTAAGCATAAATGTCTTAATACCCATTGTAGAAACACTAGAAGAGATCCCTGTGTTCAGCAACAGAAGAAAAGAAATAATGCAGATAGGTGGGCAACAAGGAGAGAAGGGTAAATGGTTTCTCCCGGATGGGAGTCAGGTAATCAATAAACCCATAGTGTGAGGATTATTGGAGAAGTTACATGAAGGAAGCCAATGGGGGAGTTCAGGCATTGGTGGACGAGCTCCTGAAGCATTATGGATATATCAGAATTTATACACCAGCAAGATAAATGGTGGATAAATGCTTGATATGTAAAAAGGTAAATAGGCAAGCAATCAGGAAACAAAAAGGGGGAGGGAAGCCTCCAGCCCTTAGGCCATTTCAGTGCATTCAGGTTTTACTACCCATGTAGTACCCGTGTAGTAATGCAACAACTAATATGGTTTCTAAAATACTATTGGAAGTAATATGTGCATAAACTGTCCAGATATTTTGATTTTCTCAGGAAACAAGGATTGCTGGCATAAACACCTCCCTTGGAGTTTCCAGTCCACAGATTCCAGATCGGAGATTGGGTGCTGATCCGGAGTTGGAAGGAGGAGAAGCTGGTTCCGAAGAGGGAAGGCCCTTTCCAGGTGCTGCTGAAATCCGAAACAGCAGTATGAACAGCAGGGAAAGGCTGGACCCACTACACCTGTATGAAAGGACCAGTGGACGCTCCAACCAAGTGGGAAAGTGTGCCTCAACCTGACCCTTTGAAGTTGATAATAAGAAAAAGCAAAATATAGAGACATTAGAAAAAAAAGGGGTGTTAAATGTGTTGGTTTTGTGACTGTAAATGATGGTGTAATTGTTGTTGTTGTACCCATTGCCCAGACTGCACACCGATACACAGAGACTGCGGAGAAGAGTGTGATATAGTGATCATCGAAGACTGGTGTCCCGAGTACCAATCTCTGCCTGTTACAGGTGGTGGTGTCAAAAGTGAAAGGGAAGAAGTACTTTTCCAGGGGTGGACAGAATTGGGACAATGTTAGACCTCAATATGACCTTGGTTACAGGAGTAATTAAGATGTGGATTATAGTGGGAGTAGTAGGGTCCGGGAACATATGCAAAGGTCAAAGTATAAATACCTCTGATAACTGTAATAATTGCATTAGAACCACCAAAATGTCTAAACAAAATACCCAAATGAGGACTGCAATTTATCAAAATAGGTTAGCCTTGGATTATTTATTGGTAGAAGAAGGAGGGGTCTGTGGAAAATTTAATTTAACCAAGTGTTGTCTGCAAATAGACGATGAAGGGAAAGCCATTGAGGAAAAAAAACAGGATGAGGAAAATAGTCCATGTACTGGTCCAAATCTGGACTGGAATACTTGATGATGAGGGGTTCTTGGGAGGAATTTTTAGAAACTGGAAACAAGCTTTATTCATGTTAGCAGTTGTATTTTTCGTGTTAATGTGCTTATACTATTTGATCCCTATAATAAGAAGTATTGTACAAAACACAATGGAGGGAATGGTAAATGCAACCAATAAGAGTGACGAACAAATGCTGATGTTAAACAAGGTGACTGGACATGCTGCACTACTTCACTTCCAGAATGCAGAGGAGATCCGGGAAAGTTTAAAACCATTTGAGGAAAATTTTTATTTTTAAATTAATATAAAAAAATGGAAAGGGTGGATTTGTGAGAAAGAAAGAAGTTTAAAAATAAAATGGTCACAATTGATTAACAATAGAAACTCTTTTTCTTACCAATCCAATTTTGTTGGTATTTTAATCATGTTTCCAACACCATGAAGCATTGTTTGGAGATGGATGGAAAGAAAAAAGATTGAAGGAGAAAGGAAGGAGATGTAGAAGGAAGGAGATGGAAGATTGAAGGGGAAAGGAAGGAGATGGAGAAGGAAGGAGATTGAAAGGGAAGGAAGGAAGGAAGGAAGGAGGGAAGGAAGATTGAAGGGGAAAGGAAGGAGATTGACAAGGAGTGGCTCGGGGCAGCTTCAAAAGGTTTAAGGTTTTTAGGAGGGATCCTGAGCGAACAAAGGAGGAGGACGACAGTAGTGCGCCGAGGGACGCTAGCCGCAGGGAGAGACCAGTAGCGGGAGGAGGACCCTCAGAAGACCTCGAAAAGGTACCGGAGGCGGCAAGGAGGAGCCGGGCGGGCGGAGGAGGAGAAGATCGAGCGGGCGAGCGGAGGCGACGCAAGAAAGAGGGGGGGAAACCCTACGGAAACGCCGTTCTTCCTCCCCCACAGCGGGCGGCGAGCTTGGGAAATCCAGAAGCTTTAGAAAAGGATTAATTTTCCTTGACTAAAATGAGGCTTCAGAACAAATGAGTCACGTTTAGTGCTTAATTTCTGAGAAACTATTTGAAAGCCTGAAGCCTGACTGTTTATGTGCCTGAAGATTAGTTGTATTGCACCTTGAGAAAAGGGCCATCTGCACAAGCTCCAGATCCTCTCATCTTTGTATCACCCCTGCCGGTACTGCAAAGTTTATTTGAAAATAAATTCCATCCCTTATTGAACTATTATTTTGCTGTTTGAATATGAACTGTGAGACATGAACACTTGCAAACTTATAACAGAAGAATTTGATCCAATCTATCCTATCAGCTTGATAATCTTGCACAGGAACAATTCTCCCACAACTCTTTGCATTAAAGGGTGGCTTTAAGGGTTGATAGGCCAACAGGAGGATAAGCTCAAAATGGCTTCCAAACAGACCAAACTGACCAAACTGACACACACAAAGGGAGCTGCATCCTCCCCAGCTCAGCCCTCCAATCTGCCAGGCAACACCCCCCCCATCCCCACACACCCCCCATCCAACTACAGGCCCTCATACCCATCTGCTAACCTATGCCTGCCCAACAGCACACATGATCCAAGGACTAAAAGAGACGATAAAGACGCTGGTAATAAGGATGGATGGCATGGATAGAAAATTGGAGGAAATGGACTCAAGGATGGAGAAAAGATGCATAGAAGCAGAACAGAGGATGGAGGAAAGATGCAAAGACATAAAACAGATGCTGGGGGACCAAGGTAGAGACCTAGAGAGAAAGTGGGAAGAACAACGCAGAGCGATGGCCACAGACCTGGACCGAATGAAGGAGGCAATGCAAGCACACTACAAGAGAATAGGGGAGGAAATGGAGAAGAACCTCCAGGAAATCAGGGAGAATACAGAAAAGAGGATGGAAGAAGTGGAGAACCGCATAGAGGGACAGATAGCAGAGATGAAAAGAGTGGCCCAAGACCAGTCCACCATGATGCAATACTGGCAAATGGCGACTGCAATCAGGTTTAGAGGGTGGAAAGAGATAACAAATGAAACCCAAGGGGGCCTGCTCAGAACCTTTGTAGGGGCCCTGGCAACATTTCTGGGTAAGAAAACCGAAGAGATTGCGTGGCAATTCAATAGAATCTACAGAGTTGGCTCTTGGAAGTCAGCAAACAGGCATCAACCAAGAGACGTGGTCATCCACTTCGCAACACAGGGACTCCGGAACCTCATCTCCGTCACTTCCTACAATAAGAAATTTTACATAGAGGAACAGGAGGTGAAGGTACTGAAAGAGATCCCCCCGGTGATGCTGAGAGACAGAAAGGACTACAAATTCCTGGTCAACGAACTGAGACCACGTGCTCTGCAATATCGTTGGGAAACCCCAACAGGGATGTCACTTCTCTATAGAAATAAAAGATACTACTTGAACTCAGTCCAGAAAGCCAAAGACTTCCTTGAGAAGCAACTGAAGTTGGACGGTCCTCAACCCACTACGAGGGTAGACGCAGAAGGACCACTGGAACGCGGAAGGGACCGAGATCAATGAGCAAAACATTCAGAAGCACAGACCGGCGCAGTAGCAGAAGAAAGGAATGGACCACCTCGAGATACGACGGCACAGAGAACAGAGGGCAACAAAAACAAGGAAACAGGGCAGTCAACGGAGGGCAGGCTACTAAGATCAACGACCAAACGCACGGACCAGCAAGACAAGACCCCACAACTCAATATGAGCACCAATCCGGATATCATGGGAACGAGACCAAAGAAGAAAGCGGGAGAAAGAACGGAAGCGGTCTTGCAAGAGTATCCTGAAACCGATGATGACAACTAAATGTTAACGGATTAAACTCCCCCCAGAAAAGGAGAAAAATATTCCACTACCTGAACCAAGGTAAAAGCGATATAATCTGCCTACAAGAAACACACATCAGAGCGGCAGACCAGAAATATCTAATCAACTACAAACTAGGCACGCACTTTGTGGCAGCGGCACCAGGAAAAAAGAATGGGATTGTTATATATGTAAAGAAACATGTAATAGCTAAGCTAATAGAGTCAGACCCCCCAAGGCAGATACCTGGCAATCGAAATAACACAAGATGACAAGAAGATTCTGGTGATGGGCATATATGCACCAAATCAGCAACAAGGCAAATTCTACAAAAGGCTACACAAGAAGTTAACACAACTCAACTACAGATCTTGCATTATACTGGGCGACTGGAACGGGGTCATAGAGACTGTCCTAGACAAAAAAAGGACTGCACCTAACCCGCAAAAGCACTCCAAGTTGCCTAAATCCTTCTTCGACATGACGGAGGACCTCGAACTGACAGACGTATGGAGGGAAAGGCACGGCAAAGAACAAGAATTCACTTTTTTCTCCGACAGACATCAATCATTCTCCATAACTGACTTTATATTAACATCCAGCGACTTGCTAGTTTGTCTAAACGCGGTGAAAATCTTACCCAAAGTACTAGCAGATCACAACCCTGTGAGGATGGAATTAAGACAGGGCTTGAAACAGAGGAGATCCTGGAGAATTAACGAAAACCTGTTTCGACATGAAGAAAAGGTGGCTGAATGCAAAAATGCTATGAAGGAATTCTTCAACATAAATATGAACAACGAAACACCTATAGAAATGATTTGGGACGCCAGCAAGGCGTATATGCACGGGATTCTTATAGACATGAATAACAGGCACCGTCGCAAACAAGAACAAAAAAGAAAAGAGTTAGAAGACGAGATAAGTAAGAAGGAGCGGCTATTAATAAAAAGACCAGAGGACAAAGTCGCCAAAGAAGGAATCAAGATTCTAAGAAAGCAATTTGACATGTTGATGGCAGACCAAGTTGCAAGGAATATACAATATGCAAAACATAAGACATTCTGCAATGCCAACAAACCGGGTCGATGGCTGGCTTATATCATAAGAAAGAAGCAGAAATCCCGCATAATTGAAAAGATAGAGTACAAAGGCAAGGAAGAATTTCGACAGGAAACCATCAAGAAAGCCTTTACGGAGTTCTACTCAAAACTATACGCCGAGGAGAAGACACAAGACAATGAGATAGATAAGTTCCTACAAAACGAAAAGATACTGGCAATCACCGATGCACAAAGAGATGCCCTGAATGCCTTAATCACAAAGGAGGAAATACACTCAGTGATCACACAACTGAAAAAAGGAAAATCGCTCGGGACGGATGGGATAACAGCGACCTACTACAAGCATCTCCAGGAGGAGATGGTAGAACCCCTCAGAAAGCTATTTATCAACATACAGGAAGGAGGCCAAGTCCCACCGTCCTGGAAAACAGCCTACATCTCGTTGATCCCCAAGGAGGGGAAAGATAACGCACAACCTGCAAACTACAGACCCATCTCACTACTAAACACAGACTACAAAATCTTCGCAAAAATTTTGGCCAATAGATTAATGAATGTACTACAAAAAACAATACACCCGGACCAAAGGGGATTTATACAAGGGCGCCAGATGAAAACCAACGTGAGACAGCTGTTGAACATAATAGAGTACTTGGAAAGGCACAACCAGGTACCCACCACTCTTATGTTTGTGGATGCAGAAAAAGCCTTCGACAGACTGAATTGGCCGTTTCTGACGAACTTGGTCCAGAAGGTGAAAATGGGAGCACAGTTTCTCAACTCCATACTGGCAATTTACCAGAAACAAACAGGCCAGATCATTGTTAATGGAGACTTAACAGACTCATTCAACATAGAAAGAGGCACGAGACAGGGCTGCCCGCTGTCACCCCTGCTATTTGTCCTAACGCTGGAGATTCTACTGAACAAGATAAGAGTGGCAGAGGACATAAAGGGCATACAGATTAGACAACAAGATTACAGACTATGTGCCTTTGCAGACGACTTGCTGGTGACAGTGTCGCAACCAATACAGTCAGCAAGGAGATTGATGGAGATAATGGAAGACTATGGTAGGGTGTCAGGCTTCAAAGTAAACATATCAAAAACGAAGATGCTAGTTAAAAATCTAGACAACAAAGCAAAACAGGACTTGGAAAGAATAACGGGTTGTGAAATAGTCAAGAAAGTTAAATACTTAGGAGTGGAGATAGAATCAATGAACGCAAAACTATACAAGAATAATTACGAGGTGCTGTGGAACAAGATACAAGCAGATCTGGAAAGGTGGAAAACACTACGACTGTCCCTGCTGGGCAGGATAGCAGCAGTAAAGATGAACGTCTTGCCAAGATTTCTCTTTCTCTTTCAAATGCTACCCATACTCCAAAAGGATGTGGACTTGGACAACTGGCAGAAAGGCATCAACAGATTTATTTGGGATGGCAAGAGACCGAGGGTAAAACTAAAAATCATCCAGGACACGAGGAAGAGAGGGGGACTAAAAATGCCTAATCTAAAGCTATACTACTACGCAGCGACACTGGTGGCGTTGAGTGACTGGATTAATGTGACGAATGATAGAATATTGAATGTTGAAGGGCATGGTCTACTATTCGGCTGGCACGCATACTTGGTGTACGACAAAAAGGCAGACAAGAACTTCAAGGAGAACCCACTACGAATCCCGTTGTTATGGGTCTGGAAGAAATATAAACACCTTTTACACGACAAGATCCCCATCTGGACGATCCCCGGACATGCAATAGGGGATGTAAACATATCCCAAGGGCAGGAAGTGGTGCCCTACAGTAAACTTGTACTGGAAGAAGAAAATGGGTTCTCCTTGAAGCCCCAAACAACGTTAGCAGATGAAGGAATAGGAGGTACCTGGCTATCATATCTACAACTGCAATCAAGATGGCATAAAGACAAGAAGAAGGGTTTATCCCAGACTGACGAGAATTTAATTAAACAGATTAGAGAACAGGGGATCATGCACATCAAACGAGTGTACGGTGTTCTGATAGAAATGGACTCTGAAACCGTGCTAGTCAAGAACTGTATGGTAAAGTGGGAACAAGACTTTGGGCATTCTATCACCATGGACACGTGGGAGAAAATCTGGGTGAGAAATGTAGAATTTACGAAAGCGCAACACTTAAGGGAAAACTTCTACAAGATGTTCTATAGGTGGCACCTGGACCCAAAAAAACTATCATACATCTATCCAGACTCCCAGCCCAAATGCTGGAGGTGTGGTGATGGGGAGGCTACCTACTTTCATGTATGGTGGACATGCAGAAAGATCAAAGCCTTCTGGAGGAAGATATGGTGGACACTCCAAACCATTTTCAAAAAGCGTTTTGAATTTCTACCTCAGGTTTTTTTGTTAGGGATCATAAAGAATTGCACTACCTCAGAGATGAACGTATTTCTGAACTTGATCACAGCAGCCAGATTGTTGGTGGGACAATACTGGAAGAATCCAGAAATACCGCCTATGGAAGAATGGACTTTGAAAGTAATAAATTTGGCGGAAATGGCGAAAATATCGGCATACTTGAAAGATCGCTCAAATGAACAATATTTGGCAGACTGGAAACAGTGGATAGACTATATACAAGAGAAACACCAATCAAACAAAATGTATCTGGCGTTTAGTTGAGGCTCGACGTGAGGAGTGAAGAATGTTTACCAAATCAAACGTTTACAAAGACTAATACCTAATGTTGCATTTTATGTTCTATGATGAATGCTTCTTAATATGATCTTATGCTTAATGTTGTTTGCTTTAATATTGAAAAAGCAGATTGAATTTCTAACTCAGGTTATTGAATTTCTACCTCAGGATCTTTTGTTAGGGATTATAAAAGACTGCACTATTACTGAGACGAAGTTAATTCTGAAGCACGAATGAACAATATGTGATAGGCTAGATACAGTAGATAGACCATATATAAGAGAAACACCAATCAAATAAAATGTATCAGGTGTATAGTCGAGGTTTGACGTGAGGAGCGAAGAATATTTACCAAACCAGACGTTTACAAAGACTAATATCTCAGGCTGTATTTTCAGGTTTTATGAGGACAGCGTCTTAATATGATCCTATGTTTAATGTTGATTGCTTTAATATTGGAAAAGCGTACTGAATTTCTACCTCAGGCTATTGAATTTCTACCTCAGGATCTTTTGCTAGGGATCATAAAAGATTGCACTACTACTGAGACGAATTTACTTCTGAAGCTCAAATGAACAATATGTGATAGACTAGAAACAGTAGTTAGAACATATATAAGAGGAATGTTTACTAAATCAGACGTGCACAAAGACTAATCCTTAGTGTTGTATTGCAGGTTATAAGATGATTGCTTTCTAATACGATCTTATGTTTGATGTTGATTGTTTCAATAAAAGAATTTTTATATATATAAAAAAAGAAATTGAATATATAAGTAAAAAATAAAAATAAAATAATGTTTATAAATTGTTCCCAATGTTGGTAGCTGATAGATTGAAAATAATTTTACAAGAATGTATTCATGGAGATCATGAGAGTTTTTACCTAAAAGATAATTAAAAGATAATGTTAAAATTGTAAATTTAAAAAAAAGGTTTAAGGTTTTTAAATAGCTCCTTTCCTGCATTTCTCATTCTCCCTGCTGTTGTTTAATGAAAAAATCCTCACTTTAAATCCAAAATTTGGTGGAATGAACCAAGACATGAAGAATATATTGTGGGTGGCCCCTGGATAAATGTATATTGATTCCTATAAAATTCCAATTGCGTAAAATGGAGAAAACTATCACTGGTGTTTAATAAACACTCCGTATTTTATTCAAAGTAATTGACTAGCACTTTTCAGAAAAGTATAGTAGCAGATATCCAGTCACTAATGCTGGAAAATAATAAAAGAATAGTAGAAATGCAGTTGCACATGGAAGTGACGGTACTTTTCTGTAAAACTCTTTCAATTTACAGTGAACTTTTATTCTTTCCAGAAGTTATCTCCAGCAATCAAGCACGATTGCTAGCTTTCTAACCACTGATAGTATTTTTAAAATGATTTCTCTGTTTCCTGTCAATACAAGGATATGTCAGTTCAATTTGGTTTTACTCTGACAAATAGGAAGTATTTCACTGATGTGTATTTTAATCCTGTCTTTTAAAATTCCTCCATTGTACAACAGTTCTGGTTTTGTTTTATATTGCTACTGGGGAAAGAAAATGTATGGCATATATTATATGCATTCACGATTGCCTTTCAGTTGAGTAATTGACTAGCACTTTTCGGAAAAGTATAGTAGCAGCAATATGATATCCAGTCACTAAAAATAGAATAATAGAATATTAGGATAGTAATTGATCATTTATGCCATGAATTGAACCTCCTTGCTTATTCTTCATTCTGCCCTCTGAAATTATGAAGACCAAATTGTGAACTTTACCTGTGACTCTCTAATTGCTTGAAAATGTTATATCCCATCCTTCATCATTACTGTCCTTTTAAAATGGTATATAAACCCCATCCAACTGACCTCTCCTTAAAGCAGTGGTTCTCAACCTTCCTAATGCCGCAAACCTTTAATACAGTTCCTCATGTTGTGGTGACCCCCAACCATAAAATTATTTTCGTTGCTACTTCATAACTGTAATTTTGCTACTGTTATGAATAGTAATGTAAATATCTGATATGTAGGGTGTATTTTCATTGTTACGAATTGAACATAATTAAAGCATAGTGATTAATCACAAAAAAATATAGCAATGCTCGCTGGAGAAGCTTACTCTTCCTTGCTCAAAAATGTTGGGAGGGAGGGAAGGAAGGAAGGAAGATTGAAGGGGAAAGGAAGGAGATGGAGAAGGAAGGTGATTGAAGGGGAAAGGAAGAAAGGAAGAAAGGAGAAAGATTGAAGGGGAAGGGATGGAGATGGAAGGAAGGAAGAAAGATTGAAGGGGAAAGGAAGAAGATGGAGAAGGAAAGAGATTGAAAAGGAAAGGAAGGAAGGAAAAAAGGAGATAGAGATTGAAGTGGAAGGGATGGAGATGGAGATGGAAGGAAGGAAGATTGAAGGGGAAAGGAAGGAGATTGAAGGGGAAGGAAAGAAGGAAAGAGATAGAGATTGAAGGGGAAGGGATGGAGATGGAGATGGAAGGAAGGAAGGAAGACTGAAGGGGAAAGGAAGGCGATGGAAGGAAAGAAGGAAAGGGATGGAGATGGAAATGGAAGAAAGGAAAAAAGAATGAAGGGGAAGAAAGGAAGGAAGATGGAGAAGGAAGGAGATCGAAGGAAGGAAGGAAGGAAGGAAGACTGAAGGGGAAAGGGAGGACATGGAGAAGGAAGAAGATTGAAGGGGAAAGGAAGGAAGGAAGATTGAAGGGGAAAGGAAGGAGATTGAAGGGGAAGGAAGGAAGGAGAGAGAGATTGAAGGTGAAGGGATGGAGATGGAAATGGAAGGAAAGAAGAAAGATAGAAGGGGAAAGAAAGGAGATGGAGAAGGAAGGAGATTGAAGGGGAAATGAAGGAAGGAAGGAAGGAAGGAGGGAAGGAAGATTGAAGGGGAAAGGAAGGAGATTGAAGGGGAAGGAAGGAAGGAAAGAGATAGAGATTGAAGTGGAAGGGATGGAGATGGAAGGAAGGAAGATTGAAGGGGAAAGGAAGGAGATTGAAGGGGAAGGAAAGAAGGAAAGAGATAGAGATTGAAGGGGAAGGGATGGAGGTGGAGATGGAAGGAAGGAAGGACGATTGAAAGGGAAAGGAAGGAGATGGAGAAGGAAGGAGATTGAAGGGGAAAGGAAGTAAGGAAGATTGAAGGGGAAAGGCAGGAGATGGAGAAGGAAGGAGATTGAAGGGGAAAGGAAGGAAGGAAGGAAGGAAGGAAGGAAGGAAGGAAGGAAGGAAGGAAGGAAGGAGAAAGATTGAAATGGAAGGGATGGAGATGGAGATGGAAGGAAGGAAAAAAGATTGAAGGGGAAAGGAAGGAGATGGAGAAGGAAGGAGATGGAAGGAAGGAAGGAAAGAAGACTGAAGGGGAAAGAAAGGACATGGAGAAGGAAGAAGATTGAAGGGGAAAGGAAGGAAGGAAGATTGAAGGGCAAAGGAAGGAGATTGAAGGGGAAGGAAGGAAGGAAGGAGAGAGAGATTGAAGGGGAAAGGAAGGAAATGGAGAAGGAAGGAGATTGAAGGGGAAAGGAAGGAAGGAAGATTGAAGTGCAAGGGAGGGAGATGGAGAAGGAAGGAGATTGAAGGGGAAAGGAAGGAAGAAAGATTGAAGGGGAAAGGAAGGAGATGGAGAAGGAAGGAGATTGAAGGGGAAAGGAAGGAAGGAAGATTGAAGTGGAAAGGAGGGAGATGGAGAAAGAAGGAGATTGAAGGGGAAGGAAGGAAGGAGAGAGAATGAAGGGGAACGGATGGAGATAGAAGGAAGGAAAAAAGATTGAAGGGGAAAGGAAGGAGATGGAGAAGAAAAAAGATGTAAGGAAGGAAGGAAAGAAGATTGAAAGGGAAAGGAAGGAGATGGAAGAAAGGAAGGAAGGAAGACTGAAGGGGAAAGGAAGGAGATTGAGAAGGAAGGCGAATGAAGGGAGCAGTAAGGAAGGAAGGAGAGAGATTGAAGGGGAAAGGAAGGAGATGCAAAAGGAAGCAGATTGAAGGGGAAAGGAAGGAAGGAAGATTGAAGGGGAACGGAAGGAGATGGAGACGGAAGAAGATTGAAGGGGAATGGAAGGAAGGAAGAAAGGAGAAAGATTGAAGGGGAATGGATGGAGATGGAGATGGAAGCAAGAAAGGAAGATTGAAGGGGAAAGGAAGGAGATGTAGATGGAAGGAGATGGAAGGAAGAAAGGAAGGATGATTGAAGAGGAAAGGAAGGAGATTGAAGGGGAAAGAATGAAGGAAGGAAGGAAGGAAGGAAGGAAGGAAGAAAGGAGAACGAGATTGAAGTGGAAGGAGATGTAGAAGGAAGGAGATGGAAGATTGAAGGGGAAAGGAAGGAGATGGAGAAGGAAGAAGATTGAAAGGGAAGGAAGGAAGGAGAGAGATTGAAGGGGAAATGAAGGAGATGGAGAAGGAAGGAGATTGAAAGGAAAGGAAGGAAGGAAGATTGAAGGGGAAAGGAAGGAGATTGAAGGGGAAAGGAAGGAAGGAAGATTGAAGGGGAACGGAAGGAGATGGAGACAGAAGAAGATTGAAGGGGAATGGAAGGAAGGAAGAAAGAAAGGAGAAAGATTGAAGGGGAATGGATGGAGATGGAGATGGAAGCAAGAAAGGAAGATTGAAGGGGAAAGGAAGGAGATGTAGATGGAAGGAGATGGAAGGAAGAAAGGAAGGATGATTGAAGAGGAAAGGAAGGAGATTGAAGGGGAAAGAAGGAAGGAAGGAAGGAAGGAAGAAAGGAGAACGAGATTGAAGTGGAAGGAGATGTAGAAGGAAGGAGATGGAAGATTGAAGGGGAAATGAAGGAGATGGAGAAGGAAGGAGATTGAAGGGGAAGGAAGGAAGGAAGATTGAACGGGAAAGGAAGGAGTTTGAAGGGGAAAGGAAGGAGATGGAGACGGAAGAAGATTGAAGGGGAATGGAAGGAAGGAAGCAAGAAAGGAAGATTGAAGGGGAAAGGAAGGAGATGTAGATGGAAGGAGATGGAAGGAAGAAAGGAAGGATGATTGAAGAGGAAAGGAAGGAGATTGAAGGGGAAAGAAGGAAGGAAGGAAGAAAGGAGAACGAGATTGAAGTGGAAGGAGATGTAGAAGGAAGGAGATGGAAGATTGAAGGGGAAATGAAGGAGATGGAGAAGGAAGGAGATTGAAGGGGAAGGAAGGAAGGAAGATTGAAGGGGAAAGGAAGATGATTGAAGGGGAAGGAAGGAAGGAAGGAAGGAGAGAGAAATTGAAGGGGAAGGGATAGAGATGGAAGGAAGGGAGGAAGATTGAAGGGGAAAGGAAGGAGATTGAAGGGGAAAGGAAGGAGATGGAAGATTGAAGGGGAAAGGAAGGAGATGGAGAAGGAAGGAGATTGAAGGGGAAGGAAGGAAGGAAGATTGAAGGGGAAAGGAAGGAGATTGAAGGGGAAAGGAAGGAAGGAAGGAAGGAAGAAAGGAAGGAAGGAAGGAAGGAAGGAGAGAGATTGAAGGGAAAGGGATGGAGATGGAGATGGAAGGAAGGAGGCAAGGAACATTGAAGCGGAAAGGAAGAAGATGGAAAAGGAAGGAGTTTGAATGGGAAAGGAAGGAAGGAAGGAAGGAAGGAAGGAGAAATATTGAAGGGGAAGGGATGGAGATTGAGATGGAGATGGAAGGAAGGAAAAAAGGAAGATTGAAGGGGAAAGGAAGGAGATTGAGAAGGAAGGAGATTGAAGGGGAAAGGAAGGAAGGAAGAAGAAAGAGATTGAAGTGGAAGTGATGGAGATGGAGATGGAGATGGAAGGAAGTAAGGAAGATTGAAGGGGAAACGAAGGAGATTGAAGGAAGGAAGGAAGAAAGGAAGAATGAAGGGGAAAGAATGGAGATGGAGAAGGAAGGAGATGGAAGATTGAAGGGGAAAGGAAGGAGATGGAGAAGGAAGGAGATTGAAGGGGAAAGGAAGGAAGGAAGAAGAAAGAGATTGAAGTGGAAGTGATGGAGATGGAGATGGAGATGGAAGGAAGTAAGGAAGATTGAAGGGGAAACGAAGGAGAGTGAAGGAAGGAAGGAAGAAAGGAAGAATGAAGGGGAAAGGATGGAGATGGAGAAGGAAGGAGATGGAAGATTGAAGGGGAAAGGAAGGAGATGGAGAAGGAAGGAGATTGAAGGGGAAAGGAAGGAAGGAAGATTGAAGGGGAAAGGAAGGAGATTGAAGGGGAAGGAAGGAAGGAAGGGGAGAGATTGAAGGGGAAGGGATGAAGATGGAGATGGAAGGAAGGAATGAAGGAAGACTGAAGGGGAAAGGAAGGACATGAAGAAGGAAGGAGATTGAATGCAAAAGGAAGGAAGGAAAATTGAAGTTGAAAAGAAGGAGATTGAAGAGGAAGGAAGGAAGAAGAGAGATTTTTGGTGGAAGGGATGGAGATGGAGATGGAAGGAAGTTAGGAAGATTGAAGGGGAAAGGAAGGAGATGGAGAAGGAAGGAGATTGAAGGGGAAAGGAAGTAAGGAAGATTGAAGGGGAAAGGCAGGAGATGGAGAAGGAAGGAGATTGAAGGGGAAAGGAAGGAAGGATGGATGGAAGGAAGGAAGGAAGGAAGGAGAAAGATTGAAATGGAAGGGATGGAGATGGAGATGGAAGGAAGGAAAAAAGATTAAAGGGGAAAGGAAAGAGATGGAGGAGGAAGGAGATGGAAGGAAGGAAGGAAAGAAGACTGAAGGGTCAAGAAAGGACATGGAGAAGGAAGAAGATTGAAGGGGAAAGGAAGGAAGGAAGATTGAAAAGCAAAGGAAGGAGATTGAAGGGGAAGGAAGGAAGGAAGGAGAGAGAGATTGAAGGGGAAAGGAAGGAAATGGAGAAGGAAGGAGATTGAAGGGGAAAGGAAGGAAGGAAGATTGAAGTGCAAGGGAGGGAGATGGAGAAGGAAGGAGATTGAAGGGGAAAGGAAGGAAGGAAGATTGAAGTGTAAGGGAGGGAGATGGAGAAGGAAGGAGATTGAAGGGGAAGGAAGGAGATTTAAAAGGAAGGAGATTGAAGGGGAAAGGAAGGAAGATAGGAAGGAATGAAGGAAGTAAGATTGAAGGGGAAAGGAAGGAGATGGATAAGGAAGGAGAATGAAGGGGAAAGGAAGGAAGATTGAAGGGGAAAGGAAGGAGATTGAAGGGGAAGGAAGAAAGGAAGGGAGAGAGAGATGGAGATGGAAGGAAGGAATGAAGGAAGATTGAAGGAGAAAGGAAGGAGATGGAGAAGGAAGGAGATTGAAGGGTAAGGAAGGAAGGAAGGAAGGAAGACTGAAGGGGAAAGGAAGGACATGAAGAAGGAAGGAGATTGAACGGGAAAGGAAGGAAGAAAAATTGAAGCTGAAAAGAAGGAGATTGAAGAGGAAGGAAGGAAGAAGAGAGAGATTGTAGGGGAAGGGATGGAGATGGAAGGAAGGAAGGAAGGAAGGAAGATTGAAGGGGAAAGGAAGGAGATGGAGAAGGAAGGAGATTGAAGGGGAAAGGAAGGAAGGAAGGAAGGAAGGAAGGAGAGAGATTGAAGGGGAAGGGACGGAGATGGAAATGGAAGGAAGGAAAGAACAAAGGAAGATTGAAGAGGAAAGGAAGGAAGGAAGGAAGGAGAAAGATTGAAGGGGAAGGTATGGAGATGAAAGGAAGGGAAGAATGAAGATTGAAGGGGAAAGGAAGGAGATTCAAGAGGAAAGGAAGAAAGGAAGATTGAAGGGGAAAGGAAGGAGATTGAAGGGGAAAGGAAGGAGATTGAAGGGGAATAAAGGAAGGAAGGAGATAGAGATTGAAGTGGAAGGGGTGGAGATGGAGCTGGAAGGAACGAAAGAAGATTGTAGGGGAAAGGAAGGATATGGAGAAGGAAGGAGATTGAAGGGGAAAGGAAGGAAGGAAGGAATGAGAGAGATTGAAAGGGAAGGTAAGCAGATGGAGAAGGAAGGAAATTGAAGGGGAAAGGAAGGAAGGAAGATTGAAGGGGAAAGGAAGGAGATGGAGAAGGAAGGAGATTGAAGGGGAAAGGAAGGAAGGAAGGAAGATTGAAGGGGAAAGGAAGAAGATGGAGAAAGAAGGAGATTGAAGGAAAAAGGAAGGAAGAAAGGAAGGAGAGAGATTGAAGAGGTAAAGGATGGAGATGGAAGGAAGGAAGGAAGATTGAAGGGGAAAGGAAGGAGATGTAGATGGATGGAGATTGAAGGGGAAGGGAAGGACGGAAGGAAAAAGATTGAAGGGGAATGGATGGAGATGGAAGGAAGAAAGAAAGGAAGATTGAAGAGGAAAGGAAGCAGATTGAAGGGGAAAGGAAGGAAGGAAGGAAGGAAGGAGAAACAGATTGAAGTGCAAGACATGGAGATTGAGATGGAAGGAAGGAAGGAGATTGAAGTGGAAGGAAGGAGATTGAAGTGGAAGGAAGGGGAGAGATTGAAGGGGAAGGGATGAAGATGGAGATGGAGATGGAAGGAAGAAATGAAGGAAGACTGAAGGGGAAAGGAAGGACATGAAGAAGGAAGGAGATTGAACGCAAAAGGAAGGAAGGAAAATTGAAGGTGAAAAGAAGGAGATTGAAGAGGAAGGAAGGAAGAAGAGAGAGTTTTGGTGGAAGGGATGGAGATGGAGATGGAAGGAAGTTAGGAAGATTGAAGGGGAAAGGAAGGAGATGGAGAAGGAAGGAGATTGAAGGGGAAAGAAAGGAAGAAAGATTGAAGGGGAAGGAAGGAAGGAAGGAAGGAAGGAAGGAAGGAAGGAAGGAAGGAAGGAAGGAAGGAGAGAGATTGAAGGGGAAGGGATGGAGATGGAAGGAAGGACAGTAGATTGAAAAGGAAAGGAAGGAGATGGAGAAGGAAGGAGATTGAAGGGGAAAGGTAGGAAGGAAGGAAGAAAGGAAGGAGGGAGGGAGGGAGGGAGGGAAGGAAGATTGAAGGGGAAAGGAAGGAGATTGAAGGGGAAGGAAGGAAGGAAGGAGAGAGATTGAAGGGGAAGGGATGGAGATGGAGATGGAAGGAAGGAAAGCCGATTGAAAGGGAAAAGAAGAAGATGGAGAAGGAAGGAGATTGAAAGGGAAGGAAGGAAGGAAGGAAGGAGAGAGATTGAAGGGGAAAGGAAGGAGATTTAGAAGGAAGGAGATTGAAGGGGAAAGGAAGGAAGGAAGGAAGGAAGGAAGAAAGAAAGAAAGGAGAGAGATTGAAAGGAACGCGATGGAGATGAAAGGAAGGAAAAAAGATTGAAGGGGAAATGAAGGAGATGGAGAAGGAAGGAGTTTGAAGGGGAAAGGAAGGAAGGAAGATTGAAGGGAAAAGGAAGGAGATTGAAGGGGAAGGATGGAAGGAGAGAGAGATTGAAGGGGAAGGGATGGAGGTGGAGATGGAAGGAAGGAAAGCCGATTGAAAGGGAAAAGAAGAAGATGGAGAAGGAAGGAGATTGAAAGGGAAGGAAGGAAGGAAGATTGAATGGGAAAGGAAGGAAATTGAAGGGGAAGGAAGGAAGGAGAGAGAATGAAGGGGAACGGATGGAGATAGAAGGAAGGAAAAAAGATTGAAGGGGAAAGGAAGGAGATGGAGAAGAAAAACGATGTAAGGAAGGAAAGAAGGAAAGAAGATTGAAAGGGAAAGGAAGGAGATTGAGAAGGAAGGCGAATGAAGGGAGCAGTAAGGAAGGAAGGAGAGAAATTGAAGGGGAAAGGAAGGAGATGCAAAAGGAAGGAGATTGAAGGGGAAAGGAAGGAAGGAAGATTGAAGGGGAACGGAAGGAGATGGAGACGGAAGAAGATTAAAGGGGAATGGAAGGAAGGAAGAAAGGAGAAAGATTGAAGGGGAATGGATGGAGATGGAGATGGAAGCAAGAAAGGAAGATTGAAGGGGAAAGGAAGGAGATGTAGATGGAAGGAGATGGAAGGAAGAAAGGAAGGATGATTGAAGAGGAAAGGAAGGAGATTGAAGGGGAAAGAAGGAAGGAAGGAAGGAAGAAAGGAGAACGAGATTGAAGTGGAAGGAGATGTAGAAGGAAGGAGATGGAAGATTGAAGGGGAAAGGAAGGAGATGGAGAAGGAAGGAGATTGAAAGGGAAGGAAGGAAGGAGAGAGATTGAAGGGGAAATGAAGGAGATGGAGAAGGAAGGAGATTGAAGGGGAAGGAAGGAAGGAAGATTGAACGGGAAAGGAAGGAGTTTGAAGGGGAAAGGAAGGAGATGGAGACGGAAGAAGATATAAGGGGAATGGAAGGAAGGAAGCAAGAAAGGAAGATTGAAGGGGAAAGGAAGGAGATGTAGATGGAAGGAGATGGAAGGAAGGAAGGAAGGATGATTGAAAAGGAAAGGAAGGAGATTGAAGGGGAAAGAAGGAAGGAAGGAAGAAAGAAAGAAAGAAAGAAAGTAGAACGAGATTGAAGTGGAAGGGATGGAAATGGAGATGGATGGAAAGAAAAAAGATTGAAGGAGAAAGGAAGGAGATGTAGAAGGAAGGAGATGTAGAAGGAAGGAGATGGAAGATTGAAGGGGAAAGGTAGGAGATGGAGAAGGAAGGAGACTGAAAGGGAAGGAAAGAAGGAAGGAGATTGAAGGGGAAAGGAAGGAGATGGAAGATTGAAGGGGAAAGGAAGGAGATGGAGAAGGAAGGAGATTGAAGGGGAAAGGAAGGAAGGAAGATTGAAGGGGAAAGGAAGGAGATTGAAGGGGGAGGAAGGAAGGAAGGGGAGAGATTGAAGGGGAAGGGATGAAGATGGAGATGGAAGGAAGGAATGAAGGAAGACTGAAGGGGAAAGGAAGGACATTAAGAAGGAAGGAGATTGAATGCAAAAGGAAGGAAGGAAAATTGAAGGTGAAAAGAAGGAGATTGAAGAGGAAGGAAGGAAGAAGTGAGATTTTTCCTGGAAGGGATGGAGATGGAGATGGAAGGAAGTTAGGAAGATTGAAGGGGAAAGGAAGGAGATGGAGAAGGAAGGAGATTGAAAGGGAAAGGAAGTAAGGAAGATTGAAGGGGAAAGGCAGGAGATGGAGAAGGAAGGAGATTGAAGGGGAAAGGAAGGAAGGAAGGACGGAAGGAAGGAAGGAAGGAAGGAAGGAAGGAAGGAAGGAGAAAGATTGAAATGGAAGGGATGGAGATGGAGATGGAAGGAAGGAAAAAAGATTGAAGGGGAAGGGAAGGAGATGGGGGAGGAAGGAGATGGAAGGAAGGAAGGAAAGAAGACTGAAGGGGAAAGAAAGGACATGGAGAAGAAAGAAGATTGAAGGGGAAAGGAAGGAAGGAAGATTGAAGGGCAAAGGAAGGAGATTGAAGAGGAAGGAAGGAAGGAAGGAGAGAGAGATTGAAGGGGAAAGGAAGGAAATGGAGAAGGAAGGAGATTGAAGGGGAAAGGAAGGAAGGAAGATTGAAGTGCAAGGGAGGGAGATGGAGAAGGAAGGAGATTGAAGGGGAAGGAAGGAAGGAGAGAGAATGAAGGGGAACGGATGTAGATAGAAGGAAGGAAAAAAGATTGAAGGGGAAAGGAAGGAGATGGAGAAGAAAGGAGATGTAAGGAAGGAAAGAAGGAAAGAAGATTGAAAGGGAAAGGAAGGAGATGGAAGAAAGGAAGGAAGGAAGACTGAATGGGAAAGGAAGGAGATTGAGAAGGAAGGAGAATGAAGGGAGCAGAAATGAAGGAAGGAGAGAGATTGAAGGGGAAAGGAAGGAGATGCAAAAGGAAGGAGATTGAAGGGGAAAGGAAGGAAGGAAGGAAGATTGAAGGGGAACGGAAGGAGATGGAGACGGAAGAAGATTGAAGGGGAATGGAAGGAAGGAAGGAAGGAGAAAGATTGAAGGGGAATGGATGGAGATGGAAGGAATGAAGGAAGATTGAAGGGGAAAGGAAGGAGATTTAGAAGGAAGGAGATTGAAGGGGAAAGGAAGGAAGATAGGAAGGAAGGAAGTAAGATTGAAGGGGAAAGGAAGGAGATGGAGAAGGAAGGAGAATGAAGGGGAAAGGAAGGAAGATTGAAGGGGAAAGGAAGGAGATTGAAGGGGAAAGAAGAAAGGAAGGAAGGAAGGAAGACTGAAGGGGAAAGGAAGGACATGAAGAAGGAAGGAGATTGAAAGGGAAAGGAAGGAAGGAAAATTGAAGCTGAAAAGAAGGAGATTGAACAGGAAGGAAGGAAGAAGGGAGACATTGTAGGGGAAGGGATGGAGATGGAAGGAAGGAAGGAAGGAAGATTGAAGGGGAAAGGAAGGAGATGGAGAAGGAAGGAGATTGAAGGGGAAAGGAAGGAAGGAAGATTGAAGGGGAAAGGAAGGAGATGGAGAAGGAAGGAGATTGAACGGGAAAGGAAGGAAGGAAGGAAGGAGAGAGATTGAAGGGGAAGGGACGGAGATGGAAATGGAAGGAAGGAAAGAAAGAACAAAGGAAGATTGAAGGGGAAAGGAAGGAGATGGAGAAGGATGGAGATTGAAGGGGAACGGAAGGAAGGAAGGAGAAAGATTGAAGGGGAAGGGATGGAGATTGAAGGAAGGAAAAAAGGAAGATTGAAGAGGAAAGGAAGGAGATTGAAGAGGAAAGGAAGGAAGGAAGGAAGGAGAACAAGATTGAAGTGGAAAGGATGGAAGGAAGGAATGAAGGAAGGAAGGAGAGAGATAGAAGGGAAAGGGATGGAGATGGAGATGGAAGGAAAGAAGGAAGGAAGATTGAAGCGAAAAGGAAGGAGATGGAGAAGGAAGGAGGTTGAAGGGGAAGGAAGGAAGGAAGATTGAAGGGGAAAGGAAGGAGATTGAAGGGGAATAAAGGAAGGAAGGAGATATAGATTGAAGGGGAACTGGTGGAGATGGAGCTGGAAGGAAGGAAAGAAGATTGTAGGGGAAAGGAAGGATATGGAAAAGGAAGGAGATTGAAGGGGAAAGGAAGGAAGGAAGGAGAGAGATTGAAAGGGAAGGTAAGCAGATGGAGAAGGAAGGAAATTGAAGGGGAAAGGAAGGAAGGAAGATTGAAGGGGAAAGGAAGGAGATGGAGAAGAAAGGAGATTGAAGGAAAAAGGAAGGAAGGAAGAAAGGAAGGAGAGAGATTGAAGAGGTAAGGGATGGAGATGGAAGGAAGGAAGGAAGATTGAAGGGGAAAGGAAGGAGATGTAGAAGGATGGAGATTGAAGGGGAAGAGAAGGAAGGAAGGAAAAAGATTGAAGGGGAATGGATGGAGATGGAAGGAAGAAAGAAAGGAAGATTGAAGAGGAAAGGAAGCAGATTGAAGGGGAAAGGAAGGAAGGAAGGAAGGAAGGAAGGAGGGAGAAACAGATTGAAGTGCAAGACATGGAGATTGAGATGGAAGGAAGGAAGGAAGATTGAAGGGGAAAGGAAGGAGATTGAAGTGGAAGGAAGGGGAGAGATTGAAGGGGAAGGGATGAAGATGGAGATGGAAGGAAGAAATGAAGGAAGACTGAAGGGGAAAGGAAGGACATGAAGAAGGAAGGAGATTGAACGCAAAAGGAAGGAAGGAAAATTGAAGGTGAAAAGAAGGAGATTGAAGAGGAAGGAAGGAAGAAGAGAGAGTTTTGGTGGAAGGGATGGAGATGGAGATGGAAGGAAGTTAGGAAGATTGAAGGGGAAAGGAAGGAGATGGAGAAGGAAGGAGATTGAAGGGGAAAGAAAGGAAGAAAGATTGAAGGGGAAGGAAGGAAGGAAGGAAGGAGAGAGATTGAAGGGGAAGGGATGGAGAAGGAAGGAGATTGAAGGGGAAAGGAAGGAAGGAAGGAAGGAAGGAAGGAAAGAGGGAGGGAAGGAAGATTGAAGGGGAAAGGAAGGAGATTGAAGGGGAAGGAAGGAAGGAAGGAGAGAGATTGAAGGGGAAGGGATGGAGATGGAGATGGAAGGAAGGAAAGCCGATAGAAAGGGAAAAGAAGAAGATGGAGAAGGAAGGAGATTGAAAGGGAAGGAAGGAAGGAAGGAGAGAGATTGAAGGGGAAAGGAAGGAGATTTAGAAGGAAGGAGATTGAACGGGAAAGGAAGGAAGGAAGGAAGGAAGGAAGGAAGGAAGGAGAGAGATTGAAAGGAACGGGATGGAGATGAAAGGAAGGAAAAAAGATTGAAGGGTAAAGGAAGGAGATGGAGAAGGAAGCAGTTTGAAGGGGAAAGGAAGGAAGGAAGATTGAAGGGAAAAGGAAGGAGATTGAAGGGGAAGGATGGAAGGAGAGAGAGATTGAAGGGGAAGGGATGGAGGTGGAGATGGAAGGAAGGAAAGCCAATTGAAAAGGAAAAGAACAAGATGGAGAAGGAAGGAGATTGAAAGGGAAGGAAGGAAGGAAGGAAGGAAGGAAGGAAGGAAGGAGAGAGATTGAAGGGGAAAGGAAGGAGATGGAGAAGGAAGGAGATTGAAGGGGAAGGAAGAAAGGAAGATTGAATGGGAAAGGAAGGAGATTGAAGGGGAAGGAAGGAAGGAAGGAAGGAAGGAGAGATTGAAGGGGAAGGGATAGAGATGGAAGGAAGGGAGGAAGATTGAAGGGGAAAGGAAGGAGATGGAGAAGGAAAGAGATTGAAGGGGAAGGAAGGAAAATTGAAGTGGAAAGGAAGGAGATTGAAGGGGAAAGAAAGGAAGGAGATTGAAGGGGAAGGAAGGAAGGAAGAAAGGAAGGAAGGAAGGAGAGAGATTGAAGGGAAAGGGATGGAGATGAAGATGGAAGGAAGGAGGCAAGGAGATTGAAGGGGAAAGGAAGAAGATGGAAAAGGAAGGAGTTTGAATGGGAAAGGAAGGAAGGAAGGAAGGAAGGAAAGAGAAAGATTGAAGGGGAAGGGATGGAGATTGAGATGGAGATGGAAGGAAGGAAGTAAGGAAGATTGAAGGGGAAAGGAAGGAGATTGAGAAGGAAGGAGATTGAAGGGGAAAGGAAGGAAATAAGCAAGTAAGAAGAAAGAGATTGAAGTGGAAGTGAAGGAGATGGAGATGGAAGGAAGTAAGGAAGATTGAAGGGGAAAGGAAGGAGATGGAGAAGGAAGTAGATTGAAGGGGAAGGAAGGAAGGAAGGAGAAACAGATTGAAGTGCAAGACATGGAGATTGAGATGGAAGGAAGGAAGGAAGATTGAAGGGGAAAGGAAGGAGATTGAAGGGGAAGGAAGGGGAGAGATTGAAGGGGGAGGGATGAAGATGGAGATGGAAGGAAGAAATGAAGGAAGACTGAAGGGGAAAGGAATGAGATTGAAGGGGAAGGAAGGAGAGAGATTAGGGATGGAGATGGAAGAAATGAAGAAAGATTGAAGGGGAAAGGAAGGAGATTTGGAAGGAAGGAGATTGAAGGGGAAAGGAAGGAAGGAAGGAAGAAAGAAAGGAGAGAGATTGAAAGGAACGGGATGGAGATGAAAGGAAGGAAAAAAGTTTGAAGGGGAAAGGAAGGAGATGGAAAAGGAAGGAGATGGAAGGAAGGAAGGAAAGAAGATTGAAGGGGAAAGGAAGGAGACGGAGAAGGAAGGAGATTGAAGGGGAAAGGAAGGAAGGAAGATTGAAGGGGAAAGGAAGGAGATTGAAGGGGAAGGAAGGAAGGAGAGAGAGATTGAAGGGGAAGCGATGGAGGTGGAGATGGAAGTAAGGAAAGCCGATTGAAAGGGAAAGGAACAAGATGGAGAAGGAAGGAGATTGAAGGGGAAGGAAGGAAGGAAGATTGAAAGGGAAAGGAAGGAGAAGGAGAAGGAAGGAGATTGAAGGGGGAACGAAGGAAGGAAGGAAGGAGAGAGATTGAAGGAAAAGGGATGGAGATGGAGATGGAAGGAAGGAAGGAAAGAAGATTGAAGAGGAAAGGAAGGAGATGGAGAAGGAAGGAGATTGAAAAGGAAGGAAGGAAGGAAGGAGAGAGATTGAAGGGAAAGGGATGGAGATGGAGATGGAAGGAAGGAAGGAAGGAAGATTGAAGCGGAAAGGAAGGAGATGGAGAAGGAAGGAGATTGAAGGGGGAACGAAGGAAGGAGAGAGATTGAATGGGACGGAATGCAGATGGAGATGGAAGGAAGGAAGGAAGGAAGATTGAAGGGGAAAGAAAGGAGATGGAGAAGGAAGGAGATTGAAGGGGAGACGAAGGAAGGAAGATTGAAGGGGAAAGGAAGGAGATGGAGAAGGATGGAGATTGAAGGGGGAATGAAGGAAGGAAGGAGAGAGATTGAATGGGACGGGATGGAGATGGAGATGGAAGGAAGGAAGGAAGGAAGATTGAAGGGGAAAGAAAGGAGATGGAATGGGAAGGAGATTGAAGGGGAAGGAAGGAAGGAAGGAGAGAGATTGAAGGGGAAAGGAAGGAGATGGAGAAGGAAGGAGATTGAAGGGGAAAGGAAGGAAGGAATGAAGAAGGGAAGGAAGATTGAAGGGGAAAGGAAGGAGATTGAAGGGGAAGGAAGCAGGAAGCAGAGAGATTGAAGGGGAAGGGATGGAGATGGAAGGAATGAAGGAAGATTGAAGGGAAAAGGAAGGAGACGGAGAAGGAAGGAGATTGAAGGGGAAAGGAAGGAAGGAAGATTGAAGGGGAAAGGAAGGAGATTGAAGGGGAAGGAAGGAAGGAGAGAGAGATTGAAGGGGAAGGGATGGAGGTGGAGATGAAAGGAAGGAAAGCCGATTGAAAGGGAAAGGAACAAGATGGAGAAGGAAGAAGATTGAAGGGGAAAGGCATGAAGGAAGTTTGAAGGGGAAAGGAAGGAGATGGAGAAGGAAGGAGATTGAAGGGGAAGGAAGGAAGGAAGATTGAAGGGGAAAGGAAGGAGAAGGAGAAGGTAGGAGATTGAAGGGGGAACGAAGGAAGGAAGGAAGGAGAGAGATTGAAGGAAAAGGGATGGAGATGGAAGGAAGGAAGGAAAGAAGATTGAAGAGGAAAGGAAGGAGATGGAGAAGGAAGGAGATTGAAAAGGAAGGAAGGAAGGAAGGAGAGAGATTGAAGTGAAAGGGATGGAGATGGAGATGGAGATGGATGAAAGGAAGGAAGGAAGATTGAAGCGGAAAGGAAGGAGGTGGAAAAGGAAGGAGATTGAAGGGGAAACGAAGGAAGGAAGATTGAAGGGGAAAGGAAGGAAGGAAGGAAGAAAGAAAGGAGAGAGATTGAAAGGAACGGGATGGAGATGAAAGGAAGGAAAAAAGTTTGAAGGGGAAAGGAAGGAGATGGAAAAGGAAGGAGATGGAAGGAAGGAAGGAAAGAAGATTGAAGGGGAAAGGAAGGAGACGGAGAAGGAAGGAGATTGAAGGGGAAAGGAAGGAAGGAAGATTGAAGGGGAAAGGAAGGAGATTGAAGGGGAAGGAAGGAAGGAGAGAGAGATTGAAGGGGAAGCGATGGAGGTGGAGATGGAAGTAAGGAAAGCCGATTGAAAGGGAAAGGAACAAGATGGAGAAGGAAGGAGATTGAAGGGGAAGGAAGGAAGGAAGATTGAAAGGGAAAGGAAGGAGAAGGAGAAGGAAGGAGATTGAAGGGGGAACGAAGGAAGGAAGGAAGGAGAGAGATTGAAGGAAAAGGGATGGAGATGGAGATGGAAGGAAGGAAGGAAAGAAGATTGAAGAGGAAAGGAAGGAGATGGAGAAGGAAGGAGATTGAAAAGGAAGGAAGGAAGGAAGGAGAGAGATTGAAGGGAAAGGGATGGAGATGGAGATGGAAGGAAGGAAGGAAGGAAGATTGAAGCGGAAAGGAAGGAGATGGAGAAGGAAGGAGATTGAAGGGGGAACGAAGGAAGGAGAGAGATTGAATGGGACGGAATGCAGATGGAGATGGAAGGAAGGAAGGAAGGAAGATTGAAGGGGAAAGAAAGGAGATGGAGAAGGAAGGAGATTGAAGGGGAGACGAAGGAAGGAAGATTGAAGGGGAAAGGAAGGAGATGGAGAAGGATGGAGATTGAAGGGGGAACGAAGGAAGGAAGGAGAGAGATTGAATGGGACGGGATGGAGATGGAGATGGAAGGAAGGAAGGAAGGAAGATTGAAGGGGAAAGAAAGGAGATGGAATGGGAAGGAGATTGAAGGGGAAGGAAGGAAGGAAGGAGAGAGATTGAAGGGGAAAGGAAGGAGATTGAGAAGGAAGGAGATTGAAGGGGAAAGGAAGGAAGGAATGAAGAAGGGAAGGAAGATTGAAGGGGAAAGGAAGGAGATTGAAGGGGAAGGAAGCAGGAAGCAGAGAGATTGAAGGGGAAGGGATGGAGATGGAAGGAATGAAGGAAGATTGAAGGGAAAAGGAAGGAGACGGAGAAGGAAGGAGATTGAAGGGGAAAGGAAGGAAGGAAGATTGAAGGGGAAAGGAAGGAGATTGAAGGGGAAGGAAGGAAGGAGAGAGAGATTGAAGGGGAAGGGATGGAGGTGGAGATGAAAGGAAGGAAAGCCGATTGAAAGGGAAAGGAACAAGATGGAGAAGGAAGAAGATTGAAGGGGAAAGGCATGAAGGAAGTTTGAAGGGGAAAGGAAGGAGATGGAGAAGGAAGGAGATTGAAGGGGAAGGAAGGAAGGAAGATTGAAGGGGAAAGGAAGGAGAAGGAGAAGGTAGGAGATTGAAGGGGGAACGAAGGAAGGAAGGAAGGAGAGAGATTGAAGGAAAAGGGATGGAGATGGAAGGAAGGAAGGAAAGAAGATTGAAGAGGAAAGGAAGGAGATGGAGAAGGAAGGAGATTGAAAAGGAAGGAAGGAAGGAAGGAGAGAGATTGAAGTGAAAGGGATGGAGATGGAGATGGAGATGGATGAAAGGAAGGAAGGAAGATTGAAGCGGAAAGGAAGGAGGTGGAAAAGGAAGGAGATTGAAGGGGAAACGAAGGAAGGAATATTGAAGGGGAAAGGAAGGAAGGAAGGAAGAAAGAAAGGAGAGAGATTGAAAGGAACGGGATGGAGATGAAAGGAAGGAAAAAAGTTTGAAGGGGAAAGGAAGGAGATGGAAAAGGAAGGAGATGGAAGGAAGGAAGGAAAGAAGATTGAAGGGGAAAGGAAGGAGACGGAGAAGGAAGGAGATTGAAGGGGAAAGGAAGGAAGGAAGATTGAAGGGGAAAGGAAGGAGATTGAAGGGGAAGGAAGGAAGGAGAGAGAGATTGAAGGGGAAGCGATGGAGGTGGAGATGGAAGTAAGGAAAGCCGATTGAAAGGGAAAGGAACAAGATGGAGAAGGAAGGAGATTGAAGGGGAAGGAAGGAAGGAAGATTGAAAGGGAAAGGAAGGAGAAGGAGAAGGAAGGAGATTGAAGGGGGAACGAAGGAAGGAAGGAAGGAGAGAGATTGAAGGAAAAGGGATGGAGATGGAGATGGAAGGAAGGAAGGAAAGAAGATTGAAGAGGAAAGGAAGGAGATGGAGAAGGAAGGAGATTGAAAAGGAAGGAAGGAAGGAAGGAGAGAGATTGAAGGGAAAGGGATGGAGATGGAGATGGAAGGAAGGAAGGAAGGAAGATTGAAGCGGAAAGGAAGGAGATGGAGAAGGAAGGAGATTGAAGGGGGAACGAAGGAAGGAGAGAGATTGAATGGGACGGAATGCAGATGGAGATGGAAGGAAGGAAGGAAGGAAGATTGAAGGGGAAAGAAAGGAGATGGAGAAGGAAGGAGATTGAAGGGGAGACGAAGGAAGGAAGATTGAAGGGGAAAGGAAGGAGATGGAGAAGGATGGAGATTGAAGGGGGAACGAAGGAAGGAAGGAGAGAGATTGAATGGGACGGGATGGAGATGGAGATGGAAGGAAGGAAGGAAGGAAGATTGAAGGGGAAAGAAAGGAGATGGAATGGGAAGGAGATTGAAGGGGAAGGAAGGAAGGAAGGAGAGAGATTGAAGGGGAAAGGAAGGAGATGGAGAAGGAAGGAGATTGAAGGGGAAAGGAAGGAAGGAATGAAGAAGGGAAGGAAGATTGAAGGGGAAAGGAAGGAGATTGAAGGGGAAGGAAGCAGGAAGCAGAGAGATTGAAGGGGAAGGGATGGAGATGGAAGGAATGAAGGAAGATTGAAGGGAAAAGGAAGGAGACGGAGAAGGAAGGAGATTGAAGGGGAAAGGAAGGAAGGAAGATTGAAGGGGAAAGGAAGGAGATTGAAGGGGAAGGAAGGAAGGAGAGAGAGATTGAAGGGGAAGGGATGGAGGTGGAGATGAAAGGAAGGAAAGCCGATTGAAAGGGAAAGGAACAAGATGGAGAAGGAAGAAGATTGAAGGGGAAAGGCATGAAGGAAGTTTGAAGGGGAAAGGAAGGAGATGGAGAAGGAAGGAGATTGAAGGGGAAGGAAGGAAGGAAGATTGAAGGGGAAAGGAAGGAGAAGGAGAAGGTAGGAGATTGAAGGGGGAACGAAGGAAGGAAGGAAGGAGAGAGATTGAAGGAAAAGGGATGGAGATGGAGATGGAAGGAAGGAAGGAAAGAAGATTGAAGAGGAAAGGAAGGAGATGGAGAAGGAAGGAGATTGAAAAGGAAGGAAGGAAGGAAGGAGAGAGATTGAAGTGAAAGGGATGGAGATGGAGATGGAGATGGATGAAAGGAAGGAAGGAAGATTGAAGCGGAAAGGAAGGAGGTGGAAAAGGAAGGAGATTGAAGGGGAAATGAAGGAAGGAAGATTGAAGGGGAAAGGAAGGAAGGAAGGAAGAAAGAAAGGAGAGAGATTGAAAGGAACGGGATGGAGATGAAAGGAAGGAAAAAAGTTTGAAGGGGAAAGGAAGGAGATGGAAAAGGAAGGAGATGGAAGGAAGGAAGGAAAGAAGATTGAAGGGGAAAGGAAGGAGACGGAGAAGGAAGGAGATTGAAGGGGAAAGGAAGGAAGGAAGATTGAAGGGGAAAGGAAGGAGATTGAAGGGGAAGGAAGGAAGGAGAGAGAGATTGAAGGGGAAGCGATGGAGGTGGAGATGGAAGTAAGGAAAGCCGATTGAAAGGGAAAGGAACAAGATGGAGAAGGAAGGAGATTGAAGGGGAAGGAAGGAAGGAAGATTGAAAGGGAAAGGAAGGAGAAGGAGAAGGAAGGAGATTGAAGGGGGAACGAAGGAAGGAAGGAAGGAGAGAGATTGAAGGAAAAGGGATGGAGATGGAGATGGAAGGAAGGAAGGAAAGAAGATTGAAGAGGAAAGGAAGGAGATGGAGAAGGAAGGAGATTGAAAAGGAAGGAAGGAAGGAAGGAGAGAGATTGAAGGGAAAGGGATGGAGATGGAGATGGAAGGAAGGAAGGAAGGAAGATTGAAGCGGAAAGGAAGGAGATGGAGAAGGAAGGAGATTGAAGGGGGAACGAAGGAAGGAGAGAGATTGAATGGGACGGAATGCAGATGGAGATGGAAGGAAGGAAGGAAGGAAGATTGAAGGGGAAAGAAAGGAGATGGAGAAGGAAGGAGATTGAAGGGGAGACGAAGGAAGGAAGATTGAAGGGGAAAGGAAGGAGATGGAGAAGGATGGAGATTGAAGGGGGAACGAAGGAAGGAAGGAGAGAGATTGAATGGGACGGGATGGAGATGGAGATGGAAGGAAGGAAGGAAGGAAGATTGAAGGGGAAAGAAAGGAGATGGAATGGGAAGGAGATTGAAGGGGAAAGGAAGGAAGGAATGAAGAAGGGAAGGAAGATTGAAGGGGAAAGGAAGGAGATTGAAGGGGAAGGAAGCAGGAAGCAGAGAGATTGAAGGGGAAGGGATGGAGATGGAAGGAATGAAGGAAGATTGAAGGGAAAAGGAAGGAGACGGAGAAGGAAGGAGATTGAAGGGGAAAGGAAGGAAGGAAGATTGAAGGGGAAAGGAAGGAGATTGAAGGGGAAGGAAGGAAGGAGAGAGAGATTGAAGGGGAAGGGATGGAGGTGGAGATGAAAGGAAGGAAAGCCGATTGAAAGGGAAAGGAACAAGATGGAGAAGGAAGAAGATTGAAGGGGAAAGGCATGAAGGAAGTTTGAAGGGGAAAGGAAGGAGATGGAGAAGGAAGGAGATTGAAGGGGAAGGAAGGAAGGAAGATTGAAGGGGAAAGGAAGGAGAAGGAGAAGGTAGGAGATTGAAGGGGGAACGAAGGAAGGAAGGAAGGAGAGAGATTGAAGGAAAAGGGATGGAGATGGAGATGGAAGGAAGGAAGGAAAGAAGATTGAAGAGGAAAGGAAGGAGATGGAGAAGGAAGGAGATTGAAAAGGAAGGACGGAAGGAAGGAGAGAGATTGAAGTGAAAGGGATGGAGATGGAGATGGATGAAAGGAAGGAAGGAAGATTGAAGCGGAAAGGAAGGAGGTGGAAAAGGAAGGAGATTGAAGGGGAAACGAAGGAAGGAAGATTGAAGGGGAAAGGAAGGAGATGTGTTGCGAAAGTGTGTCCGTGGCGTCCCGGCAACCATCATTAATGACAGACCTGAGTTTCTGTCGGGATGGAAGGCCCCGGCAGAAGCCAGGCATCCACTTTTATTATACATCAAAGGTCTCTTCCCACAAATTGTCACCCTACTGATTTACAGCCAATTACATTACACAGATAGTTAAAACATACACTTTGAAAGCATGACATATTTTTCAAGAAACGAAACTTTTCCCTGCTTTCTCCTCCACCCCCCCCAGTACAGCTATCAGCTGACAGCCTGTAAGGGGGGTGGAAAGGGAAGCCCATCCAGGCAGAGAAAGATTTCTTAAAGGAGAAATGGACATTTATCACAACATCTCATCCTTTTTTGTTTTTGTTTAGAAGCAAAGGCTTTCAGTCCATGTATTTGATTTCATCCAACTGAGGTGGCTGTTTATCCATTGGCATCCGCTCGAATCCTTGTTGACTAATGTTCACTTGTGGAGACAATTTTTTCTTTGGTATAAAAGATTTCATCATAGCAAAAAATATCAGGCAAACATTGTATATAAAAGCATCCACAATGGAATAATATAACAATACAAAATAATACTTATCAAATTTCTTAACCATTGAAAATTTTTGGTAACCAAAACCAGAATGCATTCCAAATATCCCCAATGCTTATGATCTCCGGATATTGGTGGAGGGATTTGTCCTTGTTCTTCATTAAGCATTTCAACGGCCGTCACTGTCATTGGCTGCAGTCCAATTCCGTGCGCCATTAAAATAGCTACAAACCCAATACACTTGCATTGTACTCTCCATCCTCACATTGTTAATACACTTTGTTATTACTTTGATCACAATGATCAGGCATATTAAAGGTGATATTACAAGAGAGATATATACTTAAAAGAATAATTCCCTTAGAAAAATTAAAACACACTAATACAAAATCTACATAATAAAACCTAAGTGGCAGCGTATAATGTCCTGCCTCATTAATATTTACAAAACTTTCGCTAGCTCCAGTGTTGTTCAAAGGAAGTCCAACTAAAGAATGTCCTTGACTGGCATCCGATGGTGACATCATACACATCCAGCAGTCAGTATGGTTTGTTAAGGCACTAACTTTTTATTGTCCTTCCAAAATTATTGTCCATCCACTTTGGGCTCACCAGAGTCTTTGCAATCTTTTGGCTGTACACTGTAAGGGCGAATATTGCGGCCAGGAACCCATATCGTATTGCCTTCATGTTGCACCGCAGCATATCCACGACCCCAGGTAATAAGTTCAGCTGGTCCTTCCCCTGGGGGTCTGGTAGTTTACGATACCAAACTAGCGGTCGAACCGTGGTTGCTGCGTCTGGAAGGGGAGAAAAATGCCTGCTGGCAACTGTATTAGGTGTTGTGCCAGGTGGTTTAAGAAATTGAGAGTATATAAAGCCAAATTAAGATGATTTTGCACTCCAGGTAGTCCGGGGGTATTTTCCCCATTTTTTTGTTTTTAATTTGTCAAGCATGTGCTTAAGAGTGGAGTTGGCCCGTTCCACTACTTTTTGCCCCTGTGAATTATAAGGAATGCCGAATTTATGAATAATGTCCCACCAATTGCAGAACTGAGCAAAGCCATGACTACAATATGCAGGTCCATTATCAGTTTTTAATTCTTTAGGAGTACCCAGAGTGCTAAAAGTTCGAATACAATGATTGATGACATGTTTAGTTGCCTCTCCATGCTGTGGAGTAGCAAGGATGAACCCAGAATATGTATCAATAGTCACATGTATATATTTCCACGGACTAAAAGATGCATATTGGGTAACGTCCATTTGCCAAATCTGACATGCCTCAAGTTCACGGGGATTCACACCCATTGGAATAGACAGTCCTTGTGAACAGTTGGGGCACTGTTGAATGATAGCTGTTGCCTCCCCGGGGGTTATGCCAAATTGTTTAGCCAAAGCCTTGGCGTTTTGATGAAAATAGCTATGACTATCCCAGGGAGTAAGTTGTTGCATAGTCATAACATGCGTGTTGCCATATCCGCCTGGGAATTCCCTTCACTGAGAATTCCTGGAAAATTTTGATGACTTCGGATATGTGCAATAAAATAAGGACAATATCTTGTCTCAATAAATTTTTGCAATGTCAAAAATAGTGTCAACAAAGTCTCATCCAAATTAGGAGAGATATAAGCAAAAAGTAAATTTTTATGGCCAAAAATCATGGATCTGCTGAAAAATGACAAAAAAAACCTGACCAGGCCAATCACCAATCAATAATTGCAAAACCAAATTATTTTGAATCAAAGTTTCCCACAATTTTAAGGAAAATGGGATAAAAATAATTGCAAATTCAATTCCAAAAGTCTAGCGCCATCGTGTGGCCACGATGTGTAATTTCAGCCAAAGTCATAGCTGGAGTGAAAACAATTTCTTGAAGGCTTTTTAGATTGAGTAATTGCCACTGTGGGTGATCGATCAAAAATCACATTCAAATGCACAGGGTGATTGTCAACACACCGATCAGTCCACTGGGTGTTGAGGGCTGTTTGGACTTTCTCAATGACCGATAACTGGTCAGAGGTCAATGTCACAACGTCTGTGGGATTTTTGAGGCCTTTTAATGCCATAAATAAGGGAGAAAGAGTCGAGGTAGAAAGACCTATATATGGCCTTAACCAATTAATATTTCCTAAATATTGTTGTAGTTGAACCAATGTAGGTGCAAGTGTCTTTTGACCAGTGCCAATTAAGGGTTGCAAAACTCTTTTGCAGTCTGCATTAGCATTTTCAACAGCCAATTTCATCAAAATCTCTTCTGTAGCTAATTCATTAGCAATTTCTTTATCAATACTATCTTTTAGTCTATTTATAAATTCATCATAGGGCTCAGTAGTTCCCTGTTTAATTTGAGTAAAACTTTTGCCAAATTTTCCACTTTCATCTACTACCTTTAAAGCAGCAAAAACAGCCTGTAAAATTACGCCATGTATAGCTGCATCTGGAATAGCATCTTGCTGTTGTTCAACAGCAGTGAACTGTCCAGAGCCATAAATTTGATCTGGCACTAATTGAGCAGTGCCTCTCTGAATAGCTTGAATACGATACTGGGAGTCCCAAACTGCATACTGCGCAGGTGTTAAAATCATTTGCATTAATGCCTTCCAATCTGCTGGAATCATTTTGTGAGCAAATCCATTATCAATTTCTGCATCCATGCCCACAGTTACAGGGAATAAACTTGTCATTTCCTCAGCGTTCAATTCTCCTGCTTCATAATCATTCTGTAACGTTTCCTGAATAAAATTACTTGTTTTGGTCAGAGCTGGAGGATCACACAACTCAACATTGCTAGGGAAAACCTTGCTGTGATTTTTAATTGTTACTGGAGTTTCACTGGCAGGGGGAAGAAGTTGAACTTCATTATAATTCAATGGATTCAGTAATGTTTTTAATAATAGTTGTTCCTGTGTCTCCAAAGCTTTTAACACTACTCTCCAAGATGTTAAAATAGAAGCGGGGCCCCTAGAATTTGTGTGCAAAACCTCCCCCACTTTCTTCCAGGTTTCAACTTTAAGGCAGCCTGATTCAGGATAGAAAGGAATGTGTTTCCAAATAAATTCAAGGAGAGATCTTAAATCTCCTGATGTCAGCTTCTTCGCAGTAAAATAAACATAATTCTTCCTGGTTATCTTTGTGAGCTCAGTCAAATGCATTTCTTGCACCTTTGAAAGATCTCCCCCCATACTTACGAAGGGTCAGTCCTCGTCCAGCGATGAACTGATGAAGCGCGCTTGGCCACGTCTGGGCGGTAAGTATGAGGGTCCAGGGACGTATAACCTCTCAGGGTTATCACATCGGGGTCACCACTTGTTGCGAAAGTGTGTCCGTGGCGTCCCGGCAACCATGATTAATGACAGAGACCTGAGTTTCTGTCGGGATGGAAGGCCCCGGCAGAAGCCAGGCATCCACTTTTATTACACATCAAAGGTCTCTTCCCACAAATTGTCACCCTACTGATTTACATTACACAGATAGTTAAAACATACACTTTGAAAGCATGACGTATTTTTCAAGAAACGAAACATTTCCCTGCTTTCTCCTCCACCCCCCTAGTACAGCTATCAGCTGACAGCCTGTAAGGGGGGAAAAGGGAAGCCCATCAAGGCAGAGAAAGATTTCTTAAAGGAGAAATGGACATTTATCACAACAGAGATGGAGAAGGATGGAGATTGAAGGGGGAACGAAGGAAGGAAGGAGAGAGATTGAATGTGACGGGATGGAGATGGAGATGGAAGGAAGGAAGGAAGGAAGATTGAAGGGGAAAGAAAGGAGATGGAATGGGAAGGAGATTCAAGGGGAAGGAAGGATGGAAGGAGAGAGATTGAAGGGGAAAGGAAGGAGATGGAGAAGGAAGGAGATTGAAGGGGAGAGAAAGGAAGAAAGATTGAAGGGGAAGGAAGGAAGGAAGGAGAGAGATTGAAGGGGAAGGGATGGAGATGGAAGGAAGGACAGTAGATTGAAAAGGAAAGGAAGGAGATGGAGAAGGAAGGAGATTGAAGGGGAAAGGAAAGAAGGAATGAAGGAGGGAAGGAAGATTGAAGGGGAAAGGAAGGAGATTGAAGGGGAAGGAAGGAAGGAAGGAGAGAGATTGAAGGGGAAGGGATGGAGATGGAAGGAATGAAGGAAGATTGAAGGGGAAAGGAAGGAGACGGAGAAGGAAGGAGATTGAACGGGAAAGGAAGGAAGGAAGATTGAAGGGGAAAGGAAGGAGATTGAAGTAGAAGGAAGGAAGGAGAGAGAGATTGAAGGGGAAGGGATGGAGGTGGCGATGGAACGAAGGAAAGCCGATTGAAAGGGAAAGGAACAAGATGGAGAAGGAAGGAGATTGAAGGGGAAAGGCATGAAGGAAGGTTGAAGGGGAAAGGAAGGAGATGGAGAAGGAAGGAGATTGAAGGGGAAGGAAGGAAGGAAGATTGAAGGGGAAAGGAAGGAGAAGGAGAAGGAAGGAGATTGAAGGGGGAACGAAGGAAGGAAGGAAGGAAGGAAGGAAGGAGAGAGATTGAAGGAAAAGGGATGGAGATGGAGATGGAAGGAAGGAAGGAAAGAAGATTGAAGAGGAAAGGAAGGAGATGGAGAAGGAAGGATATTGAAAAGGAAGGAAGGAAGGAAGGAGAGAGATTGAAGGGAAAGGGATGGAGATGGAGATGGAAGGAAGGAAGGAAGGAAGATTGAAGCGGAAAGGAAGGAGATGGAGAAGGAAGGAGATTGAAGGGGGAACGAAGGAAGGAGAGAGATTGAATGGGACGGAATGCAGATGGAGATGGAAGGAAGGAAGGAAGGAAGATTGAAGGGGAAAGAAAGGAGATGGAGAAGGAAGGAGATTGAAGGGGAGACGAAGGAAGGAAGATTGAAGGGGAAAGGAAGGAGATGGAGAAGGATGGAGATTGAAGGGGGAACGAAGGAAGGAAGGAGAGAGATTGAATGGGACGGGATGGAGATGGAGATGGAAGGAAGGAAGGAAGGAAGATTGAAGGGGAAAGAAAGGAGATGGAATGGGAAGGAGATTGAAGGGGAAGGAAGGAAGGAAGGAGAGAGATTGAAGGGGAAAGGAAGGAGATGGAGAAGGAAGGAGATTGAAGGGGAAAGGAAGGAAGGAATGAAGAAGGGAAGGAAGATTGAAGGGGAAAGGAAGGAGATTGAAGGGGAAGGAAGCAGGAAGCAGAGAGATTGAAGGGGAAGGGATGGAGATGGAAGGAATGAAGGAAGATTGAAGGGAAAAGGAAGGAGACGGAGAAGGAAGGAGATTGAAGGGGAAAGGAAGGAAGGAAGATTGAAGGGGAAAGGAAGGAGATTGAAGGGGAAGGAAGGAAGGAGAGAGAGATTGAAGGGGAAGGGATGGAGGTGGAGATGAAAGGAAGGAAAGCCGATTGAAAGGGAAAGGAACAAGATGGAGAAGGAAGAAGATTGAAGGGGAAAGGCATGAAGGAAGTTTGAAGGGGAAAGGAAGGAGATGGAGAAGGAAGGAGATTGAAGGGGAAGGAAGGAAGGAAGATTGAAGGGGAAAGGAAGGAGAAGGAGAAGGTAGGAGATTGAAGGGGGAACGAAGGAAGGAAGGAAGGAGAGAGATTGAAGGAAAAGGGATGGAGATGGAGATGGAAGGAAGGAAGGAAAGAAGATTGAAGAGGAAAGGAAGGAGATGGAGAAGGAAGAAGATTGAAAAGGAAGGAAGGAAGGAAGGAGAGAGATTGAAGTGAAAGGGATGGAGATGGAGATGGAGATGGATGAAAGGAAGGAAGGAAGATTGAAGCGGAAAGGAAGGAGGTGGAAAAGGAAGGAGATTGAAGGGGAAATGAAGGAAGGAAGATTGAAGGGGAAAGGAAGGAAGGAAGGAAGAAAGAAAGGAGAGAGATTGAAAGGAACGGGATGGAGATGAAAGGAAGGAAAAAAGTTTGAAGGGGAAAGGAAGGAGATGGAAAAGGAAGGAGATGGAAGGAAGGAAGGAAAGAAGATTGAAGGGGAAAGGAAGGAGACAGAGAAGGAAGGAGATTGAAGGGGAAAGGAAGGAAGGAAGATTGAAGGGGAAAGGAAGGAGATTGAAGGGGAAGGAAGGAAGGAGAGAGAGATTGAAGGGGAAGCGATGGAGGTGGAGATGGAAGTAAGGAAAGCCGATTGAAAGGGAAAGGAACAAGATGGAGAAGGAAGGAGATTGAAGGGGAAGGAAGGAAGGAAGATTGAAAGGGAAAGGAAGGAGAAGGAGAAGGAAGGAGATTGAAGGGGGAACGAAGGAAGGAAGGAAGGAGAGAGATTGAAGGAAAAGGGATGGAGATGGAGATGGAAGGAAGGAAGGAAAGAAGATTGAAGAGGAAAGGAAGGAGATGGAGAAGGAAGGAGATTGAAAAGGAAGGAAGGAAGGAAGGAGAGAGATTGAAGGGAAAGGGATGGAGATGGAGATGGAAGGAAGGAAGGAAGGAAGATTGAAGCGGAAAGGAAGGAGATGGAGAAGGAAGGAGATTGAAGGGGGAACGAAGGAAGGAGAGAGATTGAATGGGACGGAATGCAGATGGAGATGGAAGGAAGGAAGGAAGGAAGATTGAAGGGGAAAGAAAGGAGATGGAGAAGGAAGGAGATTGAAGGGGAGACGAAGGAAGGAAGATTGAAGGGGAAAGGAAGGAGATGGAGAAGGATGGAGATTGAAGGGGGAACGAAGGAAGGAAGGAGAGAGATTGAATGGGACGGGATGGAGATGGAGATGGAAGGAAGGAAGGAAGGAAGATTGAAGGGGAAAGAAAGGAGATGGAATGGGAAGGAGATTGAAGGGGAAGGAAGGAAGGAAGGAGAGAGATTGAAGGGGAAAGGAAGGAGATGGAGAAGGAAGGAGATTGAAGGGGAAAGGAAGGAAGGAATGAAGAAGGGAAGGAAGATTGAAGGGGAAAGGAAGGAGATTGAAGGGGAAGGAAGCAGGAAGCAGAGAGATTGAAGGGGAAGGGATGGAGATGGAAGGAATGAAGGAAGATTGAAGGGAAAAGGAAGGAGACGGAGAAGGAAGGAGATTGAAGGGGAAAGGAAGGAAGGAAGATTGAAGGGGAAAGGAAGGAGATTGAAGGGGAAGGAAGGAAGGAGAGAGAGATTGAAGGGGAAGGGATGGAGGTGGAGATGAAAGGAAGGAAAGCCGATTGAAAGGGAAAGGAACAAGATGGAGAAGGAAGAAGATTGAAGGGGAAAGGCATGAAGGAAGTTTGAAGGGGAAAGGAAGGAGATGGAGAAGGAAGGAGATTGAAGGGGAAGGGAGGAAGGAAGATTGAAGGGGAAAGGAAGGAGAAGGAGAAGGTAGGAGATTGAAGGGGGAACGAAGGAAGGAAGGAAGGAGAGAGATTGAAGGAAAAGGGATGGAGATGGAGATGGAAGGAAGGAAGGAAAGAAGATTGAAGAGGAAAGGAAGGAGATGGAGAAGGAAGGAGATTGAAAAGGAAGGAAGGAAGGAAGGAGAGAGATTGAAGTGAAAGGGATGGAGATGGAGATGGAGATGGATGAAAGGAAGGAAGGAAGATTGAAGCGGAAAGGAAGGAGGTGGAAAAGGAAGGAGATTGAAGGGGAAATGAAGGAAGGAAGATTGAAGGGGAAAGGACGGAAGGAAGGAAGAAAGAAAGGAGAGAGATTGAAAGGAACGGGATGGAGATGAAAGGAAGGAAAAAAGTTTGAAGGGGAAAGGAAGGAGATGGAAAAGGAAGGAGATGGAAGGAAGGAAGGAAAGAAGATTGAAGGGGAAAGGAAGGAGACGGAGAAGGAAGGAGATTGAAGGGGAAAGGAAGGAAGGAAGATTGAAGGGGAAAGGAAGGAGATTGAAGGGGAAGGAAGGAAGGAGAGAGAGATTGAAGGGGAAGCGATGGAGGTGGAGATGGAAGTAAGGAAAGCCGATTGAAAGGGAAAGGAACAAGATGGAGAAGGAAGGAGATTGAAGGGGAAGGAAGGAAGGAAGATTGAAAGGGAAAGGAAGGAGAAGGAGAAGGAAGGAGATTGAAGGGGGAACGAAGGAAGGAAGGAAGGAGAGAGATTGAAGGAAAAGGGATGGAGATGGAGATGGAAGGAAGGAAGGAAAGAAGATTGAAGAGGAAAGGAAGGAGATGGAGAAGGAAGGAGATTGAAAAGGAAGGAAGGAAGGAAGGAGAGAAATTGAAGGGAAAGGGATGGAGATGGAGATGGAAGGAAGGAAGGAAGGAAGATTGAAGCGGAAAGGAAGGAGATGGAGAAGGAAGGAGATTGAAGGGGGAACGAAGGAAGGAGAGAGATTGAATGGGACGGAATGCAGATGGAGATGGAAGGAAGGAAGGAAGGAAGATTGAAGGGGAAAGAAAGGAGATGGAGAAGGAAGGAGATTGAAGGGGAGACGAAGGAAGGAAGATTGAAGGGGAAAGGAAGGAGATGGAGAAGGATGGAGATTGAAGGGGGAACGAAGGAAGGAAGGAGAGAGATTGAATGGGACGGGATGGAGATGGAGATGGAAGGAAGGAAGGAAGGAAGATTGAAGGGGAAAGAAAGGAGATGGAATGGGAAGGAGATTGAAGGGGAAGGAAGGAAGGAAGGAGAGAGATTGAAGGGGAAAGGAAGGAGATGGAGAAGGAAGGAGATTGAAGGGGAAAGGAAGGAAGGAATGAAGAAGGGAAGGAAGATTGAAGGGGAAAGGAAGGAGATTGAAGGGGAAGGAAGCAGGAAGCAGAGAGATTGAAGGGGAAGGGATGGAGATGGAAGGAATGAAGGAAGATTGAAGGGAAAAGGAAGGAGACGGAGAAGGAAGGAGATTGAAGGGGAAAGGAAGGAAGGAAGATTGAAGGGGAAAGGAAGGAGATTGAAGGGGAAGGAAGGAAGGAGAGAGAGATTGAAGGGGAAGGGATGGAGGTGGAGATGAAAGGAAGGAAAGCCGATTGAAAGGGAAAGGAACAAGATGGAGAAGGAAGAAGATTGAAGGGGAAAGGCATGAAGGAAGTTTGAAGGGGAAAGGAAGGAGATGGAGAAGGAAGGAGATTGAAGGGGAAGGAAGGAAGGAAGATTGAAGGGGAAAGGAAGGAGAAGGAGAAGGTAGGAGATTGAAGGGGGAACGAAGGAAGGAAGGAAGGAGAGAGATTGAAGGAAAAGGGATGGAGATGGAGATGGAAGGAAGGAAGGAAAGAAGATTGAAGAGGAAAGGAAGGAGATGGAGAAGGAAGGAGATTGAAAAGGAAGGAAGGAAGGAAGGAGAGAGATTGAAGTGAAAGGGATGGAGATGGAGATGGATGAAAGGAAGGAAGGAAGATTGAAGCGGAAAGGAAGGAGGTGGAAAAGGAAGGAGATTGAAGGGGAAACGAAGGAAGGAGAGAGATTGAATGGGACGGAATGCAGATGGAGATGGAAGGAAGGAAGGAAGGAAGATTGAAGGGGAAAGAAAGGAGATGGAGAAGGAAGGAGATTGAAGGGGAGACGAAGGAAGGAAGATTGAAGGGGAAAGGAAGGAGATGGAGAAGGATGGAGATTGAAGGGGGAACGAAGGAAGGAAGGAGAGAGATTGAATGGGACGGGATGGAGATGGAGATGGAAGGAAGGAAGGAAGGAAGATTGAAGGGGAAAGAAAGGAGATGGAATGGGAAGGAGATTGAAGGGGAAGGAAGGAAGGAAGGAGAGAGATTGAAGGGGAAAGGAAGGAGATGGAGAAGGAAGGAGATTGAAGGGGAAAGGAAGGAAGGAATGAAGAAGGGAAGGAAGATTGAAGGGGAAAGGAAGGAGATTGAAGGGGAAGGAAGCAGGAAGCAGAGAGATTGAAGGGGAAGGGATGGAGATGGAAGGAATGAAGGAAGATTGAAGGGAAAAGGAAGGAGACGGAGAAGGAAGGAGATTGAAGGGGAAAGGAAGGAAGGAAGATTGAAGGGGAAAGGAAGGAGATTGAAGGGGAAGGAAGGAAGGAGAGAGAGATTGAAGGGGAAGGGATGGAGGTGGAGATGAAAGGAAGGAAAGCCGATTGAAAGGGAAAGGAACAAGATGGAGAAGGAAGAAGATTGAAGGGGAAAGGCATGAAGGAAGTTTGAAGGGGAAAGGAAGGAGATGGAGAAGGAAGGAGATTGAAGGGGAAGGAAGGAAGGAAGATTGAAGGGGAAAGGAAGGAGAAGGAGAAGGTAGGAGATTGAAGGGGGAACGAAGGAAGGAAGGAGAGAGATTGAAGGAAAAGGGATGGAGATGGAGATGGAAGGAAGGAAGGAAAGAAGATTGAAGAGGAAAGGAAGGAGATGGAGAAGGAAGGAGATTGAAAAGGAAGGAAGGAAGGAAGGAGAGAGATTGAAGTGAAAGGGATGGAGATGGAGATGGAGATGGATGAAAGGAAGGAAGGAAGATTGAAGCGGAAAGGAAGGAGGTGGAAAAGGAAGGAGATTGAAGGGGAAATGAAGGAAGGAAGATTGAAGGGGAAAGGAAGGAAGGAAGGAAGAAAGAAAGGAGAGAGATTGAAAGGAACGGGATGGAGATGAAAGGAAGGAAAAAAGTTTGAAAGGGAAAGGAAGGAGATGGAAAAGGAAGGAGATGGAAGGAAGGAAGGAAAGAAGATTGAAGGGGAAAGGAAGGAGACGGAGAAGGAAGGAGATTGAAGGGGAAAGGAAGGAAGGAAGATTGAAGGGGAAAGGAAGGAGATTGAAGGGGAAGGAAGGAAGGAGAGAGAGATTGAAGGGGAAGCGATGGAGGTGGAGATGGAAGTAAGGAAAGCCGATTGAAAGGGAAAGGAACAAGATGGAGAAGGAAGGAGATTGAAGGGGAAGGAAGGAAGGAAGATTGAAAGGGAAAGGAAGGAGAAGGAGAAGGAAGGAGATTGAAGGGGGAACGAAGGAAGGAAGGAAGGAGAGAGATTGAAGGAAAAGGGATGGAGATGGAGATGGAAGGAAGGAAGGAAAGAAGATTGAAGAGGAAAGGAAGGAGATGGAGAAGGAAGGAGATTGAAAAGGAAGGAAGGAAGGAAGGAGAGAGATTGAAGGGAAAGGGATGGAGATGGAGATGGAAGGAAGGAAGGAAGGAAGATTGAAGCGGAAAGGAAGGAGATGGAGAAGGAAGGAGATTGAAGGGGGAACGAAGGAAGGAGAGAGATTGAATGGGACGGAATGCAGATGGAGATGGAAGGAAGGAAGGAAGGAAGATTGAAGGGGAAAGAAAGGAGATGGAGAAGGAAGGAGATTGAAGGGGAGACGAAGGAAGGAAGATTGAAGGGGAAAGGAAGGAGATGGAGAAGGATGGAGATTGAAGGGGGAACGAAGGAAGGAAGGAGAGAGATTGAATGGGACGGGATGGAGATGGAGATGGAAGGAAGGAAGGAAGGAAGATTGAAGGGGAAAGAAAGGAGATGGAATGGGAAGGAGATTGAAGGGGAAGGAAGGAAGGAAGGAGAGAGATTGAAGGGGAAAGGAAGGAGATGGAGAAGGAAGGAGATTGAAGGGGAAAGGAAGGAAGGAATGAAGAAGGGAAGGAAGATTGAAGGGGAAAGGAAGGAGATTGAAGGGGAAGGAAGCAGGAAGCAGAGAGATTGAAGGGGAAGGGATGGAGATGGAAGGAATGAAGGAAGATTGAAGGGAAAAGGAAGGAGACGGAGAAGGAAGGAGATTGAAGGGGAAAGGAAGGAAGGAAGATTGAAGGGGAAAGGAAGGAGATTGAAGGGGAAGGAAGGAAGGAGAGAGAGATTGAAGGGGAAGGGATGGAGGTGGAGATGAAAGGAAGGAAAGCCGATTGAAAGGGAAAGGAACAAGATGGAGAAGGAAGAAGATTGAAGGGGAAAGGCATGAAGGAAGTTTGAAGGGGAAAGGAAGGAGATGGAGAAGGAAGGAGATTGAAGGGGAAGGGAGGAAGGAAGATTGAAGGGGAAAGGAAGGAGAAGGAGAAGGTAGGAGATTGAAGGGGGAACGAAGGAAGGAAGGAAGGAGAGAGATTGAAGGAAAAGGGATGGAGATGGAGATGGAAGGAAGGAAGGAAAGAAGATTGAAGAGGAAAGGAAGGAGATGGAGAAGGAAGGAGATTGAAAAGGAAGGAAGGAAGGAAGGAGAGAGATTGAAGTGAAAGGGATGGAGATGGAGATGGAGATGGATGAAAGGAAGGAAGGAAGATTGAAGCGGAAAGGAAGGAGGTGGAAAAGGAAGGAGATTGAAGGGGAAATGAAGGAAGGAAGATTGAAGGGGAAAGGACGGAAGGAAGGAAGAAAGAAAGGAGAGAGATTGAAAGGAACGGGATGGAGATGAAAGGAAGGAAAAAAGTTTGAAGGGGAAAGGAAGGAGATGGAAAAGGAAGGAGATGGAAGGAAGGAAGGAAAGAAGATTGAAGGGGAAAGGAAGGAGACGGAGAAGGAAGGAGATTGAAGGGGAAAGGAAGGAAGGAAGATTGAAGGGGAAAGGAAGGAGATTGAAGGGGAAGGAAGGAAGGAGAGAGAGATTGAAGGGGAAGCGATGGAGGTGGAGATGGAAGTAAGGAAAGCCGATTGAAAGGGAAAGGAACAAGATGGAGAAGGAAGGAGATTGAAGGGGAAGGAAGGAAGGAAGATTGAAAGGGAAAGGAAGGAGAAGGAGAAGGAAGGAGATTGAAGGGGGAACGAAGGAAGGAAGGAAGGAGAGAGATTGAAGGAAAAGGGATGGAGATGGAGATGGAAGGAAGGAAGGAAAGAAGATTGAAGAGGAAAGGAAGGAGATGGAGAAGGAAGGAGATTGAAAAGGAAGGAAGGAAGGAAGGAGAGAGATTGAAGTGAAAGGGATGGAGATGGAGATGGATGAAAGGAAGGAAGGAAGATTGAAGCGGAAAGGAAGGAGGTGGAAAAGGAAGGAGATTGAAGGGGAAACGAAGGAAGGAAGATTGAAGGGGAAAGGAAGGAGATGTGTTGCGAAAGTGTGTCCGTGGCGTCCCGGCAACCATCATTAATGACAGACCTGAGTTTCTGTCGGGATGGAAGGCCCCGGCAGAAGCCAGGCATCCACTTTTATTATACATCAAAGGTCTCTTCCCACAAATTGTCACCCTACTGATTTACAGCCAATTACATTACACAGATAGTTAAAACATACACTTTGAAAGCATGACGTATTTTTCAAGAAACGAAACTTTTCCCTGCTTTCTCCTCCACCCCCCCCCCAGTACAGCTATCAGCTGACAGCCTGTAAGGGGGGTGGAAAGGGAAGCCCATCCAGGCAGAGAAAGATTTCTTAAAGGAGAAATGGACATTTATCACAACATCTCATCCTTTTTTGTTTTTGTTTAGAAGCAAAGGCTTTCAGTCCATGTATTTGATTTCATCCAACTGAGGTGGCTGTTTATCCATTGGCATCCGCTCGAATCCTTGTTGACTAATGTTCACTTGTGGAGACAATTTTTTCTTTGGTATAAAAGATTTCATCATAGCAAAAAATATCAGGCAAACATTGTATATAAAAGCATCCACAATGGAATAATATAACAATACAAAATAATACTTATCAAATTTCTTAACCATTGAAAATTTTTGGTAACCAAAACCAGAATGCATTCCAAATATCCCCAATGCTTATGATCTCCGGATATTGGTGGAGGGATTTGTCCTTGTTCTTCATTAAGCATTTCAACGGCCGTCACTGTCATTGGCTGCAGTCCAATTCCGTGCGCCATTAAAATAGCTACAAACCCAATACACTTGCATTGTACTCTCCATCCTCACATTGTTAATACACTTTGTTATTACTTTGATCACAATGATCAGGCATATTAAAGGTGATATTACAAGAGAGATATATACTTAAAAGAATAATTCCCTTAGAAAAATTAAAACACACTAATACAAAATCTACATAATAAAACCTAAGTGGCAGCGTATAATGTCCTGCCTCATTAATATTTACAAAACTTTCGCTAGCTCCAGTGTTGTTCAAAGGAAGTCCAACTAAAGAATGTCCTTGACTGGCATCCGATGGTGACATCATACACATCCAGCAGTCAGTATGGTTTGTTAAGGCACTAACTTTTTATTGTCCTTCCAAAATTATTGTCCATCCACTTTGGGCTCACCAGAGTCTTTGCAATCTTTTGGCTGTACACTGTAAGGGCGAATATTGCGGCCAGGAACCCATATCGTATTGCCTTCATGTTGCACCGCAGCATATCCACGACCCCAGGTAATAAGTTCAGCTGGTCCTTCCCCTGGGGGTCTGGTAGTTTACGATACCAAACTAGCGGTCGAACCGTGGTTGCTGCGTCTGGAAGGGGAGAAAAATGCCTGCTGGCAACTGTATTAGGTGTTGTGCCAGGTGGTTTAAGAAATTGAGAGTATATAAAGCCAAATTAAGATGATTTTGCACTCCAGGTAGTCCGGGGGTATTTTCCCCATTTTTTTGTTTTTAATTTGTCAAGCATGTGCTTAAGAGTGGAGTTGGCCCGTTCCACTACTTTTTGCCCCTGTGAATTATAAGGAATGCCGAATTTATGAATAATGTCCCACCAATTGCAGAACTGAGCAAAGCCATGACTACAATATGCAGGTCCATTATCAGTTTTTAATTCTTTAGGAGTACCCAGAGTGCTAAAAGTTCGAATACAATGATTGATGACATGTTTAGTTGCCTCTCCATGCTGTGGAGTAGCAAGGATGAACCCAGAATATGTATCAATAGTCACATGTATATATTTCCACGGACTAAAAGATGCATATTGGGTAACGTCCATTTGCCAAATCTGACATGCCTCAAGTTCACGGGGATTCACACCCATTGGAATAGACAGTCCTTGTGAACAGTTGGGGCACTGTTGAATGATAGCTGTTGCCTCCCCGGGGGTTATGCCAACTTGTTTAGCCAAAGCCTTGGCGTTTTGATGAAAATAGCTATGACTATCCCAGGGAGTAAGTTGTTGCATAGTCATAACATGCGTGTTGCCATATCCGCCTGGGAATTCCCTTCACTGAGAATTCCTGGAAAATTTTGATGACTTCGGATATGTGCAATAAAATAAGGACAATATCTTGTCTCAATAAATTTTTGCAATGTCAAAAATAGTGTCAACAAAGTCTCATCCAAATTAGGAGAGATATAAGCAAAAAGTAAATTTTTATGGCCAAAAATCATGGATCTGCTGAAAAATGACAAAAAAAACCTGACCAGGCCAATCACCAATCAATAATTGCAAAACCAAATTATTTTGAATCAAAGTTTCCCACAATTTTAAGGAAAATGGGATAAAAATAATTGCAAATTCAATTCCAAAAATCTAGCGCCATCGTGTGGCCACGATGTGTAATTTCAGCCAAAGTCATAGCTGGAGTGAAAACAATTTCTTGAAGGCTTTTTAGATTGAGTAATTGCCACTGTGGGTGATCGATCAAAAATCACATTCAAATGCACAGGGTGATTGTCAACACACCGATCAGTCCACTGGGTGTTGAGGGCTGTTTGGACTTTCTCAATGACCGATAACTGGTCAGAGGTCAATGTCACAACGTCTGTGGGATTTTTGAGGCCTTTTAATGCCATAAATAAGGGAGAAAGAGTCGAGGTAGAAAGACCTATATATGGCCTTAACCAATTAATATTTCCTAAATATTGTTGTAGTTGAACCAATGTAGGTGCAAGTGTCTTTTGACCAGTGCCAATTAAGGGTTGCAAAACTCTTTTGCAGTCTGCATTAGCATTTTCAACAGCCAATTTCATCAAAATCTCTTCTGTAGCTAATTCATTAGCAATTTCTTTATCAATACTATCTTTTAGTCTATTTATAAATTCATCATAGGGCTCAGTAGTTCCCTGTTTAATTTGAGTAAAACTTTTGCCAAATTTTCCACTTTCATCTACTACCTTTAAAGCAGCAAAAACAGCCTGTAAAATTACGCCATGTATAGCTGCATCTGGAATAGCATCTTGCTGTTGTTCAACAGCAGTGAACTGTCCAGAGCCATAAATTTGATCTGGCACTAATTGAGCAGTGCCTCTCTGAATAGCTTGAATACGATACTGGGAGTCCCAAACTGCATACTGCGCAGGTGTTAAAATCATTTGCATTAATGCCTTCCAATCTGCTGGAATCATTTTGTGAGCAAATCCATTATCAATTTCTGCATCCATGCCCACAGTTACAGGGAATAAACTTGTCATTTCCTCAGCGTTCAATTCTCCTGCTTCATAATCATTCTGTAACGTTTCCTGAATAAAATTACTTGTTTTGGTCAGAGCTGGAGGATCACACAACTCAACATTGCTAGGGAAAACCTTGCTGTGATTTTTAATTGTTACTGGAGTTTCACTGGCAGGGGGAAGAAGTTGAACTTCATTATAATTCAATGGATTCAGTAATGTTTTTAATAATAGTTGTTCCTGTGTCTCCAAAGCTTTTAACACTACTCTCCAAGATGTTAAAATAGAAGCGGGGCCCCTAGAATTTGTGTGCAAAACCTCCCCCACTTTCTTCCAGGTTTCAACTTTAAGGCAGCCTGATTCAGGATAGAAAGGAATGTGTTTCCAAATAAATTCAAGGAGAGATCTTAAATCTCCTGATGTCAGCTTCTTCGCAGTAAAATAAACATAATTCTTCCTGGTTATCTTTGTGAGCTCAGTCAAATGCATTTCTTGCACCTTTGAAAGATCTCCCCCCATACTTACGAAGGGTCAGTCCTCGTCCAGCGATGAACTGATGAAGCGCGCTTGGCCACGTCTGGGCGGTAAGTATGAGGGTCCAGGGACGTATAACCTCTCAGGGTTATCACATCGGGGTCACCACTTGTTGCGAAAGTGTGTCCGTGGCGTCCCGGCAACCATGATTAATGACAGAGACCTGAGTTTCTGTCGGGATGGAAGGCCCCGGCAGAAGCCAGGCATCCACTTTTATTACACATCAAAGGTCTCTTCCCACAAATTGTCACCCTACTGATTTACATTACACAGATAGTTAAAACATACACTTTGAAAGCATGACGTATTTTTCAAGAAACGAAACATTTCCCTGCTTTCTCCTCCACCCCCCTAGTACAGCTATCAGCTGACAGCCTGTAAGGGGGGAAAAGGGAAGCCCATCAAGGCAGAGAAAGATTTCTTAAAGGAGAAATGGACATTTATCACAACAGAGATGGAGAAGGATGGAGATTGAAGGGGGAACGAAGGAAGGAAGGAGAGAGATTGAATGTGACGGGATGGAGATGGAGATGGAAGGAAGGAAGGAAGGAAGATTGAAGGGGAAAGAAAGGAGATGGAATGGGAAGGAGATTCAAGGGGAAGGAAGGATGGAAGGAGAGAGATTGAAGGGGAAAGGAAGGAGATGGAGAAGGAAGGAGATTGAAGGGGAGAGAAAGGAAGAAAGATTGAAGGGGAAGGAAGGAAGGAAGGAGAGAGATTGAAGGGGAAGGGATGGAGATGGAAGGAAGGACAGTAGATTGAAAAGGAAAGGAAGGAGATGGAGAAGGAAGGAGATTGAAGGGGAAAGGAAAGAAGGAATGAAGGAGGGAAGGAAGATTGAAGGGGAAAGGAAGGAGATTGAAGGGGAAGGAAGGAAGGAAGGAGAGAGATTGAAGGGGAAGGGATGGAGATGGAAGGAATGAAGGAAGATTGAAGGGGAAAGGAAGGAGACGGAGAAGGAAGGAGATTGAACGGGAAAGGAAGGAAGGAAGATTGAAGGGGAAAGGAAGGAGATTGAAGTAGAAGGAAGGAAGGAGAGAGAGATTGAAGGGGAAGGGATGGAGGTGGCGATGGAACGAAGGAAAGCCGATTGAAAGGGAAAGGAACAAGATGGAGAAGGAAGGAGATTGAAGGGGAAAGGCATGAAGGAAGGTTGAAGGGGAAAGGAAGGAGATGGAGAAGGAAGGAGATTGAAGGGGAAGGAAGGAAGGAAGATTGAAGGGGAAAGGAAGGAGAAGGAGAAGGAAGGAGATTGAAGGGGGAACGAAGGAAGGAAGGAAGGAAGGAAGGAAGGAAGGAGAGAGATTGAAGGAAAAGGGATGGAGATGGAGATGGAAGGAAGGAAGGAAAGAAGATTGAAGAGGAAAGGAAGGAGATGGAGAAGGAAGGAGATTGAAAAGGAAGGAAGGAAGGAAGGAGAGAGATTGAAGGGAAAGGGATGGAGATGGAGATGGAAGGAAGGAAGGAAGGAAGATTGAAGCGGAAAGGAAGGAGATGGAGAAGGGAGGAGATTGAAGGGGGAACGAAGGAAGGAAGGAGAGAGATTGAATGGGACGGGATGCAGATGGAGATGGAAGGAAGGAACGAAGGAAGATTGAAGGGAAAAGAAAGGAGATGGAGAAGGAAGGAGATTGAAGGGGAAAGGAAGGAGGTGGAGAAGGATGGAGATTGAAGGGGGAACGAAGGAAGGAAGGAGAGAGATTGAATGGGACGGGATGGAGATGGAGATGGAAGGAAGGAAGATTGAAGGGGAAAGAAAGGAGATGGAATGGGAAGGAGATTGAAGGGGAAGGAAGGAAGGAAGGAGAGAGATTGAAGGGGAAAGAAAGGAGATGGAGAAGGAAGGAGATTGAAGGGGGAACAAAGGAAGGAACGAGAGAAATTGAATGGGAAGGGATGGAGAAGGAGATGGAAGGAAGGAAGGAAGATTGAAAGGGAAAGGGAGGAGATTGAGAAGGGAGGAGATTGAAGGCAAAGGTAGGAAGGAAGGAAGGAAGGAAGGAAGGAAGGAAGGAAGGAAGGAAGGAGAGAGATTGAAGGGGAACAGATGAAGATGGAGATGGAAGGAAGGAAGATTTAAGAGGAAAAGAAGGAGATCGAGAAGGAAGGAGATTGAAGGGGAAAGGAAAGAAGGGACAGAGAAAGATTGAAGGGGAAGGGATGGAGATGGAGGTGGAAGGAAGGAAGGAAGATTTAAGAGGAAAGGAAGGAGATCGAGAAGGAAAGACATTGAAGGGGAAAGAAAGGAAGGAAGGAGAGAGAAAGATTGAAGGGGAAAGGATGGAGAAGAAAAGAAAGAAGGTTGAAGGGGAAAGGAAGGAGATGGAGAAGGAAGGAGATTGAAGGGGAAAGGAAGTAGATGTAGAATGAAGGAGATTGAAGGGGAAAGGATGGAAGGAAGGAAGGAAGGAAGGAGAGAGGGATTGAAGCGGAAGGGATGGAGATGGAGATGGAAGGAAGGAAGGAAGATTGAAGGGGAATGGAAGGAGATGGAAGGAAGGAGATTGAAGAGGGAATAAAGGAAGGACGATTGAAGGGGATAGGATGGAGAAGGAGAAGGAAGGAAAGAAGGAAGATTGAAGGGGAAAGGAAGGAGATCGAGAAGGAAGGAAATTGAAGGGGAAAGGAAAGAAGGAAGGAGAGAGAAAGATTGAAGGGGAAGGGATGGAGATGGAGGTGGAAGGAAGGAAGGAAGGAAGGAACATTGAAGGGGAAAGGTAATAGAGATTGAAGGGGAAGGGATAGAGAAGGAGATGGAAGGAGATTGAAGGGGGAATGAAGGAAGGAAGGAGAGAGGGATTGAAGCGGAAGGGATGGAGATGGAGATGGAAGGAAGGAAGGAAGGTTGAAGGGGAAAGGAAGGAGATGGAGAATGAAGGAGATTGAAGGGGAAAGGATGGAAGGAAGAAAGAAAGGAGAGAGAGATTGAAGTGGAAGGGATGGAGATGGAAATTGAAAGAAGGAAGGAAGGAAGGAACATTGAAGGGGAAAGGTAATAGAGATTGAAGGGGAAGGGATAGAGAAGGAGATGGAAGGAGATTGAAGGGGGAATGAAGGAAGGAAGGAGAGAGATTGAACGGAAAGGGATGGAGATGAGACGGACGGAAGGAAGGAAGGAAGGAAGGAAGATTGAAGGGGAAAGCAAGGAGATGGGGAATGAAGGAGATTGAAAGGGGAACGAAGGAAGGAAGAAGAGAGATTGAAGGGGAAGGGATGGAGATGGAGATGGAAAAAAGGAAGGAAGGAAGATTGAAGGGGAAAGGTAGGAGATGGAGAAGGAAGGAGAAGGAAGGATGGAAGGTAGAAAGGAAGGAGAGAGATATTGAAGTGGAAGGGATGGAGTTAGAGATGGAAGGTAGGAAAGAAGAGAGAGATTGAAGGGAAAGGGATGGAGATGGAAGGAAGGAAGGAAGATTGAAGGGGAAAGGAAGGAAATGGAGAAGGAAGGAGATTGAAGGGGGAATAAAGGAAGGACGATTGAAGGAGAAAGGATGGAGATGGAGAAGGAAGGAAGGAAGATTGAAGGGGAAAGGGAGGAGATTGAGAAGGAAGGAGATTGAAGGGGGAAAGGAAAGAAGTTAGGAGAGAGAAAGATTGAAGGGGAAGGGATGGAGATGGAGATGGAAATTGAAAGAAGGAAGGAAGGAACATTGAAGGGGAAAGGAAGGAAGGAAGGAAGCAGTGAGGTTGAAGGCGAAGGGATGAAGATGGAGATGGAAGGAAGGAAGGAAGGAAGATTGAAGGGGAAAGGAAGGAGATGGAGAATGAAGGAGATTGAAGGGGGAACGAAGGAAGGATAGAGAGAGATTGAAAGGAAAGGGATGGCGATGGAGATCGAAGGAAGGAAGGAAGATGAAGGAGAAAGGAAGTAGATGGAGAAGAAAGGAGATTTAAGGGGAAAGGAAGGAAGGAAGAGTGAAGGGGAAAGGAAGGAGATGGAGAACAAAGGAGATGGAAGATTGAAGGGGAAAGGAAGGAAGGAATGAGAGAAAAAGATTGAAGGGGAAGGGATGGAGATGGAAGGAAGGAAGATTGAAGCGGAAAGGAAGGAAATGGAGAAGGAGGGAGATTGAAGGAAAAGGGAAGGAAGGAAGGAAGGAAGGAAGGAAGGAAGGAAGGAAGGAAGGAAGGAAAGAAGGAAGGAAGGAAGGAGAGAGATTGAAGGGAAAGGGATGGCGATGGAGATGGAAGGAAGGAAGAAAGATTGAAGGTGAAAGGAAGGAGATGGAGAAGGAAGGAGATTGAAGTGGAAAGAAAGGAAAGAAGGAGAGAGGAAAGATTGAAGGGGAAGGGATGGAGATAGAAGGAAGGCAGATTGAAGGTGAAAGGAATGAGATGGAGAAGGGAGGAGATTGAAGGAAAAAGGAAGGAAAGAAAGAAAGAAGGAAGGAAGGAAGGAAGGAAGGAAGGAAGGAAGGAAGGAAGGAAGGAGAGAGAATGAATGGGAAGGGATGGAGATGGAGATGGAAGGAAGGAAGGAAGGAAGATTGAAGGGGAAAGGGAGGTGATTGAGAAGGGAGGAGATTGAAGGCAAAGGAAAGAAGGAAGGAAGAGAGGAAGGAAGGAAGGAAGGAAGAAAGGAAAGAAGGAAGGAAGGAAAGAGATTGAAAGGGATGGAGATGGAGATGGAAGGAAGGAAAGAAGATTGAAGGGAAAATGAAGGAGATTGAAGGGGGAATGAAGGAAGGAAGGAAGGAGTGAGGTTGAAGGGAAAAAGATGGAGATGGAGATGGAAGAAAGGAAGTTAGATTGAAGGGGAAAGGAAGGTGATGGAAAGGAAGGAGATTGAAGGGGAACGGAAAGAAGGAAGGAGAGAGAAAGATTGAAGGGGAAGGGATGGAAATGGAGAAGGAAGGAGATTGAAGGAAAAAGGAAAGGGATGGAGATGGAAGGAAGGAACGAAGGAAGATTGAAGGGGAGAGGCAGGAGATAGAGAAGGAAGGAGATTGAAGGGGAAAGGAAAGAAGGAAGGAGAGAGAAAGATTGAAGGGGAAGGAATGGAGATGGAGATGGAAAGAAGGAAGGTTAAAGGGGAAACGAAAGGAGATGGAGAAGGAAGGTGATTGAAGGGGAAAGGAAAGAGATTGAAGGGGAAGGAAGGAAGGAAATGGAGATTGAAGGGGAAGGGATGGAGATGGAGAAGGAAGGAGATTGAAGGGGGAACAAAAAAAGGAAGGAGAGAAATTGAATGGGAAGGGATGGAGATGGAGATGGAAGGAAGGAAGGAAGGAGGATTGAAGGGGAAATGAAGGAGATGGAAGGAAGGTGATTGAAGGGGAAAGGAAGGAAGGAGAAAGAGATTGAAGTTGAAGGGATGGAGATGGAAGGAAGGAAGATTGAAGGGGAAAGAAAGGAGGTGGAGAAGGAAGGAGATTGAAGGCAAAGGAAGGAAGGAAGGAAGGAGATTGAAGGGAAAGTGATGGTGATGGAGATGGAAGGACGGAAGGAAGGAAGGAGATTGAATGGGAAAGGAAAGAAGGAAGGAGAGAGAAAGATTGAAGGGGAAGGGATAGAGATGGAGATGGAGATGGAAAGAAGGAAGGTTGAAGGGGAAAGGAAGGAGATTGAGAAGGAAGAAGACTGAAGGGGAAAGGAAGGAGATTGAAAGGGAAGGAAGGAAGGAGAGAGAAAGATTGAAGGGGAAGGGATGGAGATCGAAGGAAGGAAGATTGAAGGGGAAAGGAAGGAGATGGAGAAGGAAGGAGATTGAAGGAAAAACGAAGGAAGGAAGGAAGGAAGGAGAGAGATTGAAGGGAAAGTGATGGCGATGGAGATGGAAGGACGGAAGGAAGGAGATTGAATGGGAAAGGAAAGAAGGAAGGAGAGAGAGAGATTGAAGGGAAAGGGATGAAGATGGAGATGGAAGGAAGGAAGATTGAGGGGGAAAGGAAGGAGATAGAGAAGGAAGGAGATTGAAGGGGAAAGGAAGGAGATTGAAGGGGAAGGAAGGAAGGAAATGGAGATTGAAGGGGAAGGGATGGAAATGGAGAAGGAAGGAGATTGAAGGGGGAACAAAGGAAGGAAGGAGAGAAATTGAATGGGAAGGGATGGAGAAGGAGATGGAAGGAAGGAAGGGAGGAAGGAAGATTGAAGGGGAAAGGGAGGAGATTGAGAAGGGAGGAGATTGAAGGCAAAGGTAGGAAGGAAGGAAGGAAGGAAGGAAGGAAGGAAGGAAGGAAGGAGAGAGATTGAAGGGGAACAGATTAAGATGGAGATGGAAGGAAGGAAGATTTAAGAGGAAAGGAAGGAGATCGAGAAGGAAGGAGATTGAAGGGGAAAGGAAAGAAGGGAGAGAGAAAGATTGAAGGGGAAGGGATGGAGATGGAGGTGGAAGGAAGGAAGGAAGGAAGATTGAACTGGAAAGGAAGGAGATCGAGAAGGAAAGACATCGAAGGGGAAAGAAAGGAAGGAAGGAGAGAGAAAGATTGAAGGGGAAAGGATGGAGATGGAAAGAAAGAAGGTTGAAGGGGAAAGGAAGTAGATGTAGAATGAAGGAGATTGAAGGGGAAAGGATGGAAGGAAGGAAGGAAGAAAGGAGAGAGAGATTGAAGCGGAAGGGATGGAGATGGAGAAGGAAGGAAAGAAGGAAGATTGAAGGGGAAAGGAAGGAGATCGAGAAGGAAGGAAATTGAAGGGGAAAGGAAAGAAGGAAGGAGAGAGAAAGATTGAAGGAGAACGGATAGAGATGGAAAAAGGAAGGAAGGAAGATTGAAGGGGAAAGGAAGGAGATGGAGAATGAAGGAGATTGAAGGGGAAAGGATGGAAAGAAGAAAGAAAGGAGAGAGAGATTGAAGTGGAAGGGATGGAGATGGAAATTGAAAGAAGGAAGGAAGGAACATTGAAGGGGAAAAGTAATAGAGATTGAAGGGGAAGGGATAGAGAAGGAGATGGAAGGAGATTGAAGGGGGAATGAAGGAAGGAAGGAGAGAGATTGAACGGAAAAGGATGGAGATGGAGAAGGAAGGAAGGAAGGAAGGAAGGAAAGAAGGAAGGAAGATTGAAGGGGAAAGCAAGGAGATGGGGAATGAAGGAGATTGAAGGAGTAACAAAGGAAGGAAGAAGAGAGATTGAAGGGGAAGGTATGGAGATGGAGATGGAAAAAAGGAAGGAAGGAAGATTGAAGGGAAAAGGTAGGAGATGGAGAAGGAAGGAGAAGGAAGGATGGAAGGTAGAAAGGAAGGAGAGAGATATTGAAGTGGAAGGGATGGAGTTAGAGATGGAAGGTAGGAAGGAAGAGAGAGATTGAAGGGAAAGGGATGGAGATGGAGATGGAGATGGAAGGAAGGAAGATTGAAGGGGAAAGGAAAGAAATGGAGAAGGAAGGAGATTGAAGGGGGAATAAAGGAAGGACGATTGAAGGGGAAAGGATGGAGATGGAGAAGGAAGGAAGGAAGATTGAAGGGGAAAGGGAGGAGATCGAGAAGGAAGGAGATTGAAGGGGAAAGGAAAGAAGTTAGGAGAGAGAAAGATTGAAGGGGAAGGGATGGAGATGGAGATGGAAAAAAGGTTGCTCGGGTGGCCTCTGGGCACCACATCTGATGGAAAGAGGAAGGAGGAGTGAAGGCTGATGTAAGTAGAAATTTGATAAGAAGGGGGAAGAGTAGGGATAGTTGGGTGGAGTAGAAGGAGGGAGAAAGAGAAGGAGGGAGGAGAGTAGGTAGATAGTTGGTAAGTGAGGGGGGAAAGTTAGGGTTAGGGGGATGTGGTGGTGGGGGTACCGGGTTTATGTGGTTTATGATTATTTTCAGTTGAGTTATTATTATTAAATGTATTGAAATATGTACTAATGTTTTGTTAATGGCTGATTTTGAAATATGTATTTATGTTGTGATTATGTTTATTGTTTATTTTAACACTATGATTTGATTTGAGCATTTTTCTTTTTCTGTTAAAAATTAAAAAAACAATAATATATATATATAAAAAAAGGAGATGGAAAAAAGGAAGGAAGGAAGATTGAAGGGGAAAGGAAGGAGATGGAGAATGAAGGAGATTGAAAGTGAAAGAATGGAAGGAAGAAAGAAAGGAGAGAGAGATTGAAGTGGAAGGGATGGAGATGGAAATTGAAAGAAGGGACACTGAAGGGGAAAGGAAGGAAGGAAGGAAGGAAGGTTGAAGCAGTGAGGTTGAAGTCGAAGGGATGAAGATGGAGATGGAAAAAAGGAAGGAAGGAAGATTGAAGGGGAAAGGAAGGAGATGGAGAATGAAGAAGATTGAAGGGGGAACAAAGGAAGGATTGAGAGAGAAAGATTGAAGGGGAAGGGATGGAGGTGGAGATGGAAAGAAGGAAGGTTGAAGGGGAAAGGAAGGAGATGGAGAAGGAAGGAGATTGAAGTAAAAAGAAAGGAAGGAAGGAGAAAGATTGAAGGGGAAGGGATGGAGATGGAAGGAAGGAAGATTGAAGGGGAAAGGAAGGAGATGGAGAAGGAAGGAGATTGAAGGGGAAAGGAAGGAAGGAGAGAGATTGAAGGGGAAGGGATGGGGATGGAGATGGAAGGAGATTGAAGGGGAAAGGAAGGAGATTGAGAAGGGAGTATATTGAAGGCAAAGGAAGGAAGGAAGGAAGGAAAGAAAGAAAGAAGGAAGGAAGGAAGGAAGGAGAGAGATTGAAAGGGATGGAGATGGAGATTGAAGGAAGGAAAGAAGATTGAAGGGGAAATAAAGGAGAATGAGAAGGAAGGAGATTGAAGGGGGAATGAAGGAAGTAAGGAAGGAGTGAGATTGAAGGGGAAAAGATGGAGATGGAGATGGAAGGAAAGAAGGAAGATTGAAGGGGAAAGGAAGGTGATGGAAAGGAAGGAGATTGAAGGGGAACGGAAAGAAGGAAGGAGAGAGAAAGATTGGAGGGGAAGGGATTGAGATGGAGAAGGAAGGAGATTGAAGGAAAAAGGAAGGAAGGAAGGAAGGAGGAAGGAAGGAAGGAAGGAAGGAAGGAAGGAAGGAAGGAAGGAAGGAGAGATAAGGGAAAGGGATGGAGATGGAAGGAGAGAGAAAGATTGAAGGGGCAAGGATGGAGATGTAGATGGAGATGGAAGGTTGAAGGGGAAAGGAAGGAGATGGAAGGAAGGAAGGAGATTGAAGGGGGAAGAAAGGAAGGAAAAAGAGGGATTGAAGTGGAAGGGATGGAGATAGAGATGGAAGGAAGGAAAAAAGATTGAAGGGGAAAGGAAGGAAATGGAGAAGGGAGGAAGGAAGATTGAAGGGAAAGGAAGGAGATGGAGAAGGAAGGAGATTGAATGGGAAAGGAAAGAAGGAAGGATAGAGAAAGATTGAAGGGGCAAGGATGGAGATGGAGATGGAGATGGAAAGAAGGAAGGTTGAAGGGGAAAGGAAGGAAATGGAGAAGGAAGGAGATTGAAGGGGAAAGGAAGAAGATTGAAGGGGAAGGGAGGAAGGAAGATTGAAGGGGAAAGGGAGGAAATTGAGAAAGGAGGAGATTGAAGGCAAAGGAAGGCAGGAAGGAAGGAAGGAAGGAAGGAAGGAAGGAAGGAAGGAAGGAAGGAAGGAAGGAAGGAAGGAAGGAAGGAAGGAAGGAGAGAGATTGAAGGGGAAGGCATGGAGATGGAGATGGAAGGAAGGAGGGAGGATTGAAGGGGAAATGAAGGAAGGAAGATTGAAGGGGAAAGGGAGGAGACTGAGAAGGGAGGAGATTGAAGGCAAAGGAAGGAAGGAAGGAATGAAGGAAGGAGAGAGATTGAAGGGGAACAGATGAACATGGAGATGGAAGGAAGGAAGATTTTAGAGGAAAGGAAGGAGATGGAGAAGGAAGGAGATTGAAGTAAAAAGAAAGGAAGGAAGGAGAGAGAGAGAAAGATTGAAGGGGAAGGAATGGAGATGGAAAGAAGGAAGGTTGAAGGGGAAAGGAAGGAGATGGAGAAGGAAGGAGATTGAAGGCAAAGGAAGGAAGGAAGGAGAGAGATTGAAGGGGAAAGGAAGGAGATGGAGAAGGAAGGAGATTGAAGGGGAAAGAAAGGAGATGGAGAAGGAAGGAGATTGTAGGGGGAACAAAGGAAGGAAGGAGAGAAATTGAATGGGAAGGGATGGAGAAGGAGATGGAAGGAAGGAAGGAAGATTGAAGGGGAAAGGGAGGAGATTGAGAAGGGAGGAGATTGAAGGCAAAGGTAGGAAGGAAGGAAGGAAGGAAGGAAGGAAGGAAGGAAGGAAGGAAGGAAGGAAGGAAGGAAGGAAGGAAGGAAGGAGAGAGATTGAAGGGGAACAGATGAAGATGGAGATGGAAGGAAGGAAGATTTAAGAGGAAAGGAAGGAGATCGAGAAGGAAGGAGATTGAAGGGGAAAGGAAAGAAGGGACAGAGAAAGATTGAAGGGGAAGGGATGGAGATGGAGGTGGAAGGAAGGAAGGAAGATTTAAGAGGAAAGGAAGGAGATCGAGAAGGAAAGACATTGAAGGGGAAAGAAAGGAAGGAAGGAGAGAGAAAGATTGAAGGGGAAAGGATGGAGAAGAAAAGAAAGAAGGTTGAAGGGGAAAGGAAGGAGATGGAGAAGGAAGGAGATTGGAGGGGAAAGGAAGTAGATGTAGAATGAAGGAGATTGGAGGGGAAAGGATGGAAGGAAGGAAGGAAGGAAGGAGAGAGAGATTGAAGCGGAAGGGATGGAGATGGAGATGGAGATGGAAGGAAGGAAGGAAGATTGAAGGGGAATGGAAGGAGATGGAAGGAAGGAGATTGAAGAGGGAATAAAGGAAGGACGATTGAAGGGGATAGGATGGAGAAGGAGAAGGAAGGAAAGAAGGAACATTGAAGGGGAAAGGAAGGAGATCGAGAAGGAAGGAAATTGAAGGGGAAAGGAAAGAAGGAAGGAGAGAGAAAGATTGAAGGAGAACGGATGGAGATGGAAAAAAGGAAGGAAGGAAGATTGAAGGGGAAAGGAAGGAGATGGAGAATGAAGGAGATTGAAGGGGAAAGGATGGAAAAAAGAAAGAAAGGAGAGAGAGATTGAAGTGGAAGGGATGGAGATGGAAATTGAAAGAAGGAAGGAAGGAACATTGAAGGGGAAAGGTAATAGAGATTGAAGGGGAAGGGATAGAAAAGGAGATGGAAGGAGATTGAAGGGGGAATGAAGGAAGGAAGGAGAGAGATTGAACGGAAAGGGATGGAGATGAGACGGACGGAAGGAAGGAAGGAAGACTGAAGGGGAAAGCAAGGAGATGGGGAATGAAGGAGATTGAAGGGGGAACGAAGGAAGGAAGAAGAGAGATTGAAGGGGAAGGGATGGAGATGGATATTGAAAGAAGGAAGGAAGGAACATTGAAGGGGAAAGGAAGGAAGGAAGGAAGGAAGGAAGCAGTGAGGTTGAAGGCGAAGGGATGAAGATGGAGATGGAAGGAAGGAAGGAAGGAAGATTGAAGGGGAAAGGAAGGAGATGGAGAATGAAGGAGATTGAAGGGGGAACGAAGGAAGGATGGAGAGAGATTGAAAGGAAAGGGATGGCGATGGAGATCGAAGGAAGGAAGGAAGATGAAGGAGAAAGGAAGTAGATGGAGAAGAAAGGAGATTTAAGGGGAAAGGAAGGAAGGAAGAGTGAAGGGGAAAGGAAGGAGATGGAGAACAAAGGAGATGGAAGATTGAAGGGGAAAGGAAGGAGATGGAGAAGGAAGGAGACTGAAGTGGAAAGAAAGGAAGGAATGAGAGAAAAAGATTGAAGGGGAAGGGATGGAGATGGAAGGAAGGAAGATTGAAGCGGAAAGGAAGGAAATGGAGAAGGAGGGAGATTGAAGGAAAAGGGAAGGAAGGAAGGAAGGAAGGAAGGAAGGAAGGAAAGAAGGAAGGAAGGAAGGAGAGAGATTGAAGGGAAAGGGATGGCGATGGAGATGGAAGGAAGGAAGAAAGATTGAAGGTGAAAGGAAGGAGATGGAGAAGGAAGGAGATTGAAGTGGAAAGAAAGGAAAGAAGGAGAGAGGAAAGATTGAAGGGGAAGGGATGGAGATAGAAGGAAGGCAGATTGAAGGGGAAAGGAATGAGATGGAGAAGGGCGGAGATTGAAGGAAAAAGGAAGGAAGGAAAGAAAGAAGGAAGGAAGGAAGGAAGGAAGGAAGGAAGGAAGGAAGGAAGGAAGGAAGGAGAGAGAATGAATGGGAAGGGATGGAGATGGAGATGGAAGGAAGGAAGGAAGGAAGATTGAAGGGGAAAGGAAGGAGATGGAGAATGAAGGAGATTGAAGGGGAAAGGATGGAAAAAAGAAAGAAAGGAGAGAGAGATTGAAGTGGAAGGGATGGAGATGGAAATTGAAAGAAGGAAGGAAGGAACATTGAAGGGGAAAGGTAATAGAGATTGAAGGGGAAGGGATAGAAAAGGAGATGGAAGGAGATTGAAGGGGGAATGAAGGAAGGAAGGAGAGAGATTGAACGGAAAGGGATGGAGATGAGACGGACGGAAGGAAGGAAGGAAGACTGAAGGGGAAAGCAAGGAGATGGGGAATGAAGGAGATTGAAGGGGGAACGAAGGAAGGAAGAAGAGAGATTGAAGGGGAAGGGATGGAGATGGATATTGAAAGAAGGAAGGAAGGAACATTGAAGGGGAAAGGAAGGAAGGAAGGAAGGAAGGAAGCAGTGAGGTTGAAGGCGAAGGGATGAAGATGGAGATGGAAGGAAGGAAGGAAGGAAGATTGAAGGGGAAAGGAAGGAGATGGAGAATGAAGGAGATTGAAGGGGGAACGAAGGAAGGATGGAGAGAGATTGAAAGGAAAGGGATGGCGATGGAGATCGAAGGAAGGAAGGAAGATGAAGGAGAAAGGAAGTAGATGGAGAAGAAAGGAGATTTAAGGGGAAAGGAAGGAAGGAAGAGTGAAGGGGAAAGGAAGGAGATGGAGAACAAAGGAGATGGAAGATTGAAGGGGAAAGGAAGGAGATGGAGAAGGAAGGAGATTGAAGTGGAAAGAAAGGAAGGAATGAGAGAAAAAGATTGAAGGGGAAGGGATGGAGATGGAAGGAAGGAAGATTGAAGCGGAAAGGAAGGAAATGGAGAAGGAGGGAGATTGAAGGAAAAGGGAAGGAAGGAAGGAAGGAAGGAAGGAAGGAAGGAAAGAAGGAAGGAAGGAAGGAGAGAGATTGAAGGGAAAGGGATGGCGATGGAGATGGAAGGAAGGAAGAAAGATTGAAGGTGAAAGGAAGGAGATGGAGAAGGAAGGAGATTGAAGTGGAAAGAAAGGAAAGAAGGAGAGAGGAAAGATTGAAGGGGAAGGGATGGAGATAGAAGGAAGGCAGATTGAAGGGGAAAGGAATGAGATGGAGAAGGGCGGAGATTGAAGGAAAAAGGAAGGAAGGAAAGAAAGAAGGAAGGAAGGAAGGAAGGAAGGAAGGAAGGAAGGAAGGAAGGAAGGAAGGAAGGAAGGAGAGAGAATGAATGGGAAGGGATGGAGATGGAGATGGAAGGAAGGAAGGAAGGAAGATTGAAGGGGAAAGGGAGGTGATTGAGAAGGGAGGAGATTGAAGGCAAAGGAAAGAAGGAAGGAAGAGAGGAAGGAAGGAAGGAAGGAAGAAAGGAAAGAAGGAAGGAAGGAAAGAGATTGAAAGGGATGGAGATGGAGATGGAAGGAAGGAAAGAAGATTGAAGGGAAAATGAAGGAGATTGAAGGGGGAATGAAGGAAGGAAGGAAGGAGTGAGGTTGAAGGGAAAAAGATGGAGATGGAGATGGAAGAAAGGAAGGAGATTGAAGGGGAACGGAAAGAAGGAAGGAGAGAGAAAGATTGAAGGGGAAGGGATGGAAATGGAGAAGGAAGGAGATTGAAGGAAAAAGGAAAGGGATGGAGATGGAAGGAAGGAACGAAGGAAGATTGAAGGGGAGAGACAGGAGATAGAGAAGGAAGGAGATTGAAGGGGAACGGAAAGAAGGAAGGAGAGAGAAAGATTGAAGGGGAAGGGATGGAGATGGAGATGGAAAGAAGGAAGGTTAAAGGGGAAACGAAAGGAGATGGAGAAGGAAGGTGATTGAAGGGGAAAGGAAAGAGATTGAAGGGGAAGGAAGGAAGGAAATGGAGATTGAATGGGAAGGGATGGAGATGGAAGGAAGGAAGGAAGGAGGATTGAAGGGGAAATGAAGGAGATGGAAGGAAGGTGATTGAAGGGGAAAGGAAGGAAGGAGAAAGAGATTGAAGTTGAAGGGATGGAGATGGAAGGAAGGAAGATTGAAGGGGAAAGAAAGGAGGTGGAGAAGGAAGGAGATTGAAGGCAAAGGAAGGAAGGAAGGAAGGAAGGAAGGAAGGAAGGAGATTGAAGGGAAAGTGACGGTGATGGAGATGGAAGGACGGAAGGAAGGAAGGAGATTGAATGGGAAAGGAAAGAAGGAAGGAGAGAGAAAGATTGAAGGGGAAGGGATAGAGATGGAGATGGAGATGGAAAGAAGGAAGGTTGAAGGGGAAAGGAAGGAGATTGAGAAGGAAGAAGACTGAAGGGGAAAGGAAGGAGATTGAAAGGGAAGGAAGGAAGGAGAGAGAAAGATTGAAGGGGAAGGGATGGAGATCGAAGGAAGGAAGATTGAAGGGGAAAGGAAGGAGATGGAGAAGGAAGGAGATTGAAGGAAAAACGAAGGAAGGAAGGAAGGAAGAAAGGAGAGAGATTGAAGGGAAAGTGATGGCGATGGAGATGGAAGGACGGAAGGAAGGAGATTGAATGGGAAAGGAAAGAAGGAAGGAGAGAGAGAGATTGAAGGGAAAGGGATGAAGATGGAGATGGAAGGAAGGAAATTGAGGGGGAAAGGAAGGAGATAGAGAAGGAAGGAGATTGAAGGGGAAAGGAAGGAGATTGAAGGGGATGGAAGGAAGGAAATAGAGATTGAAGGGGAAGGGATGGAAATGGAGAAGGAAGGAGATTGAAGGGGGAACAAAGGAAGGAAGGAGAGAAATTGAATGGGAAGGGATGGAGAAGGAGATGGAAGGAAGGAAGGGAGGAAGGAAGATTGAAGGGGAAAGGGAGGAGATTGAGAAGGGAGGAGATGGAAGGCAAAGGTAGGAAGGAAGGAAGGAAGGAAGGAAGGAAGGAATGAAGGAAGGAAGGAAGGAAGGAAGGAAGGAAGGAAGGAGAGAGATTGAAGGGGAACAGATTAAGATGGAGATGGAAGGAAGGAAGATTTAAGAGGAAAGGAAGGAGATCGAGAAGGAAGGAGATTGAAGGGGAAAGGAAAGAAGGGAGAGAGAAAGATTGAAGGGGAAGGGATGGAGATGGAGGTGGAAGGAAGGAAGGAAGATTTAAGAGGAAAGGAAGGAGATCGAGAAGGAAAGACATTGAAGGGGAAAGAAAGGAAGGAAGGAGAGAGAAAGATTGAAGGGGAAAGGATGGAGATGGAAAGAAAGAAGGTTGAAGGGGAAAGGAAGGAGATGGAGAAGGAAGGAGATTGAAGGGGAAAGGAAGTAGATGTAGAATGAAGGAGATTGAAGGGGAATGGATGGAAGGAAGGAAGGAAGGAAGGAGAGAGAGATTGAAGCGGAAGGGATGGAGATGGAGAAGGAAGGAAAGAAGGAAGATTGAAGGGGAAAGGAAGGAGATCGAGAAGGAAGGAAATTGAAGGGGAAAGGAAAGAAGGAAGGAGAGAGAAAGATTGAAGGAGAACGGATAGAGATGGAAAAAGGAAGGAAGGAAGATTGAAGGGGAAAGGAAGGAGATGGAGAATGAAGGAGATTGAAGGGGAAAGGATGGAAAGAAGAAAGAAAGGAGAGAGAGATTGAAGTGGAAGGGATGGAGATGGAAATTGAAAGAAGGAAGGAAGGAACATTGAAGGGGAAAAGTAATAGTGATTGAAGGGGAAGGGATAGAGAAGGAGATGGAAGGAGATTGAAGGGGGAATGAAGGAAGGAAGGAGAGAGATTGAATGGAAAAGGATGGAGATGGAGAAGGAAGGAAGGAAGGAAGGAAGGAAGATTGAAGGGGAAAGCAAGGAGATGGGGAATGAAGGAGATTGAAGGGGTAACGAAGGAAGGAAGAAGAGAGATTGAAGGGGAAGGGATGGAGATGGAGATGGAAAAAAGGAAGGAAGGAAGATTGAAGGGAAAAGGTAGGAGATGGAGAAGGAAGGAGAAGGAAGGATGGAAGGTAGAAAGGAAGGAGAGAGATATTGAAGTGGAAGGGATGGAGTTAGAGATGGAAGGTAGGAAGGAAGAGAGAGATTGAAGGGAAAGGGATGGAGATGGAGATGGAGATGGAAGGAAGGAAGATTGAAGGGGAAAGGAAAGAAATGGAGAAGGAAGGAGATTGAAGGGGGAATAAAGGAAGGACGATTGAAGGGGAAAGGATGGAGATGGAGAAGGAAGGAAGGAAGATTGAAGGGGAAAGGGAGGAGATCGAGAAGGAAGGAGATTGAAGGGGAAAGGAAAGAAGTTAGGAGAGAGAAAGATTGAAGGGGAAGGGATGGAGATGGAGATGGAAAAAAGGTTGCTCGGGTGGCCTCTGGGCACCACATCTGATGGAAAGAGGAAGGAGGAGTGAAGGCTGATGTAAGTAGAAATTTGATAAGAAGGGGGAAGAGTAGGGATAGTTGGGTGGAGTAGAAGGAGGGAGAAAGAGAAGGAGGGAGGAGAGTAGGTAGATAGTTGGTAAGTGAGGGGGGAAAGTTAGGGTTAGGGGGATGTGGTGGTGGGGGGTACCGGGTTTATGTGGTTTATGATTATTTTCAGTTGAGTTATTATTATTAAATGTATTGAAATATGTACTAATGTTTTGTTAATGGATGATTTTGAAATATGTATTTATGTTGTGATTATGTTTATTGTTTATTTTAACACTATGATTTGATTTGAGCATTTTTCTTTTTCTGTTAAAAATTAAAAAAACAATAAAAATATATATATATAAAAAAGGAGATGGAAAAAAGGAAGGAAGGAAGATTGAAGGGGAAAGGAAGGAGATGGAGAATGAAGGAGATTGAAAGTGAAAGAATGGAAGGAAGGAAGAAAGGAGAGAGAGATTGAAGTGGAAGGGATGGAGATGGAAATTGAAAGAAGGGACATTGAAGGGGAAAGGAAGGAAGGAAGGTTGAAGCAGTGAGGTTGAAGGCGAAGGGATGAAGATGGAGATGGAAAAAAGGAAGGAAGGAAGATTGAAGGGGAAAGGAAGGAGATGGAGAATGAAGGAGATTGAAGGGGGAACAAAGGAAGGATTGAGAGAGAAAGATTGAAGGGGAAGGGATGGAGGTGGAGATGGAAAGAAGGAAGGTTGAAGGGGAAAGGAAGGAGATGGAGAAGGAAGGAGATTGAAGTAAAAAGAAAGGAAGGAAGGAGAAAGATTGAAGGGGAAGGGATGCAGATGGAAGGAAGGAAGATTGAAGGGGAAAGGAAGGAGATGGAGAAGGAAGGAGATTGAAGGGGAAAGGAAGGAAGGAAGGAGAGAGATTGAAGGGGAAGGGATGGGGATGGAGATGGAAGGAGATTGAAGGGGAAAGGAAGGAGATTGAGAAGGGAGTATATTGAAGGCAAAGGAAGGAAGGAAGGAAGGAAGGAAAGAAAGAAAGAAGGAAGGAAGGAAGGAAGGAAGGAAGGAAGGAAGGAAGGAAGGAAGGAGAGAGATTGAAAGGGATGGAGATGGAGATTGAAGGAAGGAAAGAAGATTGAAGGGGGAATGAAGGAAGGAAGGAGTGAGATTGAAGGGAAAAAGATGGAGATGGAGATGGAACGAAAGAAGGAAGATTGAAGGGGAAAGGAAGGTGATGGAAAGGAAGGAGATTGAAGGGGAACGGAAAGAAGGAAGGAGAGAGAAATATTGGAGGGGAAGGGATTGAGATGGAGAAGGAAGGAGATTGAAGGAAAAAGGAAGGAAGGAAGGAAGGAAGGAGGAAGGAAGGAAGGAAGGAAGGAAGGAAGGAAGGAAGGAAGGAAGGAAGGAAGGAAGGAAGGAGAGATAAGGGAAAGGGATGGAGATGGAAGGAGAGAGAAAGATTGAAGGGGTAAGGATGGAGATGGAGATGGAGATGGAAGGTTGAAGGGGAAAGGAAGGAGATGGAAGGAAGGAAGGAGATTGAAGGGGGAAGAAAGGAAGGAAAAAGAGGGATTGAAGTGGAAGGGATGGAGATAGAGATGGAAGGAAGGAAAAAAGATTGAAGGGGAAAGGAAGGAAATGGAGAAGGGAGGAAGGAAGATTGAAGGGAAAGGAAGGAGATGGAGAAGGAAGGAGATTGAATGGGAAAGGAAAGAAGGAAGGAGAGAGAAAGATTGAAGGGGCAAGGATGGAGATGGAGATGGAAAGAAGGAAGGTTGAAGGGGAAAGGAAGGAAATGGAGAAGGAAGGAGATTGAAGGGGAAAGGAAGAAGATTGAAGGGGAAGGAAGGAAGGAAGATTGAAGGGGAAAGGGAGGAAATTGAGAAAGGAGGAGATTGAAGGCAAAGGAAGGAAGGAAGGAAGGAAGGAAGGAAGGAAGGAAGGAAGGAAGGAAGGAGAGAGAGAGATTGAAGGGGAAGGGATGGAGATGGAGATGGAAGGAAGGAGGGAGGATTGAAGGGGAAATGAAGGAAGGAAGATTGAAGGGGAAAGGGAGGAGACTGAGAAGGGAGGAGATTGAAGGCAAAGGAAGGAAGGAAGGAAAGAATGAAGGAAGGAGAGAGATTGAAGGGGAACAGATGAACATGGAGATGGAAGGAAGGAAGATTTAAGAGGAAAGGAAGGAGATGGAGAAGGAAGGAGATTGAAGTAAAAAGAAAGGAAGGAAGGAGAGAGAGAAAAAGATTGAAGGGGAAGGGATGGAGATGGAAAGAAGGAAGGTTGAAGGGGAAAGGAAGGAGATGGAGAAGGAAGGAGATTGAAGGCAAAGGAAGGAAGGAAGGAAGGAAAGAAAGAAAGAAGGAAGGAGGGAAGGAGAGAGATTGAAGGGGAGCAGATGAAGATGGAGATGGAAGGAAGGAAGATTGAAGGGGAAAGGAAGGAGATGGAGAAGGAAGGTGATGGAAGGGGAAGTAAGGAAGGTAGGAAGGAGAGAGATTGAAAAGGAAGGGATGGAGATGGAGATGGAAGGAAGGAAGGAAGATTGAAGGTGAAAGGAAGGAGATGGAGAAGGAAGGAGATTGAACTGGAAGGAAAGGAATGAAGGAGAGAGAAAGATTGAAGGGGAAGGGATGGAGATAGAAGGAAGGAAGATTGAAGGGGAAAGGAATGAGATGGAGAAGGAAGGAGATTGAAGGGGAAAGTAAGGAAGGAAGGAAGGAGAGAGATTGAAGGAGAGCAGATGAAGATGGAGATGGAAGGTAGGAATATTGAAGAGGAAAGGAAGGAGATGGAGAAGGAAGGAGATTGAAGGGGAAAGGAAGGAAGGAAGGAGAGAGATTGAAGGGGAAGCGATGGGGATGGATATGAAAGGAAGGAAGATTGAAGGGGAAAGGAAGTAGTTGTAGAATGAAGGAGATTGAAGGGGAAAGGATGGAAGGAAGAAAGGAAGGGGAGAGAGATTGAAGTGGAAGGGATGGAGATAGAGATGGAAGGAAGGAAGGAAAGAGAGATTTAAGGGAAAGATATGGAGATGGAGATGGGGATGGAAGGAAGGAAGTTTGAAGGGGAAAGTAAGGAGACTTAGATGGAAGGAGATTGAAGGGGGAATGAAGGAAGGAGTGACATTGAAGGGAAAGTGATGGAGATGGAAGGAAGGAAGATTGAAGGGGAAGGGATGGAGATGGAGGTGGAAGGAAGGAAGGAAGATTGAAGTGGAAAGGAGGGAGATTGAGAAGGAAAGACATTGAAGGGGAAAGAAAAGAAGGAAGGAGAGAGAAAGATTGAAGGGGAAGGGGTGGAGATGGAAAGAAGGAAGGTTGAAGGGGAAAGGAAGGAGATGGAGAAGGAAGGAGATTGAAGGCAAAGGAAGGAAGGAAAGAAAGAAGGAAGGAAGGAAGGAAGGAGAGAGATTGAAGGGGAGCAGATGAAGATGGAGATGGAAGGAAGGAAGATTGAAGGGGAAAGGAAGGAGATGGAGAAGGAAGGAGGTGGAAGGGGAAAGGAAGGAAGGAAGGAAGGAAGGAGAGAGATTGAAGGGGAAGGGATGGAGATGGAGATGGAAGGAAGGAAGATTGAAGGGGAAAGGAAGTAGTTGTAGAATGAAGGAGATTGAAGGGGAAAGGATGGAAGGAAGAAAGGAAGGGGAGAGAGATTGAAGTGGAAGGGATGGAGATAGAGATGGAAGGAATGAAGGAAAGAGAGATTTAAGGGAAAGATATGGAGATGGGGATGGAAGGAAGGAAGATTGAAGGGGAAAGTAAGGAGACTTAGATGGAAGGTGATTGAAGGGGGAATGAATGAAGGAAGGAGTGAGATTGAAGGGAAAGGGATGGAGATGGAGATGGAGATGGAAGGAAGGAAGGAAGATTGAAGGGGAAAGGAAGGAGATGGAGAAGGAAGGAGATTGAATGGGAAAGGAAGGAAGGAAGGAAGGAAGGAGAGAGATTGAAGGGGAAGGGATGGAGATGGAGATGGAAGGAAGGAAGATTGAAGGGGAAAGGAAGTAGTTGTAGAATGAAGGAGATTGAAGGGGAAAGGATGGAAGGAAGAAAGGAAGGGGAGAGAGATTGAAGTGGAAGGGATGGAGATAGAGATGGAAGGAATGAAGGAAAGAGAGATTTAAGGGAAAGATATGGAGATGGGGATGGAAGGAAGGAAGATTGAAGGGGAAAGTAAGGAGATTGAGATGGAAGGAGATTGAAGGGGGAATGAAGGAAGGAGTGAGATTGAAGGGAAAGTGATGGAGATAGAGATGGAAGGAAGGAAGATTGAAGGGGAAGGGATGGAGGTGGAAGGAAGGAAGGAAGATTGAAGTGGAAAGGAAGGAGATTGAGAAGGAAAGACATTGAAGGGGAAAGGAAGGAAGGAAGGAGAGAGATTGAAGGGGAAGGGATGGGGATGGAGATGGAAGGAAGGAAGATTGAAGGGGAAAGGAAGTAGTTGTAGAATAAAGGAGATTGAAGGGGAAAGGATGGAAGGAAGAAAGGAAGGGGAGAGAGATTGAAGGGAAAGAGATGGAGATGGAGTTGGGGATGGGGATGGAAGGAAGGAAGATTGAAGGGGAAAGTAAGGAGACTTAGATGGAAGGTGATTGAAGGGGGAATGAATGAAGGAAGGAGTGAGATTGAAGGGAAAGGGATGGAGATGGAGATGGAGATGGAAGGAAGGAAGGAAGATTGAAGGGGAAAGGAAAGAGATGGAGAAGGAAGGAGATTGAAGGGGAGGTAAGTAAGTAAGGAAGGAGAGAGATTGAAAAGGAAGGGATGGAGATGGAGATGGAAGGAAGGAAGGAAGATTGAAGGGTAAAGGAAGGAGATGGAGAAGGAAGGAGATTGAAGTGGAAAGAAAGGAAAGAAGGAGAGAGAAAGATTGAAGGGGAAGGGATGGAGATAGAAGGAAGGTAGATTGAAGGGGAAAGGAATGAGATGGAGAAGGAAGGAGATATAAGGAAAAAGGAAAGAAGGAAGGAAGGAAGGAAGGAGAGAGATTGAATGGGAAGGGATGGAGATGGAGATGGAAGGAAGGAAGGAAGATTGAAGGGGAAAGGGAGGAGATTGAAGGCAAAGGAGAGAAGGGAGGGAGGGAGGGAGGAAGGAAGGTAAGAAGGAAGGAAGTAGAGAGATTGAAAGGGATGGAGATGGAGATGGAAGGAGGGAAAGAAGATTGAAGGGGAAATGAAGGAGATTGAGTAGGAAGGAGATTGAAGGGGGAATGAAGGAAGGAAGGAAGGAGTGAGATTGAAGGGAAAAAGATGGAGATGGAGATGGAAGGAAGGAAGGAAGATTGAAGGGGAACGGAAAGAAGGAAGGAGAGAGAAAGATTGAAGGGGAAGGGATTGAGATGGAGAAGGAAGGAGATTGAAGGAAAAAGGAAGGAAGGAAGGAAGGAAGGAAGGAAGGAAGGAAGGAAGGAAGATAGGAGAGATATTGAAGGGAAAGGGATGGAGATGGAAGGAAGGAAGGAAGATTGAAGGGGAGAGGCAGGAGATAGAGAAGGAAGGAGATTGAAGGGGAAAGGAAAGAAGGAAGGAGAGAGAAAGATTGAAGGGGAAGGGATGGAGATGGAGATGGAAAGCCGATTGAAGGGGGAACAATGGAAGGAAAAAGAGAGATTGAAGTGGAAGGGATGGAGATGGAGATGGAAGGAAGTAGGATTGAAGGGGAAATGAAGGAGATGGAAGGAAGGAGATTGAAGGGGAAAGGAAGGAAGGAAGATTGAAGGGGAAAGGGAGGAGATTGAAGGCAAAGGAAGGAAGGAAGGAAAGAAGGAAGGAAGGAAAGAAGGAAGGAAGGAGAGAGATTGAAGGGGAACAGATGAACATGGAGATGGAAGGAAGGAAGATTTAAGGGGAAAGGAAGGAGCTTGAGAAGGAAGGAGATTGAAGGGGAAAGGAAAGAAGGAAGGAGAGAGAAAGATTGAAGGGGAAGGGATGGAGATGGAGATGGAAAGCCGATTGAAGGGGGAACAATGGAAGGAAAAAGAGAGATTGAAGTGGAAGGGATGGAGATGGAGATGGAAGGAAGTAGGATTGAAGGGGAAATGAAGGAGATGGAAGGAAGGAGATTGAAGGGGAAAGGAAGGAAGGAAGATTGAAGGGGAAAGGGAGGAGATTGAAGGCAAAGGAAGGAAGGAAGGAAAGAAGGAAGGAAGGAAAGAAGGAAGGAAGGAGAGAGATTGAAGGGGAACAGATGAACATGGAGATGGAAGGAAGGAAGATTTAAGGGGAAAGGAAGGAGCTTGAGAAGGAAGGAGATTGAAGGGGAAAGGAAAGAAGGAAGGAGAGAGAAAGATTGAAGGGGAAGGGATGGAGATGGAGGTGGAAGGAAGGAAGGAAGATTGAACTGGAAAGGAAGGAGATGGAGAAGGAAAGACATTGAAGGGAAAGAAAGGAAGGAAGGAGAGAGAAAGATTGAAGGGGAAGTGATAGAGACGGAAAGAAGGAAGGTTGAAGGGGAAAGGAAGGAGATGGAGAAGGAAGGAGATAGAAGGCAAAGGAAGGAAGGAAGGAAGGAAGGAAGGAAGGAAAGAAGGAAGGAAGGAAGGAAGGAAGGAAGGAAGGAAGGAAGGAAAGAGAGAGATTGAAGGGGAACAGATGAAGATGGAGATGGAAGGAAGGAAGATTGAAGAGGAAAGGAAGGAGATGGAGGAGGAAGGAGATTGAAGGGGAAAACAAGGAAGGAAGGAGAGAGATTGAAGGGGAAGGGATGGGGATGGAGATGGAAGGAAGGAAGGAAGATTGAAGGGGAAAGGAAGGAAACTGAGAAGGAAGGAGATTGAAGGGGAACGGAAGGAAGGAAAGAGAGAGTGATTGAAGCGGAAGGGATGGAGATGGAGATGGAGATGGAAGGAAGGAAGGAAGGAAGATTGAAGGGGAAAGGAAGGAGATGGAGAAGGAAGGAGATTGAAGGGGAAAGGATGTAGGGAAGAAAGGAAGGAAGGAGAGAGATTTAAGGGAAAGGGATGGAGATGGAGATGGAAGGAAGAAAGGAAGGAAGATTGAAGGGGAAATGAAGGAGATTGAAGGGGAAGGAAGGAGAGAGAAATTGAAGGGGAAGGGAAGAAAGGAAGATTGAAGGGGAAAGGAAGGAGATGGAAAGAAGGAGATTGAAATGGAAAGGAAGGAAGATTGAAGGGGAAAGGAAGGAGATGGAGAATGGAGGAGATTGAAGGCAAAGGAAGGAAGGAAGGAATTAAGGATGGAAGGAGAGAGATTGAAGGGGAACAGATGAAGATGGAGATGGAAGGAAGGAAGATTTAAGAGGAAAGGAAGAAGATGGAAAAGGAAGGAAATTGAAGGGGAAAGAAAGGAAGGCAGGAGAGAGAAAGATTGAAGGGGAAGGGATGGAGATGGAAGGAATGAAGATTGAAGGGGAAAGGAAGGAGCTCGAGAAGGAAGGAGATTGAAGGGGAAAGGAAAGAAGGAAGGAGAGAGAAAGATTGAAGGGGAAGGGATGGAGATGGAGGTGGAAGGAAGGAAGGAAGATTGAACTGGAAAGGAAGGAGATGGAGAAGGAAAGACATTGAAGGGAAAGAAAGGAAGGAAGGAGAGAGAAAGATTGAAGGGGAAGTGATAGAGACGGAAAGAAGGAAGGTTGAAGGGGTAAGGAAGGAGATGGAGAAGGAAGGAGATAGAAGGCAAAGGAAGGAAGGAAGGAAGGAAGGAAGGAAGGAAGGAAAGAAGGAAGGAAGGAAGGAAGGAAGGAAGGAAGGAAGGAAGGAAGGAGAGAGATTGAAGGGGAACAGATGAAGATGGAGATGGAAGGAAGGAAGATTGAAGAGGAAAGGAAGGAGATGGAGGAGGAAGGAGATTGAAGGGGAAAACAAGGAAGGAAGGAGAGAGATTGAAGGGGAAGGGATGGGGATGGAGATGGAAGGAAGGAAGGAAGATTGAAGGGGAAAGTAAGGAAACTGAGAAGGAAGGAGATTGAAGGGGAACGGAAGGAAGGAAAGAGAGAGTGATTGAAGCGGAAGGGATGGAGATGGAGATGGAGATGGAAGGAAGGAAGGAAGGAAGATTGAAGGGGAAAGGAAGGAGATGGAGAAGGAAGGAGATTGAAGGGGAAAGGATGTAGGGAAGAAAGGAAGGAAGGAGAGAGATTTAAGGGAAAGGGATGGAGATGGAGATGGAAGGAAGAAAGGAAGGAAGATTGAAGGGGAAATGAAGGAGATTGAAGGGGAAGGAAGGAGAGAGAAATTGAAGGGGAAGGGAAGAAAGGAAGATTGAAGGGGAAAGGAAGGAGATGGAAAGAAGGAGATTGAAATGGAAAGGAAGGAAGATTGAAGGGGAAAGGAAGGAGATGGAGAATGGAGGAGATTGAAGGCAAAGGAAGGAAGGAAGGAATTAAGGATGGAAGGAGAGAGATTGAAGGGGAACAGATGAAGATGGAGATGGAAGGAAGGAAGATTTAAGAGGAAAGGAAGAAGATGGAAAAGGAAGGAAATTGAAGGGGAAAGAAAGGAAGGCAGGAGAGAGAAAGATTGAAGGGGAAGGGATGGAGATGGAAGGAATGAAGATTGAAGGGGAAAGGAAGGAGCTCGAGAAGGAAGGAGATTGAAGGGGAAAGGAAAGAAGGAAGGAGAGAGAAAGATTGAAGGGGAAGGGATGGAGATGGAGGTGGAAGGAAGGAAGGAAGATTGAACTGGAAAGGAAGGAGATGGAGAAGGAAAGACATTGAAGGGAAAGAAAGGAAGGAAGGAGAGAGAAAGATTGAAGGGGAAGTGATAGAGACGGAAAGAAGGAAGGTTGAAGGGGAAAGGAAGGAGATGGAGAAGGAAGGAGATAGAAGGCAAAGGAAGGAAGGAAGGAAGGAAGGAAGGAAGGAAGGAAGGAAAGAAGGAAGGAAGGAAGGAAGGAAGGAAGGAAGGAAGGAAGGAAGGAAGGAAGGAAGGAGGAGAGAGATTGAAGGGGAACAGATGAAGATGGAGATGGAAGGAAGGAAGATTGAAGAGGAAAGGAAGGAGATGGAGGAGGAAGGAGATTGAAGGGGAAAACAAGGAAGGAAGGAGAGAGATTGAAGGGGAAGGGATGGGGATGGAGATGGAAGGAAGGAAGGAAGATTGAAGGGGAAAGTAAGGAAACTGAGAAGGAAGGAGATTGAAGGGGAACGAAGGAAGGAAAGAGAGAGTGATTGAAGCGGAAGGGATGGAGATGGAGATGGAGATGGAAGGAAGGAAGGAAGGAAGATTGACGGGGAAAGGAAGGAGATGGAGAAGGAAGGAGATTGAAGGGGAAAGGATGTAGGGAAGAAAGGAAGGAAGGAGAGAGATTTAAGGGAAAGGGATGGAGATGGAGATGGAAGGAAGAAAGGAAGGAAGATTGAAGGGGAAATGAAGGAGATTGAAGGGGAAGGAAGGAGAGAGAAATTGAAGGGGAAGGGAAGAAAGGAAGATTGAAGGGGAAAGGAAGGAGATGGAAAGAAGGAGATTGAAATGGAAAGGAAGGAAGATTGAAGGGGAAAGGAAGGAGATGGAGAATGGAGGAGATTGAAGGCAAAGGAAGGAAGGAAGGAATTAAGGATGGAAGGAGAGAGATTGAAGGGGAACAGATGAAGATGGAGATGGAAGGAAGGAAGATTTAAGAGGAAAGGAAGAAGATGGAAAAGGAAGGAAATTGAAGGGGAAAGAAAGGAAGGCAGGAGAGAGAAAGATTGAAGGGGAAGGGATGGAGATGGAAGGAATGAAGATTGAAGGGGAAAGGAAGGAGCTCGAGAAGGAAGGAGATTGAAGGGGAAAGGAAAGAAGGAAGGAGAGAGAAAGATTGAAGGGGAAGGGATGGAGATGGAGGTGGAAGGAAGGAAGGAAGATTGAACTGGAAAGGAAGGAGATGGAGAAGGAAAGACATTGAAGGGAAAGAAAGGAAGGAAGGAGAGAGAAAGATTGAAGGGGAAGTGATAGAGACGGAAAGAAGGAAGGTTGAAGGGGAAAGGAAGGAGATGGAGAAGGAAGGAGATAGAAGGCAAAGGAAGGAAGGAAGGAAGGAAGGAAGGAAGGAAGGAAGGAAAGAAGGAAGGAAGGAAGGAAGGAAGGAAGGAGAGAGATTGAAGGGGAACAGATGAAGATGGAGATGGAAGGAAGGAAGATTGAAGAGGAAAGGAAGGAGATGGAGAAGGAAGGAGATTGAAGGGGAAAGGATGTAGGGAAGAAAGGAAGGAAGGAGAGAGATTTAAGGGAAAGGGATGGAGATGGAGATGGAAGGAAGAAAGGAAGGAAGATTGAAGGGGAAATGAAGGAGATTGAAGGGGAAGGAAGGAGAGAGAAATTGAAGGGGAAGGGAAGAAAGGAAGATTGAAGGGGAAAGGAAGGAGATGGAAAGAAGGAGATTGAAATGGAAAGGAAGGAAGATTGAAGGGGAAAAGAAGGAGATGGAGAATGGAGGAGATTGAAGGCAAAGGAAGGAAGGAAGGAATTAAGGATGGAAGGAGAGAGATTGAAGGGGAACAGATGAAGATGGAGATGGAAGGAAGGAAGATTTAAGAGGAAAGGAAGAAGATGGAAAAGGAAGGAAATTGAAGGGGAAAGAAAGGAAGGCAGGAGAAAGAAAGATTGAAGGGGAAGGGATGGAGATGGAAGGAATGAAGATTGAAGGGGGAAAGGAAGGAGCGTGAGAAGGAAGGAGATTGAATGGGAAAGGAAAGAAGGAAGGAGAGAGAAAGATTGAAGGGGAAGGGATGGAGATGGAGGTGGAAGGAAGGAAGGAAGAATGAAGTGGAAAGAAAGGAGATGGAGAAGGAAGGACATTGAAGGCAAAGGAAGGAAGGAAAGAAGGAAGGAAGGAAGGAAGGAAGGAAAGAAAAAAGGAAGGAAGGAAGGAGAGAGATTGAAGGGGAGCAGATGAAGATGGAGATGGAAGGAAGGAAGTTTGAAGAGGAAAGGAAGGAGATGGAGAAGGAAGGAGATAGAAGGGGAAAGGAAGGAAGGAAGGAGAGAGATTGAAGGGGAAGGGATGGGGATGGAGATGGAAGGAAGGAAGGAAGATTGAAGGGGAAAGGAAGTAGTTGTAGAATGAAGGAGATTGAAGGGGAAAGGATGGAAGAAAGAAAGGAAGGGGAGAGAGATTGAAGGGAAAGAGATGTAGATGGAGATGGGCATGGAAGGAAGGAAGATTGAAGGGAAAAGTAAGGAGACTGAGAAGGAAGGAGATTGAAGGGGGAATGAATGAAGGAAGGAGTGAGATTGAAGGGAAAGGGATGGAGATGGAGATTGAAGGAAGGAAGATTGAAGGGGAAAGGAAGGAGATGGAGAAGGAAGGAGATGGAAGGGGAAGGAAGGAAGGAAGGAAGGAAGGAGAGAGATTGAAAAGGAAGGGATGGAGATGGAGATGGAAGGAAGGAAGGAAGATTGAAGGGGAAAGGAAGGAGATAGAGAAGGAAGGAGATTGAAGTGGAAAGAAAGGAAGGAATGAGAGAAAAAGATTGAAGGGGAAAGGATGGAGATGGAAGAAAGGAAGATTGAAGCGGAAAGGAAGGAAATGGAGAAGGAGGGAGATCGAAGGAAAAGGGAAGGAAGGAAGGAAGGAAGGAAGGAAGGAAGGAAGGGAGAAAGGAAGGAAGGAAGGAAGGAGAGAGATTGAAGAGAAAGGGATGGAGATGGAGATGGAAGGAAGGAAGAAAGATTGAAGGTGAAAGGAAGGAGATCAAGAAGGAAGGAAGATTGAAGGGTAAAGGAAGGAGATGGAGAAGGAAGGAGATGGAAGGGGAAGGAAGGAAGGAAGGAAGGAAGGAGAGAGATTGAAAAGGAAGGGATGGAGATGGAGATGGAAGGAAGGAAGGAAGATTGAAGGGGAAAGGAAGGAGATAGAGAAGGAAGGAGATTGAAGTGGAAAGAAAGGAAGGAATGAGAGAAAAAGATTGAAGGGGAAAGGATGGAGATGGAAGAAAGGAAGATTGAAGCGGAAAGGAAGGAAATGGAGAAGGAGGGAGATCGAAGGAAAGGGAAGGAAGGAAGGAAGGAAGGAAGGAAGGAAGGAAGGAAGGAAGGAAGAAAGGAAGGAAGGAAGGAGAGAGATTGAAGGTAAAGGGATGGCGATGGAGATGGAAGGAAGGAAGGAAGATTGAAGGGTAAAGGAAGGAGATGGAGAAGGAAGGAGATTGAAGTGGAAAGAAAGGAAAGAAGGAGAGAGAAAGATTGAAGGGGAAGGGATGGAGATAGAAGGAAGGCAGATTGAAGGGGAAAGGAAGGAAGAAAAGAAGGAACGAAGGAACGAAGGAAGGAGAGAATGAATGGGAAGGGATGGAGATGGAGATGGAAGGAAGGAAGGAAGATTGAAGGGGAAAGTAAGGAGATTGAAGGAAGGAGATTGAAGGGGAAAGGAAGGAACGAAGATTGAAGGGGAAAGGGAGGTGATTGAGAAGGGAGGAGATTGAAGGCAAAGGAAAGAAGGAAGGAAGAGAGGAAGGAAGGAAGGAAGGAAGGAAGGAAGGAAGAAAGGAAAGAAGGAAGGGAGGAAGGAAGGAAAGAGATTGAAAGGGATGGAGATGGAGATGGAAGGAAGGAAAGAAGATTGAAGGGAAAATGAAGGAGATTGAAGGGGGAATGAAGGAAGGAGTGAGGTTGAAGGGAAAAAGATGGAGATGGAGATGGAAGGAAGGAAGGAAGATTGAAGGGGAAAGGAAGGAAGATTGAATGGAAAGAAAGGAGATTGAAGGGGAAGGAAGGAAGGAAGGGAGAGAGAGAGATTGAAGGGGAAGGGATGGTGATGGAAGGAAGGAAGATTGAAGTGGAAAGGAAGGAGATGGATATGGAAGGAGGGAAGGAAGGAAGATTGAAGGGGAAAGGAAGGAGATGGAGAAGGAAGGAGATTGAAGCGGGAACGATGGAAGGAAGGAGAGAGATTGAAGGGGAAGTGATGGAGATGGAGATGGAAGGAAAGAAAGAAGGAAGATTGAAGGGGAAAGAAAGGAGATGGAGAAGGAAGGAGATTGAAGGGGAAAGGATGGAAGGAAGGAAGGAGAAAGAGATTGAAGTGGAAGGCATGGAGATTGAGATGGAAGAAAGGAAGGAAGATTGAAGGAGATGGAGAAGGAAGGAAGGAAGGAAGAAGATTGAAGGGAAAGGAAGGAGATGGAAGATTGTAGGGGAAAGGAAGGAGATGGAGAAGGAAGGAAGGAAGGAGAAAGATTGAAGTTAAAGGGATGGAGATGGATATGGAAGGAGGGAAGGAAGGAAGATTGAAGGGGAAAGGAAAAAGATGGAGAAGGAAGGAGATTGAAGGGGAAGGAAGGAAGGAGAAAGAGATTGAAGTGGAAGGGATGGAGATTGAGATGGAAGGAAGGAAGGAAGATTGAAGGGGAAAGGAAGGAGATGGAGAAGGAAGGAGATGGAAGATTGAAGGGGAAAGGAAGGAGATGGAGAATGAAGGAGATTGAAGGGGGAAGGAAGGAAGGAAGATTGAAGGGGAAAGGAAGGAGATGGAAAGGGAAGGAGATTGAAGGGGAAGGAAGGAAGGAAGGAAGGAAGGAAGGAAGGAAGAAAGGAAGGAAGGAAGGAAGGTGAGAGAAAGATTGAAGGGGAAGGGATTGAGATGGAAATGGAGATAGAAGGAAGGAAGGAAGGAAGATTGAAGAGGAAAGGAAGGAGATGGAGAAGGAAGGAGATTGAAGCGGGAACGATGGAAGGAAGGAGAGAGATTGAAGGGGAAGTGATGGAGATGGAGATGGAAGGAAAGAAGGAAGGAAGATTGAAGGGGAAAGAAAGGAGATGGAGAAGGAAGGAGATTGAAGTGGAAAGGATGGAAGGAAGGAAGGAAGGAGAAAGAGATTGAAGTGGAAGGCATGGAGATGGAGATGGAAGAAAGGAAGGAAGATTGAAGGAGATGGAGAAGGAAGGAAGGAAGGAAGAAGATTGAAGGGAAAGGAAGGAGATGGAAAAGGAAGATGGAAGATTGTAGGGGAAAGGAAGGATGTGGAGAAGGAAGGAGATTGAAGGGGAAAGGATGGAAGGAAGGAAGGAAGGAAGGAAGGAAGGAGAAAGAGATTGAAGTGGAAGGCATGGAGATTGAGATGGAAGAAAGGAAGGAAGATTGAAGGAGATGGAGAAGGAAGGAAGGAAGAAGATTGAAGGGAAAGGAAGGAGATGGAAAAGGAAGGAGATTGAAGGGGAAAGGAAGGAAGATTGAATGGAAAGAAAGGAGATTGAAGGGGAAGGAAGGAAGGAAGGGAGAGAGAGAGATTGAAGGGGAAGGGATGGTGATGGAAGGAAGGAAGATTGAAGTGGAAAGGAAGGAGATGGATATGGAAGGAGGGAAGGAAGGAAGATTGAAGGGGAAAGGAAGGAGATGGAGAAGGAAGGAGATTGAAGGGGAAGGAAGGAAGGAGAAAGAGATTGAAGTGGAAGGGATGGAGATTGAGATGGAAGGAAGGAAGGAAGATTGAAGGGGAAAGGAAGGAGATGGAGAAGGAAGGAGATGGAAGATTGAAGGGGAAAGTAAGGAGATGGAGAATGAAGGAGATTGAAGGGGGAAGGAAGGAAGGAAGATTGAAGGGGAAAGGAAGGAGATGGAAAGGGAAGGAGATTGAAGGGGAAGGAAGGAAGGAAGGAAGGAAGAAAGGAAGGAAGGAAGGAAGGAAGGTGAGAGAAAGATTGAAGGGGAAGGGATTGAGATGGAAATGGAGATAGAAGGAAGGAAGGAAGGAAGATTGAAGAGGAAAAGAAGGAGATGGAGAAGGAAGGAGATTGAAGCGGGAACGATGGAAGGAAGGAGAGAGATTGAAGGGGAAGTGATGGAGATGGAGATGGAAGGAAAGAAAGAAGGAAGATTGAAGGGGAAAGAAAGGAGATGGAGAAGGAAGGAGATTGAAGGGGAAAGGATGGAAGGAAGGAAGGAGAAAGAGATTGAAGTGGAAGGCATGGAGATTGAGATGGAAGAAAGGAAGGAAGATTGAAGGAGATGGAGAAGGAAGGAAGGAAGGAAGAAGATTGAAGGGAAAGGAAGGAGATGGAAGATTGTAGGGGAAAGGAAGGAGATGGAGAAGGAAGGAAGGAAGGAGAAAGATTGAAGTTAAAGGGATGGAGATGGATATGGAAGGAGGGAAGGAAGGAAGATTGAAGGGGAAAGGAAGGAGATGGAGAAGGAAGGAGATTGAAGGGGAAGGAAGGAAGGAGAAAGAGATTGAAGTGGAAGGGATGGAGATTGAGATGGAAGGAAGGAAGGAAGATTGAAGGGGAAAGGAAGGAGATGGAGAAGGAAGGAGATGGAAGATTGAAGGGGAAAGGAAGGAGATGGAGAATGAAGGAGATTGAAGGGGGAAGGAAGGAAGGAAGATTGAAGGGGAAAGGAAGGAGATGGAAAGGGAAGGAGATTGAAGGGGAAGGAAGGAAGGAAGGAAGGAAGGAAGGAAGAAAGAAAGGAAGGAAGGAAGGTGAGAGAAAGATTGAAGGGGAAGGGATTGAGATGGAAATGGAGATAGAAGGAAGGAAGGAAGGAAGAATGAAGAGGAAAGGAAGGAGATGGAGAAGGAAGGAGATTGAAGCGGGAACGATGGAAGGAAGGAGAGAGATTGAAGGGGAAGTGATGGAGATGGAGATGGAAGGAAAGAAGGAAGGAAGATTGAAGGGGAAAGAAAGGAGATGGAGAAGGAAGGAGATTGAAGTGGAAAGGATGGAAGGAAGGAAGGAAGGAGAAAGAGATTGAAGTGGAAGGCATGGAGATGGAGATGGAAGAAAGGAAGGAAGATTGAAGGAGATGGAGAAGGAAGGAAGGAAGGAAGAAGATTGAAGGGAAAGGAAGGAGATGGAAAAGGAAGGAGATGGAAGATTGTAGGGGAAAGGAAGGATGTGGAGAAGGAAGGAGATTGAAGGGGAAAGGAAGGAAGATTGAATGGAAAGAAAGGAGATTGAAGGGGAAGGAAGGGAGAGAGAGATTGAAGGGGAAGGGATGGTGATGGAAGGAAGGAAGATTGAAGTGGAAAGGAAGGAGATGGAGAAGGAAGGAAGGAAGAAAGGAGAAAGATTGAAGAGAAAGGGATGGAGATGGAGATGGAAGGAGGGAAGGAAGGAAGATTGAAGGAGAAAGGAAGGAGATGGAGAAGGAAGGAGATTGAAGGGGAAAGGAAGGAAGGAAGGAGAAAGAGATTGAAGTTGAAGGGATGGAGATGGAAGGAAGATTGAAGGGGAAAGGAAGGAAGGAAGGGAGAGAGAGATTGAAGGGGAAGGGATGGTGATGGAAGGAAGGAAGGAAGGAAGGACGATTGAAGTGGAAAGGAAGGAGATGGAGAAGGAAGGAGATTGAAGGGGGAAGGAAGGAAGGAGAAAGATTGAAGGGAAAGGGATGGAGATGGATATGGAAGGAGGGAAGGAAGGAAGATTGAAGGGGAAATGAAGGAGATGGAGAAGGAAGGAGATTGAAGGGGAAAGGAAGGAAGGAAGGAAGGAGAAAGATTGAAGTTGAAGGGATGGAGATGGAAGGAAGATTGAAGGGGAAAGGAAGGAGATGGAGATGGAAGGAAGGAAGGAAGATTGAAGGGGAAAGGAAGGAGATGGAGAAGGAAGGAGATTGAGGGGGAAAGGAAGGAAGCAAGCAAGCAAGGAGAGATTGAAGGGGAAGGGAAGTAGATGGATATGGAAGGAGGGAAGGAAGAAAGATTGAAGGGGAAAGGAATGAGATGGAGAAGGAAGGAGATTGAAGGGGAAAGGAAGGAAGGAAGGAGAAAGAGATTGAAGTTGAAGGGATGGAGATAGAAGGAAGATTGAAGGGGAAAGGAAGGAAGGAAGGGGGAGAGATTGAAGGGGAAGGGATGGTGATGGAAGGAAGGAAGGATGATTGAAATGGAAAGGAAGGAGATGGAGAAGGAAGGAGATTGAAGGGGAAAGGAAGGAAGGAAGGAGAAAAATTGAAGGGAAAGGGATGGAGATGGATATGGAAGGAGGGAAGGAGGGAAGATTGAAGGGGAAAGGAAGGAGATGGAGAAGGAAGGAGATTGAGGGGGAAAGGAAGGAAGCAAGCAAGCAAGGAGAGATTGAAGGGGAAGGGAAGTAGATGGATATGGAAGATGGAGAAGGAAGGAGATTGAAGGGGAAAGGAAGGAAGGAAGGAAGGAAGGAAGGAAGGAAGGAAGGAAGGAAGGAAGGAAGGAAGGAAGGAAGGAAGGAGAAAGAGAGATTGAAGGGGAAGGGATGGAGATTGAAGGAAGGAAGGAGGGATGATTGAAGGGGAAAGGAAGGAGATGGAGAAGGAAGGAGATTGAGGGGGAAAGGAAGGAAGGAAGCAAGCAAGCAAGGAGAGATTGAAGGGGAAGGGAAGGAGATGGATGGATGGATGGATGGATGGATGGAAAGAAGGAAGGAAGGAAGGAAGGATTGATCTTTGGAGAGTCATGTTTTTTCAGATGGTGATGAACTGCAACTCCCAGCATTCCCCAGTCTTCCACAGATCTTTTTAGGGCTGCTGCAGATGGTAGTCCAGTAAGGTCTGGAGACACACAAAATGCCCTCCGACGGCGAGGGAGGCAGGCCGGGTGGCGCGGGGAGGCTCCGGCACGGCGCAGAGGGCGGCCGGGGGCGGAGCGCGGCCGGGCAACCAGGAGGCGTGGGGACCGGCTCAGCGCCGCAGCTCAGCTCAGTTCATCCAGCAGCAGCAGCAGCAGCGCATTGCCCGAGCAGGGCGGGAAGAGAGGGGGTGCTGGTGGCAAGTCATGAAAGCAGCGTCCACATGTTCAGGGTGCAAACGCCTTGGACGGTTTGGCTCCCCCACCCCTTTATTTACTGATATGCCACAAGCTCGTGCAAACAAGCCACAAGGAATTCTGAACAAGCGGTCGTTTAAAAAAAAGCTTTAAGCAATGAGGCAGAAAGGGGAACTCACTCATGGCTCTTTTTTCCCCTTTCTCAGCGACTGGGAAGGAAGCAGCCAGAGACGCCGCTGCACAAAGGGAGGCGGAGAGAGGGGCGAGGGGGAAAACCTCACTCAACTTTCGCCCTTATCAGACCCGGTTCCCTTCTGGTTGACCCCTACCCACCCACCCACCCCCTTCACCTCCCACTACAGATTAACACTGCCCCTCGGGAGTATTTCGGAATAGGGCGGCCTAGAAATCGAAACAAACAAACAAACAAACAAACAAATAAATAAATAAATAAATAAATAAAATTTCGCCAGCCTTTTTATTTTTACCTTGGCCCTGTGCTTCTCCCAGACGGAAGCCAGGGAAGAGGACCTGAAAGACGCCGAGCAGGAGGTTCATAGCCGTGGCAACGCGTCAGTAGCTGCTCTGCGATGGGTAGCGCAGCCCCGCCATGCTGCTGAGGTGGCTGCTTTGCTGTCTGCCCGAGTTGGCTTGTGGAGCTAGCCTTGAGCAGAAATTCTCACTAGTGTGTCGGTTCCTAAGACCATCGGAAATATGTGTTTTCCGATGGTCTTAGGCGACCTTGTGAAAGCGTCGTTCGACCCCCAAAAGGGTCGCGACCCACAGGTTGAGAACCACTGCCTTAAAGGATCTACTTCCTTGTCTCCTAATCTTTCCTGGTGCCCTTGTTTGAACACATTCCGAATTGTTTCATACTGGTGTCCCAAACTGGACACTGTATGCAAAGTGCAATTCTAAAATCCAAAACAAGTATGAAGGATGCATGAGTGTCATGAAATATTTCTAAATAATTGCGCCAAGCACATTCTCATTGTACAACTTTTCTTCTTTCCTTTATTTCTGGAGCTTTAGTTGATATTACGGGTAGGTCACATCATCCTAATATAAATCTACTGAAATATCACAGGATTCCAGTTGAGTGAATGCCAAATGCTCATATTTACCATTCAAAAGGGGGCACCTAATCATATTTCTGACTGCCTGTACATTATAAAATGATGTGATTCACTTAACTACATCAAAAAAGGTCACATGACTGATCCATTTTACAATTGCCAGAAGTTATGACCATGGTGGGCAGTGACTCAAGGCAGTGACTGTAGTAGCGAATCTTTGGCATTTTAATTCATTAAAGGACTAAAGCTATGAATATATTTAATAAAGAAGAAAATAATCTTATGACGATGGGGCGTTTGTGAAGACCCACCTTTTCCTTTTAGATTTTTTAAATATATATACAGCTCAAGGCAGCAAACATAGATATTCCCTATCTTCCTAACAAAAACAACCCTGTGCAGTGAGTTGGGCTCAAAGTTACTCAGCCAGTTTTTCATGCCTAAGGAGGGACTAGAACTCGTGGTCTCCTGGTTTCTAGGACAACACCTTAACAACACAGGGCCAAACTGGCTTTCTCTATCTTGCTGAAATCAAGATAGGAGATTATCTAAAATGGCCTGTACAGCTTATCTCCCAGAAGACAAGGCGAGATGATAAATACACTACAAATACCAGGTTAGACACCAAGAATCCATGAGCTCTAGACCCACCTTAGCCATGAAGCCAGCAGAATGACCTTGGGCCAGTCACTCTCTTTCAGCCCTAGGAAGTGGACAAGGACAAACCCCTTCTGAAATGTTGCCAATAAAACTATAGAGACTTGTCTAGGCAGTCATGTGCGAAATGTACGAAAATACCAACTATTGGGAGGGAAAACTGAGAACACATAGCGAAAGGAACGGTATCAACAATTTCCAGGAACAATACACAAGGTCTTAAACCAGCGGTTCTCAACCTTTTTCAGGCCGCAACCCCGGCCTGCACCGCGCATGCACGGCGCGACGGCCTGCATTGCGCATGTGCGGCGCGATGGCCTGCATGCGCGGCGCGACGGCCTGCATCACGCATGCGCAGCACGACAGCCTGCATCGCACATGCGCGGTGCTGCCCCCTGCGTCAGTGCTCCTGGGCGGCTGCGGCGGTGACGGTGAAGGGCGACCACAGGCTGGGCCACCAGCTGTCCCAGCCCAAGGGAGGTAAGACACCCACCGGGCCCCACGCGCGCCATAAACCCTCCCTGCGCCCGCCGGCCTCCCACCTCCCACCCCTGGCCCTCTTTTACTTACAGTTTTAGTAGTTCTCAGCAGAATTGATAAGGTTGAATAAATGTTAAGTAGAGATTGTATTTAGTATATAGTTTAAAATTCTTGTTAGGATTATATAATAACTTTGTTTGAAGTAGTGGGTTTTCTTTTGTTTTACCCTGTACTCACTCTGGGAAGTCAGGGGGGGGTAGGGAGGGTTTATAATTTTATATACTATGTTTTCTCAACTGCAATTGGGGTTGATGCAAGAATATGTAATTATTGTAATTAAGGGGTTGCTCGGGTGGCCTCTGGGCACCACATCTGATGGAAAGAGGAAGGAGGAGTGAAGGCTGATGTAAGTAGAAAGTTGATAAGAAGGGGGAAGAGTTGGGATAGTTGGGTGGAATAGAAGGAGGGAGATAGAGAAGGAGGGAGGAGAGTAGGTAGTTAGTTGGTAAGCGAGGGGGGAAGGTTAGGGTTAGGGGGATGTGGTGGTGAGGGTACCGAGCAGTAATGTTAATTGTTTGGTAAATGTGGTCTATGATTATTTTCAGTTGAGTTATTATTACTAGATGTATTGAAATAAGTACTTATGTTTTGTCTATGAATGATTTTGAAATATGTATTTATGTTGTGATTATGTTTATTGTTTATTTTAATACTATGATTTGATTTGAGCATTTTTCTTTTTCTGTTAAAAATTAAAAAACCAATAAAAAAATGAAATACCATATATTTGCGATAAAATTCTACTACTGGCTTACTATATTGATTTAAAAGTAGGTGACTACTGTAGCAACAGTAATGATTCAAAATTGAAATCTGAAATGTTTTATTCTTTTCGTACATTTCATCAAAACGTTGTCTTGAAGGCACTCACAAAGAGAGAAATCGAATTGAGATTTATTTTTGGGAGAGTCAAAAGTGTTACAGAATGACTTTGAGTATTGATTGGTTTTACCGAATTGCAGTTTACTGATTAAGCCAAAAGTGGTTCAGCTTCATACATATGAAGCCCAAAATCATGATTTACAAACTATAGTAGCTGTTCCCACAGCAAATGGTGCAGACCCAAAGGTGCAATGACTTAGCATGCTAAAAGAACCTCTTTGTATCTAGAGCACCATGTTGGACAGAAGATTGTTAACAACACAGGAGATTCTGTCTTCTGCCTCTTTCAGTTGCTTATGTTTTTCTAATGTGTATACGCTGTAAACTTCCAGCGGGATTATTCTTGTAACCAAGGTGAAGTTTGGTCCAGCTGTGAGATCAGGCACACAGCATTTGTGGGCGCCATACTTATGGGGGGAAGCTTCAAACCACATCAATACAACCTTCAGAACACACCAAGTCAAGGTTAGCTTAATCAGATTTGCCATCAGCTGTGTCTTCACAACCCATTAGGTCACAAACAAGTTGACCACATTTTAGCCTTGTGGACTGTATGAACTCACCCATAGTATTTTGTTGTGTATACAAACAGAGCTGTATTACCTGAAGCAGCTAAAATGATTGAAAAGTCTTATTTTCTCCTTTGAAACCTAATCTCTAGCCCAAGATGGAGCGTTCCTAACCTTCCAACAATCCTAACATGTAGGGTAAATGCAGGAAGTCAAAAATCAAGATGGCAGCCACAACTGCACTATCAAAGCCATGTATTTATGTCATGTAAAAAAAACAGGGCTGTAATCATGATGTCACAGTCACTGTCTTGGTTTTTTTTCATTGCCCCTTCAATGGCCTTTTAGTAGACTTTGCATTATTTTTTTACTTTTGTTCACTGTCAATTCCAGTCAGAAAAGAGAAGAAACAGAGGAATGGAACAACACATTTGTTAGGCATAGATAGCGCTGCATTCAATTTTTGATGTTGTCAATGTCAAACCAGAGATGGTAAATTCCTCCCCTTAAGAGACTGCACCAATTTGGGATTTTCCTATAGTGTCTTTTTTTAACTTTTTCCCACATCCGAATCAGCGCATCTCTTATCTGATGTTGATAAAAATATGTGTGTGTTTTCTTGTGTTTTCCCCATAAAAAGGCATGCCAGCCAGCCTGTAAGTCATGCCCTTCAATCATTAAAACCCTTTTATTGTCTAGGTTTATCCAATCCTTGATCCAGAGTAGTCCAGCTGCTTGATAGTAAATTTCCCATTTTGGGAGCCCAAGTCCACCTCTACTTCTGCTATCTTGTAACATTTTCATGTTTATCCGTGCTTTTTTGCCTGACCAAATGAATTTGTTTATTATTTTGTCCAATTCTTCAAAAAAAATTTCTCTAATTTTATCGGGACTGTTTGGAATAAATATAATAGTCTTGGTAATATATTCATTTTAATCAACGCAATCCTACCTAATAATGATAATTGTAATTTCCCCCAGGTCTCAACATCTTTTTTCATTTGTAATATCAATTTTTTATAATTATCTTCTTTTATTGAGGAATACCTTGTGGTAAGCCAGATTCCTAGATATTTGATCTTTTTTACAATTTGCAATTCCAGATTCTCTTCTAATTTCCTTTTCTGTTTTTCGGTTAGGGTTTTAACTAAAATTTGGTCTTTTCTCTATTAATTTTTAATCCTGCCACTATTCCGTATTTTTCTATTTCGTTCATCAAAATATTTCCTCTCTCTACTGGTTCCTCAATAAAAAAGACCAAATCGTCCGCAAATGCCTGTGTCTTATACTCTTCTGTCTTAACCTGTACCCCTTTTATCTCTTTATTAGTTCTAATTTGAGTTAATAGCACTTCTAAAGTCAAAATAAAAAGTAGAGGTGACATTGGGCATCCCTGTCTTACTCCTTTATTTATTTCAAAGCTTTTTGTATTATCTCCATTGATTATCACGCTGGCCTTTTGTGTTTTATATATTGCCTTTATCATGTTCTGAAATTTCCCTCCGAATTTCATGTCCTCAATCTGTTGGAACATAAATTGCCAAATGAGATTATCAAATGCTTTCTGAGCATCTAAAAAAATTAGTGCTGCCTGTTTTCCCAGGTGTGCTTTGTAATATTCTAAGACATTTAACACCGTTCTCGTATTATTTCTAATTTGTCTTGTGGGTAAAAAAACATTTTGATCTAGGTGTATTATATCATGTAATATTAGTTTCAATCTTTCTGCAATTATGGTAGTAAAATTTTTATAATCAGTGTTCAACAACGAGATTGGCCTATAATTTTTGATCTGTTTGGGGTCTGTGCCTTCTTTTGGGATAAGGGATATGGTGGTTTCTATCCAGGAGTCTGGTAATTTGGCTTTCTCCAACACATTATACACATCCAATAATATCTTTTCAAAGTCCTCGTAAAGAGTCTTGTATACTTCCCCTGGAAGGCCATCTGGCCCCGGGGTTTTATTATTTTTTTGTTTTTGCACCACAGTTTTTAATTCCAAGGCTGTTATTTTCCCATTCAATATTTCTCTCTGTCCTTCTTTTAATTCTGGCAAGCCATTAGCCTTTAAGTATTGTTTAATGCTCTCCACATCTATTTCCTCTTTTTTATATAGTGACTCAAATTAGTTCTGAATTATTTCTTTCTTTTTATCCATTTTATATTGTGACTCTCCATTTTTATCGTGTAGTTCCTGAATAAATCTTTTCTCTTTCTCTTTTTTTAATTTATAAGAGAGCCATCTCCCAGGTTTATTTGCGTGTTCAAAAAAAATTTGTTTTGCTATTTTCAATTCTTTTGCTCGTTCCTCTTGGTCTATCATGTTTAATTTATGTTTAGCCAAAACCATTTCTGTTTTAATCGATTCATCCTGGGGCTCTTTTTGTAATTTAGATTCCAATTTTTTAATCTCTTCCTGGAGTATATTTTGCGTTTGCCTTTTCACCTTATTTTTTCTTGCTATATAGGCTATTACTAAGCCTCTTAAATATGCTTTCGCAGTGTCCCAAATAATTTGTACTGATGATTGTTGTTTTGTATTCTCTTTTTAAAAAATTCCATTTCCCTTCTAATCCTTGCTATAAATTCTTTTTCTTTCAAAATGTGAGAGTTCATTATCCATCTTCTTCTTACTTTTTTCTGCCCTTTCCAAATTATTTCCAGAGGATTATGATTGGCCCATATATTTGGCATTATTTCTATTGTCTCTATGTCTTGCCCTACTTCTTCATTCATCCATGCCATGTCTATTCGAGACCAAGTTTTATGCGGGTTCGAGAAAAATGTATTTTTTTTATTCCACTTGCTCCACTGATCTGATAAATTAAATTCATGTGCCAAATCAAAGAATGTCCTTGGCAGTGTTTTCCTTTTTTTATTTTTCGTATCACTAATATAGTCTTTTTTTACATCCACTACCGCATTATAATCTCCTACTATACAAATATTTCCCTGTCCAATTTCTATAAGTTTCTCATGTAATTTATAATACAATTCTTTTTGATTCTCATTTGGTGCATATATTACCACTAGCAACCATTATTTCTGTACGGTCTGTAATTCTATTGCTAATATTATTCCATCTGTATCTTGGTACTTCAATTTAGCATTAATTTCTTTTTTAATATAAACTGCTAATTCTCTCTGTTTTTGTTCAGCTAGTGCTGTATATAATACTCCTAATTTGGGGAACTCTAAATATTTCCTGTGTTGTTCTTTGATGTGTACCTCTTGTAAACAAACTATGTCTATATGTTGTTTGGCTAATTTTGTTAGTATTTGTTTTCTCTTTGCGGGTGCATTTAATCCATTTATATTAATAGATATTAGTCTAATCTCTTTTTCCATTTTCTACTTGTGTGTTCGTCTTGTTCTTGGACCTACTCCTCTTTCTTTCCTCTGTCCTTTTTCTTCCTTGCTTTCTGTCCCTCGTTCTAATTCCCTTACTTCCTGCTGTTGGTCTTCCTGGCTTTTGGATTCAAATTCTTCCTTGCTGCTATTTTCTTCCTCCACTCCTTCCAGTTGCTCATAGAATTCTCGTGCTTTCTCTAAACTGTCTATCTTAATACTTCTCTCCCTCCATGATATCAACATCCCCTCCGGGATTAACCATCTGAACGGTATACTTCTTTTGGTTAAATATGCACTGAGGAATCTATAATCCCTTCTCTGTTCTCTTATCTTCTTTGGTAGCTGTTTTAGAGTTTGTATTTCCACACCTTTATAAATCATTGGATCCTCTCTTGTAATTTTGTAAATTATATCTCTCACCTTTTTCCTAGCAAATCTAATATGTACTTCTCATGGAAGTCTGTTGCGTCTGGCATAATTTGTATGAATTCTGTACACCTCATCTATCTCTATCAATATCTCTTGTCTGTCCCTTTGTAGGGCCTCGGCAATCAAATCCACCATGATAGTGCCCAAATCCTCTTCCTTCTCCTCTACCACATTTTGAAATCGTAGGTAGAATGCTGCCCTATCCATTTCTAGATGATCGATTCCTCCATTTTTTTATTAGTTGCCATCATTTCTGTATCTAATGTACCAACTTTTTCCCCTACTTTATCCAACCCTATTTCTACTGTCTGGATTCTTGCTTCATTTTTCTCAATCATTTGTTGAATCATCTCAATTCTATTATCCAATTTATTCATATCCCCTCTCATTTCTACGTGATTCTTGGATATTGTCTCCTGCATTTTTAGCATTGTTTCTTGGATTGTAAGAAGTGTTGTCTGCATGGTTTGCATATTAACTATTACACTCTGTTTTTCTGTACCAAACATTCCTTCTAGTGTTCTTTGACCAGGTGGGGATGAGGGTGTCAGTGCTAGGCTTGACACCGTTTTTTTCCTGTCCTCATTGTTGCCAGTTATCACTTGCTTCTCTAATATTTTCTATTTCTGAATGTCACTCTATTTAGCCAACAGCTTATTTAACTTTATTTTTACTCTAAACTTCTAATTCTTCGTTTCCCTTCCTCAACTCCTCTGAAACTACCTCCACTGCCACAATTTCCCAAATCTCTCCTTACCTTCTCTAACCTTCTTCACTTTCTTTCCTCTTTCTTATCACACCTAAAAATCCAGATTACTTCTCCAATCATATATTATCAATCGTTAGTCCATTCTTATCTTTTTATCAAGTCCTCTCGTCGTCTCCTTTGCCTTCCAAGCCTAGTCCACGTTCATGTCACTTCCAACGTCGTGCCCCGTCCTCTCGTCGTCTCCTTCCCTTCCTCTCATGCTTGTCACTGTATCCCCTTACAATCCTATTCACTTTCTCTCGCCTCTCTTAACTGCAGACACCGTCCCTATCGAGCTCTGGATTTTCCTTCCGATCTCGTCTCTCCCGCCGTCAATCCGTTCCTTTCGCTTTCATCTCCTCTCTCACCTCTCTTGACTGAAGACGCCATCCCTGTTAAGCTCCGGATTTTCCTTCCGATCTCGTCTCTCTCGCTGTCAATCCGTTCTTTTCGCCTTCGTCTCCTGTCGCTTCCTCTCGCCGTCTCTTTCACCTTCCGGATTTTTACTGCGCACCACTCTCTTTTGCACTTAAACACGTATCCTTGGCTTTTCATATCCTCTCCACGTTCAGGTCTGTCTCCAACTTTCTTCTCCAACCACTGTCTCCAAAGTTCTCTAATGTTCCACAACGTATTCATTCCTCCGTTCCTCCTAAATCGCCATTTTCTTTTCCTTCCCAATTGTTTGCTTATCAATCTTCTCCCTTCACTTCTCTCGTCTCACAGGCTCCACCAACTCCACCTTCACCACCGTCTCTCAGCTTTTTCTTCCTTAATCCTCCACCGTCTTCCTCGTATTTGCGCTCAAACGTTTACCACAAAGTCTTTCTTTCCTTTATGTCTCCATCCTGTTAATCCTCTGGTTGTTAAATCTGTCAACTCACGGCTCTTCCCACCGGGTCGCTGCTTACATTGAGGATTCCCTCACCAGTTGAGCTTCCTTTCAACACCCACCCTAATAGACACGTAGATCTTTTTAGACTTTTCTATTATTCCTTAGAAATATTTTAGACTATTTTGACTCACTCATTAACACAGTCTGTTAAGTTTCTCTTTGCTTCCACATCCTCTGTGATTTTGTCAGGGCCTCAGATCCGCCATCTGTTGATGGCAGAAATTTCCACGCTGTATTTAGGGGGTTTCCTTCATTGTAACGGGCGATCACCTCTCACCTCGTTACTCTTCCGGCTTCACCCTTTCTCACGCGTAGCCCTCCAGGCTCTCTACGCCCCCAAAGGGTCTCCAATCGTAGAAAGATCAGAGTTAGGGGACAGAGACTGTCCTCTTGCCTCCGCACCGCCCCGACGTCACCACCGGATGGAGGCAATGATCCACCCTAACACCTTGAATAAAAAAAGATGATTAGATACAAAGAACTATTAGATAACCAAGGAAACCTCAAATCAAGAGAAGAATTAGAAGAACAAGGAATAATCATAGATTGGTGGCCATACTTACAGATTCAATCTAAACATAGTAAGGATATGGAAGAGCACGGAATAAGCCAGACCCCACATCAATTGGATAAAATTTTAACAGGTAAGGAAGGAAAATTTTTAACAAAAACCTATAAATATTTATTAGAGCTAGATTTGGAGGAAGAAATAGTGAAAGGGCCAATGATAGCATGGGCATGAAATGTGGGCCGAAATATAAAACTGGAAGAATGGGAAAGATTATGGAACAGAAATTGTAAACTGACATTGTCAACTGCATATAGGGAAAATCAATACAAAATGTTCTATAGATGGCATTTAACACTGGCGAGATTGGTCAAAATGTACAAAAATATGAATCCGGAATGTTGGAAATGTAAAAATAAGGAGGGAACATTCTATCACATGTGGTGGCTGTGCCCTAAAGCAAAGACCTATTGGGAACGGATAAGGAACTGGATACAGGAGATAACTAAGGTGCAAATTGAACTCAAACCTGAACTATTTCTTTTGGGTATAATAAATTTAAGGATGGAAAAACAACTCCAATACATCATTATACATATATTAACAGCAGCCCGCATAGTATATGCCCAGTGTTGGAAGGGTGAAAGCATACCTACAAACGATATGATTATATACAAAATTCTAGAATGCGCGGAAATGAACAAACTTACGCTAGAATTAAAAGACAAGGAGGCAACAGAATTTTATGAAATATGGAACGTTATGATTGGCTAGAACAGAGAAAGAAAAAGATATGATTACTAATGTAAATAAATTGTAAATAATATATATGAGATGTATAACAAAGTTCTGTTAAGGAAAAAATAATGATAATGTAATTTTTATTTTTGTTGTATAGTGAAAAAGGAATAAATAAAAATTAAAAAAAAGAGACTGCACCAGCAAGAAAGCAACTTTTACAAATCATAAACACTGCAGCAGATCTGAAAGCTGCTATTTTCCAGTGAAAATGTTCTAAAGAGACATTTCCTCCAAAATTGTTGATGTAATGCTATGAATTAAATGCTTCAGACTTCAGTTACTACCATAGTTGTTAAGTGAATCACTGCAGTTATTATGTATGTAACATGCTTGCTAAATCAATCTGGCTTCCTCATTGACTCGGATTGTCCGAAGGTCACCAAAGGTGATCACATGACCCCAGGATACTGCAACCAGTGGCGAAGCACCTGATTTTGTAATCACACAACCATGGGGATGCTGCAACAGTTGTAAGTGTGAAAAACTGTCACAAGTCACTTTTTCCAGTGCTGTGGTACTTCAAATGATCACTAAATGAATGGTTGTGTGTTGAGGACTACCTTGAATGAATTTGGTGAATCTTTGTCTTGTTCCCCTCCCTTTTATATGCAAAAGCTGTGTAATAAATGAGACCAAGGTATTGCTCCTCCAGACCAGGGGTGGCAAACTATAGCAACTCTACAACCAATGGACTTCAACGCCCAGAATTTCTGAGCCAGAAAAAAAGGCAGCTGTTGACATATGCATCTCTCCAAAGGGGGCTCTTCTATTTCTTCCTTGTCACAACATATCCAGTAGCTTCATATTATCATGGGAGCCTTATAAAAGAGAAGAGTCCAGGCCAGTGTTTCTCAACCTTTAAGACATGCGGACTCCAACTCTTGGCAAGATTTTTGGAAGTGGCTTGCCCTTGCCTCCTTCTCATTCGGGCTATGAGCATGTGACTTGGCCCAAGGTTGCCCTGCTTGCTTTTGTGTGTCAGCACTGCAAACGAATTTGGCTGAAGCCATTTTCCCTTGGTTTTCGGTTGCCACATAATTGGGAGGAGGGTGTTTTTAACTTAGTCAAAACAATACATTGTTCTGTGAGAACCAAGGTCATTGCTGATTGCATTTTGGTGGGCTGGGGTTTCTGTTAGAAAGCCCGATCAACTTATTAATTGGAGAATGTGATTTATGACATCTTGCTGGGGTGGGAAGTTCAATTTTGCAACACTGTAACCTGAGAGGAGGGGATTTGTCTTGGGTTCACCTTTGTTCATGCCAATACTACGTAGCCAAATAAATGTTCTTTAAGGAAACTTTCTTGCCTTGAAGTTCTTTTAACTGGTCTCATCTATCAGAACCATGACATTGTGCCTGAGGTGGGACTACAATTCACAGTCTTCTGGTTTCAAACTTGGTGCCTTTACCACTACACCGAACTGGTGCTCCAACCTGTTTTTACTGGCATTGTTTCTGAAATGTTTTTCTGTTATGGTTTTAGCTCTATTTTCTCACCCTGTATGTCGGGACTGGGAGAGCCAGTTTGGTGTAGCGATTAAGGCATCAGGCTAGAAAACAAGTGATTATGTTTTCTAGTCCTGCCTTGGGCACAAAGCCTGCTAGGTGACCTTGGGCCACTCACTCTCTCTGTTCAAGGGTGTATTCTAGACCATGGCTAGAGTTTAGGGTAATCTTGCAGATCACTCAAACACAAGGTGAGTTCACTGCTGTGTATACACATGCTGTCACTTGAGCCTTATGCCCAGAATGACATTTAAACATCGAGAAAAAAAAGATAGTTACATAAAAACTGCAAATGTTAATCCATAGGTATATGATGCAGGATTAATATAATGGTAAATTAGCAGAAATACAATACTGCCTGCCATATTGGAAAATATTTCAACCAGCTAACCTAGGTGCTGGCTTCTTTCACTGCCCAGGTACTACTGATGGATATATTTTTTCCTCTCTCGCGCGCACACACGTGGTTAATTATCTTGAAACCAAGGTTGAAGTAGATAAGCCTTCAAGTGGAGGCCCCTTGGCCAGACAAACTGGACAGGCTTTGTTTCCAAAACATAAGCAAATACCCACATGTGCAATTATTCTTTCAATAAAACATAATACAGAAATGCCCAGGTACAAGGCTTACATTCCACAGAAGATAAGGAACTGAAATTTGGTCAGGTACATAAGTTTATGAGATGTTCAAGGACCTAACAAGGACTTTAAAAAGAGGAGGAAAAACCCAGAAGACTCAGTTGTTGGTCAGCAAACAACTCCATATTGGGATGGGTAAGGGCTACCCCATCAGAATCTAGAATTAGTAGGAAATGGAGAAATGAGTTTGCCCAGCCAGAAAGTCTTATGAATGGCAGCAGACAGGCAAAAGAGTATAGAGCAAAGCCAACCCAGTGTTAGGTTTTCATGTAGGGTACAAGAACATACAACTCTTCACTATGTTCTAATTTCTTGTTTAGAGCAGGGGTGTCCAACCTTGGCAACTTTAAGACATGTGGACTTCAACTCCCAGAATTCCCAACCAGCCATGCTAGCTGGGGAATTCTCGGAATTGAAGTCCAAACATCTTAAAGTTACCCAGGCTATACATCACTGGTTTAGATAATATGCCTTGCTTTTTAGTTTGTTCTCTGTTGCCTATTTAAGTATTAAGAAGTAAATGTGAGCTTTCCTTGCTCCCAGATCTTAATGTTTATGAGGTGCTACTAGGCACCTAAAAAATTTAGCAGTTTTAAATATCATTTGGAAATTATATATAAGCCTAGGCCAACTCAAAATTTCACCCTTCCTATAGCCAACCATGAAGGAGAAATATATCAGCTCCTCAATATTACCATTAAAATGACAAATACTCTTTAAATTTTTTTGTTAAACATTGTCTTCTATTAAATACTAAGTTTCTCTGCCCTGAAACTTCACACCAAAGCAAAGGCATCTTTTTGGCCTTTATAGTTTTCAGAAAGGAATAGCATTGGTGACCCAAATGAACATTCTTCTGGCTGATAAATTGGAGAAAAAATGTCATATTGCAAGATTAAAAATAGGAAACAGAATTCACCCTCCTCAAGCAGCCCCAAATTCCCTCATAAAACTATTGTTGGGAAGAAAATTTGGACAGTGTGTGTTAGAAATGCTGCTGGGACCTGTAGGAAAAAGGAGATAAATAAAATAAATATAAAAGGCTAACATTTGGAGGTGAGGATGCAAGAGAGAGGCTGTTAAGTTTTGTGATTTTTTTTAATCAATGGTGTGAATTATTTTTCAATACTTAATATTCCTTTTGTAGCATATATACTGTGAAGTAAAAGTTCTCAAATCTTCTATTAGTGGGCTTCTCTAAATCAAGTTGAGCCTTTTTGGAGACTCCCAATAAATTACAATGTGTACAGTTATGTCATAAACATGTTACCCTTATTTAACCTTGGGGATAATGGTTATTATGAGGGGCATAAGGTTTCTCTACCTTGAGGGACAGGAAGTACATCTCACTGTAGCCCTATAAATTCAAGAACAGAATGGCAAAAGGAAAAAGAAAGAAAACTATACAAACTAAAGAATGATGCAAGTTAGATTTGTGCACATTTATCTTTTTGGCCAGTTGTGCTGCCTTTTAGTACAAGACCCCAGTACTAAAGTGATTGGGAAATACTGAAGGGTGAAGTAGTACTCTGCCTCTTTAAATATCCAGCAAAGTTTCCTCATTCTCTGGAGAGAAAATGGCTCTGCCCGGAAGCTCTCCAGGATTATTGGCCAAAGTAATTTCAGCATTGTTAAGCTCAACCACATAAAAGCACCTTCAGAGGTTAGACACTTAGCCAATGGGTTTTTCCTGTCATAACTTCTTTGCATGGCTCTGAATATTCCTGTTCTGAAATCAAGAACTTTCTGGAACCGATCAGGTCAATAGACAGGGAGATATTCCTCTCTACCCGACATACCGAAACCTTATAATTTGCCAAGTATGTGCAATGTATTCTATTAACAGTAGTGGAACATTGGTAAATAATAATATTTTTTTTAATCCTTTAAAGTCCTTGCCCTAAAGTACTGAACCAGGAAGGAGGGCGAGGGCAGGCAGAGTTCGGGAACATCAGGCAGAAGTCTACCTCCAAAACGGGAACATCTGTGGCTGCCACTGTGGGATGGAGGTAGAAGAATGCAGTGCTGGGGAAGGAGGGTTATTCTTAGGAGATCAGGGTAGCCCTCCTAGTCAATCCCTCGGTGCAGCTTGAGATGGCGGGAGAGGTTGCTCAGGGTGATGAACCCCTTGTGGCAGACAGTGCACTTGAAAGGACGCTCACCGCTGTGCAACAGACGGTGCCTTTTCAGGTAACATTCATGCCGGAAGAACTTGCCACATTCAGTGCACTGGTAGGGTTTCTCACCGGTGTGTACCAAGACGTGGCGGTCCAGATCTCGGGGACTGCGGAAGAATTTCTCACATTCGCTGCACTTGTAGAGTTTCTTGCCAGGCTGAGTCGGGAATGTCCGGAGATCCAGCTGAGGCAACAGGTGGCATTCTAGCTTGCTACCCGGGCCTGGTAGTGGTGCTGTGGACACAGCGTGGCTCAGCTGGTGCTCCTCCAGGGCCTGCAAGTTCACGAAGGGCTGGCTACATATGCCACAGGTGAAAGAGGGCTCGCCTCCGTGGGCAGTCAGATGAGCTGCGAGGGTGTTGCTGTTGGCAAAAAATGTTCCACACTCACACTGGTACAGCGTGTCCGGGGGGCGAGTTTCAGGAGAGGGGCAGGATGGACAGCCTCTGCTGTGCTGCTGAGTCTCCTCCTGCTGCTGCTCACCTCCTTTCGGCTGCTCCTCCACGCCCTTCAGTTCCAGCATCCTCCCATCCCTCTTCTGAGCTTTCTTGGAGCAAAGCTGGCACGGTAGGGGCCTGTCCTTAGCATGAGTGAGTTTATGGCGTTCCAAGAGGGATGCAGCATTGAAGTCTCTCTCACAGGCCGGACATTTAAAGGGTTTGATGTCAGTATGAGCCAGCCAATGGCGGCGAAGTTCAGAGGCTAACTGGAAGTGCCGCCCGCAGGCCCCACAACCGAAAGGGGCGGCCCGACCTCGGCCGGCAGCACAAAGGTGTCCCAAGGGACTCTGCTCTTTGCCGCAGGCCAGGCAGCGTGGGGTAGGCGCTTGAGGGGCTGCGGTGGCAGGAGACGCCCGGTGCTGGCGCTTGAGGTGGCGGCCCAAACTGCTGCGGGAGGAGAAACGGAGCTCACAGATATGACACCAGTATGGCTTCTCTCCAGTGTGGACCACCTGGTGGTGAAGAAGTCCTGTGGAGTCCCGGAAGCCTTTGGGGCACATGGTGCAGCGGTAGGGGCGCTCCCCGGTGTGGCTCCGGATGTGGTTCACCAAGTTGAAAGAATGCTTGAAGCTCTTGACACAGTGAGGGCACTGGAAAGGCTTCAGTTGGGTGTGTCGGGCAAAATGGCGGCGCAGGTCCGAACGGTAGCGGAAGCTCTTGTCACATTCAGAGCAATGGAAGGGGGCTCGGGGGCCTGCTCCATTGACCGTCAAGAGTGAGGGGTCATCCTCAGTATCCGAGTAGAGAACGGCGCATTCTTCCTGAGTTCCAGGGGCCGTTCGAACACCTCCTGGAGCCTCCTGGGAATGTTGGCCCTCTGGCCATGCTTCACCACGGCTCTCCATCTACCCAATGTACTTCTAGAGAGCAGTAAGAAGAGAATTAGAGCTGAAGGGGTTCTCAAGCTGTTGAGTTCAAATCCCCAATAAGGACAGCCCCCTCTTCCCAGTGTACAGGTAGCCCTCAACCTATTATTGCGATTGGGAACAGAATTTTGGTTGTAAGTCATTCTTGTCATAAGTCGACACATCTGTGGGACTGAAGCTTATTTTTTTTACTGATTTTGTAGTGGTTGTTAAGTAAATCCATTCTCACAAATGGGATTTTTTTTGCCAGAAATTGTTGCAAATCGCAGTCACATGACTTCAGGACATTGCAGCCAATTTTAAATGTGAACCAGTTGCCAAGCACTGGAAATGTTGCCATGTGACCTGGGGGGGGGAGGATTGTATGATGGCCAGTGAAGCTTTACAGGCTGTAAGGCATCCTTTCTAAAGTCGTCATAATTTCAAACAATTGTTAAAACAACTGGTCTTAAGTTGAGGTCTACCTGTAAACCCATCACCTGGACCATTAAACAACTTTTAAAAAGTATCTGCATAAAAAACAACTTCAGGTAATTCATTGAAAAGCCCAGGAAAATATTGTAGAAAGCTCTGATATGGAATTGTTGGGTTAATCCGAGAGTCCCTTCTCGTGCTGCAATGTGTAGTAATTCAGGATGGTTTAATTAAGGTAAGGCAGAAGTTAATGCTTTTATTTCCAAACAATGGAAACAAATCAAGTTTTTAGAAACATCTCAATTCTTGTCAATGCCATTAGATTTCCTGCACTAGCAGATAGTATTAAACATAGATGTAGGAAATCTCCAGGGTTTATTTGTTCCTGGCTATGGTAGATGAGTTGATTCAGGAAACTCTTGGTATAATGGGGCATTGTAGAAAACTAAAATTTTCTATAGAAGCAGGACCACAGATGGATGTGATATAGGAGAAAAAGTTATCAGGTTTCAATTCCTCACTTTCTTGAATGGAATTAAGGGTTCTAAGTTTTTTGGGCACCCACAACATTGTGCAGATTTGTTCTTACAAGACTGAAGCAGGAAGCAAATCCCTGTCCTGAAAGTGCCCAGAGATTCTTATGCTATTCAACCAACTGTTTCTCATCCTATACCAAGCAGCTTTTTTACTTTCAAAAGTTGAAGCCTGAAGTCCTATTTCCTATTCAGGATGTTCACCTTTACACCAACCACAATCTTCTAACAGATGCACAAGAAGAAAGAGAATAATGTATGAAGTGCAATCTTTGCTGTCTTCCAGTTATGTTAATTGAAGGAGAGGAAAAATAACTGAAAGGGGACAAAAATTTTGAATAGCATCTAAATAAACATGCACATTAAAGTATTAATTTTGCCTAAACATTCTTTCTTGAGCAGCCTGTTGAGGTGGCAATCTGCTTCTTTTCCAAGCTGAAGCAATAGAAAAAATATTTGAGAAAAGAACAAAGTCAGACCATTTATGCCTTTTTTTTTTTAGAATTCAAAGCCTCAGTCTCCCTTTGGAACTTCTGCACTTCACCTTTGCTGCTTATGCTTATGCCAATGGCTCTCAACCTTGGTAAGATGTGTGGACTTCAACTCCCAGAAATTCTTGCCTGTGTGGACTTCAACTCCCCTAAATCCCCATGTCTGGGATTTGAAGTCCACACATCTTCAAGCTGCCAAGGTTGAGAAACTCTGGCAAATGCTTTTTTTGTCATTAACCCAGGAAAAAAAAAACTGAGCCAGTTTTAAACCAATGATGGCCTAGAAACCAGGAGAAGCATGAAAAACTGGCTGGGTTACTTTGGGCCAGTCCCCTCCTCTCTCTCAGCCCAACCCACCTCACAAGGTTGTTGTTATGAGGAAAACAGGAGGAAGAAGACTGTTTAGGTACTTTCCTCACCTTGAGTTGTATGGGCAAGATACAAATCTTTAAAAAAAAATACAAACCAACTTCCTGGATCGTGACCATCCACACCTCTATCCAAAGAAATTCACCCCCTTTTCTTATTGACTCCAAACAAAAAGACCCTCCATGTCCTTCGTCTAAGCTGAAAATGCCGAAAAGAGTTTTTGGACCATCCCTGTCCCCATAAAAGCCCTCCAGATCTCCTGGGCTGCCTTTCGCGTAACCTCCAGCTAACCTGGCCAGCTCTGGATTTCCCAGCCGGTTGAAGTCCAACTTTTGTCTAGACTCGGACAGAATTGGGGGGGGGGGGAGGAGATATTGATGGATCCTAACCCAGTTTCTATAGACCACGATCTCCTTGCTGTTCCCTACAGTGCTTTGGGAATAGAAGTAGCTTGCAGGGATCGTAGCCTCTCGCACAGGCACTTTTGGGGAACCCGGAATCCGGACTCGAGGCGTTATGACTCTGTAAACTCTCTCCCTAACTCCCCCCCCCCCAGCAACCCAGGCGCCCTGCCTTCCCCTTCCTGCTCGCTCCCTGCCCGGTGGGCTAAGTAGAGGCGCGGGGTCTGTCCGCTCAGTCCCCACCCCCCAACCCGTTCCCAACGTCTACAGTACTCACAACTTATCGGCGCCGACATTTTAGCGAAGGACAGATCCTTCGACGGACGGCGACAGGGAGGCGAACGTCTGCCCTCTCCTCTCCTCCCCCCCCCCCCCGAGAAACTAGTCAGGGGGTCGCCGCGAGGAAGCGTTGACCCCTGGCGACAGTCGCTCCCCCCACCCTCCAATCCAACCTCGATGGAAGTTAACAGGATGCTCCTCCCCCATCTTTTCTGTGGGCAAGAAGAAGAAGGAGGCGCAGAAGTAGCATGTTACTTGTGGGCAGGTGAATGGAGGGTTCGCTACGGCGCCATTTTTTACTCGGGCTGCTTCTTCAGGGCGCAAAAGCCTGGTTACTAATGCGACGGCAGAGGAAAGGTGGGCCTAGCTTGGGGGGTAATAAAGACCTGCAGTGTCCATAACTCCGAGAAAACGGTTGTGATTTGGATGGCAAGGAACGGAAAAGAATGTGGGGTTCCATGTTTAGTACTGGCATTCAAAAAGTCGGAAAAGTCACCATGCTTTCTTTGGGCAACAAGCAACACGGGGAGGCATCCTCTTTGTCGGTGTTAGGACAGTCTCCTCCCCTATAGTAATAAGAATGCTTGAGCTGCCATGTTTGATGTGGGCAAAGGTTACAGGACCCACTGTGGGATTTAAGAAGGCGCCAGTTTTTCATAATCCTAATTTTTACTGATGTAGAGGGGGAGGTGGGAGAAAGGATGCTTCCCTTACTGTATGTTAATTAGAAAAATATATTTTCTGCAAGCAAGAAAAGTAGGGATCTCCTGTATTCCTGTTGGAAAATTTACCGACAAAACTCCCATATTCTCATCCCCATTAGACAAACATGCAAACACACTTTTTTCTCTGGAAAAGCCCTTTTTTCTGAAATCCTGGGCATACCACCAAGAACAATGGGAAAACTCAGATAGCAAAGCCATCAAGAATTGCCTGCCCTGAATTCCGGTTCGTGGCGTCGCTAGTCGGGCAGGGAGACTTCTCGCCAACTAGATTTCCCTCTGTCGGTGGACCCTTATATGGGTCCAAAGTCGCCCTGGAGGGTGCGACTTCCGACGAGGCTGCGATCCGACGGTGGAGGAGCGGCGGCTCCTCCAGTTGTCTGGACGAAACTCCAAAGGGCCAACAGAAAAGAAGATTGGCCAGTAAAATGGCCGATCGCCTAGCCGCTTCAGACCGTAAGTCAGACAACATCTAAGCCAGCGGTTCTCAACCTGTGGGTCGCGACCCTTTTGGGGGTCGCACGAACCTTTCACAGGGGTCGCCTAAGACCATCGGAAAACACATATTTCCGATGGTCCTAGGCAGGGCTTGTCAACCGCCTTCTCTCCCTCCCACCCCTCCGCTCCACTTCACTTGTGTGGAAAATATGCTGCTTGGCGGCAGTCTGCACGAACTCTACCAAATGTGCCCTGCAGGGGGCGCATGAAGAGCGCAGGCGCAGAGCAAGGCCCCGCCCTCCCCAGAGACTCATTGTGCAGCAACCGGATTGACTTCTTCTCGTGCACGCAGGTCAGCGAAGGGGAGGCCGAGAGAGGGAGGGAAGGAGGAAGGGACTCCTCCTCCTCTCCTAAGCTTCAAAGCACGATCGGCTTCCCAAGAGCGCCACAATCCCCACGAAAGCAGGGGGGAGAGAGAAGCAAAGGGGGCGAGAAAGCTCGCGACGGGCTGGAAGGAGCCCCTGTCAGCGTTGGTGAGGAGAAATTCCCCACAAACCCAGGGAGGGGGTGGAGAAAAGGAGCCCCCTTTGGGAGGAAACCGCCACCTTCTTGGCTTTGCGCTCTTCTCTTCCTCGGCAGCTGAGCTGGCAAGCCTCTCCTGGCTGGAACTTCCTTTCCTTCCCTCCCTCTTGGTCTCTTCCTCCTTCCCTCCCTCTCCCATTGTCCCTTCCTTCCTTCCTTCCTTTCCTTCACCTCCCTCTTTGTCCCTCCTTCCCTCCCTCTTTCCCCATGTCCCTTCCATCCTTCCTTCCTTCCCTCTTGTCCAGGATCGGGGTGAGCCTCTACAGCTGATCCGCATTTCTGCAGCAGTAGCTGCTCTCCTTGGCTCCTGCCCAGCAAACTTGCTCAAGCTTTGCTAATTTAGCAGAAGCGCGAATCAGCTGTAGCCCGGCGCTTGCTAACTTAGCAAGCGGCAAGTCTTTCGGCGAAGCTAAGTGAGCTGGGCGGAGCTTTCTTCTGTCTCTGCAGAGGCAGGTTTGCCGGCAGCAAAGCCCCCAGCCACGCTGGCAGCCTATCCCCCTCCCCTTGTCCCTTCCTGGGCACGGAGGGGGGGAGGAAGGAAGGGACGAAGAGGGAGGGAAGTAAGTAAGGAACAATGAGAGAGGGAAGGAAGGAACAATGGAAGGGAGGGAAGGAAGGAAGGGACAAAGAGGAAAGGAAAGAAGGAAGGGACAAGGGGAGAGAGGGAGGGAAGGAGGAAGGGACTAAGGGAGGGGAAGGAAAAGAAGGAAGGAAGGGACAAGGGGAGAGAGGAGGGAAGGAGGAAGAGACTAAGGGAGGTGAAGGAAAGGAAGAAAAGAAGGAAGGAAGGAAGGAAGGGACAAGGGGAGGGAAGGAAGGCAGGCACCCACCCCAGTCTCATCCCAGAGACCCACAGATTCCCCCCCCCACAGGCACTCTGCAACCTGAGTGATCAGCTGGCCACACCCCCTGGCCACTGATCACATGACCCTGGGACACTGTGAATGTCATAAGTATGAATCCGTTGTCAAGCATCTGAATGTAAATCACATGACCCTGGGGATGCTGCAACAATCATAAGTGTGAAAAATGATCATAATTCACTTTTTCAGTGCTGTTGTAACTTCAAACAGTCAGTAAGCGAATTGTTGTAAGTCGAGGACTACCTATACTTTTCCATTTTTTCCCTTTTTTTTGGTCAAGTTTTTGATACCCCCTGGCCAGCTGGATGGGGGGTTGGGGGTCACCACAACATGAGGAACTGAATTAAAGGGTCGCGGCATTAGGAAGGTTGAGAACCACTGATCTAAGCTGTGAATGCCCCCGTGGTGAGCTCGGGTGAGAACTCTGCAACTTTCCTTTCTATCTTCTGTTTATTTTAATACCTGCAAGAGCCTTTGGAATTATTTCCCTGGCTTGGAAAGGCGGCTTCTGCTTTTTTTGGGGGGTGGGGGAAGAAGGCGTTTTTAAAATATTGAAATAGACTATACTTTATTTCTATATTTAGCTTTTTTGGATACAAAAAAGAAAAAAAGTTGGAAAAGGTTTTTTTTTCTCTTTCTTCTCTCTTGGTAAGAACTGTATTTTTTTTTTCTTCCTATATATTACATTTTAAAGGACAGAGAAAAAAAAAGGAACGATTGTTTTTTTCTTTTTTTTTACTTTAACTCACTGAGGACATCTAGTGGCAAAAATTTGAGACTGTAAGTTCAGACTATTTTCTTAAAGATGGAACACTGAACTTCAAATACTTTTGGAAAGATAAGCTGTGCAGCTGTGGAAGCTGTGGAGGTGGATGTTGTTTATGTTAAATATAGCCTTCACAAAAGAGACTTTATTTTAAGTATTATCATCTAAAATAGAGACTCAGCTACAGTTGAATTATGCACTCATACTGGAAAAGATTTATGAGGCCACTGTTGACATATGTGCCACAATAAAAAACTGTACTTTAGAATCAAGATTTAGAGAGTCTACTATATCTGTGCAAACTGATGCCCAGGCTACGTCTGACTATGGTATAAATCTAAATATACCAGAAGATGAATCTATAGAGATAGAAGAGGAACCTATCTCGCTTGACAACCCTTTCATCTGCAACTTAGAGAATCAGAAGAAGCAAAGACTAAGATTTCAAACTATAAAGCAACAATGCTGCAAGAAGAAGACAGAAAGGTTTCTATTGCAGAAGGAAAGATCTATATTCTCTCAAAGAATTCTACAACTAATAAAAATGGATCCGCTGGTTGAAAAGGAAGCGTTACTATGGAAGCCTGTTTGGTACAGAAGAAAACCCAGAATTAGACTGAAAAAGAAATCTAAAATTGTTTAATGGTTAAAAGGCAATACTGGTTTTATGGATTGTTTTAAGGATAATGATTTAGATTTAGAACTATGAAAACTGACTTAAAATTGTTTAATGGATTAAAAGGCAATACTGGTTTTTTGGAGTGTTTTAAGGATAATGATTTAGATTTAGAACTATGAAAACTGACTTAAATTGTTTAATGGATTAAAAGGCAATACTGGTTTTTTGGAGTGTTTTAAGGATAATGATAATGTGTGTTTAATTTAGTTTGATGATTTTTCATTGTTTTATGGAAATTTGTTTGATATGGAAATATGAAAGTTAAATTTGGAGTGAAGCTTAATTAACTAAGAGATTTTTTTTATAAATTTTTTTATTAAATTTTTAAAAACTTTTAACAATTGTAACATAATAACATATTAACTCAACTGAAAACAAACAAATTACATATTAAAAAAAAAACAATACAAATAACTGCTCGGAACCCCCCTCCACAACACCCTCCAGCAACCCACTCCTCTTCTACTTTCGCTCCTCCTCCTAACCATCCGAAGCGCTAACTAAAATTCTCCCGAGCATCCTACAAAAATTATCTAATCCCTTAAACCCCCAACTACAGTTGAGAAACATAAACTAATATATATTATCTCCCTCCCCCCTCCCCCCCAGGCTTCCCAGAATGAACACAGGGTAAAAACGCAAGAAACCCCACTAAGCTACTATGTTAAACTATTTAACCATATATCAAATCTAATTCTCTCAACTGATATTTCTTTTGCATATAATCAATCCATTTCTTCCAGTCCATCAAAAATGTTTCATTTGAGTGGTTCTTCAGGTATGCCGAAATCTTAGCCATCTCGACAAGATGGGTAACTTTTAACGTCCATTCTTCAATAGATGGTATTTCAGATGACTTCCAATATTGTCCCACCAACAGTCTTGCAGCTGTAGTCAAGTTCAAAATCAACTTAGTCTCTATGGTGGAACAGTCCTTTGTAATACCCAACAAAAACAACTGTGGTACAAACTCAATACGCTTTTTCAAAATATTTTGAAGAATCCACCATATTTTTATCCAAAAAGCCTTAATTTTTTTTACAAGACCACCAAATGTGAAAATAAGTAGCGTCCATAGAATCACATCTCCAACATTTGGGTTGCAAATTTGGATACATAAACGATAATTTTTTTGGATCTAAGTGCCATCTGTAAAACATTTTGTAAAAATTTTCTCTTAAGTGCTGAGCTTGTGTAAATTTAACATTTTTCACCCATATTCTTTTCCAAGTTTCCATCATAATTGTGTGTCCAAAATTACCTTCCCACTTAATCATACAATCTTTAACTAATTCAGTTCCAGAATCAATTTCAATTAAAGCATCGTATATTCTTTTAATATGCATCACTCTTTGATCTCTAATTTGTATAATTAATTTTTCATCCTTTAAAGAAAAACCCATCTTGACATCTTTTTGCCATCTGGCTTGAAGTTGTGCATGATAATACCAATTATGAGCTATACCTTCCTCCCTTAATCTGTCTAATGATTTCAGTTCTAGGCTGTTCCCTTCTTTATTTAAGAGTTTATCATAGGGCACCACGTCTTGAATTTGTTGTATACCTACACTCTGTATTGCGTGCCTGGGAACTGTCCATAAAGGTATTTTACCGTTTAACTTATAATAATACTTTTTCCAGACACGCAACACAGAGTTTCTTATTATATGCTCTTTAAAACCCCTATCCAGTTTTTTATCATAAACTAAATACGCGTGGAACCCATACACTAACCCATATCCTTCTATATTTAATATTCTTTCATTTGTTAAATTAATCCAATCACTTATTGCCACTAGAACTGCTGCATAATAATATAATTTAAAATTAGGCACTTTCAAACCACCTCTCTCTCTTGTGTCTTGAATAATTTTAAATTTAACCCTTGGTTTCTTGCCATCCCAAATAAATTTGTTTATACCTTTCTGCCATTCATCAAGATTTCCATCCTTTTTAAGTATTGGTAACATTTGAAATAAAAATAAAAATTTCGGCAATATATTCATTTTGATAGCGGCTATTCTGCCCAACATAGATAATTGTAATTTTTTCCAATTCTCCAATTCTTTTTGTACTTTACACCATAAGAGTTCATAATTATTCTTATATAATTTACCATTTGAAGCTTCTATATAAATTCCTAAATATTTAACTTTTTTAACTATCTCACATCCCGTTATTCTTTCCAAATCTTGTTTTAATTTATTATCTAAATTTTTAACCAACATCTTTGTCTTGGATAAATTTAATTTGAAACCTGAAACTTTTCCATAATTTCGAATAATTTCCATCAAACTCTGAGCCGATTGTATTGGCTGAGTTAGTGTCACAAGTAAATCATCTGCAAAGGCACATAATCTGTAATCATGTTGTCTAATTTGTACCCCCTTTAATTCCTCTGATGCTCTAATCCTATTCAATAATACCTCTAAAGTTAAAACAAACAATAAAGGGGATAAGGGACAACCCTGCCTAGTACCCTTCTCTATATTAAATGAATCTGTTAATTGTCCATTCACTATAATCTGTCCTGTTTGTTTCTGATATATAGCTGATATAGAATTAATAAACTGGTCCCCCATTCCCATCCTTACCACAAGCCTTTGCAGAAATGTCCAATTCAATCTATCAAAAGCTTTTTCAGCATCTAAAAACATTAAAACAGCCGGTACTTGGATATGTTTATCCAAATATTCCAATATATTAACAAGTTGTCTAACATTGGTTTTCATCTGTCTCCCTTGTAAAAAACCAGTTTGATCCGGGTGAATCCTCTGTGTCAAAACTGTCATTAGTCTATTAGCCAAGATTTTTGCAAAAATCTTGTAATCCGTATTTAACAAGGAGATAGGTCTAAAATTTTCTACTTGAACATTATCTTTGCCCTCTTTAGGAATCAAGCATACATTGGCCGTTTTCCAAGAGGGTGGAACCCGACCACCCTCTTGTATATTCACAAATAACTCCCTCAAATGTTCCACCATTTCCTCCTGTAAACACTTATAATAAATCGTGGTAAAACCATCAGTTCCTGGAGATTTTCCCAATTTCAATTGCTTAATTGCATCAATAATTTCTTCTGACTTAATCAAGGCATTTAATCTATCTCTTTATTCCACAGTAATTTCCAAAACATTTTGATTTTGTAAAAAGGCATCTATCTCTTTCTCTTGAACTTTTTCTTCAGCATACAATTTGGTGTAGAACTCTAGAAAAGCCTTCTTAATAGTTTCTTGATGAAATACTTCTTGCCCCTTATATTCTACCTTCTCAATTAAACGGGATTTTTGTTTTTTCCTTAATGTATAAGCCAACCATCTGCCAGATTTGTTAGCATTAAAAAAGGTATTATGTTTAGCATATTGTATATTCCTGGCAACCTGGTCGGTCATCAAAATATCAAATTGTTTCCGTAAAACCTTTATCCCTTCTTTAATATTACTATCATCTGGCTTATCTATTAATAATAACTCTTTCTTTCTTATTTCCGCTTCTAGAACTCGCCTCTTTTCCTCTTGTTTACGTCTATGCCTAACATTCAGTTCAATTAATATTCCACGCATGTGGGCCTTACTAGAGTCCCACACCATTTCTATTGGTAAACCTACATTCTTATTTAACCTAAAAAATTCCTTGATAGCCTTTTTACATTCTTGCACATACATTTCATATTTAAACAAATTTTCATTAAGTCTCCAGGATCTGCTTAAAAATTGGCCAGTCCTTAATTCCATCATAACTGGATTGTAGTCAGACAATACATTAGGTAAGATTTTAACTTTCTTTAAACTTAACATAAAATCACTAGTAGTTAAAATAAAATCAATTCTAGAAAATGATTGATGTCTGTCAGAGAAAAAAGTAAACTCTTGATCCCTACCATGTCTTTCTCTCCAAATATCTAACAAATTAAAATCATCTTTAATATAAAAAAAAAGATTTAGGTAAAATTGAGCGCGATTGAGAAACTAGTGAAATCTTTTTCTTGTCCAAACCAGCATCAAGGATTCCATTCCAATCTCCCATTAAAATACAAGATCTATAATCCCACTCTAATAACTTTTGGTGTAATGATTTATAAAATATACCTTGTTTTTGGTTTGGAGCGTATATACCCATCAAAAGAACTTTCTTCCCGTCCAGTAGAATTTCTATAGCTAAAAATCTACCTTGATTATCTGCTTCTATTAATTTAGCTTTTATATTATTTTTAACATAAATAACAATTCCATTTTTTTTAACTAAAGATGATGCCACGAAATGTGTACCCAGCTTATTATTAATCAAATATTTCTGGTCCAAAGATCTAATATGAGTTTCTTGTAGACAAATTACATCATTTTTACATTGCTTCAAATAATGAAATATCTTCTTCCTTTTTTGTGGAGAATTTAAACCATTAACATTCCATGTCAAATATTTATTTGACATGAGCTTTGCGTGAAAGCTTCTGCAAAGACCATTCCACTTCTTCCTGCCTCTTAGGTCTTGCTCCCATGGCTTCCATAGATGTCAGATCAGTTTGCTTGGTTTGAGTTGGTTGTATTTTTTCTCTTTGTTCAATAGCCTTAGTAGGTTCACGTACGCGTCTTGGATCTTTAGGCTTGTCTACTGCCAAAGGTTGAAAAATATCAATTGACTGCACTGGTTGTTCAACTGCTTTGTCCATAAGAACCGATGAAATTAGTCGAGGTTGTTGAAATTCCGAAGATTGCAATAATTCTAGATCTTTAACCAAAGTTGCCCTCTTAGATTTGGGGGAAGTAGATCTATCAACCATCAATATATTCTCAAAAAAATCCTTCGCTTTAGCTACAGTAAACAAACGGTATCTGTTATTTTTAAAGAGTAAAGAAAGTCCAGTTGGTACCTCCCATCTATATTGTATTTCTCTTCTTTTAAGCTCCTCCGTCAGAAAAGCATAATCTTTCCTTGATCTCAACATTTTAGGAGGTATCTCTTTCAAAACCTGTACTTCTTGACCAGCAACACTCAGTTGTTTATTATAAGCTATAGAAAGAACCCAATTTCTATATTTTCTTGTATTAAAGTATATCACAATGTCTCTAGGCAAATTCCTTTGTGCAGCAATACGTGAGTTTATTCTAAACAATCGTTCAATCTGCCAGGCCACATTCTCAACTGAGTCATCCAAAAATTTTGCTAAAGCTTCAGAAAAATTTTTTCTTAAATCCTCTTGATTCTCATTTGATACGTCTCTAAATCCCCTAATTCTAACCGCAAACTGCATCTGATGATATTGTGTCAAAGTAGCCTGATCTTGTACATCACTTCTAATTTCTTCTAGTTTTTCTTCAAAATGTTGCTCAACATTTTCTAATTTTTCTTCAACAGCAATAGTATAGTCCCAGAGACCTTTAATAGCGTCTACAATATCTTCTCTCATCTCCTGATTAGAAGCTTCTATCATAGCTTTAAAGTCTTTTTTCTGCTCTGCCATCTTTTCCTCTATTTTCACATCAAATTTATCTTCCATTTTGTCAAACCTATCATTAAATAAGGATATTACATCTGTTAAAGCAGACTGTAAGTCTTTCACTGTAAGCATTTGTGAGACAGACTGTGCAGGCTCTTGAGATTCTAAAGGAGCAGACTGTGATTTAACAAGCTGTCCTGGAGAGGGCATAGCCGCCTTAGCAGCTGTCTTTTGTCTTGTAGTCATAATTAAGGAAGAAAAAGGAAAACTAAAAAAAAAAAATTTGCCACTTCCGCCCTTCTCAATTTCTTTTAAAATCCAGTTATATTATAGTTTAATAAATAAATCAATAAATGAATCAAGTCCAAATAGTCTCTCAAGCATCTCTTCAAAAGAAAAAGAAAAAATTCAGTTTCATTTTCTCAGCGGAGTAAACACTTTCATTTTTCACTTTCACTCAGTAAAAAGAGCAAACGCCATCTTAAAAGAGTTATGTTATGTTGATTCAAAAAAATTTGTAGATAGAAAGATACAAAGGCAGAAACAAAGTAACAAAATACTTGCGATACTCAAAAGACTCCTGTATCCATTCCGTCTGTATAAAATCCTTATTATTCTCCTTTAAAAGCAGAGGCGGTCGCGACGTCTAATTCTGTCAGCCGACAGAAGCGTCTCTGAGCAGGAGCGTTTCAAGTGCCTGGGGAGCACACCTTCTCTGCCCCTGAAAATTTTTTCCAGGGGTCTTGGAAGGGCTCAACCCGGCTCTTGATGCTCTACTCCCCTTCTTTGCCCGAAGGGGAGTTTTTTCGCCACAACAAACAGCTGATGAGCGCTGTTGTTGACGGCTTTACTGACTCAGAGAACGGAGCCTCACGTTAGAGACTCCATCGACGCCGGCGGAGCCACCGGAAGCCTAACTAAGAGATTTTTGTGTATAGTAATATGATTTGATAAGGTATGATAATTAATTGGATGGAATTTGGACTTTGTGTAATGAATTGAAATGAATTAACTCAAAAACCACCATAATTAATAAAAATGGGCTTTATTACGGGGAAAAAATATAGATTTATATATATATGGCTATATAATTATAAGTCATTTATCAGTGGAAGAAGAAATAATTAAGATTGATGATAAAAAGAGGGTTGAGAGAGAGTAAGAGTTTGAATATACATGGAAGAGACATTTGAAATGTTAATATGTTGATACAAAATAATATTTGACTATGGTAATTGAAATTGACAAAGTTTTAAAACAGGTTTAGTAGTAATAGAAATTTATGATAGAAATGGAATACATTAAATTTATTATGTTTTTTGAAGGAAATAGAGAGATGAAATTGAATGTACGAAGTTGAGCTGTTTATGTGTCTTTTTATTTTGGAATCTTTGTTTACCCAATCACCATGGTGTGTCTTAAGTACTTTTTGTTAAAATTATAAAACCAATAAAATATTTTTCAAAAAAAAAAAGAATTGCCTGCCCTGCCCCAATGGGATTAACTCCCAAAATAGAATCAGGACAAAAGGAACATCCCTGAGGAGAACTACCTGCCCTGCCTCTGATGGGATTAACTCCCAAAATAGAATCAGGACAAAGGGAACATCCCTGAGGAGAACTACCTGCCCTGCCCCTGACAGGATTAAGCCCCCAAAAATAGAAACTGGACAAAGGAGATACCACTTAGGACAAAGAAAAGAACATCAAGCAGCCATTAAAACACAAAAGAAAGAGCTAACCCAGCCACAGCCCCAGGGTAGAAAAAGCATATAAAAAGCCACACATGGGACCAGGGGTTCACCTTGCAAGGCAGGAACGCTGAAGTCACTTCTCTGTCACTTTATTGCCTTCCTGTAATAAAGACCTGCTTTGCGGTAGCTGCTGTCCTCAAATGTCTTCATCGTGGGCTTTCCCCAGCTGGAAACGAACTGGGAAATTCTTCTGACAATTGGCGACCACGAAGGGACCCAGCTAACCCAGCTACCGGACGGGGCCCGGCGATCGCAAACCCAGCCAGCACAGACCTCTTTCGTCTGAGGGGGAGGATCCACGGACCCTGCCCGGGAGGCACCGGGTACTAAAGGGAGTTTTGAGTCTTGTGCTCAACAGCTACCGGAAAGCAGGTAAGTACCGCTAAAAATCAGTCTATTTGAGTTGAGAGAGAGAGAGACAGTGTGTGTGTGTGTGTGTGTGTGAGTGAGTGAGAGAGAGAGAGAGAGAGAGAGAGAGAGAGAGAGAGAGAGAGAGAGAGAGAGAGAGAGAGAGAGAGTGGCTTCACCCTTGGACAGCAGCTGGATCTCATTTCCCTGTTTGACCTCTAGCCGCAAACTTGCCTGTTGCTAGCTCCTCCGAGCCGTGACCGACAGAACAAGGAAAGCAAGGGGGGTCATCGGGGGGGACCTTCTGTGTATAAGAGGGAGAAGCCGAGCGGGCTGAGATTGGAAGAAGAAAAAAAAGAGGGAAAATTTTGTGTGTGTGTGTGCCACTTCCCTTTTCCTGTGGAAGCCCAAAAGAAAAGCCCAGTTCAGAAGGTGCCAGTACTCACTGCGTAGGGGGCATCAGGTCCTTCCAGATCCACAAAGGGTCTGAAAACCGGTGGCAGAAAGGAGGTGTCAGTACTCACCGCCTTTAAAAAATGTGGCAGGTCCTCCTGGACTCGCGAGGTGTCTGAAAACCGTGACAGATAGATCGCAGGGAAGGAGGTAAAGGTACTTTGTCAGGGAACCGAAGTCCTCCCCGGACGCCTTTTCGTCTGAAAAACCGCAGGTTTTTTTCCCTTTTTTGTACCTGACTGAGCCAAAGTGAGCCCCATATCTGAGAGGGAACATGGGAAACGGCAGTTCAAAGGTGACAATTAGGACTCCCCTAGGAGATTTGCTCGAGGCGTGGGATGATCGGCAGATGCCTGTCCTAGCCAAAATGAAGAAACGAAGAGCAAGAGAGATATGCAAATATTGGGCTTCGCTGAGGGATGACACGGGAAAACAGATTTGGCCAGAATGTGGTACCTTTGATTTTCACACTCTGAAAGCACTTAGGTCTAGAATTAAGCCCAGCCAAATACCTTACTGGTACTGCTGGGCAGAATTATCCAGGTCTAAAGACCTCACTAAGGTTAGGGAGCACACTAAGATAGAAGACCCACCACTAGATTCTCAGCCTGGGGCAAGAATCATGGCCCCCCCTATTAAGAAAACCAGTGCCGGGAAGGCAGAGGGGCCAACTAGAATATGTCTTGACACACATACCATTTTCTGCTTCCGACCTTGTTATCTGGAAGCGAGACACCCCAACATTTAGGTCTGACCCCCAAACTGTAATCTGAACCATAAGAGCTATAGTGGACAGCCATAACCCATCCTGGGGCGACATGACACAATTATTACATGTCTTTTTAACGAAAGACGAGCTACTGAAGCTGTTTGAGAAAACAGCGGAAATAGCTAAACGCCCCGTCATTGTAGCACCAGGGCAAGTAGCCCCAACACTGGTGGCCTGGCTAATTAACCGACCGGACTGGGACTACAATGATGCAACTCATTGGGAGGAATACACCAGAGCAAAAGAAAATTTACTGGAAGCCCTAGAAGAGATAGGGAAAAAAACCCTTAAACTGGCACGAATTTCAGAGAACGACCCAGAGGGAGAAAGAAAACCCCGACGCCTTCTGGATTCTCCTCACAGAGGCAGCTGTGACTTATGCCCACCTGGATCTCAGCTGCCCAAAAGACCAGAGAATTCTAGCCTCTGCATTTGTAGACTAATCATCTGGTGACATCCGTGGCCATTTCCACTGCATAGTATCAAACTGGTCTACACTAGAGATAGCTGAACTACGAAGAATAGCCAATTACATCTACAACCAGAGAGAGAAATTGTGGGAGGAGGAAAAGGAGAAAAAAGAAGATAAGGAAAGGGAAAGGGAGAGGAGAAGGAGGTTAGAGAGGAAGGAGGAGCTGCAAGCTTTTGCCGCCCTGCATAGGAACCCTAGACAAACCAACCACCGACCTCCTGAGCGCAGGCTAACATGTTGGCGATGCATTAAAGAAGGAACAACTGGGATGAAATGCACACACTGCCACAGATGTGGGGAGGAGGGCCACTTCAAACGGAAATGTGGGGAAAACAAGACACAACACCAATACCAGGAAAACCCACCCTTAGCCCCTTTTCCTAGGGACCCCCAGCCCCAATACAGAAATAGGTGGAGCTCCGGGTCACCCCAATGGGAACCAAACACCAGAGATCCACATGCTATGTGACTAGATGAAGGACAAACTGACTTCAAAGCTACCTTCACTGGCCTCAGCATTCCCTTAAGGACAGGCCCTGAAGGAGAACCCATGCTTGACATTACAATAGGAGGAAGACAATACAGCTGCTTGATAGACACAGGAGCTACAGCATCTCTCATCACAACTGCCCCCTTCAAGGGAGCAGTAACACCGGGAGCTACTGACAATATAATGGGGGTAGGGGGGGAATTATTCCTGTGGAATTTACCAAAGATATCCTGGTAGAAATAGGTCCCCTCTCCCTGACTCACACCTTCACAGTGTGCCCACAATCTCCTTTATCACTTTTGGGCAGAGACTTACTCTGCAAATTGGGAGCCACCATAACCTGCAGCCAAATGGGACTAACCCTAGATATCCCAACAAAACGTCTGCAGCTGGTTGTAGTAAGCAGGGAACACTTACATGATGATATGCGTTCTTTGCCATCCTCCCTTTGAGGATGGGATAACACTGAAGTCGGATTTCTTAAAGGGGCCACACCAGTAATAATCCAAATTAAAGATGGCCCCCTTCCATGCATTCCACAATACAAGATCCCAGCCGAAGCTGTCAAACCTATTAGGAAACTGATAGAGGCATATCTAGCTCAGGGAGTTCTCAAGAAATGCACCTCTCCTTGCAACACACCCATTTTTCCTGTAAAGAAGCCTAAGGTAGACAACGAAGGGAACCCAGTCTTCAGATTTGTTCACGACCTACGTCTGGTGAACAACCATGTGATCCCACGAGCCCCCATCGTTCCAAACCCAGCCACCATTATCATTGAAGCCCCAGCATCAGCAACCCATTTCTCAGTTATCGACCTCTGCTCAGCTTTCTTCAGCATCCCTGTAGACCCCTCTTCCCAATACCTCTTTGCCTTTACCTGGGAAGAACAATACACCTGGACTTGCTTGCCACAAGGCTACACAGAGTCCCCAACCCTATTCTCGCAAATACTAAAAGCCGACCTCACCTCTATCTCCCTGAAGGGAGGATCAACCTTAATTCAATATGTTGATGACCTCCTTATAGCCTTTGACTCTGAATACACATGCAAAATTGACACCTTACACCTACTAAAATCCTTAGCCGAAAGGGGACATAAAGTGTCCCCCTCAAAGCTGCAATACCTCCAACAGGAAGTCACCTACCTAGGTTACATTATTGCCCCAGGGATTAGGAAATTAGTCCCGAGCCGCATACAAACCATACTAGGCATGAAGCCGCCTTGCACCAAACGCCAGGTGCGAGCCCTTCTGGGAGTGCTGAGCTTCTGTCGACTATGGATCCCTTCCTTCGGAGAATTAGCAAAGCCCCTTATCCAGCTCACAACTAAGACAATGCCTGATCCCATTAACTGGTCAAAATCCTTGGACTACACTCTGTTACTGATAAAACAAACACTTACATCAGTCCCAGCTCTGGGTCTCCCTGATTACAAAAAGCAGTTCATGCTTTTCATTCATGAAAAACAAGGCATTGCCTCAGGTGTTCTAACCCAAAGGTTCGGACCCACACACTGCCCAGTAGCTTATTACTCTGTCACCTTAGATCCGGTGGCTCAAGGGACAGTCCCCTGCTTAAGAGCAGTAGCAGCCACTGTTGAAATAGTCAAACGTTCAAAAGACATTGTCTTAGGTCATCCATTCACACTACAAGTCCCGCACGAAGTCTTTGCGATCCCTCTTAAATCACAAACCCAGGCTTTCACACAGCAACGTCTGGCCCAATATGAGACAGAATTATTCACCTCTGATCACATCACCTTCGAAAGGTGCACTACACTCAACCCAGCTACCCTTCTACCAACAGACCAAACTGGGGAAAGTCTTCATGACTGCCTCCATTTAGTCCACGATGCTGAATTACCTCGACCCGACCTTACCGACACCCCACTTGACAACCCCGACATAGAACTCTTTACAGATGGCTCATCTTACATATATGAGGGAATAAGAGTAGCAGGCGCAGCTGTAGTTTCCCTCCATGAGATCATCTGGGTTTCTCCCCTCCCGCCATCTAACAGTGCACAAGCGGCAGAATTAATAGTGTTAACAAAAGCCTGCGAAGCCACAAGGGACCGCTCTACCTGCATTTATACAGATTCAAGGTATGCCTTTGGGGTATGCCATGCCACAGGGGCTCTGTGGAAACAACGTGGTTTCCTAACATCGGCAGGACACCAAATTGCCCATGCCACCCTAGTCTCCAACCTACTAGAAGCTATAAAACTACCCAAAGCCATAGCTGTCATCCACTGCAAGGCCCATAGAAACGATGACTCCACAATCACTAAAGGGAATCAGTATGCAGATGCCACAGCAAAATGGGTGGCCATACAACCCCTTCCCCACCACATCACCACACCTACTCTACAAGCATCCCCTTACATCCCCTACAAAGACTTCTTAGATAAGGGGGAAACAGACACATGGAAAAAGAAGCTTGGAGCAATTTTTAAAGATGGCTTTTGGATAGTCCCTGATGGCAGACCCATAGCACCACGGCGCCTACTATGCCTCATCTGCCAAAGATTGCACTCAAAAGGCCACTGTGGAACTCAAGCCATGGTAGATTCCATTAGAAGAGTATGGTATGCACCTGGCGCATATAGTGAGGCCACGAGAATAGCCAGCACCTGCAAAACCTGTCAGGCAAACAACAACACCTCCAGGAAAGCCATCCACGAAGGCGGCAGACCCTGGGCCCAACGACCCTTTGAGAAAATACAAATGGACTACATCCAACTACCTAAAGCTAATGGGTACCAATATGCCCTAGTATGTAGGGACCAATTGACTCACTGGGTCGAAGCTTTTCCATGTCGCCATGCCATAGCCTTGGAAACAGCCAGACATCTCCTTAAAGACATAGTGCCTAGATTTGGGGTTCCCAGTATCATAGACATGGATAGGGGAAAACATTTCATATCACAGATCCTTTCTTACATATTCCAAGCCCTTGGCATCACCCAAAACCTTCACTGTCCTTACTCCCCTTCATCCTCAGGCAGAACAGAATGTGCCAATAAAGAGGTCAAGACCCTCCTGGGCAAACTCTGCCAGGAAACCCACCTCGCATGGCCACAGGTCCTACCCATCGCCCTGTTTCACATAAGGACCAGACCAAGAAGGGATATTGGACTTTCACCATTTGAGATTCTTTTTGGAAGACCCCCTGACACATTAAAAGGATTAGACCCCCAATCCCTTAGCCTAGATAGGGAGGATATGGTTCTCTCTGCTTATCTTACAGCCCTACACAAGGGACTACACACCTTGTGGAGAGAAAGTGCCCTGACGCAGACCCTGCCCCTGGAAGAAGCCCTGCATTCCTTTGAACCAGGAGATTGGGTGTGGATCAAGTTCTTCACAAGGACCTCACCCCTTCAACCCAGGTGGCTAGGACCCTTCCAGATCCTGCTAACCACGCACACAGCCATCAAAGTAGCAGAGAAGGATTCCTGGATCCACTGGACCCACGTCAAGCCAGCTGTGGTGGACCTAAGCCCAGCCACAACCACAACACCTGCAGTCCCGCCTGTAAGACTCAGAAAAGACCCTGAAACAGACCAGTGGACACTAGCAGCTTTCTTTAACATTTCTGAAGATGGGGAGGGAGAAGATATTGGGAATTACACTGTATAACCTTGTATGTATTTGTTTGCTTGTACCCATTGTATCAGCATTTCTAGAACCCAGCTTATTCCCAGAGAAAGGAAATATTTGGGAATACTTAGCTACAGAGGTACTGAACACCACCAACTTCTGTCTAGCGGGGGGGGGGAAATCAGTCAAGGACATTCTGACCACATGCCTAATGGGAGTAGCCGCTAGACCACATGCCATCTTTAACCACACTGAGCTTAGGGACTTTCATCTCCCTGACTCCTACTCCAGCATCTTTGACTGGGGACACTCCTCTAACACAAAGGAGCAAACAATGTACACATTATACATTGCGGCAACCACTACTTCTGAGAAATGTTTTAACCTCACTGGATGCTCCCTACCAAAGGTACACAACTGCATTAATCTGGACAACAGCCCTCACATGCAACGACACAGAAACCATCCCATTCTCTTATAGTTACATGAGACTTCCCCCAGGATGGTTCCTCTTATGTGGCTTAAAAGCCTTCTCCTATCTCCCTGCAAATGCCACAGGTGGCCCCTGCACCCTAGGGAAACTGACAATCCTTATGCCTTCGTTACAGAGGCGATACAGGAGAGCTTTTCACACTTTAGACTCAGAATATGACTCCAAAGCTTCCTTACTCACAAAAGCTGAATATGTTTCATTGGCCGTTTCGCAACACGAAACTCCAGAAACTTGAATAGCCTGGCATGCACCCTAGCCAAAAGTTTGAATTCAACCTCCCATGCCCTGGATGCCCTAAACAGAGAATTAAGACAGGTCCGAGAAGTGACCTTGGAAAATTGTGCAGCAATAGATTACCTACTATTAAGGCATAACCATGGCTACGAGGAATTTAGAGGTTATGCTGCTTTGACCTAGAGGAGTCCTCTGGACTCATTGAAAAAGCCATCCGCCACCTAAAAGAGCTAGCCTTAAACATTGGTCATAACCAACCATCCCTAGACTTTTCCTGGCTTTTCTCCTGGCTACCAGACTTCCATTGGCTTAAGATCCTAATTGCAAGCATAATCACACTCTGTGTTTTAGGAGTCTTCCTGTGTTGTCTCTGTCACTGCGGCCCCCCATTTCTCACCTGCCTCAAAAGCTGCCGCCCCACTCAGAGGAAACCAAGTAACCGGACTGCGCTCATGATGGTCCAGATAGACAAAGATTTCCATGTTTACCCAGACACCACCTTAGATTGTGCTGAGGGCGAGATAATCCACTCGTATGATCTGCCCCAGCCCAAAGCGAGGGAATTGTTGGAAGATTTACCCTGACAAAACTCCCATATTCTCATCCCCATTAGAAAAACATGTAGACACACTTTTTTCTCTGGAAAAGCCCTTTTTTCTGAAATCCTGGGCATACCACCAAGAACAATGGGAAAACTCAGATAGCAAAGCCATCAAGAATTGCCTGCCCTGCCCCAATGGGATTAACTCCCAAAATACAAAATTGCTGGACAGGGTGATAGCTGGACAGGGTGTGTTCCAGGTGTGCATCTAGGCTAAAACTCAGGCAACCTCTATTATCAGTGCAGGATAACAGCTCCAATATACAGCCCTGCAGATTTGTTTTTTATTTATTTATGAAATTTATAGGCTGCCCATCTTACCTCAAGGTAACTTTGGATGGCTGTAATCTATTGTGCCTTTCACTAAACAGCCTGATTTATTCTAACAATGTGGAATTGGTTATAGTCCAATCTAGGATTCCTTAACACCAATCTTCACTGTACTGCACTAGTTAACTGTATACTAAATAATTTGTACAACTACAAATTACAGTACTAATTGCTATCTTCACTAGAAATCAGAAACCTGGATTCTGTATTTTTATTCACCTCTCAAAGTCCCAATTGCAAAATTAGAGTAATCTCCAATTGGGCCAAACAGGTTTACACCTTTTCACTGTTAGCTGATCCAAAATGGTTGACACTCTCATGCAAGAGTATGTGATTCTGATCCTGAAATAAAAATTATTCCAAGAGTTCTGTCTTCTTAAGATGCAAAGTGGGGTGGGTCCTTACATTAGACAGGACCTGCAGAATTAGTCCACCTGGAAGGGAGAACCTTGCCGGGGGACTTTGCAAAAATTACCATGTCAGACGGCGGAGCAAGGAAGGAAGGAAACTCCCCGGAAAGGGTTATATTTCATCTCTAGTTATCGACTATGGAAAACCCCATTTCTGCCCTCTCTGGATTCTGTCATACGATGAAGGGGAAGGGGGGTGGTGAACAAAGGGGTTTTATGGCCCTCACTTCCTTCGATACAGCTTCAAAGGGGATTGAATGTGGATCTCACCAAAAGGACTAAAGCATAAGAATGGGGCCATCAGCTTTGATCTGCTCCTCTCTGAAGTCTCCCTTCCACTGGCAGTGAGGAAAAGGGGGTGGAAATGTAAGGCCTAGGATTGTCACTGGAAAGATGGTGGGGTGGAGTGGGGCTGCTGGGGACCCCTTAAAACCTTGAACTATAGGGCTTGGGCCCCAGGTCCTGTGTAGAACACCTGCAACCATTTTCTCTTAATAAAGGATGCCTGTTGGAAGAATTATTCCAAGAGTTCTGTCTTCTTAAGATGCAAAGTGGGGTGGGTCCTTACATTAGACAGGACCTGCAGAATTAGTCCACCTGGAAGGGAGAACCTTGCTGGGGGACTTTGCAAAAATTACCATGTCAGACGACGGAGCAAGGAAGGGAGGAAACTCCCCGGAAAGGGAGCCGCTGCCCCAACTGAAACCCTGCCAGATGTCGGGGTCTGAGAGGTCAGATTCCTCAGGAGAAGAGGTGGTGGAGACACGGGACCACAAACCTCAGTGGTCAACGGGCATTGGAAAGAAAGGCAAATGGGAAAAGAAATCAAGAAAGGTGACCCTGAGACGGGGGGCCAACCAACCAGAATGGAAGCAGGAGATGGAGAAATCCCTGCACGCAAGTGAAGAGGAAGGGAGCTGGGCACCGTACTCGGACTGGATCCTAGAGAAAGCTATCAACCTGATGAAGAGAACTCTCAGCTCCCTAGGAGAGGAGAATTCTAAGCACTACGGCCGCCCCAGCTCCTGGAGCCGCAAAGGGAGAGACACCAAGGGGGAAGTGGAACCTGAAACCCAGGGACATCTGCTGATCCAGTAGTCCCCACTCCCCACCAACCCACAGATGGTGATCTGAATAGAAGACACTACCACCGACAACGAAGACACAGGTCCATTCAAAGACTCCCACCGCTGGACATGAAATTCAAGGGGGAGCCAACACACTTGGGGTTTTTCCTAACCCAAGTCCTCAGCTACATGGAGGAATATGGGCGGCACATCCCCAGTGACAAAGCCCATATCCGGATCGTGCAATCTGCCCTGGACGGGCCGGCCGCAGATTGGGTGGTGAACCTGCACGACTCCAATGCCCCAGAGCTCAACGACTTCAACCGTTTCATGTCCTCTCTGAAAACGCGATTTGAGGACCCCCTGCCTGATCACAAAGCCCGCGAAAGGATAAAAACGATGAGGCAAGGCAAACGCCCGGTAGCTGAATATACGCAAGAATTCCGGGCCATTGCCAGCAAACTGAACTGGCTGGAAGACATCCTGCTTAGCCACTTCAAAGACGGACTAAATTATGACCTATATGACGCTTGCCTACCCCGAGGGGACCCACATCAACTTGAGGAATGGTACGTCTTGGCAGAGGAAGCAGAGATCGACGTATTGAAGAGGCACCACCGAGGAAAACAATGGAGCCGCTCACCACCTGAGTTGACATGCGAACCAGTGAAACCATCGGCTATGGCCAAAAAGCAAATGGGGTGTTTAAAGTGCGGGAGAGAAGGGCATCGAGCTGTAGAATGCCGCTCAAAAGCCCCCAAGCACAACCCAGACAAATCACCGGCCAGCAAATCCTGGAAGTCTCCAGCTAAGCCAAAAGAACCGGCCATGAGAACAATGGAGGCTGTGGAATCCCCCACCTCTGCTCATCAGGGGGAAAGAACTCCAGCCTACACCGCAGGGCCGGTGGACACCTCAGATGACAGCTCAGAGGGCAAACCCCTGGTAAGTGGACACATCGCACCCATCCTCAAGACAGTGACTATATTAATTCCCCCCATGCCCGAAGCCATGAAGGTGAAAGCCTTAATAGACTGTGGCTGCACCCGCTGCCTCATTAGCCCGACGCTAGTGGGGAATCTGGGCATTCCGTCAAGGAGACTGGAACAACCAATCTCATTTGGCCAGTTAGATGGGTCCATAGCAGGGGGGGTGCCAGCTACCCTAGCCACCTTACCAATACACCTCTCCCTGGGCAAACATGAGGAAGACATAACGTTTGTAGTGACCCCAGGCATGGAATGCCCGATGATCCTAGGGATGGAATGGTTAAAAAAAATGGAACCCCTGGGTGAATTGGAGGACGGCAGAAATCAATTTCCCGAAGGGGGACCCTATGGACTTAAAATCCCAAGGGGGGCTACCAGAATCAAGAACAGAAAAAGCATCCATGGGAGAGGAAAAGGGACTACCAGAAATACCAGAGGAATACAGAGACCTTGCTGAGGTTTTGAGTGAGGAGAGGGCGGATGACCTCCCCCCCCACCGACCCACAGACTGTGCCATTGAATTCAAGCCTGGGGCAAAACTCCCAAAGCCCAGATTATACTCCATGAGCCCAAAGGAGAAGGAGGAAATGGAGAGATTCATAAAGAAAAACCTAGAAAGGGGGTTCATTGAACCAGCCAAGCCTAAAGTGGCTGCCCCGGTCCTCTTTAGAGAGAAGAAGGACGGCTCTTTACGCTTATGCGTGGATTATAGGGCCCTGAATACAATCAGTGAAAGCAACCTATACCCCCTACCCCTCATGAAGGACATGTTTTCATACCTCTTGAAAGGGAAATTTTTTACTAAACTAGACCTAAGGGAAGCTTACTATCGCGTGAGAATTAAGGAAGGGGATGAATGGAAGACCGCATTTAACTGCCCAATGGGGTGCTACCAATTCAAGGTCTTGCCATTTGGATTACAAAGGGGGCCCGCAGTCTTTATGCAATTAATCAATGATGTTCTAAGGGAGCACCTATTTAAGGGGGTCCTGGTTTACTTGGACAACATTCTTATCTTCACCAAATCAAAAGAGGAACATGTCAACCTAGTCAGAGCGGTTTTAAAGAAACTGCGAGCCGCCCACCTATATGCCAAACTCTCGAAATGCGAATTCCACCAGGAAAGGATAGACTACCTAGTGTTGTATCTGGCCCTTCTCAGCTTAGTAAAATCCACAGGAATATTTCTTTAAGAGTTTTATTTAACACATTTCAAGAGATTCACTTCAAAGCAAGCTGCTGGCATTTTGTTGGCCGGAACGGCCAAGTCTGATTTATTTACATTCAGCTTAAACATGCTCTTCCCCCTTCCAATTAACTCACTCTTTATCTCTCAGGTTGTCCAAGAGCTCATTAATCTTCCGTACATTCCAAAAACACCAGAAAACTGAGTTCAAACGAACTGCTCAAGGCATCAAGCTACTCCTTGATATTAACGTTGCTCGTGACAAAGAATTAGTCCCTCTTTCACCTTCTAATATAGTTTCCGATACGTCACTTCCTTTTTCCACGTAACTGACACCTCCGCCTATCAAACCTTCGGAATCTCGGATCAAGCCATATATTGTCCTGTTCCAAGTCTGACTCCTCGCTTTGAGAGTCTGACTCAGACTGCATACAAATCTCCTCACTGTCTGGCTCGGCTGCCGGGAGGGGAAAATACCCAGAGGAGCCTGGTTGTTCTTCATCATCATCTGACATTTCCCCAGCTGGTCTAGAGACACCCACAACACTATCCCCCCCCGCAGGCCCCTCCCCCCGGGTCCGTCGCAGGGGATGTGGTTTGTAGGGAAACGCAGCATGAAAATCCCAAATTAACCCAGGAGCCTCAATAGTATGAGCATCGACCCAACAGCAAGCGTCTGGCCCACCCCCTGTCCAATCAACCAAATATTGGAAGCGGTCGTTGAGCCATTGGGAATCCCGGATGCCGGACACCTCCAACCGGGAAACAGGAACTTGAGCACGGCGAGCTGTCGGGCCCGGATCAGGAGGTCGAAGCGGAGAATCAGGGTAGACAGGAACAAGCAAGGAGCGATGAAACACGGGATGTACACGAAGAGACCTAGGCAAAGTCAAACGATAGGTCACCGGATTGATGACCGTCTCCACAGGAAAAGGACCCAGGAAACGTTGGTCAAGCTTGCGGTGAATTCTCCCTGGAAACAAATACTTGGTGGAGAGCCAAACCCGATCTCCAACAGCTAACGGCGGCGTGTCGCGACGAGAGCGGTCTGCAACCCTCTTGTAGTCTTCCTTGGCCTTAGTTAAGTGCTGCTTAACCATCTCTTGGACTGACTGGAGCTCGGATAAATAGTCCTCTGCAACTGGAACTGGAGAATCAAGGAGCTTGAGTGGGAAAAATCTGGGATGATAGCCGTAGTTGGCAAAAAACGGAGTGGTCTGAGTGGAAGTGTGCTGAGAGTTGTTGAAAGCGAATTCGGCCACGGAGAGATATTTGGACCAATCGTTCTGTTGGTCGTTGATGAAACAACGCAAATACTGCTCCAGGATGCCAATCACTTTCTCTGTACCCCCATCAGTCTCTGGGTGATGCGTGGAGGCTAGATTAACTTGGACTTGAAGCGCAGACATGAGTTCTCTCCAGAACGCTGAGGTGAACTGGGTCCCTCGGTCGGACACTATTTTGTCAGGTAAACCGTGTAGCCGAAAGATATGTTGAATGAACAGCTGAGCAGTGACCTTGGCTGTCGATATTCTTCGGCAAGGAATGAAATGTGCCATCTTGGTCAACATGTCTACCACTACAAAGACAACGGTGTAGCCGGCAGAAACAGGTAGACAAGTCAAGAAGTCCATGGAAATAGCCCCCCAGGGTCTCTCCGGCATGGGCAACGGCTGTAACAATCCCGGAGGGGCTCCTGTGGCATGTTTTGCCTGACGGCACCGTACACAGGAATTCACATAAGAATAAACATCATGGCGAAGTCTGGGCCACCAAAAAGTCCGAGACACTAAGTGGAGAGTCTTAAAGAGACCAAAATGACCCGCCGCAGGGTTATCATGGCATTGAGTCAGAATGAGACCACGGAGTGGCCCTGCTGGAACATATAACAGGTCGCGGAAGCGTAATAGACCCTCGGACAAGGTCCAAGGTGAGCCGGGACCCACCTCTTGCTTCCTCTGTGTCACAAAGTCATCTAGTTGTTGCGCTTCCCGAATCTGTCGTCGTAGATCTACCGGATCGTGCACGGCTGCGATCGATTCGACAGGCAGAATGGTTCGAAGCGGCAAGGGGTCCTTGATCTGTAGATACTCTGGTTTACGGGACAAGGCATCTGCTCTTTTGTTGTACCCTTTCGGAATGTAGGTGACTTTGAAGTTGAATCGAGCGAAGAACAAAGACCAACGGATCTGACGTTGATTCAATTTCCTGGCAGATTGCAGAAATTCCAAGTTTTTATGGTCAGTCCGAACTTCAACTTGGTAGCGGGCTCCTTCCAGGTGGTGTCTCCAGGTATCAAAAGCAGTTTTGATGGCCAATAGCTCCTTCTCCCAAATGGTATAATGGCGTTCGGAGGGACTCAGTTTCCTGGAGTAATAAGCACACGGGAACAGGGGGCCGCCATCTTGGCGTGTTTGAAGAAGCACGGCCCCTACAGCAACATCTGAGGCGTCGACCTCCACTACAAAGGGACGACAAGGATCTGGATACTTGAGAATGGGTTCGTGAACAAAAGCCTTTTTGAGGGTCTGAAACGCCTGTTGCTCGGCATCACCCCACTGGAACTTAATGCCTTTCCGTAACAGTCGAGTAAGGGGCGCAGTCAAGGTAGAAAATCTCGGAATGAATGTCCGATAATAGTTCGCAAATCCCAAAAGTCTTTGGACATCTTTTGCTTTACACGGTGGTTGCCAGGTTTGCAAGGCCTCAACCTTGCCAGGATCCATGGCGATGCCTTGTGGAGAAATCACATGTCCCAGAAACTCAATGGTGGTTTGATAGAATTGACATTTCTCTAACTTGGCGTAAAGGTGATGCTCTCTCAAGCGTTGCAGAACTTGCCGGAGATGCTGGAGATGAGTTGTTCGTGACGGGGAGTAGATCAGGATGTCATCGAGGTAAACCACCACGAATTGATCTAATAAATCCCAGAAGATGTCATTCATGAAATGTTGAAAGACGGCCGGAGCATTGGTGAGTCCAAAGGGCATGACTGTATACTCAAAATGACCATACCTGGTCCCAAACGCGGTCTTCCACTCGTCCCCCTCTCGGATGCGAACCAGGTTGTAAGCACCCCGTAGATCTATCTTGGTGAAGATGGCCGCTGATCGGAGACGGTCCATGAGATCAGGAATCAAAGGCAGAGGGTACCGGTTACGTACCGTGATGGCATTGAGCTTGCGATAGTCACAGCATAGGCGTAAATCTCCGGTTTTCTTCTTCACGAATAACACAGGAGCTGACAGAGGCGAGGAAGAGGGACGAATGAAACCCCTGGCCAAGTTTTTGTCCACAAAGTCTTTTAATGCAACCAACTCGGGTTCTGACATGGAGTAAAGGCATCTCCCTGGAAGCTTGGCATTTGGTAGCAAATCAATGGCACAGTCATATGGTCTATGCGGAGGCAATTGGTCTGACTCTTTCTCACTGAATATATCTGCAAAGTCCGCTAGGTCGGCCGGCAAGGTGATGTCAGGGTGGGATGGTAGCTGGGCTGCGCAAAATTGGCGTACGTGGTCTACGCATTGCAAACTGGGAAATGAAACAAAGTTCTGGGACCACACCACACAAGGATCATGGGTTCTCAACCAGGCTAGGCCAAGAACTAAGGGGAAATGAAGTCCCTTGGTAACATATAATTGGATGGCTTCTTCATGTTGTCCTATGACCAGGCGTATGGGCTGGGTCATAAACTTGATCGGTCCAGACAACAACTCACGACCATCGATTGTCTCAACCAACATAGGCGGCTTAACGGAGCACAAAGGTATGGCATGCTGACGAGCGAAAGCTTCATCCATGAAATTAGTGGTGGCTCCAGAATCCAACAAGGCGTGTGCCGGAATGCCCTGGGCATGGTTTCCCAGAAATATATTGGTTGCTAGGATCAAATGTCTCGGAGGACCGGGGTCTTCGTCTGCGGAACTGGAACTGGGTTTGGCGCCTGCCCGACCCAACATTTCCATTAGGTCGGGCTCTGGCCGTTTCCCGGCAAGGTGGCTTGAAACTGCTGAGTGGGAGGCCGAGCTGGAACAGGAGTAGGACCTGCCATACCACGTCGTTTCTGGGGGCAGGCCATGACGAAATGACCCATCTCTCCACAGTACAGGCACAATCCCTCAGCTCTCCGTCTTGCCTTCTCAGCCTTGGTCAAGCGAGATCTGGCTGCACCCAGATCCATGGGCTCATCTCTGGCCATGGGTACAGGACGCCTCTCAGTGTAAGCCGGCAATGGTTGGAAAATACGTCTGGGTGCCGGGATGGGTGGAGTGATAGGTAGGGTCTGAAATCCTCTGCGTGGTGCAGGAACTGGCTTGGCACTTCCGGTGACTGGAATCATCTGTTTGACCAGGCGGGCATCCGTGGCTTGCGTTTGCGCCTCAATAGCCAAACAATGTTGATATAAGGCATCCAGGGTCGTGGGCAGTACAGTATGTCTAAATTCATTCAAGATCTGAGAAGACAGGCCATCTTGAAAGATTTCCATGAGAGCCTCTTCATTCCAATTAATTTCTTGAGCTAGGCGGCGAAAATCTGATATATATTCTGCTACGCAGCGCGATCCTTGATGTAGCTCTCGTATCCGCCTGGTGGCATTTTGTCTACGAAGGGGGTCAGCAAATTCTTTTTCCATCAGCTGGCAGAATTCGGCAGAATTGCGCAGGACAGGATCTTGTCCGTCTATCAGAGGAGATGACCAATCAGCAGCTGGACCAGAGAGTAAACTTAAAATGAAAGCCACTTTAGTCTCATCAAGCTGGAAATCTGCTGGAGTTGAAGCAATGAATGTTCTGCATTGATTTAAAAAAGCTGGAAATTTACTACGCTCTCCAGTAAACTTATCAGGCAATGCTAAATAACACCTGCTTCTTCTGGGAGGGGGGGCTGGAGCTGCGGCTGGGGCTCCTGTAGCTTGCTGAATCTGCTGCTGCAAATTGCCAATTTGTAGCTGGAGACTTTGAACTAGTTGATACAGAGCAGGATTATCAGCGAGAAGCTGCTCCATGACGTCACTGGACTTGCACAGTACTGAAAGCTCGGACTAATTTTCGTCTGGGTCACGAGCAATCTGTTGTATCTGGCCCTTCTCAGCTTAGTAAAATCCACTGGAATATTTCTTTAAGAGTTTTATTTAACACATTTCAAGAGATTCACTTCAAAGCAAGCTGCTGGCATTTTGTTGGCCGGAACGGCCAAGTCTGATTTATTTACATTCAGCTTAAACATGCTCTTCCCCCTTCCAATTAACTCACTCTTTATCTCTCAGGTTGTCCAAGAGCTCATTAATCTTCCGTACATTCCAAAAACACCAGAAAACTGAGTTCAAACGAACTGCTCAAGGCATCAAGCTACTCCTTGATATTAACGTTGCTCGTGACAAAGAATTAGTCCCTCTTTCACCTTCTAATATAGTTTCCGATACGTCACTTCCTTTTTCCACGTAACTGACACCTCCGCCTATCAAACCTTCGGAATCTCGGATCAAGCCATATATTGTCCTGTTCCAAGTCTGACTCCTCGCTTTGAGAGTCTGACTCAGACTGCATACAAATCTCCTCACTGTCTGGCTCGGCTGCCGGGAGGGGAAAATACCCAGAGGGGCCTGGTTGTTCTTCATCATCATCTGACATTTCCCCAGCTGGTCTAGAGACACCCACAACACCTAGGTTATCACATATCCCCACAGGGCATTGAAATGGACCCAGAGAAGGTCAGAGCAGTATTAGAATGGGCACCACCCCGCACAAGAAAGCAACTGCAAAGTTTCCTGGGCTTTGCAAACTTTTACCGCCAATTCATCCCCTCATTTGGCCAGATAGCCCTGCCCCTCACGAACTTACTAAAAATGAAGGGAGCATCCTCAGTAAAACTTAGCCAGCCACTAACCTGGACAATGGAATGCCAAGCAGCATTTGAGAGATTAAAGAGACTTTTTTCTGCAGAACCAGTACTGAAGCACCCAGACATGGGTAAGCCCTTCGTAATACAGGTGGATGCAAGTGATGTGGCAGTGGGGGCTGTACTATTACAAGAAAACGATGAAGGGGTATTGCAACCCTGTGCGTATACATCCAAGAAACTCACAGAAACGGAACAGCGCTGGCCCGTATGGGAGAAAGAGGCATACGGGATACGTCGGTCATTACTCACATGGCGCCAGTTCCTTGAAGGCAACAAAATCCCCTTCCAGGTGTGGAACAATTACAAAACACCTGGCCGATAGTTAGAAAAGCATTAGATGAAGATGCAAAGTGAGGTGGGTCCTTACACCTACACTGTAGCTAAGTCAAGATGTGCAATAAACTACAGACGACCTTTCTGTATGTATATAAAAATATGTACAGTACACACATCCCCTGTAAATAGAGAACCAAAATATAAGACATTACAGTATAGCGAGTCCTCAACTTATAACCATTGAACAATCAATAGCAACCAGTGGCAGTGGTGCGCCACTGAAAAACCTGAAGGACCAGATGAGGGACAGATCATGGGAAAAATTTATTTTGACATGAAGAATCAACACCAACTTGATGGCACATACTCATTTAGTCACGACAATTTCAGTAAGCACATCCATTGGGGAAAACACTATTACTTCTACAGTAGTTATTGGGTATTCGGTTTATTTAAGAAAGTCAAGTTTATTAAAGCAACTTATCAAAAGACGAAAAAAATGGAATGTCCATATTAAAGAATATGCATACTGTTTTCATAGACACCCTATTATTTTATCATCTATAAAGAATACAGGTTCTGTGAGGCTACTTTTTTTCTAGAGAACAACCTTTCTCATTTTAAAACTATCTGCAAAATGTCTTTACAGGTACTGCTGCATTATATATACAATAGTCTCTCCCAGCTTCTAATATTTATTTGGGGGGGGGGTTCTTTAGAGGCCAAGTCATCTCTTTACCACGTTTAAGATCTCCCAAGCTTACAATAGCACATCCTGCTCTTTGCAGGCAGAAAAGGCCTCATTAGGAATGGTGGGTAAAGTGTGATATTTGGGATACTGTGTTATCTTGTCATCCATGCTGTGTTCCCTGAGCACATCTATCTGCTCAGGAAGTTTAGCCAGCTCACATCCATAAGATGCTGCCTTATCAGCCAGCTTTGCAAGAGAGAGATTCCTCTCAAAGCCACCTCCCTGGTTGTACTCAACTGCTGTCAGAGTCTTCTCCATAGCCCGGAAAGTCATGTACAGCAGCCATTCAGTGCTGCCATTTCCAGCAATGCTGGCTGCTACCTGCAGATCACATTCTGCTTGCCGGAGCCAACGCTTTGCCTCCAGGAAACAGTGATTTGGTTGTGATCTTGAAGAGTTTGGTCCACATCGATGGTATGACCAGAAATCGTAACTGCTGCCTCCTCCTCCTCCTCCTCCTCCTCCTCCACTACCACCACCACCGCCACCACCACCTCTGGTAAATTCATAGTGCCTCTGTTGATGCTGATGAGCTTGCCGATCCCATTCACTCCAACAGTCTGAGAAGTTTCTGTGATAGGAATTGCTACTTTTGGATCCTCCACAGGAGCCATTTGACTTCATTCCCTTCTCCATTTCCTTGATCTTTTCTTTAAGATACTTGAAGAGTTCATTAGCAGAAACTTCCTGGCCAAGGTTTTTATCTGGGTGGTAACACAGATACAATCTTCTAAGGACTTTCTTCTTCTCCTCTTCTGAAACTTGATCTAGGCACACATCTATCTCTTTCTTCACCTCACTCAGTGGCCAGTGATGCCAATACTCATTAATATCTGGTCTTACCATTTGGGCAGCATCAGCGGGACCTGTGGGCAGCACTACCAGTTTATTTGAATTGGAGACTGGCTTATTTCTTTTGAAATGGTACAAGTCATAAGCAGTCACTTCTTCTTGCCGACATCCTCCCAAGGATATGTGTGTATTTGACCAGCACCATTCTTCTGTGACTCAAGTACTTCAACGACAACAGCATACAGGTAATGCTCCTTGGGCTGGGAAGAATCCAGATAGCCCGTATAATCTCCTTTCATAAAGGTATGCAGAATGCTCATATCCAGACTGTCATACCATTCCTCAGGGATGTCTTCTTCTGGAGGAGGAAGGTCATAAGCATTTAGGTTTCCCTGCTGGTACAGGGGCACTCTGCATTTCTCTAGGACTTCAGCAATATCTTTAGGTCTTTCGCAAGGTAGAATCTCCATGAGGATCCCCATAGCTTCTGGCTGAAGTCTTTCTCCCAAAAGCTTATTAACTTCAATGGCTAGAGTTGAGAAAATATGTATTCCCTCTTGCCGACTCATGCTTTCCTGGTGAGTAAGGTAAATCTTTGTCTTGCCATCTGGCATTGTTGTGACATGCACTGTCTTGACATGTTCAGTTTCCTCTAAAAGTTGCAAGTTGTAGACCATTACAACGCAGAGCTTTTCACAGCACACCACTTTTAGCTGATCTGGAGAGAAGAGTCCGTCATTCATGTCTTCTATCTCCTCTATTTTACTCTGCCATTTCAGTAGCACAATCAGCACATTTTGGAAATCAAGAGAAACCAGAAGTTCTTTGAGACTGTTCTGAAACTCACAGTGTTCCCGATACATGCACAATTTCAGAGAGGACTGTTCTAGTTGTTCTTCAACAATGTTATTGAAATACTTGGGGCACAGATTTTCAGGTAGCAAGCACAGAAGTTTCCACTGCTTATACTTGTCTGCTGATATGGAACATTCAGAGAGATCAACCAGAAAGTGAAGTGTGTTTTTCAAAGCAAGGGGATCTTGGCCAGATTGGTAGAAACTAAATACTAAAGTGTTTAATGGATATAGCTTCCCATCAATGCAAGGGAGATAAAGTTCTTGCAGCTTTGAGAAATCCACTGGCTCCTTTGCTTCTTCCAATAGATGGAAGAGAAACTGAGTGGCCCTGAGCACTGCTTTAGTAAGATTGGCTTGCAGTTTCATCTGTTCTGTAGTCTCTTTTTGGATCCTGGCCAGAACACTGCCATAATGATAGATGGTTGGCTCAGTTTGCACTCCGAACCTTTCAAAGACATCTATATATACCCCTAACTTGGATGGCAGCATGTAGAGTTATGGCCGAAAGTCATTTGAGTGCTGCAAGTGGACCACCATATTTTCTGCCTCAGCTACTTCATTATCATCTGTCAGTATCACAGGAAGGCCTTTAAGGGAATTCACATCTATTTCTTCCTGTTCTGACAGGAATTTGTACGTGCATTTTAGAACTTCTGCCCGAGTTTCCTTATTTTCTAGGGTATCACAGGTTACTCGACAGACATTGCTCAAATTTTCCAAGACCACTTTGGTAGGTACTGTGCATATCACTCCAAGTTTTTTGAAAACATCCCTACCTTCTTCCCCAACATAGTCATTAAAAGAGAAAGCAACTGCTGAAGTCCAAAAGAGTGCAAAATTTTTTGAACAGTACAAAGAACCTCGGGGTGCCACTGGAGCTCTGCAAGGGGCGTATGGCAAATGAAGGCTACACAGTTCATCAGGGATGAGACGCGGTACAAGGAAACGGATCTTGGACAATTTTACCAGGAAGGAATCAGACAGTTCATCTTTTGCTCTGGAAAACAGATATTTCAAGAGTGCTTTACTTTTTCCTTGGACATTTTCAGAAGTGGAACCGCTGCTGAATGCCTCTTGTTCAACCTGGGTAGCACATTTCAAAAAATCTTCCTCAGAAATCACCTCCTGCAAACCCACATCTAATAAAAATAGGTTCACTTCCCACTTTTTGATTGGACGCATTGAATCATAGAATTTCTCTGGTACAAATCGAGAGCTCAATCCCAACTCTTGAAAAATTGTATCATCCTGATAGAAGTATGATACAAGACGCAGCACATTCTCCTCATCCCGAATGAAGGCAAAGGACTTGAATGTTGACACCACAACTGATTTCTGGGTCTCATAATTTTCATCATAGTGTGACATGATGATGAAGAGCAACTTCAAGGCTTCCAGTACTTTGGCCTCAGGAAAACTGGGTATCCTAGGCAAAAGTAGCATAAACTGTTGCAAATCATTCATTTCTCCAATACCAAAGCACTTGCTCACCCTTTGATTCAAATAGGTGTCCTTGAGTAAAACAGTCCTTGCATCCATTTCATAAAGTTCCAAAAAGTTCTCACAGAGCTTTGGATTTTTGGATACCAGACGATAGACCTTATCATATGAAACTAGTGATACATATTTTTCTTGATATGTCTCAAAGACAGGCAAAGCTTTCAGTTTTGCTAATCCTAGATTATTTAACTCTTTAAAATCCTCACAGAGAAACCTCAAGAGTGAATTATAATCCCAGGAGTTGAGTTCATTCTAGCATATGCTACTGTGGGTGGACAGTTCCTCCAGCACTACTATAGGGTCTTTGATCGTCAGTAGCTGTGGATTGATGCAGTATACAGTCAACTCTGGAGGCAACAGGGAGTTATCTAATTTGGCAAAGTCCAGCTTATCAAGAATTTCACAAACTGGGCTTAAGTTATTAGGTATCAATGTACCAAGGGATTCAAGAGAAATCAACTCACTGGAACCATAGACAGGGAGCAGAGTGCATCCTCTGAAGAGGGAAATGAACTTTGCAAATAGCTCATTCCTTTTTTCCTCTGACACACAGATTTGACTTTCAAAGAACTTCCACACTTCCCCTAACCAGCTCTTCTGGTGTTTGCTATCGTTGCCCCAGCTATCCAGTGTCAACATCTCTTGTATGTAAGCCACAGATTCATCTAAAGTAAACTTCTTCAGGAATTCCATTTCTAATAGAAGCTGATTCAGATTGTAATCTGCAAAGGCAGAAAAGCAATGGTGATGATGTGGGAAAAGCTCAGAAGCACTGCTCTTCTGATAAACAGGTTCTTGTTGGCTGAAACATCTCAGCACGTTTTCATTGGTCAACAGTAATGGAAGTCCTTCCACGCAATTCACATCATCAGAACACAGTCCACTGAGAGAGAAGGTTAGGAGAGCAAAGCAACTGGAACAATTCTTTACAGGAGTTTGACTTAGTGAGCATGGTAAGAAGTTGAGCAGGCTTTTCAAAAAATTACAGAGGGAAGGAGAATCAAGAGTCAGTACATCAATTTCCGCCAAGACAAATTGCTCATGTATCTCTTGTAGTTGTTCAAAGGCAGGGACCAAGCTCATACCCAGCTCCTGAAGAGTGCGCTCAAGAATTTTATCCTCTATTGTATTCTTCAGGAAATAGGGGCCTCTGGTGGAATCCTCTTCTTTGGGTGCACTCCAACACACACTTATTGTTTCAATTCTACGGGCATTTTTGTAATTAACATTTTTCTGATAAACTGGCAACAATGGGAGCTGGTCTTCATGCATCAGTTTATACAGATGGATCACTAACTGCTGCCAAATGGGATACATCTTTGGTCACAATTGGGAAATATTGCAAATACTTCTGAGCAAGTTGATCATGGCATTTTTGCAGAGTATGGAATTTCAGTGGTTCAGTCCCCAGTGTCTGGCACAGGTTTTTAAGTAACTGGCCATATAAAGGGGCCAACAGATATTGCATGAGTAACCTATTCCAGATTGAATTGACATCCCCTTCACTGCTGTCCTTCCGCAAGTCACGCCGAGCCGAATCCACATCAAAGTTCCCATTGACATGGATGGGAAGGCCTGTCCTTCCTGGCAGGGGCAATGTGCAGAAAGTCCTCCCACACACTTGTCTATTAAGACAAACAGCCACACCACCATATGGCAGTAGCATGCCCTCTATAGTCTCTGTGCTGTCCATTCCAATTTGCCTTCCAACCCACCAGATGCTGGGATCATGCAAGAGATTAGTGATGATCTTCATTTTGTAGAAGACGGTTACTGGTTTGCTCATCTCCAGGCCTCCTGCTGCAGCTGCCTGCTGCAGATGTTTCTGGTACTCGAGCCTTCCAGGCTCCCCTCCTTCAGTTTCAACCCACAACAACTCTTTGGGTTTCCTGTCTTCCTCACCCATAACAGAGAAAATTACAGTGCAAATGTGATTGAGGAACATCATGAGGCATTCTGCATCTTCTTTAAGAGCTTCCAACATATTCTCCATATCTATCTCAGACACAGATTTCTGACAAATAGGAGAGGCCGCCCCTGCAGGAGTACACAGGGGCAACTGGAAAAGTGTGCCCTGTTCCAACTCAAACACATCAGGCAAAAAGGTGTAATAAACATTCAAAAAGGCATCTCTGAAATCTTTTGTGAGGTTGTACTTTGCGCCAGGTGAGACCTCATCAGACTCTGGGAGATAACGCAATGTGGGGTCAAAGACACATGGTGTTCTATCCCCTGTGACAAATGCAGGGCAATCTGTCAAATGGAAAACAGTGTTGAATCCCAGACCGTATTTTCCTATAGCATCGCACCTTCCTCTTTTGCCACCATAGCCTAAGCGCTGGATCCCTTCAATATCGCTCATTTGGAAGGTCTGGTTGTTATAGATGCAGAGAGCTGGACCTTGAAGATACTTCCATTCATCACTGAAAACACGCTCTTTTGGATGCTGGCAGCGATCCCAAAGGAAATGGATGACACTTGCACCAGCATCGTCAGCATTCTGCAGCAGCTCTTTCAGCACATCCTGTGTAGAGGAATACTCCCGAAGGATGTTAGACAGGCGGGTACACAAGTCCTCCTTAGCTCCAAAATCTGTGCCCCAAAGAGAAAGTTTCTGGCTCCTTCGCTTGGACAGTATATAGTGCTTTTTGGTCGCTATGCCGCAGCGCACAGCAATTTCTCGTGGAATCATACTATGGCAGAACGGTGTTCCACTCTCACGTGGGAGCCATGGAGTATCATCAAAAAGCAGCTTAGGCAATTGTTGTAGGACTTTGTCCTGGTCTGGGAAAAACATTTTCTGGGACAAATAAGAATCCAGTTGTTGATTTTCTGGCAAAACTCCAGCAAGCCCTGCAGTGATCAACCTAAGTACAATTTCTAGTTTTTCTACAGAAAGTGGCCGTCCAGCTGCATCCTTAGCCAGGGTTTCCAGGACAGAAGCATAATCATCCAAAGTAAATACGTCACGTAGACCGATATACTTCCACAGATCCTTTTGTTGCCAGTACTCCTCAGGCAATTTGAAGAGATTTGGAATAGCGTCGAAAGCCAGATTGTGTGACATTTTACACACTGGAACAAAGCCAACACTGACCAGGATGAAGGGGAACGTCTGTGCCTTTTGCGCTACCTCTACCCTACTTTGATTGTTCCGGACAATCATTGAGAAAAGCATAGCAATCTTGTGCCATCTTAGCCAACTTTTTTTGGGAGAGGGCATTGGAACAAAAGGACGCTCTCTCCAGTTGCTTTAGCACTGTAGTTACGGAGGGTTTGCATTTCACTCTTAGGAATTCCATTATCTCCTTAGAGAACTTGGAGTTTCCCCCAAGGGCTTCCTTGTCCAGGATTGGTTCAATCAAATGTACCAAGGAATTCAGCTTGTGGTAGTAAATCTCACTGGGGCAGCAGATTTTACACATATTCCCAGGAAGCACTGCCGGTAAAAAGGGAATATCCCTAAACAAAACCTGGGTAGTATTTCTGGAACTTTCCTGGAGATGGCCATCAAGGAGATCCAAGATACAGCAGACTCTCTGGCATGCTTTGTCGGGGTTCTGATGCCACAAAGCCTCCACAGTTCGGGCTTGGCTTATCAGTTCTTCTATTGCCACCCAATCTTTGGTCATGCCAAGATGTTCCAAGTGCAACAGCCTCTCCGGCTTGAGAAATTCTTCACCCATAGGAAAGCAGCCATCTTCAGGACAATAGAGAGGTGCGACACGGCCCTCTGGGTGTACAAGTTCTTTAATGGTTTTCAGCATTTCATTTGGAGTAGCAGGAATGCAAGGCAGGGATTTCAGGCGCTCATTCACCTTGGCATCATTCATATCTAGGGCACGAAGAATCAGGGCATTACGATCAGGCACTGCAAGCTTAGCAAGATTGGGTAAAGCAAGCTCCTGAAGGAACCGTGCCCAATTATAAGTGTTTAGCACTGAGCTGTTTCTCGGGGTCCAGGTTTTGAAGCTCAATTTAACCTTCTCTGGAAGAGAAGGGGCGTTGTCTTACCTGAAAACCTTTTCTCAGCATGATGATGGATAATCCATGGATTGGGTTTCCTGAAGTCCCTTCTACCCAACAGACTAAGTCTGAGAGTTAGCCACGCCTCCCACTGGGCCGTGCTGCCCCAGTTCCAACGAAGGCGAAGCAGCAGACAAAGTCTGACGCGTTGGTTCCCCTACCCCTGACACAGGACCTGACAGGCACCAAAGGGGTGAGAGTGGATTATCCATCATCATGCTGAGAAAAGGCATTCAGGTAAGACAACGCCCCTTCTCCAGCATGAGGATGGATAATCCACGGATTGGGACATACCAAAGCCTACACTGTCCCTATGGGGGGGGAAACAGTCAGGGCATGTGTTCCTCTGGACAGCACCACACGTTGTAGCACCCTCCAGCCAAAAGAGGCATCAGTGGAGGCAAACTGATCAATCTTGTAATGTCTAATAAATGGGGAGGGAGACGACCAAGTCGCCGCCCTACAAATATTGCCAATGGGCACTTGAGTCGCCCAAGCCGCTGATGTTGCTGCACTGCGGGTGGAATGAGCAGTGATACGGCGAGGAATAGACAAGGACTGGGATTGGTAAGCCTTGGCTATACAGGCCTTGATCCACCTACCAATGGTGATCGAAGAGACCTTCTGCCCCATGGAAGAGGGCTGGAAGGAAATGAAAAGCGTCTCTGATTTGCGGAAGGCAGAGGTCCGCTTGATGTATCGTCTCAATGCTCTGCGCACATCCAAGGTGTGCCACTGGTGCTCCAGGTCGTGAGTTGGACGGGGACAAAAACTCGGTAGTATGAGTTCTTGTGATCGATGGAACAAGGAGTTTACCTTAGGAGTGAATGTTGGGTCCGTTCTAAGGACTACACAGTTGTCATGAAAAAGGCACAGGTTCTCCCTGACAGAGAGTGCTGCCAGCTCGGAAATGTGTCTGGCTGATGTTACTGCCACTAAAAAGGCCACTTTCATTGACAAAAAACTCAATTCACAAGACTTAAGTGGCTTGAACGGTGGCTTGGTAAGAGCCTGTAAAACAAATGAAAGATCCCACGAGGGGTATTGATGGACCGTGGGTGGCTTTGTGTTGGTCGCCCCCTTAATGAAGGAGAGAATCATTGGGTGATGTGCTAGGGAGGAAGAATCATCGCATGTCAGCTAGAGCTGCTACGTGTCTCTTGATGGTATTCGGCGAAAGACCTTTGTCAAGCCCCTCCAGCAAATATTCCAAAATGTTTGGTACAGTGACAGATGACATGCCAATTTTATTCCTGGTACACCAGGTGGAAAAATTCCTCCAAGTAGAACCATAAATTCTGTTGGTAGACTGGTGCCTGGAGGCCTGAATCATGGTGATCACCCTCGGTGGGTAAGACTGCTGAGTCAGGCGTTGCCACTCAAGTGCCAGGTGGCTAGCTGGAGCCATTGCGGATCCGGGTGTTGAAGAGCCCCCTGGCTGAGCACAATGCGATCCGGAGGGTTCCTCCATGGGGACGAGATGGAAAGGCTCACGAGGTTGGCAAACCATGGACGCTCTGGCCAGTGTGGATCAATGAGGATCACCTCTGCCCTCTCCTGCAATATTTTGCATATGACTGCCAGCATTAGCGGAAGAGGGGTGTTCTGGACCGTATAGCTCTATGTAACCTCGTATAGCTCTATGTAGCCCTAACTAGTGAGCATGTATCAGTATGTTAGAATATCTGGCAGTTATTGGGTTAAATGCTGGGTTTGTTGATGGGTCAGTGGGAGGAGTTTCTAAAGTTTCTAAAGGACTTCCTGGACACAAGCCAGTTTGGAATGTCTTTGTCTGAAAGAAGCATGGGCCATCAGATGTCACCCGATGAGCCTGCGCCGTTATAAAGATGGTATGGAAGAGAGCATCATTCTTTTACCTATAGGAATGGACAAAAGATGTATTTTCCAGAAGTAACAACCACAGCATGAATGCAAGTAATCTTTCTGATTAAAATATGTTTTTGTTATGAAATCATTTCTATTGAGTTATCTATCTGACTTGATTTAATAGAAGGCATTTTTAACTCAGGATCAGAATAAGGGGGAAAGGCGTATAGTAGACCCCCAGGCCAAGGACTGTGAAGAGCGTCCACTCCTTCCATCCCCGGAGACGGGAAAGGGAGAAGAACCACGGAAGTTGTGAATTCTCCGGAGACGCAAACAGGTCCAGAGCCGGGCGGCCGAACCTCTCCGCTATCTCTGCGAATAGAGCTGGAAGCAGACGCCACTCCGAGTGGTCTATCATTGCTCTGCTCAAGGCATCCACCTGTCTGTCTCCCCTGAAATGTGAGCCACCTTGATGGAAGAGAGGTTGGTCTCTCCCCAGGAGCATAGTAGCCTGGCCTCTGTCATGAGCGACTGGGACCGGGTGCCTCCCTGCCGGTTCACGTGGGCTTTTGCTATGTTGTCCGTGAGGACTAGAACGTGCTGCCCCTTCACCCTGTGTCTGAAGTGCCATAAAGCTAGATGTATGGCTCTGAGCTCCAGCCAGTTTATGTTGGTCTTGTGGGGACCACCGTCCCTGAGCCAACTGGGATTGGAGATGAGCTCCCCAGCCAAAGAGGCTGGCAACAGTGGTGAGAGTGAGTTGTGCCGGTTCCTTGAAATGTGTACCTCCGGCTATCGTCTGGGAAGTCCACCAGTGGAGAGACTTCAAAATTAGGGGTTGCACCCTCACTTTCCTGTTGGAAGATGTGAGTTTCCGCCTTTGAAAGGGGAGGAGGAACCACTGCAGAGCTCTGGAGTGCAGTCTGGCCCAAGGCACTATGGAGATGCACGAGATCATTTTCCCTAATAGTTGGGAAAGGGTCATCAGGGAAACCACACGGTTGTGTTGAACCTGACGTACCAGTGACCTGAGACTGACTTGGTAGTCCGGAGACAGGTAGACCATGCACTGTTCCGTATCTATGACCGCCCCCAAATGGAGAAGATGAGTAGAGGGAACCAACTGGCTCTTGAGGAAGTTCACAGAGAACCCATGGTTCTGAAGTACTTCGATGGTGAGTGTTACATCCGCCCTTGCTGTCTGAACTGACAAAGACTGTATGAGAATGACATCCAGATAGCACTGGATCTGTATTGGAACCAGTCTCAGGTGTGTGGCTAGAACCGTCAAGATCTTTGTGAACACCCTCGGAGCGGATGACAGGCCAAATAGTAGAGCTCTGTACTGATAATGACAGGAGTTGTAACAAAATCTGAGAAACCTGCGATGTTGGAGAAGGATTGGTATGTGTAGGTATGCTTCTGTGAGGTCTATAGACGTCAGGAAGTCGTGCCTCCTGATGCTGGCCAGGATGGATTGTAGAGTCTGCATCTTGAACTTTTTGTACAGTAGGTAAGTATTTAGCCTTTTTAGATCGAGAATGGCTCTCCATCCTCCCGAGGCCTTCGGCACTATGAAGAGGATGGAGGAAAAGCCCTTCCCTATCTGTTCGGTCGGGACCGGCTCTATGGCCTTTATGTCCAAAAGATGATTTATCACCTCGTTCATGAGGTTCCTCTTGGTTGGGTTTAAGGAAACTGGACACTGGATGAACCGATCTGGTGGTCTGGATAGGAACTCCAATGACAGACCGTGTTCTATGGTGGAGAGAATCCAAACGTCTGTGGTGGTGGCTTCCCAGCTGTGAATGAAGAGGGAAAGTCTGCCACCTACGGGGGGGACACTCCCTGGAGTCATTTATTCCTCCTAAAGGGACAGCCCCCTGTGCCTCGAAAAGGTAGCTTTGATTGAACCTGCTGCCTGGGCCTGCCCCCAAAGCGGTCCGATTGACGCTCGCCCCTGGGGGGAAAGAGCGGGGTGGTTGTGACCACTCCATCCCTGAAGTAGCGTGAAAGGTTTGCTTCCGATAATACGGAGTAGCTTTCCTGTCTGCCCGTCCAGCCTGGTGCACTAACAGCTTCTTCTTGTCCCGATTCTCCACCAAGTAGGGATCGAGAGCTTCCCCAAATAGATGACCCCCAGTGTAAGGTGCACTGGCCAGACGCCATTTGGACTTTAAATCCGCACGCCATTGTTTCAGCCAGAGCAACCTGCGAGTTGATACATTTGCGGCAATTGCCCTGGCCGAAAATCTGTCTGCGTGAAGGGTGGCATCCACCGTGTACTGTGCCGTAGCAAGTAACTTACCTGTCAGAATCTAGTTATCGACTATGGAAAACCCCATTTCTGCCCTCTCTGGATTCTGTCATACTACGAAGGGGAAGGGGGACGAGCAAAGGGGTTTATGGCTCTCACTTCCTTCATTAAAACTTCAAAGGGACTGAATGTGGATCTCACCAAGAGGACTGACCATAACAATATGGCCATCACCTTTCATGTACTCCTCTCTGAAGTCTCCCTTCCGCCGACCGTGAGGAAAAGGGGGTGGAAATGTAACACCTGGGATTGTCGCTGGAAGGACGGTGGGGTGGGGTGGGGTGGGCTGCTTGGGAACACTTAAAACCTTGAATGGTAGGGCTTGGGCCCCAGGTCCTGTCTAGAATGCCTGCAACCATCTTCTCTTAATAACGATGCCTGTTGGAAATATTCCAAGAGTTCTGCACCTGTTCCTGGGGAATCATGGCTTGAAGCTCCTGAAGCGAAATGATAGAAGACCTGGAAAAGAAGGACGCTGAAGTGGAAGCCTTCACTGCCCATCCAGATGCCTGATGTGACCTGCGCAAAGAAAATTCCGATTTCCTTTCCTCCAGCTTCAATGCCTCCGCCATATCACCTGGTATGGTGGAGGGAGAGAAGATAGGGGTCAATGATGTGTCTACCACTGGTACCTGTAATAAATCCGATAGTGACGGGGCCACATTGAAAAGTTTTTTTATCAGCGGCCCCTGGAGCAGGGGGAGCACTAAAACTAGCCCATTGCTTCTTTACTGTATTGATGAAAAAAGGGGGACACAGTATATGTTTTTGGGTCACGGTCGGCTCAGAAAACAGTGGGTCAGGTGTATGACTGGTGGAAGGGGTGGGTTGTGGTTCTTGCTTGGGTGCAACCTTAGATGCTGTGGAGGCCTTAGCTAGAATGGACTTGAACAATGTGGGATCAAATAATCTCACGAAGGGAGAGGGTTCCTTTTTTAAAATAAATATTTTATTAATTTTATAATTATAAATATAAACAAAAAATCAAATTAAATACAACTCAACTTAATACAATCATTTGCAACTTTTTCCGGGACAAAACAAAGCATAAAAACTTACATTGGTTAGTTAAAATAACTATGGGTATTGTTCGGCAGCACCCCCTCAACCACATCCCCTTCTTCCTTCCTCCCTCTTCCTACTTCTATCCCCCCACCCTCTCTCCCTCCCTCTCTCTCCACCCTCCTTCTACAACCCTACTTCCCTCCAATCCTTCACTCCTCAATCTCCACCCGCTCCAGATGTGGTTCCGAGGTACTGTCCGAGCAACCCCTCTTTTATCAAAAAATATATCATTCTTATATAATACCAATATTACAGTTGAGTACATTATAACACCCCCCCAACCCACCCACCCCCGACTTCCCAAAGTGAATACAGGGTAAAACACAAGAAAACCCACTAAACTAAACGAAATTATTATGTAAATTCTAATAAAAATTTAACTATATTTTTCAGTCCAACATATAAAAATTTAACTATATGCTAAATACAATTTCTTAGATTGATATTTCCCTTGTATATACTCTATCCATTTTTCCAGTCCAACATATATTTTTCATTTGAATGATCCTTCAAATATGCGGATATCTTAGCCATTTCTGCCAAATTTATAACTTTCAAAGTCCATTCTTCAATTGATGGTAGTTCTGGCGTCTTCCAATATTGTCCCACCAACAGTCTTGCTGCTGTAATCAAGTTCAAAATTAAATTCATCTCTATGGTGGTGCAGTCTTTTATAATGCCTAACAAAAAGAACTGTGGTGAAAATTCAATACGTTTTTTCAAAATATTTTGAAGTATCCACCATATTTTTATCCAAAATGCCTTGATTTTTCTACAAGTCCACCATACATGAAAATAAGTAGCATCCATACATTCACATCTCCAACACTTAGATTGTAAATTAGGGTACATATATGATAATTTTTTCGGATCCAAATGCCATCTATAAAACATTTTATAAAAATTTTCTCTTAAATGTTGCGCTTGTGTAAATCTTACATTTTTCACCCAGATCCTCTCCCAAGTTTCCATCATGATTGGTTGTCCAAAATTTTGTCCCCACTTTATCATACAGTCCTTAACTAATTCAGTTTCAGAATCAATTTCTATCAATACGTTATACAATCTTTTAATATGCATAGACCTTTGGTCTCTAACTTGTTTAATTAAATTTTCATCTGTTTGAGATAAACCCATCTTCAAATCTTTTTTCCATCTAGTCTGCAGTTGTAAATATGAAAACCAAGTATGGACTATTCCTTCCTCACTTAACATATTCAAGGACTTTAATAATAACGAATTCCCTTCTTTAATTAGGAGTTTCTCATAGGGCACCACATCTTGAACTTGTACTCTATTTATATTCTCTATTGCGTGTCTGGGGACCATCCAAACAGGAATCTTTTCATTTAATATATACTGATACTTTTTCCAAACACACAACAGAGCACTTCTCAATAGGTGCTCTTTGAAACTCCTATCCACCTTTTTATCATAAACTAATAAGCCATACCCTTCAATATTCAATATTCTATCATTAGTTAGATTAACCCAGTCACTTATCGCTACTAAAACAGCAGCGTAATAATATAACTTTTGGATGATGATATCATTTGCGAGACGCAACTGAGTTCTATAGCAGTGAGAGCCATACCCTTCAATATTCAATATTCTATCATTAGTTAGATTAACCCAGTCACTTATCGCTACTAAAACAGCAGCGTAATAATATAACTTAAAATTGGGCATTTTCAAACCACCTCTTTCCCTTGTATCCTGAATGATTTTTAATTTGACCCTCGGTTTCTTGCCATTCCAAATAAATCTATTAATACCCTTCTGCCACTCCTCCAAATTCACATCCTTTTTAAGTATAGGTAACATTTGAAAAAGAAATAAAAAATTTGGCAATACATTCATTTTAACTGCCGCTATCCTACCCAGCATAGATAATTGTAATTTTTTCCATTTCTCCAATTCTATTTGTGTCTTATTCCACAAAACTTCATAATTATTTTTATATAACTTCCCATTAGAGGCTTCAATATCAATTCCTAAATATTTAACTTTCTTAACTATCTCACAACCCGTTATTCTTTCCAAATCTTGTTTTGAATTACTATCTAAGTTTTTAACTAACATCTTTGTCTTAGATATATTTAATTTAAAGCCTGATACCCTACCATAATTTTTAATTATCTCCATCAAACTCTGAGCTGACTGTGTTGGTTGAGTCAGTGTCACAAGCAAATCATCAGCAAAAACACATAATCTGTAGTCATGTTGTCTAATCTGTATACCTTTTAAATCATCTGCAGCTCTTATCCTATTCAATAGAACCTCTAAAGTTAAAACAAACAACAAAGGGGATAAAGGACATCCCTGTCTAGTCCCTTTCTCTATATTAAATGAATCTGTTAAATCCCCATTCACAATGATCTGACCTGTTTGTTTCTGATAAACTGCCAATATAGAATTAATAAACTGATCCCCCATTCCCATTCTAACAATTATTTTTTTCAAAAACAACCAATTCAGTCTATCAAAGGCTTTTTCCGCATCCAAAAACATAAGAACTGCGGGCACCTGGATATGCTTGTCCAAGTATTCTATTATATTAATGAGTTGTCTAACATTAGTTTTCATCTGTCTCCCTTGTAAAAAACCAGTTTTGTCTGAATGAATTATTTGTTGTAGAACTGTCATTAATCTATTAGCCATAATTTTTGCAAAAATCTTATAATCCGTATTCAACAATGAAATAGGTCTAAAATTTTCTGGTTGAACATTGTCTCTTCCCTCTTTGGGAATTAAAGAAACATAGGCTGTTTTCCATGAAGGTGGAACCTGACCACCCTCTTGTATATTAACAAATAGCTCTCTAAGAGGTTCCACCATTTCCATTTGAAGATGCTTATAATAAATTGCCGTTAGCCCATCAGTCCCAGGAGATTTTCCCATTTTCAATTATTTAATCACTGAAATTATTTCTTCTGATGTAATCAATGCATTTAATCTATCTCTTTGTTCATTGGTGATTGTCAATACATTTTCATTTTGCAAAAAAGTATCTATCTCATTCTCTTGTATCTTCTCTTCAGCATACAACTTGGAGTAAAATTCTAAAAAAACTTTCTTAATAATTTCTTGTTGAAACACTTCCTTCCCTTTATATTCTATTTTTTCAATTATGCGGGATTTTTGTTTTTTCCTTAATGTATAAGCCAGCCATCTGCCAGGTTTATTAGAATTAAAAAATGTATTATGTTTAGCATATTGTATATTCCTAGCAACTTGGTCTGCCATCAACAAGTCAAATTGTTTCCGTAAAATCTTAATCCCCTCTTTAATATTTTTGTCATCTGGTCTCTTTATTAATAATTGCTCTTTCTTTCTTATTTCCTCTTCTAACTCCTTCCTTTTTTCCTCTTGTTTACGTCTATACCTTTTATTCATATCAATTAAAATCCCACGCATATACGCTTTACTAGCATCCCAAACCATTTCTATTGTTGTGTCCTTATGCAGATTTAACATAAAAAATTCCTTCATAACATTTTTACATTCATTCACATTTGTATCATATTTAAACAAATTTTCATTAAGTCTCCAAGATCTTTTGGGACTCTGTCCTACCATTAATTCCATCCAAACCGGATTATGGTCTGTTAAAACTTTGGGTAGGATTTTCACCTTCTTTAAACTAAAAAAAAAAATCACTTGAAGTTAATATAAAGTCAATTCTAGAAAATGACTGATGTCTATCAGAAAAAAAGGTAAATTCTTGCTCTTTACCATGTCTTTCTCTCCATATATCTATCAAATCAAAATCATCCTTTATATCAAAAAAAGATTTAGGCAACATAGAACGTGTTTGAGGAATTGGTGATATCTTCTTCTTGTCTAAGCCAATATCTATAACACCATTCCAATCTCCCATTAAAATACAAGACCTATAATCAAATTGTATTAACTTTTTATGTATTAACTTGTAAAATTTTCCTTGTTGTTGATTTGGTGCATATATACCCATCAAAAGAACTTTCTTCCCATCTATTAAGATTTCAATTGCTAAAAATCTACCTTGTATATCTGATTCTATTAATTTAGCTCTTATATGATTTTTAACATAGATAACAATTCCATTCTTCTTCTCAGCAGCCGCTGCAATGAAATGTGAACCTAATTTATTATTTATCAAATATTTCTGATCAGTAATTCTAATATGTGTTTCTTGTAAACAAATTACATCATTTTTACATTGAGTCAAATAATGAAATATCTTCTTCCTTTTCTGTGGAGAATTTAAACCATTGACATTCCATGTCAAATATTTATTTGACATGACCAACTTGAGAAAGCTTTTGCAAGGCCAAATCAACTTTTTCATCCATTTTCTTCTTTGGTCTTGCTCCCATGGCTTCCAGACGTGTAGATACAGCTTGAATTGTACGTTCTTGTTGTTCCTTTTCTTGTTGTTCCATACGTTTAGTGATTGCTCTTGTTTGCCTTTGATCTTTAAGCTTCTCTACTTCCAAAGGCTGAAAAATATCAATGCTCCGTGCGGGCAGCTCCATCAAAACTCTTTTATCAACTCCTGATGCTGCAAGGGGTTGTGACTCTGAAGACTGTACTTGTTGTTTTAACTCCATATCTCTTTCTTTTGGTGAATCTGCACTTTTTGGTGTTGGAGATGGGGGTTTACCAGCCTTCAGCACATTCTCAAAAAAATCTTTCGCTTTCCCAACAGAGTTCAGGCGGTATCTATTACCCTGGTAAAATAATGACAGTCCGGCTGGAGCCTCCCACCTAAATTGTAGACCACGTTTTTTAAATTCAGCCACCAAAAATGCATAATCTTTTCTTGCTTTTAACATCTTCGGAGGAATCTCCTTCAAAACCACAACCTCCTGACCAGCAACACTTAATTTCTTATTGTAAGATATTGTAAGAACATGGTTTCTGAATCTCCTTGTAACAAAATAAATCACAATGTCTCTAGGTAAATTTCTTTGTCTTGCAATCCATGAATTAACTCTGTAAATCCTGTCAATCTGCCAAGAGACATTTTGTACTCCATCTTCTAAAAATTGTGCCAAAGCTTCTTCAAAAATTCTTCTCAGATCCTCCTGATTCTCATTTGCTACCTCCTTCAGCCCTCTAATTCTAATAGCCGACATCATTTGATTATATTGTACCATGACTGCTTGATCTTGTATATCACTTTTAATTTCATCAAGTTTTTCCTCAAATTGTTGCTCAACCCCTTCCACCTTCTCTTCAACTCTCAAAGTATAATCCCTAACCCCCTTAAAAGCTTCCACAATATCTTCTCTTATCACAATATTGTGAGTCTCAATTGTTTCTTTAATTGTCTCCAGTTCATCAGTTACACCTTTAACTTGTTCCTCAATCTTTTTCTCCAATTTTTCCATACTTCTCTCTATATTGTCAGTCATTTTTGATAATGCAGCCTGCAAATCTTTCATGGTAAACATTTCTGGAGGGGATTGAGTAGACAAGGGGGCTTGAGACTCTGTAGATGTTAAAGAAGCTGGGGGAGCAGAAAAACTACTTGCTTGTAATTTAGAGGGCTGAGCCGGAGAAGATACTGCCACCTTCGCAGAAGCTATTTTTGTTTGTCTGGCGGCCATTCTATATTCAGTCACTTTTAAAAAGTTACTTTGAATAAAAAAGAATCTTTACATGTATATTGCCAAAATTTTTCCTCTTCTTTTCTTTTTTCAAATCTAAATTTAATTGTAATTTGTAGGATTTTAAAGTTTAAATCTAAGCGATCGCTCTGGCTTTACTCTAAAAAAAAAGAAAAGGGAAATCACTTTCACTTTCCAGTCACTTTCCCTTTACAGTGAGAGCGATCGCCGTCTTGGATACATTATGTTGATTGTAAAAGTGGTTGTGGTCAGAAGTAAAATATAAAGTATAGAAAATTACTTGCAATATAAAACTCCTGTATTCACTCCGCCTGCATGTAGGTCTCTCTTGAAAATTTATCTTGAGCAGGAATGGTCGCGGCGTCTTTTTCTGTCTGCAGACAGAAGCGTCCCTGGGCAGGAGCGTCTTCGAGCGCCTGGGGAGCTCTCACTCTTTCCCCCTGAAAACTTTTTCAGGGGTTTTTTAGAGGAGCTCAACCCACGCCCGATGCTCTTCACCCCTTCTTCGCCTGAAGGGGGGATTTTTCACCGCAAAAAACAGCTGATGTTCGCTGTTTTGCGGCTTTACAAAACCCGGGAGAATGGAGCCTCCAAAGGAGGCTGCGGCGACGCCAGCGGAGCCACCGGAAGTCGAAGGGAGAGGGTTCCTGATGCGTTTCTTCATCCTTAGACAAAGGCGGATCCCGTGTGTCCTCAAGATCCGAATATGACCCTGTCGTGAGATGAATGCTCAGAGGCGATAGAGTAGGCATATTCCGGAGACTCAGAGTAAGACTGGGTGGAGGATAAAGGCTTAGTCCTCTGTAAGGAGGCAATACTCTGTGCCAAGACCTGAGTGAGCATTGATTGAAGCTGTTCTGGCCAGACAGTCTGAGGAACTTCAGGACGGAGACCAGCTGCAGTGGATGTGAATGTGGCAGAGGGCCCTGGTTGAGTACTGGGTGGTGGGGCCGCCCAGCTGACATTTGGATCTGGAACCATAGGACTGATGGGCCTCCACGTCAGGGGAAAATGGTCTGTGAACCTGAACAGTTGTGGTTAGTTGTGGGCCAAACAGGGCACCCTTAGACGTGGTGGTGGGAGCTGGGGGAACCTCCCTCGGAGTTTCCCTCTGGGCCTTTGAGAATTGCCTCTCTAGGGCCAAACGTCTCCTGGTGGCTTCCTTTTCAGCCGCTTTGGATGGAGCTTTGCTAGCCAAAGTTTTGGCCCTTCCTCTCAGCTTCCCTGCTGCCTCCAATTTGGAGGATTTATGTTTCTTTTTGCTTGGAGAGCTGGTAGGAGACAGGACAACCTGAGGTTGTTTATCTTCTGCCATTATGATGGAGATCCTTCAGTACAGGACTGAGGATGGATCTCAAGGAGAAATAGGAGCAAGGAAAGGCCTGATTGGAGACTGTTGAAACAAAACTGGTAAAACCAGTGTGATCTCCTGAGAATGCTACTGTGAACCACAGTGTAAGGCCTGATTTGATGACTGCTGGAAACTGGTAAAACCAATGTGAGCTACTGATAATGCTGTTGTGGGAGGCCAGCAATCCTTTAGAGTAGTAATTGCAAAGCAACAATATCAAGTGAGGAAGTGGAGAAACTTCCAAGGCGCCAAAAATATTGCCAGAGGCAATGTCAATTAGATGTGTCTGGATAAATAATGGGAAGGCCCCAGGGCGCCAGCAGCATTAACAGAATGCTGCTCAAAATGGTGGCCATCCACATGTGCAGTCACCGCACTGTAGGCTGAAGGCACACTAGATTGGATCTTGTAAAGAATTATATTTTCTCCCACAGTTACACCACCAGAATACAACTAATCATCTAGGAGAACAATCCTGGATACAGAGAACCCATGGAAAATCTATTCAAAATGGCGGCCGCCAGCCACGTGTTGAGCCAGGGAGTCCGGTAACCAGCAGGCCAGAGCCCAGCCGATCAACAGACAGTCACAGCTTCCGCTGCACAATCCAGACAAAAATTTCACAGAGTGATTTTAGCAAGAGGAAAAACTGCTCGAGAAAGGAAATAAGCCCCTTGAATTACACAGCCGGTTGCCGCCCCCAAAATGGGCAGGCCGGGGAAGTCATAGATCTTCTGGCTGAATCCCAGCCGACCAGCTGCAATTTTAAGAGGCTCCGGAGGTCCGCCGATCGTAAATAACGAGTGGCGGAGTCGCGGCCTGGCTGGCTGCACGAGAAGTGCCTCATGAGCTCAAAAGCTCAGAAGGTGGGGGGGGGAGAAAGAGTTTTGAAAAAGAAAGGACAGAATCAAAGAAATAGGTAGAACAAACTCCAACTACTCCAGAAATAGGAAGGATAATACACGGATTGAAAAGGCAAAACCTGATATGATCTAAGAGGGAACCAACACGTCCTGCTGGGTATAAGACTAAGTCGGAACTGGGGCAGCACGGTCCAGTGGGAGGCGTGGCTAACTCTCAGACTTAGTCTATTGGGTAGAAGGGACTTCAGGAAACCCAATCCGTGGATTATCCATCCTCATGCTGGAGAAACTGCAATCTGTGGTTCTGGCAAGAGTAACGAGAAGGCTCTCACTGCTATAGAACTCAGTTGCGTCTCGCAAATGATATCATCATCCAAAATGCAAGCATGATTAAGTGGGCGCCATTTTTGTCCATCAGAGAAGAGAACTGGCTGCTCCCCATTTACTCCATCGATTAGTGCTTGATAGAAGGCTTTGGCTGCTTCAGTGAAAGGATACTTGATACTGTATATATCAGGCCAAAAATCATAATACTCGTAGTCCTCCAGCAGTTCTTGTTTGTACATGTCTCGGAGCTGAGTTAGTGCCCCAAGCCATGCAGCTGTCACTGAATCTTGTAGCAGTGCTATATTCCACTGGCCCTTCTCTGTGGTATCCCAGAGTCCTTTGCGATTACTAAGCATGGCGAAGGGAGCTGTGAGATGCAGTGGGAGACCGGATTCAATGGGAAGAGGTAAGAAACAGAAGACACGGCCTTTAAAACCACGTATATCCGGGTGCCATCGTCCAACGGTGGTACTAGGGCGGAGTGGTAAGGCTACCCTAGCAGAAGGAGGCAAGAAATGGATACCCCTTTTTCTTCCCTTTCTGAATAGTTCCTCAGCTTCTCCATCAGCTGAACATGCATGGAGCAGAAAATGGTGGATATTCACAGCTGATTGCCAAGTTGTTCTCAATCGTATAAGGGGAAAGCCCATCTCATTCAGTACTTCTCGGCTTACTGTCACCAGTGGCTGCACAACTTCTGGAGAACTGGAACCCTGTGCAAGGCAGGAGAGTGATACCTCCCACACATTATGTAGGAAAATCAGCAGGTACTGGGACATCTCCTGGAAACCAGTTACTAGTCCTTTGATCCGGCTGGGTCCAAACGGCTCAGGACAGATCTGAGATTCTTTGGCCTCCTGTTCAGTGCAGAAAGGCAAACGGATCAGAGTGCCTTGGTATTTCTCTCCAATTCGATATCCAAAGATCCCTCTGAAAGGCCAAAATTGCTCTGGAAATGAAGTGGCGACTGTGGAGGTCAAATTCAAATGGATGCCCGGTCGGGCTGAACCACGGATTTTTTTTGGAGATTGGTGATATTGGGATCAAAGATGAGGACTGTGTGACCACTGAGAAGGAAAGGCACATCAGTCATATGGTAGACAGTGCAGAAACCTAGGCCAAAGCGACCGATCTTGTCCTCCTGGTGCTCCTTGGTGGCTGCACCTAGTTGGGTAATGTTGGAGAAATCTGCCTCAGTAAACAGTGCATCATTCTGGGCCCAAAGGGCTGGGCCTTGGCAAGTAGACATGCCAGGATCCAGAAGTCCTTTAGTAGCGTCATGCTGCCGGAGGTCTATTAAGAAGCAGCAAGTCTGAGCACCAGCATCCTTGGCATTCTGCAGCAGTTCCTGAAACACGTCAGCATCCTGGCTGTACTCCCGAAGGACGTTATGGATCTGGAGAGTGATGGGCTCTGAAGGCCCCCAAGCCTCAAACAGTTCTAAGCCTGACAACTTGGTACTCAGCATCTCCACCCCAAAGAAAGCAGCTGTGGCAGAAGAAACCACTTCATGCACCAAAATGGGTAGGTCTCCACCCAAATCAGCAAGACGGGCATGATCCATGTCACAATACAGTGTTGAACTGGCAGGGCGAAGAGCAAAACCAACCAAACCTACGAACTGCATCGGTATAAGCATTTCCTCTTCCCCATGGTAACCTTGATTGCTAAGCCAGTCCAAGGCAGCTATGTTCAGTTCAGCCTGCGTACCCCCTTTTGGTCTGGAATTGATTTGTTGTGCCAGCTTACGAAGAGCCTGGTCTACATCTTCCTTGCTGGGTGACTGCTGGACACCCCATTTTGCAAAAAGCTGCCTGTACTCTTGGAAAGCCAGAGGAACTCGTGGCATTAGGAGTGCAAAGTCCAAATCATTAGGAAAGGACAGTACATCTGTTGGCCACGAGAAGCCCTTCCCATTCCACACTGAAGTGTATGTGGGTGGATGCTGGAAATCGAAGAGATGCTGTTGCATGTGTTGATAGATGCTACACAACTTTGCAGTTAACAGGGATGTCTCTTTAGAGCAATAGGCTTGTACCAGATCAGCTAAGTTTTCCATCACCTTTTCTGGAGGTGGTAAGCATTCCAGGCCCAATTTTTCTGTAGCGAGGGCCCAAAAAGCATTTGTCAGTCCCATGACCTGTCCTACAAGACCTGCATACCTCTCTGAACGAATTGATTCAGGTGCTAGGAGGACTCCAGCTGGCCCAAGCTTAGAGGAATTGACGGCAGGGACCCAAGGCAGGGACCTCAGCTGCTTCAGCATCTCAGGAGATAAGAGTGACAGTAGAGGACTCTCATTGCAAACCCGGATAAGGGCCTGGGATTTGGCCTTGGCAGTTGCCGTTTCACTTACATCCACTTCCCTTGCAGTGGTTATTGCATCTGCTGGAGAGACAGCACTAAGATCTGATTTCAGACCCAGCGTACGAAGGATTCGCAGCACTGCTTGCTCCTGAAAGGGGCCTTTGGGAAAGTGGCTCGGTCTTAATAAAGCCAGCAATATGCAGTTTTCCAGATCATAGAGATAACAGGGATGAAGCAATTCTGTTGATCCACAATCCACAAATGGGAGATTGCGGCACAAAGCTTGTAATTCTTGGCTCTGGCTAAAGAGTGTGTCTCCATTGTGCAGTAACCATAACATGAATTGCTTGGCATCCTCAGCCCGATTGGCATAGGACCTTTTCTTCATTGCTTGGACACACAGCAGACAGATCCGGCGTCCCCAGAAGCTTTCGGCGGATTTTGAAGAGCAAGCTTCGTTCAGCTTCATTGCGACACAAGAGCACAGGCTCTGGAGTCAAGAGATTTGTAGGCACTGGTGGAACCAAAGTCTTTTCTAAAGCCAAATAATCCTGGGCTGATACCAAGGCTTGGAAGGTGGAAGAAGAGAAGGCATCTTGAAGAAGAGTGGCAATTTAGTGAGGACTCCGATATCTTTTTGAGAGAATGAGACAGCCGTAGAGGGAAAAGCGCTCAAACTTTCAATATGGCAGGTGGACAAAAGTGTCAGGTGGTTTGTTACATTTGCTACCCCCAGATGGACAAAAGCTTACAGGACATTGCTAGGTGTGGGTTCTAGAACATATTATTTTAGTTGGTGGTGGGACCAACTGGAGTCCCAGTTCTGGATCATGGTGCAGCCCAACACTTTCAAAATTTTAGCCACTGCGTCTGGCAAGCATTGCCCATTATGCCTTTGGAATATGAGGGTGGGTTGGGGCAAAAGTTGAGCCAACTGAATGCCATTGAGAGAATTGTGCAGAGGAGTCAGTGGTATTATCAGGCATCCCTCGAAGGGTTCCAGGGAAGAAGCACGGTGTGTCAGGAAAGTCCAGAAAGCAGAAAGCCACTCAAGGGGAGGTTCGCCGGGATACGCACTGGGGCTCCAAATAACAGGAACAGATTTGCTGCTCACTCAACCTCTCAGGAGAGCTCTGGGAAGATTCTTCTCAATGATGGCTTGATTCAAGGAGACCAGATTTTTGAATAACCCTAGAGAGACAGGAAAGACACAAGGATCAAGTAACAATGTTTGTGCATCTCTGTTGGAGGAATGTCTTTGGAGATTCTCAGTCATCTAAGGTCATGGTTATCTCAAAGGTGCTTTTTCCAAAGGGAACTACACTTCATTTTTTTCTTTGAGGAAAAAGTTTCGCTTCTCATTCAAGAAGCTTCATCAGTTCTGACTGGATGGTGGGGGGATAGAAGGATTAGTTCTGACGTTAGAGTTAGTTCTGACTGGTTAGTTCTCTCTTCAGAACTAATCCTTCCATCCCCCCACCATCCAGTCAGAACTGATGAAGCTTCTTGGATAAGAAGCGAAATATATTCCTCAAGGAGAAAACAAAGTCCAGTTGCCTTTTGAAAAAGCACCTTTGAGATGTCTCTGTTGGAGCTAAATAGTTACAGAAATATTTTTGGTCTGTGCTAAAGGCTACGTATATCGCAAAGGTCTGTGAATGGTTTGAGATCACGCTGTTGTGGGGTCCTTGGAGGTCTCTGAACACGATTGTTTTCTCGCAAACATTCCATTACCCAACTAGGTATCTTCATCAGTGCACCAAGAACCCCTCGGCACTAAGGACCCCACAGTTCAACCCTGAGCTACAAATATTCTCTTCTATAGGTAACACACTAATTTTCCAGCTAATTGCATTTGATGATTCTAACAAGAGAATGCCGACACGCTATTGGAATGTTAGTCTAGAAGCAAGAAGATTTAGGTTCAAGCCACCATTCTGGTTGGAAAGCTTACTTTTCAGGCTTTGCAGTGAGTAGCTCTATTGCATGCACTCTGGGCCTGATCCAAAGTGGATCTGATAGTCTTACATACTCAAATGACCTCTGAAGGCAGTTTTGTGGCCAGAAGTCAAAACGTCTCGTTTACTCTACAACTGACAAAAAGAGTCTTTGACTTCCTTCGGGAGAAAGTTGCATTTGCCCTTTGTTTTCTATTGGAAGACAATCCTGAATCCCGAGAAGACAAATCCTCCTCCTCCCCTTTGATTTACAGAACCACAAATTAAAACCAGAAAGGAGGAGAATGACTTCCCTCTTTTAACTGCACCAGTAAGTCAGGTGTATCCTACACTGAGTAACAATTACAATATGGAAAAACTCACTGTCCTTCTTCAAGGACATAGTCTGTTCTCAGAGGGCAGCTGGCTGCTATGTGTCTACATAGACATGCTAAGACCCACTCATATTGTCCTTCAGGTATATTCAATTAACTCCATCCTCTGCAACCAATATCCCACTGAGATGGTGGGAGTTGCAGTCAACTGGATAAGGCTGCACCCAGCCACTCTATTGGGATGGAACAATTACCTTGAGGAACATGAAGGAGAGCCACAACCCAAGACAACGCTACTGTGAGGCTCTTCTTTCCGTTCCTCAAGGTTATTCTCACAGCCCATTACACTCCCTTGCCTGAGGGGCTCACATAAGGGAAAGATAACAACTTACCTTTTTTGGCAATTGCTTGCAAATGGTTCAGCAACACAGGAGTTAGATCTTTGGGAAGAAATTGGTTGGCCAAACCAGGCAAAAGAATTCTGCAAAACCAAGAGAAAGTTTCCATAAACTACAAACTACCAAGAAGGTCAAGAAAATGGATCTTACTCTATATATTTTAAGGTTTGTAAATACTACACAGGCCCATCAAATATTAAGGCAATCTGGTTTATTTACCAAACTGGCAAGCTTAATCCTTCACTCTCTCACTGCCATCTCCCTGGATGATGTCTGTTACCTTGAATAATATCTTCCATCTTTTTCTAATCAAACAAACATTTTCCACAAGTCAGATACCATTCTTACTTTTTTAGTATGCTACCCTGGCAAAATACAGACTAAAAAGTGATGGAGCTTTCCATTTAATTTTCTTTGCCTAGAACATAAGATGTCTTAGGAAATAAAGGTATGTTCAGTCAAAGATTTAGAGTGTGACATCTCTAAATGCATCTCTTGACACTGACCTTCAGCTGTTCTGGAACAAATCAGTAAAGTTCTGCTTCCCTTTATAGTTAAAGCATTTTGAATTTCTACCTTAACAGATGTTCAAGCCTGACTAAATTCAGATAATCAAATCAGGAGGTACAGTATGCTGAAGGAGGAAGAAAGGGAAGACAGAATTTGACTATTTTGGAGGAGGGGATGGAGGGAGGCTGCTCACCTGAGAAAGTCAGGATTCTCAACAAATACGGTCTCTCCAGCATCTCCAAAGCAGGTGTAGTGCCCATTGGCTGTTGGAAGTAGGGGCAGAGCCTTCAGTTCCAGGTAACATCCATCTTCAACCAAATATTCCAGTAACAACTTTTTCTCAGACTCTGTGAGCCAATTCCAGATGTTGGCAGCATGTTCCAGAGTCCCACCCACAAACTTGGCTGTGGCCTCCTGCACTACTGTTCCATCTTTTGCACCCAATACCAAGGCTTGACGCACGTGAGGAGAGGCTGCTGCCAGCAGTGATCCTGCCAAAAGGAGGGCCTTCTCCAGCACTGGGCCTATGGGCTTATCCAAGACTGGCTTTGGCAAAAGGATGGCTTCAGATGGATGGAGCAAGCGAGGGTCCCCCTCTCCAACCCTCACCAAGAGTTTCATGTTCCTTAGCCTCTGGCATATTTCAGTTACTAGATGCTTGTACCAGAGTTGTTGGCTATGAGTTGGGTCTGGCCATGCCCCATATGGGTCACCAGGGCAGGAGAAGGCCAGCACCACCGTTTGGTAATAAGCAACAGGCAGTAGCTCCTCCATAAGTAAGTGGTTCCAACGGCCCTCAGCCCCCCGTGCCTGGGACCCCTCCTCAGACCACTGCACATGCCTCCTGTCATCGGTGAGTTGAAAGAGAGCACTGATGTGCAGTGGCAATCCAGTGACATTTTCCTCAGTGGCTGGGAGAGGCAAGACACAGCTAAGGCGGCCAGTGCATCTGTCCTGCAAACAGTAGGCCAAGGATAATGCTGGTGTGGGTCTCACCTTCTCAGCCAGGTCCCACAATCCTGGGAGAGGGTTTTTTTTTTGCCTCTGCTGACAATATGAGCCACTCACAGCTGGTGGCTTTAGCAACCCCACTACCTTGTAAAGCAAGTGTTTTGATGCAGCCATTGGTCTCCAGTGTGGCGCCAAGATTGTAATCAGCAAATATTTCTGAGATACTTCTGTTTCTACCCTGGCTCAGAGATGCTTTGGTTGGTTTTTGCATGTCTTGAACAGCATTTGCCTCACAATATGGACGAGTTGAGACATCAGCCTTTAGCAGCTCACAAATGGCACCGTTGGACCCAACAATGCCCAGGGTCACTTTCTGGATGTTCCTGAGAAACAGCAAGCTAATGGGGGCATCATTTAAGAATGAGCACAGCAGTTCCTGCACCCGTTGTGCACTGTAGATGTTGTCTGAGATCTTGGAGGGGCTCTGCTGAATAGGAAAGCGAAAGAGGGTGCCAGGGAAGTGGCCCTTGACCGCTGGGCAGGGTTTACCAAGGGAGTCCAGTGTTGCCCAGAATGGTTGGAATTGATCAGATGCCTCCTCCCATTCCTCTATACTCCACAGCTGACCTCCTTCCTCAAGTGCTGTTTGTTGTGTGTCCAGCACTCCCCAAAATTCACCAGAGAGAACTGATGGAAAATCTGAAGGATGAGAAGGAAAATTTAGCTTCACAAGCACGAGATGAACACTCCTACTTCAATTACTTTTCTCCTCTCTTATTTCAGTCCGTATTAGTCAATAGTAGCCACTGCCTTATTTTATCTTGGATCTTAACAGTGTTGTACCTCATTAATACTTGGACCACCAGGAAATATTAATGTCGTAGACCAGATAACCAGGCAATGTACCCCAAGAACAGCCAAGTGATTGCAGAGGGACAATATTGTGTAAAACAAAGTTGAAAATGGCAGGGAATGGCAAAGGGCAACCATCATTGGATTGTTGCTAAGCAAAGAGCAAATGCACTCAGCAGAGCTGAATTTCACTCTACAGCAATGTTTCCCAACCTTCGCAATTTTGAGATGTGTGGACTTCAATTCCCAGAATTCTGGGAATTGAAATCCACAGATCTTATAATTGTCAAGTTTGAGCAACACTGTTCCAGAGTGCCTTCACTTTATTGGATGTTCACATATCACATTAGGTTCTAGCAGCCATTCCTCTGGGCTAAATCAAACCTGGCAAATCACATCAAGGCTTAGTGACTTATACAAACCTTATTGCTCTAAACCACAGTTATTACATTCACAGTACGCTACAATTGGCTGGATTTGCACAAATCAATAAATGATAAGCCATAGTTGATAAATCAGGCGGCACAGTGTGATTTGTTTGGTTTTAACTTAAGGCAATGTGTGAAGCTAAACATTAGGATACTTTGACAAAAAAGCAACTCCTCCCTTATCTAAAATACCAGGAATGTGTCTTGCTGGATTTCATATATACAAAGCACAGAACTCCATTTTCTCGAAACACTTCAGAATTTTGGCAGTGGCGGTAAAAGGAAAAACTATGCCCAAGAAATGTTTTCAGAAATGTGTGTCCGTTTTGAAATTTGCTTTCTCCTGAATCAAGCCGTGCAGAGCTATTCACCAGTAATATGGTAGACAGAATTGAAGCCTAAGCCGAATCTACCAACAGTAGATGGATCATCTTCCTTATGCCTGATGCTGAGACTTTTGATCCCCTCCCAGTCATCCTCAGAGAAAATGCCATTATTGTAAGCCAGAAGTGCAGGTCCTAGGAGAGAAAAACATGGACTAACATATATTCCTTTTTTAACATGAGGGACTACAGCAGCGGTTCTCAACCTGTGGGTCGCGACCCCATTTGGGGTTGAACGACCATTTCACGGGGGTCGCGAAACACTGCAGTCCGCCATTTTTTCCCCTTTTCCCCTCGGCCGGCGAAGGGGGCAGCACCGCGCATGCGCGGGGTAGCACCGCGCATGTGCGATGCGCCCCGTCGCGCGTGCGCTGCGCATGCGTGATGCAGACCGTCGCGCCGTGCATGCGCAATGCAAACCGTCACACCGCGCATGCGCGATGCGGACCGTCGCACGCGCGACGCGCATGCGCGATGCGGACCGTTGCACGCGCACTGCGCATGCGCGATGCAGGTTGGGGTCGCGGCACGCATGCGCGGTGCAGGTCGGGGTCGCGGCCTGAAAAAGGTTGAGAACCACTGGACTACAGGGTCGTAAAAGAGACTTTATTCCTTGTAATATTCCACCTGCAAAGGACATTTTTTTTTTCTTGCCAGGTATATATATACATCTGAACTAGACTGTGTTGTTTCTCTGTATCATATATGTGTGTGTGTGTAGGTATAAGCATAATTTTTGTCACGTTTATGTAGTGTATATTGGAAGTTGTTATCCTTTGAGAGCTGAATGCAACAAAATTTTATTTTAATGTTTACTGATAAGTCTATTCTGTTCTGTTCTGTTCTATCCAGCCCACTTTTGCCACTTTCCAGTCTCTTTACCCCCATGCACTCCTCTTCTTTGTTTCCATTAACCTCTAAATACTGGGAGTCTGCAGGGAATTCCAATAGGCCAGTCAGTGTTTCCTCCAACCAATCACAGGAAAACACAAACTGTCATTCAATTAAGGCTCCACCCCCTGAACTATAGCAGCTCTTGGAGTAAGAAATCTCCCTCTAATTACTGTTGCACGCACCCATGCTTCCCGGCTATGCTATGTTTGACCATTTTGCAAAAGTTGCGATTGATCTCTGAAGAGAATGCTTCCTAGCTGGCAACAAAACATTGACTATTGCAATGTGCTTTACATGGGGCTACCCTTGAAGAGTATTTGGAAGCTACAGCTGGCATAGAATGTAGTCACACGGATAGTATGTTGGGTCCCAAAAGTGGCCCATGTTGTACCACTGTTCCTTGAGCTGCACTAGTTGCCAGTTTAATTCCGGGTCCAATTCAAGGTGCTGATTCTTACCTTTAAAGCCCTGCATGGAATGGTGCAGGCTATCTGTGGAACTGTCTCACCCCAATGGGGTTGACCCAACCACCCACCCCAACAGAAGCAGCATGCTACAGAACCTGTTGGTCAAGGAATTCTGGCTGGTGGGGTCCAGAGGAAGAGACTTTTCTGTCATTTCTTCTGTCCCATGGAACACTCTGCCCCCCCTCCCCAAGGTGAGATCTACTCCAGCCTTTTGGCTTTCTGAAGGGCCTGAAGTCCTGGCTCTGCCAACTGGCTTGGGGCCCTGATGGGGACTGATTCTGGAGATGTTTAATGGACAAAGATAACTCCACCTCCTCCCCATACACATCTTGCTCCCTTCCTTCCCATCTTGTCAATTTTAAATTAATTTAAATTAATTTGAGTGTTAATATTTATTGTTTCCATGTTTTATCATGTTTATGATTGTAAGCCACCTAGAGTTGCTTCTAGGAATGATGGACAGCATAGAAGTTTACATATATACATACATAATTCTTCCTGTCTATAAATTCCCACTCATAGCTGAGATAACGAAATAACACAGTTTTGTAGCCTGGTTGTATCTTGTCAGCCCGTCAAGGAGGACAAATCAAAAACCAACAAGGTTGGGATTTTAGGAATAAATAATTATAGTAAGGTAGACTAGAGTCAGACTCTTGAAAGTTTATCCAAGTTTCTCTCTGTCCCACCTTATAATAAACAACATCAAGGCATGGTTATTTTGACTTTCTTTCTCACATCCCCCCTTTTCTCAAGGCTTGCAATCTTTTCTGGTCATTCAATACCACTCATTCAGCATCATTGTAAATTTGAACAGTTGCTGAAAGAATGGATGTTAAATGAAGACTACTTGCATCAAAACCAGAATTGTGGACCCAACTAGTTCACTCATAGATACAATTAGCCTCCAAAAACCCCTTTCTTGTCAACGTTCTCAAGTGGGCCAGACAGGAAACATGACCAGATGAGCTAAGCCTACTTTATTGTAAAGGTATGTTAACAGAATCTTGCTACTTTGAAAGTACAAGTCTCCTGCTGTCTCTTTTGCAGCCTTAGGGGAGAGGCTCTTCTGAGTCTCTTTTTCTGCCCATTATGCAGCTCTGGACTATACCCTCTCTTATCAGATCATTTCCTAGGCAACATCTCTTCTTTCCATCTCCCAAGGTCATTCTCATATACCAATCGTTCTGCAGTCCTGCTGCTGAAGCTGTGGGCAGCTATTTTGTGGGGCTACCTACTGCAGACCTGCCATCTGCCTGGGAAAGGAAACAGCAGCTCTTCAACTACTGCCAATGCTCCCAGGTAAAACCAGGCAGGAAACAGGACTAAATGAACTAAGTCTATTTCACTGTAAGGCTACACTAACAGAAGTCCGAAAGTACAATCTTCCTACCCGCCATTTTAACTGCTTGATCCATTAAGTCAGGTCCTTCCTCAGTTTCTTCCTACAACTCTTAAAGCGACTGAAGGCTCCTGCCCCTCTTGTCCGATTGTTTCCTAGGCAGGCTCTCTCCTCTTTTCCCAAGGTCACCCATGCATTCCATTACAGCAGAGGTGGAGAACGATGGCCCCTTTATGACTTTTGGACTTCGACTTCCAGAATTCCTGAGCCAGCATAGCATAGCTATGGAATTCTGGGAATTGAAGTCCACAAGTAAAAAGGGCCATCGTTCCTCACCCCTGCATTATAGCAAGCTCTATGCTGGGTGTGGGGAGGTGATCTTTTTGGTGCTGGAAGAACTGGCACCAGGACCCCCTGCTTCCCTCCCCCCCTTTTTTTCCTCCCCAGAAGGGAGAATGGTTCTTTTGTGGCCATTTCTCTGATCCCAGGAAGCGATGACACCGTGGGAATAGGAAACTGACCAAAAGCAGCAGGAGAAGTAAGCCAAGAAAGATTTCTTGCTGGCAGACCTCTAATCTCACCAGCTTCCTGGAATCTGAAAACTAATGGAAGATCCACAGTCTTCTGTGGCCAGGAACTGATACCAAATGAAGTATTCCCCCCACCCTTCCTCCCTTCCCTTTCTGCATTTGAGGACAGAGCCCCCTATTTGGATTCACTGTGTAGGCAGAATATGGGTTGCAAATATCATCATCCCTTTACATCATCATTCTTTTCTGCCAGCTCCTGCGCTGGGGAAACGCTCTTTCCTTGCTGCCACATGGCTGTGTTCTAAAAAGATTTACTGACAAGGCCACTTAGGAAGCCAGTCGTGAGAGGACAGAGTGGAGAAAGAGTTCTTGCTAATGGGAAAACAACCTATGCCCCAAACTCCCTTGGGCTGCTGTGATGCAAATCGCAGAACTAATGTTTCAGCATTTGGGAAATAAAAACATGCTTGTCTGCCAAAAGCAACATGGAAACATCTTGATTAGCCCCAAGGCTGCAGGTGGAGGGGCAAAGCAAAAAAACTGCCTTTCAGCCAACTGAAGAACAGCCATTGGTAAATGAAGATTGATAAAATGAAATTGATTTTACAAGCTGAACGTGTGTTTGATCTAAGCATCACCCAAGTTATTTGGATGTAGGCTATACATAACATTGGTACAGCCAGGTAGTTAAGGAATCAATGGCAAATGACTTCTGAAAAAAAAAAAGAGAGACTTGTCCAATAAAGACAAACTCAAAGGGTGATGTGGGGATGGAGGGATGATTTCTGTACACATAGACATCTTAAATTAGGATGTTCATGAGGAACCTGATAGAAATAACCCAAAAAAATCCAGTTTCATTTTCCACATTATCTTGTGAGAATTCATACAGGTAGTCCTTGGCTTACAACCTTTTGTTTCAAAGTTACAACAGCACTGAAAGAAGTGACCTATGACCGTTTTTCACACTTATAATCATTGCAGCATCCCCATGGTCACGTGATCAAAATTCAGGTGCTTGGCAACTGTTTCATATTTATGATGGTTGCAGTGTCATGTGATGTGATGTGCAGGTCATGTGATCACCTTTTGCAACCTTCTGACAAGCAAAGTCAATGGGGAAACCTGATTCACTTCACAACCATGTTACTAACTTAACAACTGCAGTGATTCAGTTGTGGCAAGAAAAGTCGTAAACTGGGGCAAAACTCATTTGACAACTCTCTCACTTAGCAATAGAAATTTTGGGCTCAAATTAGTCGAGGACTGTCTAAAATGTGAGGCTTTTAAAAATGTAATTTCTTTATTTCTAAGAAGGGAGGATAGCATCAAATTAAATGGTGTAACAGGCCCGGCTGCCTGCAAAGTGCAGGGGCCCCTGTTGTCCAATGTATACGTAACAGTAAGAGAAAAACGTTCCTTAAATCTCATAATAATACAATCTCCTTGTGCTATTAATATATCCAGTTTTCCTTCTATCAGTTCAGTATAGGCCTGTGTGTCAGGATTTTCCATCCCAAGCCACACAACACAGATCTCCACCATCAGGATACCCCCTCCCCTCAATTGACAGCTGGAATTATTTCTGGGTGAAGGTGCTTGCCAGTCCATCAGAGAAAAGACTTTGTGTTCCAAAACTCTGTTCATCATAGAGTAAAATCACCTCTTCAGCAACCGCATCATCTGCATTCTGGATCAGCTCCTTTGAGAAGAAGCAGAAAATCAGATGGCAGATTCAGGCAGACACTGAAGCCAGTAAACATTAAGCTGTGCCTTTACGAATACACCATCCTTTAAAACTCATCTGAAACCAAGTGCTAGATATCCCTCCCTGACTCTCTGCCAAAGGACTTGGGATTTCCTGGGACTTCCTTTCTGTTGGAAACGTGATTAAAATACCAACAAAATTGGATTGGTAAGAAAAAGAGTTTATTCTGCAGAAAATAGAAAAGCAGTTTGCAAAGCGCGGTGGATCCTGGTGAGAGACTTCAACAGGAAGTTCTAAACCCAGAGACCACACCAAAATGTTCAAACACATAACATTATATACACCCCTATCGCGACGCCCCCATCCCCTCCTCTTAGGTCCCATTTGAGAGGACTTCCGGGGGGGGGTACAATCTGTCCGATTCGCCTAGCCAGAATACATCATCCCTCCCCCTCAGTTACAGTGTTTAGAACTTCCCTCTGCCATCCTTTTGTCTTGTTAATTGTGTCTTCTACCCAAGCCTCCTGGAATCTAGTGCCTACGTGCAGGGCTTGGCTAATCTTTCTATTGTTAATCAGTTGTGACCGTTTTATTTTTAAACTTCTTTCTTTCTCACAAATCCACCCTTTCCATTTTTTATACTAATTTAAAAATAAAAAATTTTCCTCAAATGGTTTTAAACTTTCCCGGATCTCCTCTGCATTTTGGAAGTGAAGTAGTGCAGCATGTCCAGTCACCTTGTTTAACATCAGCATTTGTTCGTCACTCTTATTGGTTGCATTTACCATTCCCTCCATTGTGTTTTGTACAATACTTCTTATTATAGGGATCAAATAGGATAAGCACATTAACACGAAAAATACAACTGCTAACATGAATAAAGCTTGTTTCCAGTTTCTAAAAATTCCTCCCAAGAACCCCTCATCATCAAGTATTTCAGTCCAGATTTGGACCAGTACATGGGCTATTTTCCTCATCCTGTTTTTTTTTTCTCAATGGCTTTCCCTTCATCGTCTATTTGCAGACAACAGTTGGTTAAATTAAATTTTCCACAGACCCCTCCTTCTGCCAATAAATAATCCAAGGCTAACCTATTTTGATAAATTGCAGTCCTCATTTGGGTATTTTGTTTAGCCAACTTATTTAACGCTAGCACTGTCTCATTAGTGATAATCTCCAGAACCACTTGTAACCTAATAATGCGATTCAGCATGTAAATTGGAGTCCTATATCCCCATGATCCATCTTCAGCCCAAGTGGCAAGTCCATACACCTATATTATATGTTCAGGTGGTCATTCATTATCCTTCTCAGTCCACACCCTAGGTGGGCCCCTACCATCGGAGTACCAATATGTAAGGTAACTCCGCTTCCAACTCAGGCCCCCATAGGTGGTCCAGGGACTAAACTTCATGGCACAGCAGGCATCAAAGCAGATTCTACTCTTGTGATTAGCAGAGGTACTGGTGTTCTGTCCTAATAATAATGAAGTAAATATCTGAATGATTTTGTTGATATTTCATACTAGAGGGGTCAACGCATGTAACCCTTCCTGTTTCATTACACAGGGAAAATTGAGTGGTATTATGAACACATGTTCCCACCACCTTCTTGCAGTCCATCTGAGTATGATATGTCATAGTTTTGGTTATCTTATTACCCATTTTGGTGGTTCTAATGCAATCATTACAATTATCAGAGGTATTTATACTTTGACCTTTGCATATGTTCCCGGATCCTACTACTCCCACTATAATCCACATCTTAATTACTCCTGTAACCAAGGTCATATTGAGGTTTAACATTGTCCCAATTCTGTCCACCCCTGGAAAAGTAAAGCCCTTCCTGAAAGACAGACAAACTTCAATACAGTGCATAAGGACCTTCTAATAGCCACCTTCCAGCAATGCCTATTCAGATACATTGTGTAGCTACTCCATCTATCTAACACCAGAATAGGAGTTTGTGACCTTGCAGAAGTTACAAGGAACAATAATTCTAAACTTCTTTTACTGCTGTCAATTCTGTTGGGAAATGCTGGGACCTGCAGTTTAGTAACATCCTGAGGATGCCAGGTTTTCAGTCATTTTTTCTAACGGGCTGGGGAGGAGGGGGAGGGGTCCTGCCTTAAAAAAAGGCAGAAGTATGAGAAGACAGAATGATACAGGCAGTTCTTGACTTACAGCCATTCATTTAGCAATCATTCAAAGTTACAACATCACTGTAAAAAGTGACTTATGACCCATCCTTGCACTTACATGCTTTGCAGGATCCCTACTGCCATATGATAAAAATTCAGGCACTTGCAACAAACATGTATTTACAGTGGTTGCAGCATCCCAGTGTCATAATATTGCTATTTGCAGCTTTCCCATCCAGCTTCCAATAAGCAAAGTCAAAGGGGGAAGCGGGATTTGCTTAATGAAGGCATGATCACTTAACGACTGCAGTGATTTGCTTAACAACTGTGGCAAAAAAGGTCATAAAATTGGGTATGACTCATTTAACAACTGCCTTGCACAGTAATAAAAATTCTGGTCCCAATTGTAGTCCTTAAGTTGAAGACTACCAATACAATTACAACACCCCATAAAATTATATAAGCCAGCAAAGATAATTCATGATTAAAACTTTGTCCAGGAATTACCCATAGATTTAAATTTTAAATTATTGGCTCTGTCAATAAACAGTTTTCTTCATTGCACAGCAGGCAAGGTTTACCACATATATTTACTAGTCAGCTCTGGTTTATATGGTTGTATTCATATGACACATTAAGCCATTAACAAATCATATTCTGGCCACATTTAGCCCATCACCATTTCTCTCTCAGCCTATGTTCTCACAAGGCGATTCTAAGGTTGGAACCAAGGGATTAAGAGTGAGATGGGCCATCTCTAAATTTGATAAATAAATTGATCAAATGGACCTATGATCAGTGGGACAATTCAGTCTGATTTCCCATAAGCCTTGGGCGTGGCCTCCACTGGCCCTCAAAAAATATTGCCAAATTATATTTAATTGATAGAAGGTAATATTAGCTACTATAACTGGAGACACTCTGAAAAAAGTGCTTTGAATATTATATTATATTTGCCCCAAATTTACTTACTAAACTGAGGCAGATTAGAACCTGGCTCTCTCTCCTTGCTCCTAGTCCAACTATTTCACTACCCCATCTTAGTTCTTCTCCTGAGGATAGGCTGGGATCTGAAGCCTTCCTCCCCAAGTGTGTGTGCATGTACATCACACAAAATCTCCTATATGGGAATATAATGTCACATTCATGTTTCTCTTGGAAAGTTATATGCAACTCTACGCACGCGCACACATACACAACTTTTGCATTGATGTAAACACATGCTCTACTGTAGTTCAATATTTCAACCATTACACCTGCTCTCTTGTATGTGGGATTGCCATTTTCACAATTCCCAGTGTTGGAAACGTGATTAAAATACCAACAAAATTGGATTGGTAAGAAAAAGAGTTTATTCTGCAGAAAATAGAAAAGCAGTTTGCAAAGCGCGGTGGATCCTGGTGAGAGACTTCAACAGGAAGTTCTAAACCCAGAGACCACACAAAAATATTCAAACACATAACATTATATACACTCCTATCGCGACACCCCCATCTCCTCCCCTTAGGTCCCATTTGAGAGGACTTCCGGTGGTACAATCTGTCCGATTCGCCTAGCCAGAATACATCCCCCCCCTTTGGTTACATCGTTCCGAACTTCCCTCTGTCATCCTTTTGTCTTGTTAAGTGTGTCTTCTACCCAAGCCTCCTAGAATCTAGTGCCTACGTGCAGGGCTTGGCTATTGTCTAATCTTTCTATTGTTAATCAGTTGTGACCGTTTTATTTTTAAACTTCTCCGTTTCTCACAAATCCACCCTCTCTATTTTTTATACTAATTTAAAAATAAAATTTTTCTTTAAATGGTTTTAAACTTTCCCGGATCTCCTCAGCATTCTCAAAGTCAAGTATTGTAGCATGTCCAGTCACCTTGTTTAACATCAGCATTTGTTCGTCACTCTTATTGGTTGCATTTACCATTTCCTCCACTGTGTTTTGTACAATACTTCTTATTATAGGGATCAAGCAAGGTAAGCACATTAACCCAAAGAATACAACTGCTAACATGAATAAAGCTTGTTTCCAGTTTCTAAAAATTCCTCCCAAGAACCCCTCATCATCAAGTATTCCAGTCCAGGTTTGGACCGGTACATGGGCTATTTTTCTCATCCTGTTTGTTATTTCCTCGGTGGCTTTCCCTTCATCGTCTACTTGTAGACAACAGTTGGTTAAATTAAATTTTCCACAGACCCCTCCTTCTTCTGCCAATAAATAATCCAAGGCTAGCCTATTTTGATAAATTGCAGTCCTCATTTGGGTATTTTGTTTAGCCAACTTATTTAATGCAAGTGCTGTCTCGTTAGTGATAATCTCCAGAACCGCTTGTAACCTAATAATGCAGTTCAGCATATAAATTGGAGTCCTATATCCCCATGATCCATCTTCAGCCCAAGTGGCAGGTCCATACACCTGTATTATGCGTTCAGGTGGCCATTCATTATCCTTCCAATTTCCAATTTTTAATGATCGTTTTCTCCTAGCTCCCTTCTCCTCATATACTGCTATTCCAAGTTTTTCCCCTTGAGGAATAGGAAGTAGGAAAAAGCTAGGCTTTATATTTCCCAATACGCATGAACCACACCAATTGCTAGGTAGGCTGGTATATGCAAATTTTCCACATATCCAATAAAATCCATGTGGGGCAAACCATTCTTGGGATGCATTGTCCCAAAGCCCCTGTAGAACCGTGTTATTAAAAGGATTTTGTTCGATACTGTGCATGGTTCCCCAATTCTGAGTACTTGAGTCCCCATAAGATCTCTGGCCCTCACATACCATGGTTCCTACTTCCTCCTGGTTCTCTGAGCAGTTTCTCTGAAAGCAGAAGTGACCTATAATGGAGGTAGTTAAAGCCCATTTTTGACTTTTCTTTGTTAATTTAGTAGTCCAAGTGGACGTAATGTTAGTGTCTTCGATATCAATTTCTTTAGCTTCCCAAGGCCATTGTTCCCCCATATTTGTTCCACCACATACATAACAATTCTTTACTCCCAGGGCGGTGGCTATCCTTTCTGCCAGATCTATAAATAGATTTTTGGTGAGAAAAGTGAGTCCCCAGGTATCAGGGTGATCGGCCTTTTCAAGCTCCTCATAAAAGGAGTGGAATAATTTTCTTTCTGTTGGGGTCAGACTTTTCCTTGTTACCTTAACTGTGATGCGGGTGCTCGGGTCCTTTCCCGGACTCTCAATTCCCAATCCATATTCCTGTGATCCTTCATCGGGATCCATAAAATCCAAGCATGTGGGGGTACAATGGTCTTTTAAACAATCAGATTGTCCGACCCCCTTGGTTAAATTAAACCAACTGCTCTTCTCTGTCCACACCCTAGGTGGGCCCCTACCATCGGAGTACCAATATGTCTGGAAAGCCACGTAGGAGCTTCCTCTCTGTTGTTGGTTGTAAACATATATCCTTTGTGTGAGGTAACTCCGCTGCCAACTCAGGCCCCCACAGGTGGTCCAGGGACTAAACTTCATGGCATAGCAGGCATCAAAGCAGATTCTACTCTTGTGATTAGCAGAGGTACTAGCGTTCTGTCCTAATAACAATGAAGTTAGATTCTTTCCACTTTGAGAGGTAAATATCTGAATGGTTGTTTGATATTTCACACTAGAGGGGTCAACGCATGTAACCCTTCCTGTTTCATTACACAGGGAAAATCGGGTGGTATTATGAACACAGGTTCCCACCACCTTCTTGCAGTTCATCTGAGTATGATATGTCAGAGTTTTGGTTATCTTATTACCCATTTTGGTGGTTCTAATGCAGTCATTACAGTTATCAGAGTTATTTATAGTTTGACCTTCGCATATGATCCAGGACCCTATTACTCCCACTATAATCCATATCTTAATTACTCCTGTAACCAAGGTCATATTGAGGTCTAACATTGTCCCAATTCTGTCCACCCCTGGAAAAATATTTCTTCCCTTTCGCTTTTGACACCACCGTCTGTAACAGGCTGGGATTGGTACTCGGGACACCAGTCTTCGATGATCACTATATCACACTCTTCTCTGCAGTCTCTGTGTATCAGTGCGCAGTCTGGGCAATGGGTATAACAACAACAATTACACCCATTATTTACAGTCACAAAACCAACAAATTTACCCCCCCTTTTTTGTTTATGTCTCTATATTTTGCTTTTTCTTATTATCAGCTTCAAAGGTTGAGGCACATTTTTCCACTTGGTTGGAGTGTCCACTGGTCCTTTCACACGGGTGTAGTGGGTCCAGCCCTTCTCTGCCATTCGTATTGCTGTTTCGGATTTCAGCAGCACCTGGAAAGGGCCTTCCCACTTCGAAACCAGCTTTTCCTCCTTCCAACTCTGGATCAGCACCCAGTCTCTGATCTGGAATTTGTGGACTGGAAACTCCAAGGGGGGTGTTTGTGCCAGCAATCCTTGTTTCCTGAGGAAATCAAAATATCTGGACAGTTTATGTATGTATTGCTTCAGTACTCTGTCTCGAGTTTGGAGTGAATCTATACAAATTTGCCCTGGGGTAAAAGCAACTCCGAATAATAATTCATAGGGTGACAGTCCTATGTCTTTCCGTGGCTGAGTTCTAATTCTCAGTAGTGCCAGTGGCAGACACTTAGTCCAGTGCATGTGGGTCTCTAAAATTAGTTTGGTTAATGATTCCTTTATCTTTGCATTAGCCCTTTTAATTTTTCCACTGCTGGCTGTGTGCCAAGGAGTGTGAAATTTCCAGTTTATTCCCAAGGCTTCCATAACATTCTGCAATACCCTTGCCGTGAAATGGCTCCCTTTATCACTATCAATTTGAGCGACCATCCCGTACCTGGGAATAATTTGATCTAGCAATACCCTGGATACCACCTTGGTAGTGGCATTGCTACACGGGTAAGCCTCTACCCATCCGGTTAGATGGTCGATTATAACCAACAAAAACTTTATTATGCCTATTCTAGGTAACTCTATAAAATCTACCTGAATGCATTGGAATGGTCTTAGAGCAGGTGGCCTCCCTCCTAGTTGCTGTTTTCTCATAGCTTGTCTGTTAGTTTTCTTGCATATGAGACATTTTTCAGTGATTTGTTTGGCCAAGGTATAAATTCCAATGTACCCATAATGTTTCAGGAGTTCATCTACTAATGCTTGGACGCCCCAGTGGCTTCCTTCGTGTAACTTCTCCAATAGTCCTCGCGCTATGGGTTTATTGATTGCCTGCCTCCCATCCGGAAGGAACCATTCACCCTTCTCTCCTTGTTGCCCACCTATCTGCATTATTTCTTTTTCCTCTGTTTCTGAAAACACAGGGATCTCTTCTAGTGTTTCTACAATGGGTATTAGGACATTTATGCTTTCTTCATTTGCTGCCCTCTTGGCTTCTTCATCCACAATCCTATTTCCCACACTTTCAAAAGAATTGCCCCTCTGATGTGCACTCACATGTGTTATGGCAATTCTTTTTGGTAACTGGAGGGATTCCATTATCTGTTTTATCAACTCTTCATGAATCAATTCCTTTCCTTTGCTGTTTATCAGCCCCCTTTCCACCCAGATTTTTCCAAAGGTGTGGACCACCCCAAAGGTGTACTTTGAATCCGTATAAACAGTTCCAGCCTTGTTTTCTAACAATTTTAGGGCCTGATTTAATGCATACAGTTCGCAATTTTGGGCTGACCAATTCTTTGGCAGGCTGCCGGATTCTACCAACTCTTTGGTATGTCCATTTACAATTGAATATCTGTTTTTCCTTAACCCACTCTCTACCCGGGAGGAGCCATCTATAAATAATGCCTCCCCACCTTCTAGTGGATACTCTTCCAGATCCGGTCTAATTTTAGTTTGCAAATCAATCACCTCTGTACAATAATGTTCCAAACCCTCTTGATCCATTTGTCTAGTGTTGGCCAGAAACTGGGCAGGGTTTAAATTGTGATCAGTGGTTAGTACCAGGTCATTCCTTTGCATTAGTATGGTTTCATATTTTAAAATTCTAGAATCTGTAAGCCACCTTCCTGCTTTTTGTTGCAATATTGTCCTGACTTGGTGGGGAGTACTCACAATAAGCGCTCCTCCGAAGGTTAGTTTTCTGCTTTCTTGAACCAAAAGCGCAGTGGCTGCTATTGCCTGTACGCATATGGGCCACCCACTTATTACAGGGTCCATAATTTTTGAAAGGAAGGCGACTGGCTTTCTTTGTCCAGCCCAATTTTGGGTCAACACTCCCTGTGCTATTCCATCTTCAGTATTTACAAACAGATGGAAAGGCTTTTCCAAATTTGGTAGACTTAAAACCAGCGCTTTTACTAAAGCTTGCTTCAGATTTTCAAAGTTTCCTCTTTCGTGGTCCTCCCATTTTAAAACCCATGGTTCAGTATCTATTAATTTAGAATATAAGGATCTTGTTAAATCTGCATATCCATTGATCCACAATCTGCAATATCCCACCAATCCTAGGAATTTTCTCAGTTACCTTTTGTTTTTGGGTAGGGGTTGTGAGGCCACCCCTTCTATTCTATCAGGAGTGATTCGCCGACTCCCTCCACTAATTAAATGTCCTAAGTATTTCACCTCCCTTTCCACATATTGCAATTTGGTTTTGGAAACCCTTAGTCCCTGTTGTTCCAGAAAGTTTAATAACATGTTAGTAGCGTCAATGGTTTCCTCTTTCTTTCTTCCAGAGATTAGAAGATCATCCATGTATTGTATTAAACAGGTCCCCTTGGGCAACTGCAAAGCCTCCAAAACTTGTTCTAAGACCTGTCCAAATAAGTTGGGAGATTCTGTAAATCCCTGAGGGAGTACAGTCCATTGATATTGTTGTTTCCTTCCTGTGTAAGGATTCTCCCATTCAAAGGCAAACATGGGCCTCGACTCTTTGTCCAGAGGACATGCCCAGAAGGCATCCTTCAGGTCCACAACACTAAACCATTGGTGGTCTGGGGGGATTCTCCCCATTAAAGTGTAGGGATTTGGCACAACATGGTGTCTAGTCTGAACAATTCTGTTCAAAAGTCTCAAATCCTGGACTGCCCTAAAGGTCCCATCTGGTTTCTTTACTGGTAATACTGGGGTATTATAAAGTGACATAGAAGATTCCAAAAGACCATCCTTTAAGAGGACATCAATCACTGGCTGTAGACCTTTTCTTCCTTCCATTGAAATGGGATACTGTTTCTGCCTAATTATCTCGTTGGGTTCTTTCAAGTGGATTTTTAAGGGAGGGATCTGCAACCCCCCTCTGTTCCCCTCCCTCACCCAGACAGATGGGTTGATCTTATCCTCCTCCTCCTGGGTCAGTTTTCTCATGAATGCTTCAGGCTTGAATTCTAATTTTAATTGTAATGCCATCAGAGCATCTCGCCCTAATAGGTTTACTCCAGCCTCAGGAATATATAACATTTCAATATTAATTTTCTGTCCCCCATCTTTTACTCTAATTTCTAGGGGATTGATTTTGGGGACTTGAAATCCTTCCCCCTTCACCCCAGAAACTCTGATCACTTTCCCACTTAATTTCATTTCCGGGGTTAATACAGAAACAGAGGTTCGGGCTGCTCCTGTATCTATTAGAAATACTAATTCTTCGTTGCTGGGTCCCACTAATAAATTTATCAAGGGCTCTCCGTGGGACCTGACGTCCCTAATATTGATCCTCATCCTCTTCCATTAACTTGTACACTTGCGTTTCCCTCTGTTGCACGGGACAATCTTTCTTAAAATGTCCGGGCTGGCCACACCCAAAGCATCGCCTTATGCATTTCTCCCAGCCCGTGCCGTTCCTACTTCCCTCTATCCTTCCCCTGAATCCCTGATTCTGACTTCTCCTGTTCCAATTTGCCTCCCCCCGTCCTCGTCCTCCTTCCGGAGCTCGAGGGGGTGGGGGTTCTTGCTGCTTTATTACCTCCTTAACTGTAGCTACCATCATTCTCCCTTTCTGCTTTACTTTCTCCGCGTCCCTCTGGACATACACTTTCTGAGCTTCTTTTAATATGTCATCTATACGTTTGGTAGTCCAATTATCCAGTCATTGCAATTTCTTTGAAATATCTGGCCAAGCCTTAGTCACGAACTGGATCCTAACGAGAGGCACATTTGCTGCGTCGTCAGGGTCCATTCCTGAATACCTTCTCATGGTGTCCTTTAATCTTTGTAAGAAGGCAGCAGGGGATTCCTCTTTTTCTTGCTCAAGGCTTAGAGCTTTTTTCATATTTTGTGCTTTTGGGACTGCCTCCTTTATTCCCCATATAATTATGTACCTCATATCCTCCATATTTGTCCTATGTGCCTGATCGTTATTATCCCAATCGGGTCTCACACTGGGAATTTTATCCTCCCCCTTTAAGGGGGATGGTCCCGCTCCCAGACTCTTATCGCAGCAGCCCGGATCAATTGCCTCTCTTCAGCTGAGAACAACGTGTTTTGTATAGCCATTAACTCATCCCATGTATAAATGTTTGGTCCTAATAAATTGTCTAACTGTTCCGCTGCTCCCAAAGGGTCCTCTATCATATTTTTCATTTCTTTCTTAAAAGATCTCACTTCAGATGCTCGGAGTGGATCCTGTACAAAACTTATTATTGGCTGGCCCTGGGTATTTATTCCGTTCGGAACCTCTCTCAAGGGAAACATTGTATCCCTTTCCTCTATGGGTTTAAACGGAAAGTCTTCTATGTCTTTTTTACATTGTTCCAATTCTTTCCTCAGGGCTTTATACTGATTAACCTTTTGTCTTATTTGGGGGCTCCCTGGGGGGGATGGCACACCGGGTGGAGCCTGGGCTATGTTAATCGGACCCGGACTATAGGGGGGGGGGGGTAAAATACTTTCTCTTTTCATCTGCTTCCTCTTCTTCATCTACTAAGAAGACACGAGAGGGGGGGATTTTTTCTGATATATTGGCCCATTTGCCTGGATTCCAGACCAGGGCATAATCTAGTTCATTATCTAGGGATTCACAAGCCTTAGTTCTAACGTAATCATATAAGTTTTGGCAAGTGAAATAATCGTTAGTTCCTAATCGGGGCCACTCAATTTTCTCATCCTCCCACCATACAAAGCAGCACAAATTTACCATGTCTTCTTTTGTTAATTTTAACTTAGTAATCAGTTTGTTATATGGTGGTTTCCCCCAGTTTTCTAACAATTTTCCTAATGGGCTGTGGGGATCTATTTTTAGTTTTGGATTTTTCCTAACCTTTTTCACACACTTCCTCCCCTGGGACCCTCCTGAATTACCCATGGTTGGTTTACCACACAATTTTGTTGTCCTTACCAATCTAAACCCAGCAACCGGTTAGGGCCCACAGAGTCGGCCTTCTCCAGGTCCCGTCAGCCAGACAGTGTCGCCTGGTGGGGCCTAGGGGAAGAGCCTTCTCTGTTGCGGCCCTGGCCCTCTGGAATCAACTCCCCCCGGAGATCCGTATTGCTCCCACCCTCTCCGCCTTTCGCAAATTGCTGAAGACACATCTTTGCCGACAGGCCTGGGGCAGTTAACATCTTGCCCCTAGCCAGTGTATGTTTGCTTGCATGTTTGTTTGAATGACTGGTTTTCTTAATTAAGGGGTTTTTTAATAACATATTTTAATGTTAGATTTCTATCTATGTTGTGAGCCGCCCTGAGTTCCTGGAATAGGGCGGCATAGAAATCCAATAAACCATAAACCATAAACCATAATGAGACCACAGTTCGCTTCACCAAGCCTCTTTCTCCTTTTACTCAGGAGTTCCTTCACTCCGCCTTGCCAGTCCAAACCCTTGGGACATGCACAGCTTGTGTATGTCTTGCCAGTCCTGTGGACCCTCGGGGCGTCTCACACACACCTCTCACAGATCTCAGACTCAAACTGTGCTACCCAACCACCCCCGACCGCCTAGGTTTTATTCCTTGGTTTACCCCAAGTTTTACTCACCTAGGTTCGTGCACGAAGTTGCCCGGTCCTTGTCCTGGTAATTCTCTGGTCCCCTCTCCTCAGTTCTTACCAATCACTATTTGGTCTGTGGGTCTGGCTCCGTTCTGCTTCCTCGACCTGCGACTGCAACTTTGGACCATTGAAACCAATGGGGCATGCCTTCCTCAGTTGACCTCGCCTCCCGAAGATGCAGGAACAGATGCCCAAGGCCCCACGTTGGGCAGCCAATTTGTTGGAAACATGATTAAAATACCAACAAAATTGGATTGGTAAGAAAAAGAGTTTATTCTGCAGAAAATAGAAAAGCGGTTTGCAAAGCGCGGTGGATCCTGGTGAGAGACTTCAACAGGAAGTTCTAAACCCAGAGACCACACAAAAATATTCAAACACATAACATTATATACACTCCTATCGCGACGCCCCCATCCCCTCCCCTTAGGTCCCATTTGAGAGGACTTCCGGGGGTACAATCTGTCCGATTCGCCTAGCCAGAATACATTCCCCCCCCTTTGGTTACATCGTTCCAAATTTCCCTCTCTCATCCTTTTGTCTTGTTAAGTGTGTCTTCTACCCAAGCCTCCTAGAATCTAGTGCCTATGTGCAAGGCTTGGCTATTGTCTAATCTTTCTATTGTTAATCAATTGTGACCGTTTTATTTTTAAACTTCTCCGTTTCTCACACCAGCCATAATCCTTCTGCCTTCTCTCTGTCACACACAAACACACACAAACAAATCCTTACTTCTTTTTTTTTCCTTTTGAGACATTCTTCAACCTGCAGGAATAAGAAGAAAATATATAAAAATGAAATACAGGCGTAACATAATCACACCAATTAATTTGAACTGAGTGCAAATTAATTCTAGGATAAATCCAAGGGAGCTGATCCATTACCACCCTGCAAACCTGGAATATGTCAATTTTTAGGAAAGTTGGAAACAATTTGAGAGGAGGAATCCATTTCTGTCTCAAATCTAAACTGTCTTTCAAGCTTTTAAGTTTTAAGGCCATTAACCCACTGACTTTATTCATCAAAAACGAAACTTAGACACACCATCGGGAATCAATTCATTTGCGATTAGGCACGTGATTCAGCCGGCCAAAGTCTGCTCCGTTGCAGGTGATCCCGCCCATTACAATCCCCTCCCTCCTCTCTCAATCTGGATTTTTCAGATCCAGCAAATAATAATATCTCTATGCTGCCGAAACATCGAACAGAGGCACAGATATTACTTATATACGAATCCTCTTCGCTTCGCTGTAGCAAGGCTATTTATTGTTGGGTTTTTTTCTAATTTGCTTTTTTTTAAGTAATTACCTTCTAGAAATTAAAAGAACCCAAAAAGACCTGTGCCCAGTTTCTGCCCGAAGCGATGCTCAAACTATTCCGATTGAGCGATCCAGAGCTAGGATCGTGTTCTCAGATTGAACTAATGGGGATCCTGCCCTGCTTTCTTGAACTGTTCTAGCCCCCTTGTAAGGACCCACCCCACTTTGCATCTTAAGAAGACAGAACTCTTGGAATATTTCTTCCAACAGGCATCTTTATTAAGAGAAGATGGTTGCAGGCGTTCTAGACAGGACCTGGGGCCCAAGCCCTCCCATTCAAGGTTTTAAGTGGTCCCAAGCAGCCCCCCCACCCCACCATCCTTCCAGCAACAATCCCAGGCGTTACATTTCCACCCCCTTTTTCCTCACGGCCAGCGGAAGGGAGACTTCAGAGAGGAGTACTAGTACATAACTATTGTTATGGTTAGTCCTTTTGGTGATATCCACATTCAGTCCCTTTGAAGTTGTACCGAAGGAAGTGAGAGCCATAAAACCCATTTGCTCATCCCCCTTCCCCTTCGTAGTATGACAGAATCCAGAGAGGGCAGAAATGGGGTTTTCCATAGTCGATAACTAGAGATGAAATATAATTGGATTCTGACATCCTGCCCCCTTAAAAATAAGATAGATCCACCTGAAAAGAAAACAAAACAGGTATAAAAGTTAGTCTGGCTTGTTAGGATACTCTGTGTAAAACTTCTTTAATAGCTTCAGGGTTCTGACATGACGTTTATGGACCCACTCGTTTTGTGAGGCAGGGAGGTGTTTCCATGCTACTAGGTACTGAGTCGCTCCATGATATCTCCTAGAGACTAGGATTTCCTTTATTTCGAAGTGTTGTTCGCCCTCCACCATGATTGGAGGTGGTGGGGGGGATTTTTGGCTGTAACGATGACTGATGCACTCTTTTCAGCAAGCTGCAATGAAAAATTGGGTGTATTTGCCTGAGATTTTTGGGTAATTCTAATTCTACTGTTACTGTGTTTATGATTCTTTTAATTGGAAAAGGCCCTATATATTTTGGTCCAAGTTTTTTACAGGGTTGTAGGGACTTTAGGTATTTTGTAGATAAGTACACCGTTTCTCCTATAATGAATGGTGTAGGCTCAACCCTTTTTTTATCGGCTTGTGCTTTGTATGCCTGCCTATCTTCATCTAGTGCTTTTCTAACTATCGGCCAGGTGTTTTGTAATTGTTCCATCCATTCTTTCAGTAATGGGATCACCGGTTCGTTTGGGGTTAATTCTGGCATGGGGTTGAAACTTTGACCAGTGGCTATTTGAAAAGGAGTGTAACCTGTGCTGGAGTGGACTGCATTATTGTAGGCCACTTCTGCGAAAGGGAGTAAGTCCGTCCAATCCGACTGCTGGAAATTAAGAAAGCATCTTAAATATTGCTCCAGTACTGAGTTCGAATGTTCCACTTGTCCATTTCCTTGTGGGTGATGGCTAGATGTCAGTCCCTGAGTGGTCCCTAAGAGGGATAAAAATTCCTTCCAAAATGCAGACGTAAATTGCACCCCCCTATCAGAGATGATGCGTTGGGGTGCCCCATGCAATCTGTAAATATGCTGGACGAAAAGTTTTGCTAAGGCTTTTGCGGTGGGAATCTTTTGGCAAGGGATAAAGTGCACCTGTTTGGAAAACAAGTCCGTGACCATCCAGACAACAGTATTCCCATTGCTTTCTGGTAATTCCACTATAAAATCCATGGCTATTTCCCTCCAGGGGGCTGAGGGATTTGCCACTGTTTGTAACAGTCCGGGCGATTTCCCTTGCAACCTCTTTGCAGTTGCACACTTTGGGCAGCTGGCCACGTAACTTTCTATGTCCTTTTTAATGGACGGCCACCAAAATTGCCGTTTAATTAAGTGTAATGTTTTTACAAATCCAAAATGCCCTGCTGATTTTGTGTCGTGGCAAAGCTGCATGAATGTGACTCTTTGGGTTGTTGGTATATATAAGTTTTCCCCCACCCAAGGCAGTCCGTCTCTCATTGTGCACGCGTGTTTATTTTTCTTGAACCATTCATCTGTTTCCAAACTTTTCCGGAATTCAATTCTTGTTTGGCTGCCCAGCTGTGGTTTTAATTGAGCTTGGGCTCTGGTGGTTACTGGCGCTGCCAGTTGTGATTCTACCATCATCGGTTTAGTGTCGGTGGCTCACGTGCTGTTATATTGGGGCACGCGAGATAGTGCATCTGCCAGGAAGTTCTCCCCCCCCCGGCAGATGCTTGAGCATAAATTGGAACTGGTGAAAATGCTGGGACCAGCAGGCTTGCTTGGGGTTGAGCTTCCTGGGTGTTTTCAGGGCTTCCAAATTTTTGTGGTCTGTCCACACCTGGAAAGGGATTTTGTTGTCTTCAAGGAACTGGCGCCACATGAGTAATGACCAATGTATCCCGTATACCTCTTTCTCCCATACGGGCCAGTGCTGTTCCATTTCTGTGAGTTTCTTGGATGTATACGCACAGGGTTACAATACCCCTTCATTGTTTTCTTGTAATAGTACAGCCCCCACTGCCACATCACTTGCATCCACCTGTATTACGAAGGGCTTATCCATGTCTGGGTGCCTCAGTACTGGTTCGGCAGAAAAAAGTCTCTTTAATCTCTCAAACACTGCTTGGCACTCCATTATCCATGTTAGTGGCTGGCTAGGTTTTACTGAGGATGCTCCCTTCATTTTTAGTAAGTTCGTGAGGGGCAGGGCTATCTGGGCAAATGAGGGGATGAATTGGCGGTAAAAGTTTGCGAAGCCCAGGAAACTTTGCAGTTGCTTTCTTGTGCGGGGTGGTGCCCATTCTAATACTGCTCTGACCTTCTCTGGGTCCATTTCAATGCCCTGTGGGGATATGCGATAACCTAGGTAGTCTATCCTTTCCTGGTGGAATTCGCATTTCGAGAGTTTGGCATATAGGTGGGCGGCTCGCAGTTTCCATAAAACCGCTCTGACTAGCTTGACATGTTCCTCTTTTGATTCGGTGAAGATAAGAATGTTGTCTAAGTAAACCAGAACCCCCTTAAATAGGTGCTCCCTTAGAACGTCATTGATTAATTGCATAAATACTGCGGGGGGCCCTTGTAATCCAAATGGCAAGACTTTGAATTGTTAGCACCCCATTGGGCAGTTAAATGCAGTCTTCCATTCATCCCCTTCCTTAATTCTCATGCGATAGTAAGCTTCCCTTAGGTCTAGTTTAGTAAAAACAAATTCCCTTTCGAGAGGTGTGAAAACATGTCCTTCATGAGGGGCAGGGGGTATAGGTTGCTTTCACTGATTGTATTCAGGGACCTATAATCCATGCATAAGCGTAAAGAGCCATCTTTCTTCTCTCTAAAGAGGACCGGGGCGGCCACTTTAGGCTTGGCTGGTTCAATGAACCCCCTTTCTAGGTTTTTCTTTATGAATCTTTCCATTTCCTCCTTCTCCTTTGGGCTCATGGGGTATAATCTGGGCTTCGGGAGTTTTGCCCCAGGCTTGAATTCAATGGCACAGTCTGTGGGTCGGTGGGGGGTGGGGGAGCTCATCTGCCCTCTCCTCAGTGAAAACGTCAGCAAGATCTCTGTATTCCTCTGGTATTTCTGGTAGTCCCTTTTCCTCTCCCATGGATGCTTTTTCCGTTCTTAATTTTGGTAGCTCCCCTTGGGATTTTAAGTCCATAGGGTCCCCTTTCGGGAAATTGATTTCTGCTTTCCTCCAATTCACCCAGGGGTTCCATTTCTTTAACCATTCCATCCCTAGGATCATCGGGCATTCCATGCCTGGGGTCACTACAAACGTTATGTCTTCCTCATGTTTGCCCAGGGAGAGGTGTATTGGTAAGGTGGCTAGGGTAGCTGGCACCCCCCCTGCTATGGACCCATCTAACTGGCCAAATGAGATTGGTTGTTCCAGTCTCCTTGACGGAATGCCCAGATTCCCCACTAGCGTCGGGCTAATGAGGCAGCGGGTGCAGCCACAGTCTATTAAGGCTTTCACCTTCATGGCTTCGGGCATGGGGGGAATTAATATAGTCACTGTCTTGAGGATGGGTGCGATGTGTCCACTTACCAGGGGTTCGCCCTCCGAGCTGTCGTCTGAGGCGTCCACTGGCCCTGCGGTGTAGGCTGGAGATCTCTCCCCCTGATGAGCAGAGGTGGGGGATTCCACAGCCTCCATTGTTCTCATGGCCGGTTCTTTTGGCTTAGCTGGAGACCTCCCGGATTTGCTGGCCGGTGATCTGTCTGGGTTGTGCTGGAGGGCTTTTGAGCGCCATTCTACAGCCCGATGCCCTTCTCTCCCGCACTTGAAACACCCCATTTGCTTCTTGGCCATAGCCGATGGTTTCACTGGTTCACGTGTCAACTCAGGCGGTGAGCGGCTCCATTGTTTTCCTCGGTGGTGCCTCTTCAGTATGTTGATCTCTGCTTCCTCTGCCAGGACGTACCATTCATCAAGTTGATGTGGCTCCCATCGGGGCAGGCAAGCATCATATAGGTCATACTTTTTAACATCTACATGAAGCCACTGGGTGAGATCATCCACCGGCACGGAGTGAGATACCATCAGTACGCTGATGATACTCAGCTGTACATTTCCACTCCTGGCCATATCAGTGAAGCGGTTGAGGTGATGTGCCAGTGTCTGGAGGCTGTGAGGGTCTGGATGGGCACTAACAGATTAAGGCTCAACCCTGACAAGACAGAGTGGCTGTGGGTGATGCCTCCCAAGGACATTTCAATCTGTCCTTCCATTACTCTGAGGGGTGAATCTATAGTCCCCTCGGAGAAGGTCCGCAACTTGGGAGTCCTCCTCGATCCACAGCTGACATTGGATCATCACTTGTCGGCTGTGGCGAGGGGGGCATTTGCCCAGGTTCACCTGGTGCACCAGTTGCGCCCTTACTTGGATCAGGAGTCTCTCCTCACAGTCACACATGCCCTTGTCACCTCGAGGATCGACTACTGCAATGCTCTCTACATGGGGCTACCCTTGAAGAGTGTTCGGAGACTTCAACTAGTGCAGAATGCAGCTGTGCGAGCAGTTGTGGGCCTGCCCCGTCGTGCCCACATTTCGTCAATTCTCCGCATGCTGCATTGGCTGCTTATTGGTCTCCGAGCGCAATTCAAAGTGTTGGTTATTACCTATAAAGCCCTTTATGGCATGGGACCAGGATACTTGCGGGACCGTCTTCTGCCACATACTTCCCTACGACCGGTGAGAGCACACAGGGTCAGCCTCCTCCAGGTCCCGTCAGCGAAACAATGTCGGCTGGCGGGCTCTAGGGGGAGGGCTTTCTCTGTTGTGGCGCCCGCCCTCTGGAACCAACTGCCTCCTGAAGTCCGCGTTTCTCCCACGCTCCTGGCCTTCCGTAAAAACCTTAAAACTTACCTCTGCCGGCAAGCCTGGGGATGATTGTGGATTGAATGGTGAACATGAGTGGGTGTTAGTTTGTTTTTAGAGATTTTGTTTGGACTTGTATTAAAATTGATGTTTTATATACATGTTGTTAGCCGCTCCGAGTCTCCGGAGAGGAGCGGCATACAAGCCCGAATAATAAATAATAAATAAAATAATTTAGCCCGTCTTTGAAATGGCTAAGGAGGATGTCTTCCGGCCAGTTCAGTTTGCTGGCAATGGCCCGGAATTCTTGCGTATATTCGGCTACCAGGCATTTGCCTTGCCTCATCATTTTGATCCTTTTGCGGGCTTTGCGATCAGCCAGGGGGTCCTCAAATTGCCTTCTCAGAGAGGACATGAAACGGTTGAAGTTGTTGAGCTCTGGGTCATTGGAGTCGTGCAAGTTCACCACCCAATCTGTGGCCGGCCCGTCCAGGGCAGATTGCACGATCCGGATACAGACTTTGTCGCTGGGGATGTGCCGCCTGTATTCCTCCATGTAGCTGAGGACTTGGGTTAGGAAAAACCCCAAGCGTGTCAGCTCCCCCTTGAATCTCACATCCAGCGGTGGGAGTCTTTGAATGGATCGGTGCCTTCGTTTTCGGTGGTGGTGTCTTCCATCCAGATCGCCATCTGTGGGTCGGCGGAGAGTGGGGACTACTGGATCAGCAGTCGTCCCCGGGGCTGTAGGTTCCACTTCCCCCTCGGTGTCTCTCCCTTTGCGGCTCCAGGAGCTGGGGCGGCCGTAGGGCTCACAATTCTCCTCTCCTAGGGAGCTGAGAGTTCTCTTCATCAGGTCGATAGCTTTCTCTAGGATCCAGTCCGAGTACGGTGCCCAGCTCCCTTCCTCTTCACTTGTGTGCAGGGATTTCTCCATCTCCTGCTTCCATTCTGGTTGGTTGGCCCCCGACTCAGGGTCACCTTTCTTGATTTCTTTTTCCACTCACCTTTCTTTCCAAAGCCCATTGACCACCGAGGTTTGTGGTCCCGTGTCTCCACCACCTTTTCTCCTGAGGAGTCTGACCTCTCAGATTCCGACATCTGGCAGGGTTTCAGTCGGGGCAGTGGCTCCCTTTCCGGGGAGTTTTCTCCCTTCCCTGCTCCGTCGTCTGACATGGTAATTTTTGCAAAGTCCCCCGGCAAGGTTCTCCCTTCCAGGTGGACTAATTCTGCAGGTCCTGTCTAATGTAAGGACCCACCCCACTGTCCTTCCAGCGACAATCCCAGGCGTTACATTTCCACCCCATTTTTCCTCACGGCCGGTGGAAGGGAGACTTCAGAGAGGAGTAGATGAAAGCTGATGGGCGCTATTGTTATGGTTAGTCCTTTTGGTGATATCCACATTCAGTCTCTTTGAAGTTGTACCGAAGGAAGTGAGAGCCATAAAACCCCTTTTCTCATCCCCCTTCCCCTTCGTAGTATGACAGAATCCAGAGAGGGCAGAAATGGGGTTTTCCATAGTCGATAACTAGAGATGAAATATAATTGGATTCTGACATCCCTTTTCTCTTTACCTTTCCCCCCCCCAAACCAGGCACGCTGGTCCCCATCAATACCTACACGCCACTCCCGGTCTTCAGGCTGTCAATTCAGCAATGCTCTGTCGCTTCTCCAGACGAAAAGATCCAAGCGGCTGCTCTACGCCCGCTCCACCCAATCAGCAGAGTGCCGGCAGCGGAGACGTCTGCATGCAGTTTAATAACTTGCTGCGTTCCTGCCAGGGAAATGGAAACCGAAAGTGATTCTGGCGATGGAAGAGAATGGAAACAGAAACAAGAGCGAGGCGGCCACAGATGTCAAGAGCTGTAAAATCTGGGGCAAAGTCTTTTTTTTTTTTGAAAATATTTTATTGATTTTATGATTTTAACAATAGATGCTTAAAACACACCGTGGTGATTGGGTAAACAAAAATTCCAGAATAAAAACATACATAAACAGCTCAACTTAATACATTCACTTTCATCTTTCTATTTCCCTCACCCACACAAGACAAAAAACCAAAAACATATAAATTTAATATATTCCATTTCTGTCATAAATTTCTGTTAAACCTATTTTAAGACTTTGTCAATTTCATTCCAAACTCTCCCCGATACATATACCATGATATTTATAAGGTGTTACCATACATTCTTTTACATTCATATATACAGTACTTTTAATGAAATGAGGTAAATACCTACACGTAACTTTTGGTGTTGCTCGCCCATTTCCCCTTTCACCGCATCCACACTCTTTCTTCTCTACCTTCTTTCTCCCTTTCTTCTCTTCCTACTTCCCTCTTCCCCCACCCCTCTCCTTCCCTTTCTCTCCACTTCTCCTCTTCTCCTCCAACCTTCCTACTTCCTTCTCCCCTCCTTCACTCTTTCTTCCCTCTCATCCCTCTTCAGATGCAGTTCAGGGGTAATGTCCGAGCAACTCCTCTCTCCAAATTTCCCTACATTAATACTTCTATCTCAGTAAATATTTACTGATTTTTCCCATCTTTTCCCAAAAGCTTAAGACACAACATAGTGATCAGGATGTTCAATCATTCATCGACAAAGTCATATAAATGTAGCTCAGATTGAATATGGTATTGCTTATTAAAATTTATACAATTACAAAAGTCATCAAACACATGCAATTATAATCTATATCCTGTTTTTAGGCTATACTCCTTACAGTTGTCATACTCCAACTACATTTTAATAAGTATATAATTGTGATTTCAGGTAGCCTTAATACACAATCGTTAATTGAGACAGATTTTCCCCCTTATCACGAATAACTCTTTCTCTCTCTCTATTACAACATAGTTATCATATTTAAAATAATAATATAGGTCCAACAAATACAGTTCTTTTTAAAAAAAAATATATTCTATCATTTCATCAATCTACATCTTTAAAAAAAATCTTTTAAAGGCCTTGATAAAGTTTATATCTTCAAATACTTGTCAATTATAATATCAGGCAATTCTCCTCTTTCATTCCTAATTAAATCAGACATATTCTCTTTCTTTTTTCCTTTTTTTACTAGATATATTCAATCATTTCATCAGTCTACTTCTATAAGGTCTTTTTGTCCTCTAGCAAGATTAACTCCCTCAAATAATTATCAACCATAGTAACAATACATCGTTAAATCAGAGATAATTTCTAAGCCTTTTTAACCCATCAAGTAACATTTTGTATCACACTTGAACCTGACTCTAGCTTTCTTTCTATGCCAATTTGGTTCCCATAATAAGGCTTTTCGATTATCAAACCTCAAGATTTGATTACGAGGCTTCCTAACAAATTCAAACTGAACAAATTTTCTTTCCCTTTCCTCTTTATTGTAATTTCTGAAAAGTTGTGTCTGGGTGTCAATCTTTGTTATTTTTGGTAATTGAATTGGGTCAATTACAGTTATTTCTTGATCATCAAAATTGTCCATCAGTTGTAGGTAATGCATGGCATTAGTTGATTCAATGGTTTCCACATTTTCTCCTGATGCAGATTCACAATTAGGTTGTAAGAATAGTGTCTCTGTCTCTTTAAGTTGTAAGTAGGTCTGTTCAGACAGTTGTAGATAACGCATAGCATTAGTTGATTCAGTGGTTTCCACATTTTCTCTTGATGCAGATTCACAATTAGGTTGTAGAAATAGTGTCTCTGTCTCTTTAAGTTGTAAGTAGGTCTGTTCAGAATTATTCTGTTCATCTTCTGTTATTCCTTGTTCCATAACTTGATTCATTATTAAAGGATCAATATGAGATTCCAAGGTGGCATCTTTGGATTTTCTCCAAGATTTCCAATAAGTTTTAAAATCTTCTCTGACTTCTAATATTTTTTCCAGTATTAAATCATAGTCAAGATGAGGATAACTTTCAGCCATTTTGGTGGTAGCTTTGCCTATTCCTTTATTAGAGACTACTTAAGGAAAATCCACAAATATCCGCCTCCAAAAGCTTCACCACCCAGCTGTCGAGTTATTTTTTCTCTTTTTTTTAATCACCTAAATCCAATCCTCTCCAAATAACAGGGAGAAGTACAGTTGAAATTTCACTTTTTCACCACCAGATGTCCTCAGTGGACTATAAAGTCTTTTTCTTCTTTTTTTTCCCCCAAGTTAATCAAGTTAGAGAAAGTTAAAAAAAGAACAAAAAAGGAAAGTTTTCTCTCTCTCTTTTTTTTTTCTTAAAAAAAACCAACCAAAACTATCTTCTACTTTATCAAATTAAAAAAGGAAAGTAACAACGTCTCTTTTTCCCTTCTTTTCTCCTGAAATTCACCCCACAGCAGTCAAATAGTAAAATAGTAAAAAAAAAAAAACAACCACACACACAAAAATTAATCCTTTTCTTTTTGGCTCTTCTTTCCACATATAGGCAGCCGCCGCTTTCTTAATAAAGGAAAATAGAAACTCTTACAGGAAAGATCAGGATAGTGAGGGAAGGAAAGGTCTCACCCGGATTCACCACGGTGGTTCTTCATGCTTAGTTGTTCTTGTGACTTGCGGTTGGTGTGGCTAGGTGAACGGCCATTTTATGGCCGGTCTTCTGCTCCGTCGGCCCTCAGAGTCAGCTCAGACAGCTAGAGGAGCCGCCGCTCCTCTGCAGCTGAGCATAGCCTCGTCGACGGTAGTCGCGCCCTCCAGGCGCGACTTTCGACCCCCGCCGGGGTCTACCGACGGAGGGAAACTAGCCGGACGAGGAGACAAGTCTCTCAGTGCGGCTAGAGGCGCCGCGATCCGGAACCGGAAGTCCTGGGGCGAAGTCTTGTATTATTCAGGGGAAAGTGCGGAGGACTGGACTTCTGCTTGAGTGGAATTCCCACAGCTTCTTTACTCAAGGTGTAAGCTTCAGGGACTTAAGTGGGAGTTACTCCTAAGTAAGTATGTGTAAAGCATTGCAAGTCCCAAAGTGCGGTCCTATTCAGGAGGAGACTTTCTGCTGGGAAAACCTTACCCATACAGAAGCAACCTAAAACATGAGTGTTCAGTTTTATCTTGACCAGACCCAAAAGCCAGATCTGTCTATCGCTGAAACATCTTGATTGGCGGGCATGAGGTTGAGAATGGCCCTGGGAGATACTACATGCTGCATTCACACAGCAACATGCTAAAGTAAAACTTTTAGAAAAGATGGAAAGAGTCGCACTGCAACGAGGTGGGCAGCAAACAAATTTAATAAATAAAAATAAAATAATTTATTCTGAAAGGCAGTTCATTCCTTACTGGCTCAAGGTTGACTCAGTCTTCCATCCTTCAGAGGTCAGTAAAGGCAGGACCCAGCTTGATGGGGGCAATATGCTGATTCTGTAAACTGCTTAGAGAGGGCTGTAAAACATTGTGAAGTGGTATATAAGTCTCACGGGTGTCAAATTCGCAACATCACATGACGTGTCACAACATATGACTTTTTTTCCATTGCCGACAATGGGGTGGAAGTGGTTTCAGCATGACGCATCCAGCCCGCCGGCTGGCAGTTTAACACCCCTGGTCTAAGTGCTATTGCTAGGATTTGGTAAGGCTGATTGGATTGCAGAAATGAAAAGTTGAAGGGTTCCAGAGCTACGGATCCTAGCAGCTCCAGCAGCTGGGCCAATGGAGGGGGATTCTGGGAATTGTATCTGGGGGGCCACAACTTCCTCACTTCTAGAAGGGAGCAAAGGGTAGGGTTAGACAGAGCTCTTCATGTCTATCCTAAGTTAAAGTAATGTCTTCCCATGCACTTTGGAACTACAGGATAGATAGTCCTTGACCACCACAATCCATTTAGCAATCATTCAAAGTTAAAACAGCACTGAAAAAGTGACTTAAAACCAGTCCTCAAATAACCATTGCAGCTTTCCCATTGTCACATGATCAAAATTTAGGCACTTGGCAACAGGCATGTATTTATGATGGCTGCAGCATCCTGGGGCCATGTGATCGCCATATGTGACCTTCCCAGCCAGATTCTGACAAGCGAAGTCAAGGGGGAAGCTGGATTCTCTTAATGCCTGCATGATTCACTTAACAACTGCAGTGATTCATTTAACAATCATGGCAAAAAAGATTGTAAAATTGAGCATGACTCACTTAACCTCTTCACTTAGCAACAGAAATTCTGGACTCAATTGTGAGTGTAAGTTGAGGACTGTACGTATTGAAATTTGATATTCAAACATTTGGAACAGGATTTTCTAAACAGTGAGGTCTAAGGAGATGCAGAGAGTCCAGGGAAGGTGTGAAGAACCTTTCAATGACATCTATCCATCTTTCCCAAAGTTTCATACTATTGTTTTCATTAGAGTCTCTCTAGCTCAGAGTTGAACTGTGAGGGGTCATTGGTGCTCTCTGAGCTTGGTTGTTTTCTTGGAGATGTTTCATTATTACTCAACTAGGTAACACTTTCGTCAGCAAAAAAAAAATAACCAAACTCACAGAGTACCAAGGACTCCATTGTTGTTATTGTTGTGTCCATTTTGGTATGTGCATTTTTAGGGAAGGTATATACATTAAGATTACACTAAAGGGAGATGTGATGGCAAAAAGTTCAGAAACTCCTGATCTAGAAGAACAACAGATTGCTGGAAGTTGCTTTAAAACTCCCACAAGCAAATTATCTTTGCTGTTTCTTTAAATGGAGATAACTTGGCTTTCCAAGGAAATCCTTCTCTTGGTTTTCTTAAGTACCCTGCCAGGCAAAATCAACTCAAATTCCAGGAACAACATGAAACTGTACCAAGAATATTACTATATAGAAATATACATATATGTTTATATGTATACACACACACACATACACAGGTAGTCCTCGATTTATAACCACAGCCGAGCCCAACATTTCTGTTGCTAAGGCTAAGCAAGACAGTGGTTAAGTTAATTTTGCCCCATTTTATGACCTGTCTTGCCAAAGTCGTTAATTATTGCAATTGTTCATTTAGCAACATTTATTAAGTGAGTCTGGCTTTCCCATTGACTCTGCTTGTCAGAAGATTGCAAAAGGTGATCACATGACCCTGGGACACTGGAACCGTCATAAATATGAGTCAGTTGCCAAGTATCTGAATTTGATCACATGACCATGGGGAGGCTTCAGCAGTCATAAGGATGAGAAACAGTCATAAGTCATTTGTTTCAGTGCGGTTTAACTTCAAATGGTCACCAAATGAACTGTTGTAAGTCAAGGGCAACATGTGTATATACACACACACATACATATATTTAACTGTAATGTTATTATATTACAGTACTGTACAGTCTTCTCCCAAATGTCTTTCAGTAGGAAAATGGCAATAAACTTCCTCAAATTCTCATGTGACTTCCTCTGCCTGAAATAACTTTCAGAATCTTTAGTTTTGTTTCTTTGCACCACCCTTAAGAAATAGAAACCAAAATCAGCTTAACATTGCTGAGCAAAACCTTTTCCACAATCAATCTTTTTTTTATAACTAAAACCTCAAAAAGTTTACACGAACTCAGCCATTCCTACAACTTGTTATCCTCTAGCCCAGGGGTTCCCAAACGGGGGTGCGAAAATTTGGGTTTTCAAAATTATAGTGTATATGCATAATTCATTGCCATTACTTTGAACTTTTGTTAAGGGGTGCGAGAATATATCAGAAGCGTTCTAGGGGTATGGGGTATAAAAAAGGTTGGGAGCCACTGCAGCTAGCCCAGGGGTGGGGAACCTTGGCTCTTTTATGACTTGTGGACTTCAACTCCCAGAATTCCTGAACCAGCCAGCTCAGGAATTCTGGGAGTTGAAGTCCACAAGTTATAAAAGAGCCAAGGTTCCCCCATCCCTGGGCTAGCCTATAGAAGAGAGTGAGCAGGCAAGGGAAGGGCATAGGAAAGAAAGAAGAGGAAGGCAAAACAAAGGAAAAAAGAAGTCTCATAAGATCTTCCTAAATAATTCCACCTGGAAATAAGTATCTCTCACCATCCATGGTTGATCTATTCAGAGATGGGATCAGGTGCAGCAGGAAAAAATGGAAGTGAAGTGACTAGATCTTCTTTCTAACCCTTTGCAGCGCTTCTCATTTCAAGCTCAAAACTTCTTAGTGTAGCGATGTCATCTCTCACTAATTGTTTTTTTCAATTTCATTTCCCTCTATATCACGGGTGTCAAACTCGCCACATCACGTGATGTGTCACGACATATCATGACTTTTTTTGCATTGCCAGTGCTGAGGTGGGTGCAGCCTCTGTATAATGCAACCTGCCCGCGGGCCGGCAGTTTGACACCCCTGCCCTATATGGTCAAGAACCCTTCATGCTTTGTTTTTCATTAGTCTCTCCCAGCTGAACCTGGAGTTTTGAATCCAGGTTGTAAATAGCTTTTTCAGGGTCCATTATAACATCAAACTGTAAATTGAGAATTACCTGTATCCCAGTGGTGGGATTCAGCCGGTTCACAGAATCGGTAGCTAATGTTTTGTTGCCCAGGCCCAGAATGGACTTCTGGAAGTGGCATCCACACAGAGAACCGGTTGTTCACATATTTGAATCCCACCACTGGGTAGTCCTCAACTTACCATTTGAAGTTACAACGGTACTGAAAAAAGTGACGTATGACCAGTTTTCACACTTAAGACCGTTGCAGCATCCCCATGGTCATGTGAACAAAATTTGGGCACTTGGCAACTGGCATATATTTATGACAGTTGCAGCATCCCAGGGTCACGTGATCACACCATTCGTAACCATCCTGGCACACTTCCAACAAGCAAAGTCACTGGGGGAAGCTGGATTCACTTAACATCTGATTCACTTTAACAGCTGTCATGATTTGCTTAACAACTGTGGCAAAAAGGGTAGACCAATGGGGCAAAACTCAGTTAACAACTGCCTTGCTTAGCCATAGAAATTTTGAGCTCAGGTGTGGTTGTAATGCAAGGACTACCTGTATGATCCAGAATAGGCCAGAGATTTGGGTGGGAATGTAGAGCAGCTGCTGATAGCACAGTGCAAGAAAATAATGATTGAAAGAAGAATATAGGTAGTCCTCGACTTAGGACAGACCCTTCCCCAAGCTACTTACAACCAGTTCTAAAATTCCAACAGATGCCCCCTCTGTGGTCACATGACTGTATTTTGGGTGCTTAGCAATCAGCCCACATTATGGGCAATTGCAGCATCCTGCAATTGTGTGACTGCATTTTTATGTTTTTGCTCCAAAACAGCATTTGTTTAACAGCTGCACTGTTCACTTAACAACCACAGCAGTCATTTGATAACCACCGCAAAAAAGGTTGCAAAAGTGGGTCTGGTCATGGGGTGACCTGTTTTATGACCATCATGACTTACAACCATGATGGGCAGGCTCCATTATGGTTGTTAAGTCAAGGACTACCTGTAAAACAACACAGCTGGGGAAAAACAGGTGAGATTAAAGAAAGGTCATGTCTGTCCCAGAGGACTAGTATCTTGCAGGGTAAGGATCAGAAAAGCTACAACCATTGGTGTACTGTGCAAGACAGATCTACCACCTAAGATCTCAGGGTGATGCCTAGCCCCAGAAAAAACCTTGGAGATAGATATCAGAGACTTCCAAAATTCTTACCAAATTGGGACCTCCAAGATAGCAGAAAGGAGGAATCATTACATTCATGAGTGGGGAGCAACTGCATATGACCTTAATTAAATGTCAGATCTCAGAACATATTTTGCTTGGGTTCTTGTCCCATCCATCATGTTTTGGTTATACAGTATTTGATAATAAGACTGGCTGTCAGCCCAGAAAATCCCGTGTGTTGATTTCAGGAAAACCTTTGAAGGAACAGTCCATGGGGGCAGGGGAGGAGGTTTAAAGAGAAGGACAGAAGGGAAGATGTGGGGAAATAGAGCAACTTGCTAATATTTTATTTTATTATCCCACTTCTATTATTTTTATAAATGACTCAAGGTGATGAACATACCTAATACTCTTTCTTCCTCCTACTTTCCCCACAACAACAATCCTGTGAGAGGTGGGTTGGGCTGAGAGAGTGACTGACCCAAAGTCACCCAGGTGGCTTTCATGCCTAAGGAAAGAACTAAAACTGACAGTCTCCTGGTGATTGCCCCAAAGACACCCAGCCAATTTTCATGCCTAAGGAGGGACTAGAACTCACAGTCTCCTGCTGTCTAGCCTGGTGCCTTGACTATTACACCAAATTTCCTTGTAATATTTTTTTCTCTCTTTTTCTTTTTTCTTCCTTTCTTAGCTACATGGAATGTTACAGGATCAGGGTTAGCAAAGTGGCTATATTCTTTAATTTTAACCATTTGGCTTCCCAAGTAGAAACAGAAATTATGTATTTCACTGAACTGCCCCCCCAAAACACTTTTTTTTTCCTGCTAAGACAAAGATGGGGCATAATTAGCGCTGACTCTCTTCCAACCTGGCACTTCCAGATCTGTTTTCCTGCAACTCTTTTCATCCCTAGCTACCATATGCCATATGCTGCCCTAGGCGAAGAGACTGGAGCCTAACACACATTTGAAAGACATCAGCCTGGAGAAAGCTGCTTTTATGTCATAATAACTAGAGGGAAACAGCAGACACCCCTTTCATCTTAGTGCACCGTCAAAAGAATTCTAGCTCCCAGAATTTCCCTGTAGTAGCTATGTTACATATCACTTTAACCAATGACTTTTTTAACCATGGTAAATTGATTAAACCACAATTGACTGAGTTAAGTCACAATGCTAATCTTCAAATATAGGATACTATTGCTGGTGTATTGTGTGAAGCCAACAAAAGGGGTGGGCCATAGGAGAAATAAAATGCAACTTTCACTCCAATGGTATAGACCCCTGCAACATTATTACAGGTAGTCCTCACTTAATATCTGTCCTGTTTAGTGATGTTCAAAGTTGTGATGGTGGGAAAAAGTAACTTTACAACCAGTCCTCTCAATTGCAAGCATCACAGTGTCCCCGTGATCATGTGATTGCCATTTGCACACTTCACAACTGGTTTCTGACAAGCTGAGTCAGCTGAGAAGTTGCAGTCCCATGATGTCTTGCTCAACAATCCACGATGACTCACTTAACAAGAAAATGAGAAGTGACATTGTAAGTCGATTGCAATAGTGAGATTTCACTTACACTGTTTAGCAATAAATTTGTTGGTCACTAAGGGAGAACTACCTGTATATTTTACCCTTGTTCACCTTTTTAAGCTATAATGCTAAAGGCCTGTAGCCTTTTCTTCCCATCCTGATCAGATACAGGTAGTCCTTGTTAAGTACTGGGTTCAAGTGCAATCAAAGATACACATGGTGCAATCAAAGTTATTTATTCTTCTTTCTCCTTACTACAACCAACAACCACAAAAAGTAAAGCAGCCTCTTTTAAGGACGATGGACCCGGACTGCGGCAAACAATGTAACAAGCTTTTTCTTACTCTGCACATGCGCGCAAGGCTGGCGCCGCTCAGTCTGGTCCCGGGCAGCCATCCTTGTGCGCATGTGCACAAGGCTGGCGCCGACCAGTCTAGTCCCGGGCAACTTAGAATGCCCGGGACCAATGCATCGTCCCGAGCCTGCTTTTGCAGGTCAGGACACAACACCCCTCCCCCCTGGATGAAACATATACCTTACACCCACAGGTGTACCTTAACAGGCAGGAGTGTTACACAGTCCATTAATCAAATGCAATGAGTTGGAATTTTAGTCTGCCTTCAGACAAACCCCTTTATTTGTATTAATGACTGAACATTACCGAAATCAAAAAATAGTACAGCATTCTAACTGAATGCTTCCTGTCTTCAAGTCCTCCTGAGCTATCCTAAGTACTTGACAGCAACTTCACAAATCCCTGAAGATGTTTGGGTGGGCACCTGGCCCGCTGTGACCTACTAAGGCCAGAAGCGATTGCCTGGCCCCCCTGCTCACCTACCAGGCAAGGCAGACCATGGCGTGGCTGTCTCAAATTCCCAGGTGACCCCGGTGAGGGTGCCTGGCCTACCTGCTCACCTGCCAGGCTACGCAGGCCAGGACTTTGCTGTCCAGAATACCTGGTTGACCCGCCCATCTGCTGGCTGCCTGGACCCTCTAAGTCCAGACCAGCATACCTTGGAGGGGTGGTAGTCCCCGGGTCCACAATGGACCTTTCTTGGGAACACTGTCCCTCGAACCCAAGGCCAGCAGATGGAGATTGTTGAGTCCCGGAAGTACACCCATTCCCAGTGGTCCCCGAGCATGTGCCCAAGGTGTCAGAGTCAGGAGTTACTTCCCTGGCAACCCCTCTTGCTGATAACCTCCTTTTGGGAGCAATTGCGGAATTAGACAAGTGCCCCTGTTGGAATTATTCTTCTCTTGTAGATTGTGTATTGTTTGGATACCCCCGGTCAGTCTCCCTGTCTGGAGCACTATCTGTCATGTGTGAATACTGTGGATACCCCCGGTGTGACTCCCTGTCTGGAGTGATAATGGATGAGTGGGATGACCCCCTATCCCATGAATTCCTGTCAGGAGCACTTGTTGAACCCTGTGATGACCACTGAAACTGATCCCAAGAATGCATATTGTAGTCCTCCTCCCCCCCCCCAGAGCAGAGCCAGGAGCGGAAGGGTGAGAGTCCAATCTCCAACGCAGTTGGTCTATGTGTCTGCGCAGAACGTGGCCGTCTTCCAATGCCACTTCGTATGACAAGGGCCCCGAGACCTTGCAGACCACAGCTGTGACCCAGAGATGACCAGGCCCATAGTTCCTTGCCCAAACCGGATTGCCCACCTGTAGTCTCCTAGGTGCCCGCGGCTGTGACACCTGTGAAGCCACCCAGTCAGGGTGCAGCCTGTCCAGTTTAGTGATTATTATTATTATTATTATTATTAATTTAATTTCTATGCCGCCCTATTCCGGAGAACTCAGGGCGGCTCACAACATGATAGAAATTACAATAACATACATAAATATAAAAACCCTTAAGTTAAAAAAGGAAAAACCAATCATCCACAAACATACACACCAACGTACACTGACTAGGGGCAAGGTGTTAGCTGCCCCCAGGCCTGCCGGCAAAAGTATGTTTTAAGCAATTTACGAAAGGCGGAGAGGGTGGGGGGCGACACGGATCTCCGGGGGAAGTTGGTTCCAGAGGGCCGGGGCCGCAACAGAGAAGGCTCTTCCCGTAGGCCCCGCCAGGCGACACTGTCTGGCTGACGGGACCTGGAGAAGGCCCACTCTGTGGGCCCTAACCGGCCGCTGGGATTCATGAGGCAGCAGACAGTCCCGTAAATAACCTGGTCCGATGCCATGTAGGGCTTTATAGGTCATAACCAACACTTTGAATTGGGTTCGGAGACCAGTTGGCAGCCAATGCAGCTCGCGGAGTGATGCCGAAATGTGGGCATTTCTAGGCAAGCCCAACACTGCTCGCGCGGCTGCATTCTGCATTACCTGAAGTCTCCGAACATTTTTCAAAGGTAGCCCCATGTAGAGAGCATTGCAGTAATCGAACCTCGAGGTGATAAGGGCATGAGTGACTGTGAGAAGAGACTCCCGGTCCAAATAGGGCCGCAACTGGTGCACCAGGCGAACCTGGGCAAATGTCCTCCTCGCCACAGACGAAAGATGATGTTCCATATTTAGCTGTGGATCGAGGAGGACGCCCAAGTTGCGGACCTTCTCCGAGGGGGTCAAAAGCTCCCCCCCCAGGCTAATGGACGGATAGATTGAAATATCTTTGGGAGGCAGAACCCATAGCCACTCCGTCTTGTCGGGGTTGAGTTTGAGCCTGTTAGCACCCATCCAAACCCTAACAGCCTCCAGACATCGGCACATCACTTCCGCTGCTTCACTGAAATGACACGGGGTGGAGATGTAAAGCTGGGTATCATCAGCATACTGATGATATCTCACCCCGTGTTGTCGGATGATCTCACCCAGCGGTTTCATGTAGATATTAAACAGCAGAGGGGAGAGGACCGATCCCTGAGGGACCCCACAAGGGAGGAACCTAGGGTTCGACCTCTGAGTCCCTGCCAACACTGACTGCGACCGACCAGTGAGGTAGGAGGTGAACCACCGCAAAACAGTGCCCCCAACCCCCAACCCCTCCAGTCGGTGCAGAAGGATACCATGGTCAATGGTATCGAAAGCCGCTGAGAGGTCAAGTAGCACCAGGATAGTGGATAATCCCTTATCCCGGGCCCGCCAGAGATCATCCGTCAGCGCGACCAAAGCAGTTTCCGTGGAGTAGCCGAGCCTGAATCCTGACTGTTGAGGGCCCAGATAATCGGCCTCATCCAAGGACCGTTGGAGCTGGAGTGACACCACCTTCTCAACAACCTTCCCTATAAAGGGAAGATTGGAGACAGGACGGTAGTTGTTTAAAACAGCTGGGTCCAGGGAAGGCTTCTTGAGGAGGGGGTGCACAATTGCCTCCTTGCAGGGAGCCGGAAAGGACCCCTCCCTCAAAGAAGCGTTGACAATCTCCTGAACCCAGCCCCGCGTCACCTCCCTGCTGGCCGAAACCAGCCAGGAGGGGCACGGGTCCAATAAACAGGTGGCGGAGCTCACAGCTCCAATGGCCTTGTCGACTTCATCAGGTGCTACCGGGTCAAACTCCTCCCACACAACAGGATCAAGACGAGTCCCTGTCATCTCGACTGAATCATGATCAGCCGATACTGCATTCCAATTGGAGTCAAGGTCCATCCGAATCTGGGCGATTTTATCTGCAAAAAACTTATTAAAGTACTCAGCACTACCCTGCAAGGGTGCATCAACCCCCCCCCCCCGATTAAGGAGGGAGCGAGTTACCCTGAACAGGGTGGCTGGGCGGGATTCCGCAGATGCAATCAAGGCGGAATGATACGCGCATCTTGCCGCCTTGAGCGCCACCTGATAAGTCTTGATATAAGGTCTTACAAGTGTTCGGTCAGATACGGATTTACTTTTCCTCCATCGCTTCTCTAGGCGTCTCTTCTGGCGCTTCATCCCCCTGAGTTCCTCAGTAAACCAAGGAGATCTCCTGGGTCTGCTACCACAGAGAGGTCGCAGCGGCGCAATCCGGTCAAGAGCCCCCTTCGCAGCCATATTCCAGGCCGTAACCAGGGACTCTGCCAAACTGTGAATGAGAGAATCCGGTATTTCCCCAAGCGTCCTCTGAAAACTCTCTGGATCCATCAGACGTCTGGGGCGGAAGCACCTAATCGGTTCCACCTCCCTGCAGGGAAGGATTGGAGCCTTAAAAACAAGCCGTAGCAGAAAATGATCTGACCATGACATAGGCAAAATGTCTAAGCCCCTTAAATTCAGATCATTGCTCAACTGTTCTGAGAGGAATACCATGTCGGGAGTGTGTCCCCTCTCGTGAGTCGGACCCTGAACTACCTGAGTCAGGTTCATGGTTGCCATGGTGGCCATGAACTCCTGCGCCAACCCAGAGGATTCGCCAAGCGACGGAAGATTTAAGTCCCCCAAGACAACAAGCCTGGGGAACTCAACCGCCAGCCCAGTGATCTCCTCGAGTAGCGCAGGCAGGGCTGTTGACACGCAGCTGGGAGGCAGGTACGCAAGCAACAAGCCCACCTGAACCCCTAGGTCCAACTTCACAAGGAGCAACTCACAACCCGCAATCTCAGAAACAGTGAGCCTGCGTAGGCTAAAGGTCTTCTTGGCTATAATAGCCACTCCTCCCCCCCTTCCCTGGGGTCGTGGCTGATGCCATACCTGAAACCCGGCTGGACACATCTCAGAGAGAGGAACTCCTCCCTCCGGGCCCAGCCAGGTCTCAGTCACACATGCAAGGTCGGCCTCCTCATCCAGGAGAAGATCATGGATGAGGGGAGCTTTATTTACAACCGACCTGGCATTGAGCAGCAGCAGCCTGAGCCCAGGGTCCGGATTTCCCCCATGAAGTTCAGCGGGGCTGCGACCCCAGCGAAGTTCAGCAGGGCTCTTCCCCGTGGCAGTGCATGGTGTGGTGCGATGTGCAAGAAGGAAATCTGCTAACCTGTGATGCCAGTTACCATAAGTCAGTTTCTTGAGGGGATCTTTGGTCGTGCGCACCATCCTCTCTGCCAGTCCGTTGCAAGATGGATGAAAGGGAGCCGAAGATGCATGGTGGATCATATTGGCCTGGAGAAAAATCTGGAACTCAGAAGAGGTAAATTGAGGGCCGTTATCTGAAACCAAAACATCTGGAAGACCGTGTGATGCAAAAATTCCTCTTACCACTTGAATAGTCCTGGCAGTAGTAGTGGAGGAAACAGGAACAACCTCTAGCCACTTGGAATGGCTGTCAACAACAACCAGGAAGAATTCTATATAAATTCCTAAATATTTAACTTTTTTAACTATCTCACATCCCGTTATTCTTTCCAAATCTTGTTTTAATTTATTATCAAAATTTTTGACCAACATCTTTGTCTTGGATAAATTTAATTTAAAACCAGATACTTTTCCATAATTTCGAATAATTTCCATCAAACTCTGAGCCGATTGCATTGGCTGAGTCAATGTCACAAGTAAATCATCTGCGAAAGCACATAATCTATAATCATGTTTTCTAATTTGTACCCCCTTTAATTCCTCTGATGCTCTAATCCTATTCAATAAAACCTCTAAAGTTAAGATAAACAATAAAGGGGATAAGGGACAACCCTGTCTAGTACCCTTTTCAATGTTAAACAAATCTGTTAGTTGACCATTTACTATAATCTGTCCTGTTTGTTTCTGATATATAGCTGTTATGGAATTAATAAACTGGTCCCCCATTCCCATCCTTACCACAAGCCTTTGCAGAAATGTCCAATTCAATCTATCAAAAGCTTTTTCTGCATCTAAAAACATTAAAACAGCCGGCACTTGAATATGTTTATCCAAGTATTCCAATATGTTAACAAGTTGTCTAACATTGGTTTTCATCTGTCTCCCTTGTAAAAAACCAGTCTGATCCGGGTGTATCCTCTGTGTCAAAACTGTCATTAATCTATTAGCCTCAAATGGTAAATTATATAAGAATAATTATGAGTTCTTATGGAGTAAAGTTCAAAAAGAAATGGAGAATTGGAAAAAACTACAATTATCTATCCTGGGTAGGATAGCCGCTATTAAAATGAATGTATTACCGAAATTTCTATTTTTATTTCAAATGTTGCCAATACTTAAAAAGGATGGAAATCTTGATGAATGGCAGAAAGGTATAAACAACTTTATTTGGGATGGCAAGAAACCAAGGGTTAAACTTAAAATTATTCAAGATACAAGAGAGAGAGGTGGAATGAAAGTGCCTAATTTCAAATTATATTATTATGCAGCAGTTCTAGTGGCAATAAGTGATTGGATTAATTTAACAAATGAAAGAATACTGAATATAGAAGGATATGGGTTGGTCTATGGGTTCCACGCCTATTTAGTTTATGATAAAAAATTGGACAGGGGTTTTAAAGAGCATATATTAAGAAACTCTGTGATGCGTGTCTGGAAAAAGTATTATTATAAGTTAAATGGTAAAATTCCTTTATGGACTGTTCCCAGACATGCAATACAGAGTGTGGGTATACAACAAATTCAAGACGTGGAGCCCTATGATAAACTTTTGAATAAAGATGGGAATAGCTTAGAACTGAAATCACTAGACAGATTAAGGGAGGAAGGTATAGCTCATAATTGGTATCATCATGCACAACTTCAAGCCAGATGGCAAAAAGATGTTAAGATGGGTTTTTCTCTAAAGGATGAAAAACTGATTATACAAATTAGAGACCAAAGAGCGATGCATATTAAAAGAATATATGACGCTTTAATTGAAATTGATTCTGGAAAGGAACTAGTTAAAGACTGTATGATTAAGTGGGAAGGGAATTTTGGATATTCAATCAGGATGGAAACTTGGAAAAGAATATGGGTGAAAAATGTTAAGTTTACACAAGCTCAGCATTTAAGAGAGAATTTTTATAAAATGTTTTATAGATGGCATTTAGACCCAAAAAAATTGTCGCTTATGTATCCAAATCTGAAACCCAAATGTTGGAGATGCGAATCTCTGGATGCAACTTATTTTCACATTTGGTGGACATGTAAAAAAATTAAGGCTTTTTGGATAAAAATATGGTGGATTCTTCAAAATATTTTGAAAAAGCGTATTGAGTTTGTACCACAATTATTTTTGTTGGGTATAACAAAGGACTGTTCCACCACAGAGACTAAGTTGATCTTGAATTTGACTACGGCTGCAAGACTGTTGGTGGGTCAATACTGGAAGTCATCTGAAATACCATCTATTGAAGAATGGACATTAAAAGTTACCCATCTGGTGGAGATGGCTAAGATATCAGCGTACCTGAAGAACCACTCAAATGAAACATTTTTGATGGATTGGAAAAAATGGATTGATTATATGCAAAAGAAATATCAATTGAAAGAACTAGATATGATATATAGATAAATAGTTACTAAATAGTAGATTAGCGGGGTTTCTTGCATTTTTTTACTCTGTATTCACTCCGGGAAGCCTGGGGGGGAGGGGGGAGGGAGATAATAAGTAATAGATTATGTTTCTCAACTGTAGTTGGGGATATTAAGGGAATAGATTTTTTCTTTTTTTTTCTTAGGGTGCTCGGGAAAACTTTACACCACATTGGATGGTGAGGAAGGTGGTTTGGAGGTTAGGGGTTAGGATGTGGGAGGATGTGGTGGGGGGGGGGGGTTCCGAGCAGCTATTTGTATTGCTTGTTAAATTTGTTATTTCTCTGTTATCAGTTGAGTTATTATATTTTTGTGTTAAAATTTGTTAAAACTTTATAAAATTTAATAAAAATAATTAATAATAATAAAAAAAAAACAACCAGGAAGAATTGCCCCTGAAAGGGCCCAGCGTAATCTATATGCACCCTAGACCATGGGGTTTGAGTTTCCTCCCACTTATGTACTGGGGCCTGAGGCATTTCAGGTCTAGACTGTTGGCACACTTGACACCCGTGTACCTGGGCCTCGATGGCTTTATTGAGTCCAGGCCACCAAAGATGGCTGCGCGCAAGCGCTTTCATCCTGACTATACCAAGATGACCCTCATGCAGAGAGATCAAAATTCTAGACCTCAGTGAGGCTGGGATCACTACCCTGCTTCCCCATAACAGGCAACCCTTAAAGGTGGACAACTCATGCTTCTTGAGCCAGAAGCTGTGGAACTCAGTGTCAGGGCATTTGTCAGGCCATCCTGACATCACCCATGTCAGCACACGTGCAAGCGTGTGATCAGTGGCAGTTTCTGCAGCCACATCCCTAGCATTGAGGGGAGACTCAGGCAACTCCTGGATGGACAGAATATTAACAGCTGGAGCAAGATCTGGTTCTACATGGTTCAGGGGTAGTCTACTCAGGCCATCAGCATGGCCCATTTCTTTCCCAGGTTTGTGAACTAAGGTATAGTCATATGCTGACAGGAAAATGGACCATCTCAGCATACGAGGAGAAATAATGTGTGGGGTCTGTTTAGTAGTGGTAAACAAATCCAGCAGAGGCTTATGGTCAGTAAAGACCGTGAATTGGCGGCCATATAAGAAATCATGAAATTTCTTAATGCCAGCCACTATAGCCAAGGCTTCTCTGTCAATCTGAGCGTAATTTCACTCTGCAGAAGACAGAGTCCTAGAATAATAGGCCACAGGGACCTGTGTCCCATCAGCCTTCAGATGGCTAAGTACTGCTCCCACTCCATAAGGAGATGCATCGCATGCAATGCAAACAGACAGTTGCTCATTGAAATGCGCTAAAACAGCGTTAGAAGTGAGCAAGGCTTTAACCTCATTGAAACTCTTTTCATGGACTTTAGTCCACTGCCAAAAAGCCTTTTTGTCTAAGAGCCTGTGTAGTGGCTCTGCTACTGCAGCTTTATGTGGGAGGAATGCATGGTAAAAATTTAATAGCCCCAAAAAGGCTTGCAGCTCACTCTTAGACTTAGGGCTTGGGGCCTGTTGGATAGCCTGCAATTTAGTTTCAGCAGGGTGAATGCCTTGAGCATCTATCTTGAATCCGAAGAAGTCAGTAGAAGTGACTCCTATCTTACATTTATCTTTGTTTAGTTTAAGGCCTGCTTTTCGAAAACGAAGCAAGACAGCCCTTAACCTCTCTGCTAAATTTTGAGATGACTCCCCAGCAATGAGGACATCATCGAAGTAGGGACAGACCCCTGGAATACCTCGAAGTGTGCTCTCCATGACACTTTGGAATATGCCAGGAGCTACATTTACCCCAAATTGCAGTTTCTTGACCTTAAATGCTCCTCTGTGAGTTACAATAGTCTGGGCCTCTGTAGCTGCCTCATCAACAGGTAGCTGTTGATATGCTTGTGCCAGGTCAAGCTTTGCAAAAATAGGCCCCCCTTGAGGGAGGCCAGAATATGACATACCACAGTTACTGGATAAGCGTGCTGTTGCAGCACCTTATTGAGTGTGCACTTGTAATCAGCACATATACGTATGTCCCCATTAGCCTTAGAGGAAACACATCTGCAAACTCCCTGCAGACTTCTGCAAGGCTCAACGTTTGCAAATGGTGCAGCCCAGTTACCTGGATTCCTAGAGCCTCAAACCAATCAAGTCCAATAAGACTTGTACATTCACCCCCAACAACCACCACATCTAGGGGACCCTCAAAATCCTTATGCTGTACTTTAAGGGTGGCCTCCCCCTTAACACACACCATATAATTCTGAAAATCTGTAAGAATTAGATTAGATGGCCTGAGTTTAACTTGAAGGCCACTGCTGCTGCATATCCTTTTGAAGGTATTAATGGAAATAATGGAAAGAGCGGACCCAGTGTCCAACTCCATGGATACGGGAACCCCTTGCAATCTTAAGTTAATGGACAGTTTCTTTTTAAGGGTCTTATGTGTACCTGTTCTCAAAATTACTCCTGCGCGATGCGCAGAAGCCCACCCTATGTTGGCTAGGGACCCTGGTACCTTTCAGATGCAATTCTTCATGAGGTTGGACCTTCTGGCGACCCAAACAGACGGATGCTATGTGGCCTTGCCTGCCACATGCTCTGCAGATGGCAGAACAGAACTTGCAGTCAGCTCGCTTGTGGCGACCTCCACACCCGAAACATTGAAGGGATGCTGGGGCCTTTTCCTGACATTCCTTCTGCCTCCTTTCAGCTGGCTGGTAGAGCCTATTCACCTCTTCTTCAGGATCCTCGTCTGTTGTGATAAATGTCCATTTCTCCTTTAAGAAATCCTTCTCTGCCTGGATGGGCTTCTCTCTCCCTCCCTTACAGGCTGTCAGCTGACAGCTGCACTAGGGGGGTGGAGGAGAAAGCAGGGAAAGTTTCATTTCTTGAAAAATATGTCATGCTTTCAAAGTGTATGTTTTAACTATCTGTGTAATGTAATTGGCTGTAAATCAGTAAGGTGACAATTTGTGGGAAGGAACCTTTGATGTGGAATAAAAGCAGATGCCTGGCTTCGGCCGAGGCTTCCATCCCGACAGAAACTCAGGTCTCTGTCATTAATCATGGTTGCCGGGACTCCACGAACACACTTTCGTGACAAGTGGTGACCCCGACGTGATAACCCTGAGAGGTTATACGTCCCTGGACCCTCATACTTACCCCCCGGATGTGGCCAAGTGCGCTTCATCAGTTCATTGCTGGACGAGGACTGATCCCTCGTAAGTATGGGTGGGGATCTCTCAAAAAGGCAAGAAATACATTTGACTAAGCTCACAGAGATAACCAGGAAGAATTATGTTCATTTTACAGCTCAGAAGCTGACAGAAGGAGATTTAAGATCTCTCCTTGAATTTATTTGGAAACACATTCCTTTCTACCCAGAGGCAGGCTGCCTTAAAGTTGAAACCTGGAAAAAAGTGGGGGAGGTTTTGCAGACAAATTCTAGGGCCCCTGTTTCTATTTTAACATCTTGCAGAGTAGTGTTAAAAGCTTTGGAGACACAGGAGCAGCTCCTACTAAAAATATTACTGAATCCATTGAATTATAATGAAGTTCAACTTCTTCCCCCTGCCAGTGAAACTCCAGTAACAGTTAAAGATCACAGCAAGTTTTTCCCTAGCAATGTTGAGTTGTGTGATCCTCCAGCTCTGACCAAAACAAGTAATCTTATTCAGGAGACTTTACAGAATGCTTATGAAGCAGGTGAATTGAACGCTGAGGAAATGACAAGTTTATACCCTGTAACTGTGGGCATGGATGCAGAAATTGATAATGGATTTGCTCACAAAATGATTCCAGCAGATTGGAAGGCATTAATGCAAATGATTTTAACACCTGCGCAGTATGCAGTTTGGGACTCCCAGTATCGTATTCAAGCTATTCAGAGAGGCACTGCTCAATTAGTGCCAGACCAAATTTATGGCTCTGGACAGTTCACTGCTGTTGGACAACAGCCAGATGCAGCTATACATGGTGTAATTTTACAGGCTGTTTTTGCTGCTTTAAAGGTAGTAGATGAAAGTGGAAAATTTGGCAAAAGTTTTACTCAAATTAAACAGGGAACTACTGAGCCCTATGATGAATTTATAAATAGACTAAAAGATAGTATTGATAAAGAAATTGCTAATGAATTAGCTACAAAAGAGATTTTGATGAAATTGGCTGTTGAGAACGCTAATGCAGACTGCAAAAGAGTTCTGCAACCCTTAATTGGCACTGGTCAAAAGACACTTGCACCTACATTGGTTCAACTACAACAATATTTAGGAAATATTAATTGGTTAAGGCCATATATAGGTCTTTCTACCTCGACCCTTTCTTCTTTGTTCATGGCATCAAAAGGCCTCAAAAATCCCACAGATGTTGTGACATTGACCTCCGACCAGCTATTGGTCGTTGAGAAAGTCCAAACAGCCCTCAACACCCAGTGGACTGATTGGTGTGTTGACAATCACCCTGTGCATTTGAATGTGATTTTTGATCGACCACCCACAGTGGCAATTACTCAATCTAATGAACCTTCAGAAAATTGTTTTCACTCCAGCTATGACTTTGGCTGAAATTACACATCGTGGTCACACGATGGCGCCAGATTTTTGGAATCGAATTTGCAATTATTTTTATCCCATTTTCCTTAAAATTGTGGGAAACTATTATTCAAAATAATTTGGTTTTGCAATTATTGATTGGTGACTGGCCTGGTCAGGTTTTTTTTGTCATTTTTCAGCAGATCCATGATTTTTGACCATAAAAAAATTTACTTTTTGCTTATATCTCTCCTAGTTTGGATGAGACTTTGTTGACACTATTTTTGACATTGCAAAAATCTATTGAGACAAAATATTGTCCTTATTTTATTGCACATATCCAAAGTCATCAAAATTTTCCAGGAATTCTCAGTGAAGGGAATTCCCAGACGGATATGGCAACACGCAAGTTATGACTATGCAACAACTTACTCCCTGGGATAGTCATAGCGATTTTCATCAAAACGCCAAGGCTTTGGCTAAACAATTTGGCATAACCCCCGGGGAGGCAACAGCTATCATTCAACAGTGCCCCAACTGTTCACAAGGACTGTCTATTCCAATGGGTGCGAATCCCCGTGGACTTGAGGCATGTCAAATTTGGCAAATGGATGTTACCCAATATGCATTTTTTAGTCCGTGGAAATATATACATGTGACTATTGATACATATTCTGGGTTCATCCTTGCTACTCCACAGCATGGAGAGGCAACTAAACATGTCATCAATCATTGTATTCAAACTTTTAGCACTCTGGGTACTCCTAAAGAATTAAAAATTGATAATGGACCTGCATATTGTAGTCATGGCTTTGCTCAGTTCTGCAATTGGTGGGACATTATTCATAAATTCGGCATTCCTTACAATTCACAGGGGCAAAAAGTAGTGGAACGGGCCAATTCCACTCTTAAGCACATGCTTGACAAATTAAAAACAAAAAAATGGGGAAAAATACCCCCGGACTACCTGGAGTGCAAAATCATCTTAATTTGGCTTTATATACTCTCAATTTCTTAAACCACCTGGCACGCCACCTAATACAGCTGTGAGCAGGCATTTTTCTCCCCTTCCAGACGCAGCAACCACGGTTTGACCGCTAGTTTGGTATCGTAAACTACCAGACCCCCAATGGAAAGGACCAGCTGAACTTATTACCTGGGGTCGTGGATATGCTGCGGTGCAACATGAAGGCAATACGATATGGGTTCCTGGCCGCAATATTCGCCCTTACAGTGTACAGCCAAAAGATTGCAAAGACTCTGGTGAGCCCAAAGTGGATGGACAATAATTTTGGAAGGACAATAAAAAGTTAGTGCCTTAACAAACCATACTGACTGCTGGATGTGTATGATGTCACCATCGGATGCCAGTCAAGGACTTTTTTTTTAGTTGGACTTCCTTTGAATAACACTGGAGCTAGCGAAAGTTTTGTACATATTAATGAGGCAGGACATTATACGCTGCCACTTAGGTTTTATTATGTAGATTTTGTATTAGTGTGTTTTAATTTTTCTAAGGGAATTATTCTTTTAAGTATATATCTCTCTTGTAATATCACCTTTAATATGCCTGATCATTGTGATCAAAGTAATAACAAAGTGTATGCAAAATGTGAGGATGGAGAGAACAATGCAAGTGTATTGGGTTTGTAGCTATTTGAATGGCGCACAGAATTGGACTGCAGCCAATGACAGTGATGGCCGTTGAAATGCTTAATGAAGAACAAGGACAAATCCCTCCACCAATATCCAGAGATCATAAGCATTGGGGATATTTGGAATGCATTCTGGTTTTGGTTACAAATTTTCAATGGTTAAGAAATTTGATAAGTATTATTTTGTATTGTTATATTATTCCATTGTGGATGCTTTTATATACAATGTTTGCCTGATATTTTTACTATGATGAAATCTTTTATACCAAAGAAAAAATTGTCTCAACAAGTGAACATTAGTCAACAAGGATTCGAGCGGATGCCAATGGATAAACAGCCACCTCAGTTGGATGAAATCAAATACATGGACTGAAAGCCTTTGCTTCTAAACAAAAACAAAAAAGGATGAGATGTTGTGATAAATGTCCATTTCTCCTTTAAGAAATCCTTCTCTGCCTGGATGGGCTTCTCTCTCCCTCCCTTACAGGCTGTCAGCTGACAGCTGCACTAGGGGGGTGGAGGAGAAAGCAGGGAAAGTTTCGTTTCTTGAAAAATATGTCATGCTTTCAAAGTGTATGTTTTAACTATCTGTGTAATGTAATTGGCTGTAAATCAGTAAGGTGACAATTTGTGGGAAGGAACCTTTGATGTGGAATAAAAGCAGATGCCTGGCTTCGGCCGAGGCTTCCATCCTGACAGAAACTCAGGTCTCTGTCATTAATCATGGTTGCCGGGACTCCACGAACACACTTTCGTGACACTCGTCCGATCCTTCTCAAACGTCCTCTTGATGGACTGTAGTATTCTCTGGAGCGCTTCTGGGTGGCTGTAATGTCTTTACAGCCCCACCTGCTGCTTCCTCAGCTGTCACCTCTTGCAGTGCGTCTTGGAAAGAGACTTCTTCCTTAGCAAACATCTTCTGCTGCAAGTCTCTGTTTCTTAAGCCACAAACGAATCTATCTCGCAGCCTCTCTTCCAGATCTTTGAACTCACAAGGCCTGGCTGCTCTCCTTAAAGCCGCAATAAAGTCTGTAGCAGATTCACCTTGCTTCTGGTCCCTCTGTTCAAACGCGTGCCTCCAAGCAATAACAGATAACTTTGGCTGGAAATACTCTTTTAACAGCTTTTTTAAGTCAGTATATGCCACCGACTCCAGAGGTGCAGGGGCCACCAGATTTTCTGCAATTTCAAAAGCCTCCTGTCCACACATACACAACAAAGTTGTAGCCTTCAAGCCATCTTCCCTGATCTGATTTACTCTGAAGTAGTTCTCCACCCTGGCTACATAAGAACTCCATCTTTCTGGGTGTGAGATATCAAACTCAGCCAAACGCCCAATCTTTGCCATTTTTTTAGTTGCACTTCTCTACTTGCTCTTCTGCACTTTTCTAAGGGAAAGGGTCTTGTAGCCGAACTCACCCTCCAGCAACTCTGTACTGGCTGGCTGGACCGCTGATTTAGACGCCGTCTTCCCTCTGTAAGACTTCTTGGTAAGTCCTCAAGGTTTCTCCATTCAATTGCAAACAAATCCCACCTTCGTCGCCAGTGTTAAGTACTGGTTTCGAGTGCAATCAAAGATACACATGGTGCAATCAAAGTTCTTTATTCTTCTTTCTCCTTACTACAACCAACAACCACAAAAAGTAAAGCAGCCTCTTTTAAGGACGATGGACCCGGACTGCGGCAAACAATGTAACAAGCTTTTTCTTACTCTGCGCATGCGCGCAAGGCTGGTGCCGCTCAGTCTGGTCCCGGGCAACTTAGAATGCCTGGGACCAATGCATCATCCCGAGCCTGCTTTTGCAGGCTCAGGACACAACAATCCTCAACTTACAACAGTTCATTTAGTGACCATTCAAAGTTACAAGACCACTAAAAAAGTGAATTATGACCATTTTTCACACTTACAGCCGTTGCAGCATCCCCCTGGTCACGTAATCAGAATTCAGATACTTGGCAACTGAGTCATATTTATGATGGTTGCAGTGTGTGTATGTGGGGAGCTTGTGATCCCCTTTTGCGACCCATAGCAAAGTCTATGGGAAAACCAGATTCACTTCGCAACTGTGTTATTAACTTAACAATTGCAATTATTAACAACGTTGGCAAAAAAAGTCATAAAATGTCTTAACTGTCTTGCTTAGGAACAAAATATTTGGGCTCAGTTGTGGTTGTAAGTCAAGAACTACCTGTACATGCCATCATAATTTTCAGCTTTTCTTGTAGGTTTTTTTTTAAAGAACTAAACACATATTCTTATATCACTGTTTATTTTGAAAGTATTAAAGCACGCTACTATAATTCATCCATAATCACTGCCAAATGTTAAGAGCAGGATGTTGAGGCAGGGGACTGTAAAAAGAGAGGCTGGGTGGCACAGGTGGTATTTTCCTTTTGTAAATAAATGCATTTACATCTGAAGCAGCAGAAACTGTCAAAAATCAACTTCATCCATCATTCTTAAAAGAGAGAAACCAATGCACAGGGGTCTTTTATAGCAAACAGAGAAATTGCTGCTTCAGAGATGTCGTGCTAAATCTGCATTCATCAAGGAGATTTAAAAAGTCATGAGCCAGTTTGGTGTAGTGATTAAGGTGCGGGCCTAGAAACTAGGTGACAATGAGTTCTACTCCCACTTTAGGCATGACAGCCAACTGGCTAACTTTGGGCCAATTGCCAGGAGACTGTGGGTTCTAGTCCCGCCTTAGGCATGAAAGCCAGCTGAGTGACTTTGAACCAATCATACTCTTTCAGCCCAAACCACCTCACAGGGTTGAATTAGAATTAGAATAATAGAGTTGGAAGGGACCTTGTAGGTCAGGGGTGTCAAACTGCTGGCCCACGGGCTGGACGCATCATCCAGAAGCTGCGCCCACCCCATTGCCGGCAATGGCAAAACTGTCCTGATATGTTGCATGACGTCACGTGATATCGTGAGTTTGACATGTCTATTGTAGGTCATCTAGTCCGACCCCCCCCCCAAGCAGGAGATGCTACACCATTTCTGACAGATGGCAGTCCAGTCTCTTCTTGAAAGCTTTCAGTGATGAAACTCCCACAACTTCTGGAGGCAAACTGTTCCATTGGTTGATTGTTCTCACTGTCAGAAAATTTCTCATTTCTAGGTTGAATCTCTCCTTGATCAGTTTCCATCCGTTATTCCTTGTCTCGCCTTCAGGTGCTTTGGAAAACAGGCTGATCTCCTCCTCTCTGACAGCCCCTCAAATATTGAAAGACTGCTATCAGGTCTCCTGGTCCTTCTCTTCACTAGACTAGCCATGCCCAGTTCCTGTAATCGTTCTTCATATGTTTTAACCTCCAGTCCCCTAATCATCTTTGTAGATCTTTTCTGCACTTTTTCTAGAGTCTCAACATCTTTTCTATAGTGTGGAAACCAAAACTGGTTACAGTATTCTAGGTGTGGTCTTACTAAGGCTTTATAGAGTGCTATTAGTACCTCATGTGATCTTGATTGAATCCCTCTGTTAATGCAACTTAGGATTGCATTAGCTTTTTTTGCTGCTGCTGCACACTGTTGGCTCATATTTAATTGATTGTCCACTAAGATTCCAAGATCCCTTTCACAGTTACTGCTATTAAGCCTGGTTTCACCCAGTCTATATGTGTACTTTTGGGTTTTTTTTACCTAAGTGTAAGACTTTACTTTTCTCTACATTGAATTTCATTTTGTTAGATAGGGCCCAGTGTTCAAGTTTGTCAAGATCCATCTGAATCTTGAGCTTATCATCTAGGGTGTTGGCTATTCCTGCCAGCTTAGTATCATCTGCAACTTTGATAAATTCCCCTTTTATTCCCTCATCTAAGTCGCTTATGAAGATGTTGAAGAGTACTGGGCCTAGGACAGAACTTTGTGGTACCCCACTGCTTACTTCCCTCCATGTAGACGTAGTACCATTAAGGACTACTTGTTGAATGCGGTTTGTCAGCCAGTTAAAAATCCATCTGATATCCCACTTTTTTTTTAGCTTTCAAGAAGTGGGTTGTCTTGCTGAAGTCTAAGTATACTATGTCCACAGCATTTTGCTGGTCTACTGATTTAGTTACTTGGTCAAAGAGTGAAATAAGATTGGTTTGGCATGATCTGTTTTTGACAAACCCGTGCTGGCTTCTAGTTATAACTTCGTTTGTTTCTAGATGTTTGCAGATCTGTTTTTTGATTATCTTTTCCAGTATCTTCCCAGATATTGATGTTAGGCTGATTGGTCTGTAGCTTCCTGAGTCTGTTTTTTTTTTCTTTTTTTGAAGATGGGAACCACATCAGCTCTTTTCCAATCCTCTGATAGTTCCCTGGTACTCCAGGATTTTTGAAAGATATGGTACAGTGGTTCTGAGATGACATTTGCCACTCCTTCAGAACTCTGGGATGTAATCTGTCAGGTCCCGGTGATTTATGTTCAGATCAGACAGGTGTTCTCTTACCATTTTTTTGTTTATTTTAACTTTTATTTCTAGTCTGTCTTTTTCAGTTATGTTTTTGGTAGATTGGGCTATAATTTCTTTTTGCCTGAAGACCAATGCAGAGAATGAGTTAAGCAGTTCTGCTTTCTCTCTGCTGCCTGTTACTTCCTTGCCGTCTTCTCTCTTTAGTGGACCGATTGTTTCCTTGATTTTTTTCCTTGTTATTTATATGTTGAAATAAACTTTTTTAATTGCCTTTGACTTTTGTTGTAAGTCTTTGTTCATTCTGAGCCTTTGCTTTCCTGACTTCTTCTTTACAGATTCTGGCTATCTGCTGATATTCTGCCTTAGTTATGTGTTTCTCTTTCCATTTTTTGTACTTATGCTTTTTGTCTTTCAGTTTATCAGAGAGATCTTTGTGCAGCCATGCTGGTTTTTTGTTAGATTTCTTGTTTTTCTTTTTCAGTGGTATTGTGCTGGATTGGGCTTTTAGGATCATATTTTTCAGAGTTTCCCAAGCTTCTTGAGTTGTTTTCCCCTTCAGGATTTTCATCCAAGGAATTTTTCCCAAGTTATCTCTGAGTTTGCTAAAATCAGCACTTTTAAAATCTAAGACTCTGGTATCATTATGTTCTATTGCTTGTGCTTGGATTATATTGCATTCCAGTATGACATGATTACTCTCACCCGAGGTTCCTGCAATTTCAACTCCCTCTATCACTCCCTCTATCACTTCTTCTCTGTTTGTGAGAATTAGGTCCAGTATGGCTGTCCCTCTAGTTCCCTCCTCTACCTTTGTTACTGTATGGAAGAAAGAGGAGGAGGAAGAAGTTATTTATTTATATCCCACCTTTATTGTTTTTACCAATAAGGCAATGAGCTCATATAAAGCAATAAAAGTGAGATAAAAATCTTTTTAAAAATCTAATAAATGATGGAAGCTCCAATTGCATGATTGATAATGCATTGCTTTTGAATATGCAATGGACTGCCATTTTTACTTTATGTTCCCCCTTCCAGGTATGTAACCCTGGAAGGTTACAACTGCTTACCTATCACACCAGAGTCCAGGATGTGAGAACAAGGAAATCCTGTAATGGTTCAGCAGAAGCAACCCAGCTTCATTGTGGTGACCTGCAAACTACAGATCTATTGGCTGCATATGCCTGTACACTGCATAGGTGATCTCACCTAACCTGCCAGGCTAACTAACCTGAAATATGGCTACCCCTGAAGATGGTTGGGGCCCCTTGTTGGATATGCTTATCTTTATTTTGAGGTTGTTAGCCAGATCCATAATTTTGTTCTTTACCTATTTTATTTTTATTCTGACATGTTTGAGTTGTGAGTCACCCAGAGTTCGTCTGGATGGAAATAAATAGCCTCTGGTTGATTGGTATGTGGTGGGCAGACAGTCAATATCAATTTCAGATTCCCTTAGGAGCCTCATCAGGTGGTAGCCCATAGCCATCCGGGTCTGGACTCACAAGCTAAATTTGGTTGGATGGAGATGTCCAAAGAGGACCAATGAAGACAAATCCTTTTCATAAAGTTATGAGAAAACTGCACGTCCATGTAATAACAAAGAGTCAAGCTTAAAGCAGGAGTGTCCAACCTTGGCAACTTTAAGACCTGTGGACTTCAACTCCCAGAAGTCCCCAGCCAGCACTGACTGGGGAATTCTGGGAGTTGAAGTCTACAGCTCTTAAAAGTTGCCAAGGTTGGATATCCCCACTTTAAACAGTCATTTAACTAGGGCAGTGATGGCGAACCTTTTAGAGACCGAGTGCCCAAACTGCAACCCAAAACCCACTTATGTATCTTCAGGTGCCGGGTGGGTGTGGCCCATTGGGTGGGCATGATTGCGGTGGTAACGGCAGACTGGGTGAGACTAAAAAGTTCAATCAGTTCCAACTTTGCGAGATCTTTTTTTTTCCCCACAAGAAGTTGAAATTGATTGATTGATTGATTGATTGAACCTTTTTTTTTTTTTTGCACACGGCAGTGGAGGCCTAAAGCGAAAAGGTTTTATAAAACCCAGATGAAGGCCTAGGCCTGGGGTGACTGCGCGTGTGCCCACAGAGAGGGCTCTGCGTGCCACCTGTGGCACACGTGCCATAGGTTCGCCACCACAGAACTAGGGGATCACATATTGTATTATGCCATTAAATGATGCGCTTGGTCTTGGCATAGAGCAAGGATGGCTGGGGGATTCTGGAACTTGAAGTCCACACATTCTTAAAGTTGCCAAGGTTGTGAAATACTGGCATACAATGGAGGAATGTGTAAACTCAATCAATGGTGGTTCATTCAGAAATGGTCAAATCATGGTCTATCGTGATGTTAACAAGTCCTTGTAAGGTGGAAAATCATAACTGGGCAGGCGAAGGAGTAATCTCTTTCTCTCAAAGGCATTAGGCGACAACGCCCCTCACCGCAGAGACCCATGACTATTTTGAGTTTGCTTGCCACTCCTGGTGTCCCCTTCTTGTGACCAGGAGGTAGCACTAGGACCCAGGAGCCGCTCTTGAATGTAGGAATTGTGCTCTCTGCCGGGTCCCTCGGCTGGGTCCAACCGCCTCCCAGATGCCCAGCTAAAACCAGCCAACCTCTTTTGTTCTGCAGCAGCCGGGCTGAGAGGCTTCCCAGCAGACGGCCCATTGAAACCCTCCACTGCCGCAGATCACAATGCAAAACAGGTATTAGCTGCCCCTCAGGTCCTCTGGCTGGGGTGGGTAGCGCCTTTCCTTTCAGCCAGCATAGCCCAAAGCAGACTTGTGGGGTGGGGGATGCTTAAAGCTTTGACTGCTTATCCGCAGGCTGGGGGCGCAAGGAGGAAGGGAAGGGAAGGGTGAGCTTGGATCTTGGTGATCCATTTGTGATGGATGAGAAACAGTCTCAAGGCTATGAATCCTCTGCTTTTGGCGACACTGTTGGAGGACTAAGGGATAGCGTAAAAATAGATTTCTCTTTAAAAAGTAAAATACAATTTTAATAGGACATTTCCCCCCTTTTATGGGATGCCACGGATCAAGACTGCTTGGAAACCTTCCGTGTGCTTTTTAAACCTGCCTGTCTTGTCACTGAGCCCCAGGTGCTTCAGGGCTGGCTTGTGCTATTCCAGCTGGTAAAGGAAGGGCACTCAGCACATGCCCAGAGGTGCTGTCTCCTCTTTAATGGGGGAAAAAATCAAATGACCCATGCTCAAGACAGCATTTGGGGTCCTTCCACAATTTCTTAGGGAAGTTTTAAAAAATGTATTGGTTCAATTGTGACAAGGGCTCAATTCAGGTTAAGCATTGAAAGTGGGCATTTTGCTACAGCTGTGACAGAAGCTTGATCACATGATTTCAGCTGAAAGTAGTGCATGCATGGCTCACCTTTTCCAGGGTAGGAAAAGTATAGATTGGCAGATTGTGAACAAAAATGTATTTGATGGTGCAAAGTGGAAGAGGCTTTCTTGTCCAAAATCACATGGACTGCAACATTTGTAACCTGTGTTCTCTATTTTCATTCTCTCATTATCTTTGCCCTCTTGCATTAGTATTTCTAGTAATGGATGCTGAGGGATTTTAGTATGCGCCTGTTTTAAAAAGTGCAAAGGAATGGATTTCACAAGTTCACAGCATGATTTAAGATTAATCACCTAGAATTAAGAGACTTTTTTCATTCTTATAAAGTGACAGAAATGTTCAAAATTAAGTGTTAAGTCTGATACTGGTAACATTTAAAATTGAGTGCAGCTCAGAATTCTAGGCTGTATTTTAGTATTAGAATTTGAAGTTATTAATAGATACTTGGAGACTGTAAAAATGCATATCCTGTCTTTCTTTTAAAAGCTCAAGTTAGTGCAAAGGGGCGTGTTCTCCTATTTTAATTTCACAATAACATTGTGAGGTAGGCTGGACTGAAAGATATGTTATTGGCCCAAAGTCTCCTAAACTCTAATCTAGGATTTATTACATTACTAAACATGTACAGTGCTGATATTCTAGCTGGGGGCAGCAAGGGTAGCTGTTTGAAATTAGACTCCAAAGCAAAAGGAACTTCAAACTTGACCCTTTGATTTAGCCTCTGATTAGAGCAGGGGTCTTCAAACTTGGCCCTTTTATGACTTGTGGACTTCAACTCCCAGAATTCCTCAGCCTGGCTCTGGGAGTTGAAGTCCACAAGTCATAAAAGGGCCAAGTTTGAAGACCCCTGGATTAGAGCTTTGAGAGGCATCTGCTATGTACAAGGCATATAAAGGACTAGATCTAAACAATGCAAAGATCAGATATGTCAGAGAACCTTTGCAAATGACAAACTTTGCTATTTGGGAAGAGTTGGTACCCTCCAAATAATTCTGAGAATTACAGCTTTCAAGAATTAGGACACAAATTTAATGTCTACATCACTATTGCATCTGTGAACTACTACATTTTACTTGCAAAAGTGTGGTACATTTTGTAGAATATAATGTGTGCAGAAGCTTTGCATTGTAAAGAGAAGAAAGTAAGCCAGGGTTATATAAATATATTTTCCAAATTGCTTTTGTTCTTGCCTCTGGATGATGGACCTGATACTCCTTACATTGTACTTGAAGTAGCTCCCTGCTCTACTTCCTTACAGTGGTTAACGTAACTTAGAATCCTCACTTTACCCGTAAGCACACTTCAAAAGGGGAGAAAAATCAACCATTCTCTTGTACCAAACTGATTATGAAAATGGTAGGATAATTTAAAATTACGGTACAAATGTTATGGCCCATCAAATCAGCCCCAGCTCTTGGTGATTACAAGAAAAAGTATTGCACTTTTCTTAGTAAATATTTTTTCTGAAGTGGTTTGCCAGTTGTTGTCTTTTCTGAAGTTGAGAGACAGAGACTGACCCAAAGTCACCAGCTGGCTTTCATGTCTGAAGTAGGACTAGAATCACAGTCTCCCAGATTCTAATCTAGTACCTTTAACCTCTACTGTTCTCCAGATTGGTTTGTACTGTATTGTAAACAAAATCTTTCTTGTGGGTATAATAACAAATCACAGAAGTTCACACAAATACCTTGCATTCTCGTGGGCTTAAGGTGCTTAGAATTCTGCTTTAAGTGTAAGGCAAATATTCACCAACAAATATTTGCATTCACAAGAAAATAGCTGAACATATAATACCAGGCAGTTGTATCCATGCTTGTTGTGTACACTGCCATGCTAACAATTTTCTAGACATTTTGAAAGAACTCTACATATAAATAATAAAAGATTTACTTTAACTCACTTTGGAGCTTCATAAAAAAGCTCCATACTTCATAAAAAGGCTGAAGAATTTATTAATAGTTTGCAAGGCATGAGCTGGCATAGTCTTGAGCAAGTTTTACATGAAAGTAAGTTCCACTGAGTCTTAGTTAAATTTGGCGTTACTGGGCTTTTAGTTGCTTTGTTTTTTTATCACTTTAATTCTGGAAGTATTATTTTGAATGTATTCTCATGACAAGTGTGTTAAAGCGATTGTGTGCATTTCATGGGTGGGTGTATTTCCTCACAGTTCTTACTATTCTCCCGTTTCTGCAGTGATGTTCCTGTAGCTGATTGCCCTCTTGTTCCTGGTGCCCAATGGAGCCATCTCACAGGTGGCATGTCAGCAGGGGTGATGGGCATCCAGCGCAGCTGCAGGCAGAGGCTCGGGTATTGGTGCCAGCAGAGAGTAGTTGGCCGAGACTGGAAAACCATGGTGGCAACATGCTTGAGAACCAGGTGATAGAAAGTTACCCCCCAGTGCCTTGGAACCACTATACGCAGGCCCCACTCAGCAGTGATATCATGCAGCGCCAGGTGGCTACAGAAGACAGGCCACCCCACCCTGAGATCTACAGCATTGCTCTGTGGGGTCCCAAGCTGCATTCTGCACTGACTAGACACAGAGGAGGAAGGTCGAACGCACAAGCCTCTGCTCCAAACTCTAAGCACCTGGGTCCAGCAGGAGAGGGCAATGCCACTGACGAAGGATCCCTGGTGCTGATTGATGCAGAAGGGGTGCCCCACACTGTGTCACGAGAGGAAGTGGAACTGGCTGGACAAATGCAGTCTTCGGAACCAGAGTTGCTGGCTTCTGCTCCACCACCACGACAGCTGTATTTCTGCCCCATTTGCCTGCGGACGTTCCTCTACCAGTCTGACCTGGAGCGCCACAGCATTACCCACTCCGAGAGCAAGCCGTACATATGCCGCGAGTGTGGCAAGGCCTTCAAGCGTTCCTCACACCTTCAGCGGCACAAGCACATCCACACCAGTGAGCGGCCCTTCAGCTGTCCCATCTGTCACAAAGGTTTCCGGGAATCTGGTGAACTGTTGCGTCACCAGCGGGTCCATACTGGGGAGAAGCCCTATCAATGCCAGATCTGTCGACTGTGCTTTACAGAACGCAATACCCTCCGCCGGCATGCTAAGCGCAAACATGCCCGGGAGACCTACTATCAACGCTCTGTGGAGGAAGGAGGGGGCAGTTGGACTACAGCAGGGGACTGGGAATCCGAAGTGATGGTGGGAAGCGGGGACTGGGCCACAGAGGAACTTGGGAGTGGCTGGAGCAGTGAACCAGTAGAAGACTGGGTTGGGAGTGGGAATTACTGGAGGGAAGCTTCAGAAAGGGAGGTAGGAAACCTGCCTGGAACCATGACACAAATGTTACAGATGGAGCACATCAAAGATAAAGACAAACCTGAGATTCAACCCCCGTAAACATGCAGAAGTGGGGGAGACAGACTAGGACAGTGAAGGACCTGCAAATATGTTTATCCTACAGTTATCTGTTGGGACTTTAAAGTTTCATTGAAACATTTCTCTGTAAGAAAGGGCATGAAACTAAAGGATCTAGAACTGTTCTACAGTGTTAAAGCCCTTCAAATGGCACCATATGGGCATCACCAAAGACTAGTGAAGGCTACTGGTGGCAGGGAATCAAGGCTGCCCCATTCAACAATCGTACCACAATATCCAGAGCTGCTATGAAGAGAGGGGAACATTTCCTGTTTTTAATTCTTTCGCAGGTGGAAATGAAACTGAGAATACTGTTTTCTTAAGTTTCCTATGCTTTCCTGAAGAATTGGTAGAGAGAGTTGTGTTCCTCTCAAAATTGTACCAAACAAAATATTAATATATGATGATCCTCTGTAAAATGAATTGCCCTCCCTACACACATGAGCTATTTGTTTTGTTTTCCTTTAAAATCCATATCCCTGCAACGGGGCATATTCCGTTTGCAAACACTTTTAATGAATTAACATATCCAAAACAGTGCTGACTTTTTTATTTCTTCATATTCCACTTCAATCAAGGTGAGGGATTTAGATTTCTCTTTCCATTCTCTATAGCCCATAGCTATAGCTTGGGTCTAGAACAGCTTTCCTAATCTCGTGTCCTCTGAAATTATCCACTTTAATTTCCATACTTCTTCCGGCGATGTTGGCAGCCAAAACCTCTGGATGGCTCTTGGTTTAGGAAGGTTGAACTAGAGCAGGAAAAGATAAACTTGGATACATGTGAGGCTATACAACTTTTCTTTTTCCTTTTATGCTTAATAAGGGATGGGGGAACAAACAAAATCTTCATGGACAGGTTAAGAGTCAGCTTGCATACATGCTTTTGAAAAACTGAGGAATTAAAAGGAAATATGGGATAAATAAGAAGCCTGTTCTCTGCAGCTGGATCTTTACACAAACTTTGAATTCAGTGAAATCAGAATCACTTTTAAATAACTGTTTTCACCTGATCCAGAATGATGATATTGAGTCGAAGAGTGAAGGCAGTTATGTTAGCACTTCAATGGAAGCACAAATGTACATTGTCGTGTCTCAACCTAAAGAAATCTGAAAGATTATTTTTAAGGAAAGTGTTGCCAATGGTATTATGAATTCCTAGCCTTTTCACAAAATTGTATTTCCAAGGTTTCTTTGAAGGGAAACAGGAAGCTATTTGTAATTCAAAGCTGTCACAAGCAGAGAGATTCTCAAAATTTTAATTGCAAATATTATTTACATTTTATGTAAAGGGACAGATCGGGGTGTTATTTGCTGAATAATATTTGCAGTCAAAATTTTAAGAATCTCACAGCTTGTGACAGCTTTGCATTAGCTCCCTACTTCCCTTCAAAGAATCCTAGAAATCTTCTCTATAATGTTTAGTTTTAAAGTCAAGAAGATCAAAAAGAAGCCGGGGGCTGTAAGTTTACATGTACGTTCTTTAGTATGTAAGAACTGAAAAATAAGGCTTGTCTGGCTATTTTAGATAATTGTGTCACTGGTCCAATCAAGATGTATCAGTAAAGAAATAAAAATGGTAAGGGAAGTGTTTTGACTTTGCTCAAAATGTACTTACGGCTTCTTGGACCAAATGTACGTTTCATAATGCTGTTTCCATGAGACTACTGTATGTGCATGCTGCTCATGACAAAAGATCAGCATTGTGTCTCTTAAGTGTAGGATCTCAGTCTTTCTGAGAGAGAGTTGGACTCTTCTATTAAAAGCATTAGGCTTTTGATACAAGCAAGAGGCAATTTCTGCAAAATAGAAACATAAGAACACACTGAATCACGAAACCTGTACTTAATGTATATGTATTTGGTAATGCATATGGCCTGCAATATTTTTTAAAGAATAGGTTCTTCTTCTTCTAAGGCTTGCATTTCATAGATTCTCAAACCCAACCATGCACAATGCTGAACAGCAAATATTCAATGTCCTATATGCAAGGTCACGTAGATATTGTCTGTATTATTTCATTAGAAATGGCTGTCATTTTCTGCTACTATTCTTTGTGGGCAATCCTACTTACAGACAGAATTTCTATTTTATCCATGTATGTGTGTTGTTCATGCCAATGCTTTTTCCTTTTTAAAAGTTTTTATTTGTTCTTAATAAGTTTTTGTACCTAAATTAAATAATAAGTTTTTATACCTAAGCAGTAATATGTGCAGGAAGAATTTGAGTTGAACTTGTGTGGTATTTGTTCAACATTACAAGCCATTTCATTGCAGTGGCTCTGGTGATTTCATTTCCACAGCACTGCAAAGCATTTCAGATTATGGTTTGCGGAAAACAGAGTGACAGCCTAATTCACAATGTGAGCCACAAATGCTTCGTAACCCAGAATGGCTGTCAGAAAGATTTAGGTTACGTTCAAATGCTTGTCTGAAATGGACCTAGAGTGATGATAAAGGAGGAGTTATAGGAGTTGGAGGTGGGGTGGCTACTTCTAGCATCAACCAAATGTGCCTGAGTCTCTTATTTTGCCAAACAGAAGGCTTTATGGAGTAGCTTGGCATATGCAATTTATACAGAGTAAAGGAATGCATGAATCCTTTATTATTATACATAATAATAATAAAGAACAGGAAGCAGGAGAATTCTGTACCTGCCATCATGTAAGAGTACCTCGGATTAGCAAATTCAAATGAGCCATGCAAGGTCTATTCACAAAAAGGTCTCTCATCTTTCCATTTTGTTAGGAGGGCTCAAACCATGTCCTTGGGTATAAAAAGTCAAGATTTTAACAGTACCGATTATGTCAGCATAATGTTATCAAGGCCATTTCTATTCTCCTTTGCATAGGCTATGGTACAGAAGAGGAAAGTGTATGCAAATTCCCTCTGTGAAAAATTATACCACTTTCCATTCTACCAGAAGTTGTTGTCTTTGGCACTGATAGCTTAGTCTGCAACCAGTAAATAAGGCAAATGAACTTCGCATTTTCCAGCAGTGAGCATATAAAAGCTTAATTCCTTGATTGCACCACCAGAGATGAAAATAGCCAAATTCTGAAGCCTGAATAGCCCTGAGGGAGGAAATAAATAAAAGAGTTTAAAAATTTTCCAGTAACATCAAATACGCATGTGTAACTTGAAAATAACTAACCATATATGGTAAAGAAAGCAAAAATGGCCATATATGGTAAGGAAACAAATATGACCATAAATGGTCAAGAAACAAGTGCCTATATATGGTAAGGTAGGATTACTTTGTCTTTTGATAGGTTTGTGACTTGCCACGTCAGATTAGCTGACGTAGGCAAGGAGGAGTTAGGGAGGTTTCCATATATGGTAAAGTTAGGGCTGAATTGTTGTGTGATAGGTTTGTGACTTGCCACGTCAGATTAGCTGACGTAGGCAAGGAGGAGTTAGGGAGGTTTTAATTGCAGTTTCGTTTTCTGTGCTGTGTGTGGCTCTTCCTTGTAGCTTTTTGTCTGCACATGGTCGAGTGCCACCGCGCTTTGCAAACCGCCATTTCTTTTGTTAATAAAGAAACTTTATTCTTTTACTCCGAACTTTCGTCCTGGATTTTATTTTAACCCAAAAATCCTGATAACAAATTGGGGGCTCGACCGGGATTTCAATCTGTTTTTGGACTCTGAGGGGTCCTCCTCAGGTGCACCCCATTCCGTTTTGAATGGAGGGGAACCACCCAGAGGACTTAACAGCTCTTGGAAGCCCGTAAAATTTAGTTGGACGAATAGTAGGAGTTGATTAATAAAGTAAGAAAGAAAAAGTTTGTGAGAAACAGTCTTGGAGAGGACCGGGCAACATCTGCGCGCAGACCCTGGTGAGTACTGGTTTTGAAAACACCAGAACACAAGAGTCCAGGGCGGTCAGGGAAAGAGTTGTGGATGTGAGAACTGGTGACGGGGGCCGGGGTGGAAGTCCTTTTGAGGGACCTCTGGGGAGGTCTGCAGGACGGAGTGAGTGAGTGGGATATTTTGAAAATATCCAGAGACGGTGAAGTGTGAGGAATAAAAAGGGTTGCCAGGAGGGACACAGGCGCACATACTCAAGGAAAAGACTGCCCCCAATAAGGAATGGGGGGAAATACAGGGTCGACTAATGCAGGAAAGAAATGTGTCAAAAGAATTAAAAAGAATCCTAAACTTAAAATAGACCCGAAAGGCCCTTTAGGCAAAATATTAGCAGGGTGGGGATCTCCACCCTATAATCGGGAAATTTTAAGATTAGGATTAAACAAGGAAGATATGGTTAACCTTTGTTGTTTTATTTGGTGGGAGGATGATAATGTAGAATGGCCAAGAGATGGATCCAATGATTATTTCCAATGTCACAATTTGTACACATATGTGAAGAAGAAGAAATGTAAAAGTTTAGACAATGAGTTAGATTATGCTTTAATATGGGTTCCCGATTTGTGGAATACCAAGGAACATGTGATGATGGTTAAAAATGATGAAGAAGATGAGGTAGAGGAAGAAGAGAGGGACTTATTGAAGCGTCTTCCTCCTCCGTATAACCCAAATCCAATTCAGAACCCCCCACCTCATGCGAATATACTTTTGCCCCCCTCCCCGTATTCTAACAATCCAGGAGGAATTAATTATTTATCCCCAATAAGGGAAGGAGGGGTTATGGATTCCCCTTCAGTATCAACCCCAATAGCGACCCAGTCTGGACCCAGTACTTCCCAGTATTCAAATGATGCTCGGAGTCCAGATCTTTGTCAGACTCCTTTAACTCCATCGTCCCCACTAACCCCGGACTTCTCTCCATTAACTCCGATACAAAGTCCTATAAACTTACAAAATAAATTTGGGGCAACACCTGATGGAAGAAATTTGATGGGACAATTGGAACTGGGAGAGGAGGAGGTGCAGCAATATCCCCTAAGGGAAGCCCCAAGTGGAGCTAATGCTCAAGGGGTTCCCCAGATAGTCTATATTCATGAACCTCTTAAGGCATCAGAGGTACGAGCATTTAGAAAGGAGATGGTTAGTTTTATAGATGATCCCTTGGGAGCAAGTGAACAACTGGACTTGCTTCTAGGGGCTAACATCTATACTTGGGATGAGATAAATAACATCATGAGCATCCTCTTTAGTCCAGAGGAAAGGAACTTGATCCGGAAGGCTGCAATGGCAATCTGGGATAGAGAGCATCCTGCTCCCACTCCGCCAGGAGACCGTATGGCTGGGGAAGCAAAATTCCCCCTAGCAAGACCAAATTGGAATAACAATGAACAGGCAGACAGGACTCACATGCAGGATTTGAGATCTTTGATAATTAGGGGAATGAAAGAAGCTATTCCACGGACTCAAAATATGATTAAGGCAGTTAATATAGAGCAGGAAAAAGAGGAAGCACCAGCTACATTTCTGCAACGTATTAAATATGGAATGAGGAAGTTTGCTGGGGCGGATCCTGACGATGCCTTGAATGCACAAATTGTAAAAATTCAGTTTGTGACCAAGGCGTGGCCAGACATAGCCAAAAAGTTGCAGAGAAGAGAGAATTGGACTGCAGAATCTTTGGAAGTGTTGCTTAAGGAAGCTCAGAAAATATATGTGAATAGGGAGGATGAAAAAGCAAAAAGGGAGACACAAAGATCAAGTAAAATAATGGCAGTCACTGTTAAAGAAGTGATGCAAGCTACACAGAATGAAAGAGGAAGAGGACGAGGCTTCATCCCTCGTGGTAGAGGAGGAATGGGAGGAGCCTACAGGGGACGTACTAATGTAAGAGGGCGTGGAATGGGACGAGGAGACATGATGGTGAGAACTTGCTTTCATTGTGGGAAGACTGGACACTTCAAACGCGAATGCCCAGAACTGAACACAGGGGAACAAGTCCATCGCCTGATGGAGGAAGATGAATTGGAATACTAGGGAGGTCAGGGGCCCCTCATTAAGAGTTCCCACCAGGAGCCCTTGATAAATTTGAAGGTGGGAACACAGGAGTATGTGTTCTTGGTAGATACTGGAGCTTCTAGAACCTCCATGTGTGAAATACCTGTAGAAGGGAAATTAGATGAAAAGGTAAAAATTAGAGTAAGTGGAGTAAAAGGTGAAGCTTTCAGTGTAAAACAATTAGAACCAATGAAAATACAATTTGGACCAAATGAAATTCAAACTCTAAAGTTGTTGTATGTACCAGAAGCAGGAATTAATATCATGGGAAGAGACCTGATGTCAGCTCTGGGACTTACAATAACTTTTGATAAAACTGAAACAGTATATGTATTGACTGAAGAAAAGGCTGGGAAAATTGACCCCATAGTGTGGGTTCAGCCTGGAAATAGGGGAGGATTGGAAATAGAACCCCTAAAGATCAAATTGAAACCAAATAGTGAAGTGATAACTCAGAAACAATATAATATCTCGTTGGAAGGGAGGAAAGGTTTACAACCAGTTATAGATCAGTTGGTAAAGGACGGTCTGTTGGAAGGCACTATGTCACCTTACAACACACCTATTTTACCAGTGAAGAAACCAGATGGGAGTTATAGGATGGTACAAGACCTTAGGCTTCTGAACCAGATTGTGGAAACAAGACATCCTGTAGTTCCAAATCCTTATACAATTCTGGGAAGAATACCTGTAGAGCATAAGTGGTTCAGTGTGATAGATTTGAAGGATGCATTTTGGTCTTGTCCGTTGGACCAGGAAAGCAGGAAATTGTTTGCGTTTGAATGGGAAAATCCCTTCACTGGGAGGAAACAACAATATCAGTGGACTGTGTTACCCCAAGGGTTCACTGAGTCTCCTAATTTGTTTGGACAGGTGTTAGAACAGACTTTGGAGAAATTTCAATTGCCAAAAGGAGTGAAAATGATTCAATATGTGGATGATCTCTTGATATCCAGTAAGAAAAAGATAGAGGCAGAGGAAGGAACAATTGCGTTGCTGAACTTTTTAGCACAACAAGGGCTGAGAGTGAGTAAAGGGAAGTTACAATTTGTAGAGGAAGAGGTGAAATATTTAGGTCATTTAATTAGTCAAGGGTCGAGGAAGATAAGTGCTGAAAGAATAGAAGGAATAGTGAAACAGCCACGGCCAAAAACACAGAAGGAATTAAGGAAGTTTCTGGGATTGGTAGGATATTGTAGGTTGTGGATTGAAGACTATGCAAAGTGGACAAAGGGCTTGTATGGACAATTAGTTCAAAACAAGGCATTCAAAGTTGGGTGGACTAAGGAATTGGATGCTTACTTCCAAAGATTAAAACATCTATTGGTAAGCGCTCCGGTGCTTAGTCTTCCTAATGTGGAGAAACCATTTCATCTGTTTGTATCAGTCGAAGTAGGAGTAGCTTTGGGAGTGTTGACACAGAAGTGGGCAGGACAAAAGAAACCAGTAGCTTATTTGTCTGAAACTTTAGATCCGGTGGCACAAGGATGGCCGACTTGTATTCAGGCAATTGCAGCTGTGGCTTTGTTGGTAAAGAAGAGTGAGAAGTTGACAATGGGAGGAGCATTGGTTGTTAGTAGTCCACACCAAGTGAGAACATTATTGAGACAGAAAGCAGGAAGATGGCTAACGGATTCTAGGTTGCTGAAATATGAAGGGATGCTATTAGATCATACTGATTTGGTGTTAACTAATGACTCATCACTGAATCCGGCACAATTCATGAATACAGTAAATGAAAGTGGAAATGAGGATGTGGAGCATTGGTGCAGTGAAATAGTTGATTTGGAAACAAAAATAAGACCTGATTTACAAGATAGTGCTTTGCAAAAGGGGGAAAGATGGTATATTGATGGATCTTCTAGAATGGTAGAGGGAAGAAGACAAAATGGATATGCAATTGTGCAGGAAGGAACATGGGCTTTGTTGGAAAATGGGAGACTGCCAAATCATTGGTCTGCTCAAGCTGCTGAGCTGTATGCATTAAAGAGAGCTCTTGAAATAGGAAAGAAAAAGGATTTGACCATTTTTACTGATTCCAAATATGCTTTCGGGGTAGTGCAAATGTTTGGAAAAATCTGGAGGGAACGAGGTTATGTGACAAGTCAAGGGAAGGATCTAATACATCAGAAATTGGTGGAAGATGTGTTGGATGCTTTGAAATTACCTCATAGAATTGCAGTAGTACATTTGAGAGCTCACCAAAAGGGGGAAGAAATAGAGAAAAAGGGAAACCGCCTAGCTGATCAGGAGGCAAAGGAAGCAGGCATGGGAGAGAAAATTGAACAAATCAAAATATTAATACCATATGTGGACACAACAAAGGAAGTCCCACTTTTCAGCAAAAAGGAGGAAGAAAAATTACAGAAAGCAGGTGGAATCAAAGATGAGAAAGGGAAGTGGTGGTTACCTGATGGGCGACAGATTTTAAATTATGCATTGAGGCAAATCCTTGAGCGATTGCATGAAGGGAGCCATTGGGGCACTCAGGCATTAATTGATGAAGTCCTAAAGAAATACGCAGGATTGAAAGTGTATACTGCTGCCCAGCAGGTAACCCAAAAATGTATAATATGTCAAAGGACAAACAAAAATCAATTGAGAAAGAAACAGAAAGGGGGTAGACCATTAGCATTGTACCCTTTCCAAAACATTCAAATTGATTTTACTGAAATGCCACAAGTAGGAAGATACAAATATTTGTTAGTTATTGTGGACCATTTAACTGGATGGGTAGAAGCTTACCCTTGTTTTGATGAAACTGCTCGAACTGTGACAAGGTTATTATTGGAACACGTAATACCAAGATATGGAATTGTGCAAAGGGTTGACAGTGACCAAGGTAGACATTTCACTGGAAAAATTGTCCAAGGAGTGGCTGATGCCCTAGGAATTAAGTGGGATTTGCACAGTCCTTGGAATCCGCCCTCTAGTGGCAAAGTTGAGAACTTGAACGGGAGCATTAAAACTATGTTAACTAAGCTGTATTTGGAGACTGGAATGAATTGGGTAAAAACATTGCCAATAGCATTGTTTCGATTGAGAACTCAACCTAGGGGAGATGTTGGAATATCACCTTATGAAATGTTGTATGGGATGCCTTTGAAAGATGTGGGAATACAAATGGGGAAATTACCCAGTAAAGATAAAGGATTAATTCAATATTTGCAAAAACTGTCCCAGACTTTTGATTCTTTCAGGAAAGCTGGTTATTTGATTCAGACACCACCATTAAGCTTCAAGGTCCATTCGATTGAAAGTGGAGACCAGGTGTGGATAAAGACTTGGAAAGAAGAATCTCTACGACTGAAGTGGGATGGACCTTTCCTTGTGTTATTGACCACAGACACTGCAGTGAGAACCAAAGAAAAAGGCTGGACACACTATACCAGAACCAAGAAGTACTGTGAAGACCAAGGACAATGGCAAAGTTATCAGAAGGAACCCCTGAAGTTAGTGCTAAAAAGACAATGATTAATTTCTTTTTGATTATTATTTTCATAGCAGGGACCAATGGAGGATTATGGATCAACCCTACCAGACGTTATGAGAAGGAGGGAACTTGGACCCAAATTCATTGTTATTCAGACCTTCAAGATGCTACTTGCCCTATTGTTTGGTGGTTTGAACCCAAGGTTTGGTGGTTTGAAAGTCCTAGAATAGAACAACAACGATTGATAAATTCAAATGAAAATTGGATAATATATAAGAAGTTTCAAGAAAATGGGATCTGTAATGTAACATTATATCTTGAAGTGAATATAGAGACAATTGGTAGATATACTTGTTCATCTATAATAGGGGAAGTCCAGTATGATGCTTTTGCCTTGATAGCTTCACCCCAATCGTTGGCTTATCCTCCTTTGCCTTCTTGGATGTTAACTGCTGCCACGATTGGTAAGAGAAATTCTTTCCTGACCAATGAAAGAAGTGTTAGAAGTATTAAGCAAACTCCTATCTTATGTATTGAGAGTGAAGGAAACCAAAAGGGGGAAATTCAAATTTGGAAAAAACAGACTGCCAATGATAGAAAATGTAATCTGACTCTGGAAGTGACACCAAGGCTAACACAGAGAGATTCAGCTTGGTTGTGCAGAAATGGTAGTAAAAATATGAATGGTAGCAATATGATGATGGAAGTATATAAGCTTTGCAAGAAAGTCATGAAACAGGATCCCCGTTGTATTTGGATGGGATCCGTTCTATGGGCTAGTAGTTGTGGAGATCCACTTCCTAAGAATCATAACTTGAACTACCTCTGCAACGGCACTAGGAGGCAGAATTTACAATCTAATTGGCAAGGAAAATGTGAGGTAATATGGAGAGAGGATGAGACTACTGTTATCCCTCCTGTAAAACCTCTCAGACCCCCTTCTCGAAAAATAAGAGCTACTCAGAAAAATGAATGTGACAAATGTATAGTTAAAATTCGAGAAGGCGATAGAGAAAAAGAAACCCTAATATATTATTCTAAACATAAATGCACAGGACAAACTATACCATGTAAAAAGAATAATGTAACTTATAATTATTGTAAAAGTACTCAAAAATGTTATGATCCCGAAAATGATCCTGAACAGATTTGGTTAATAGTAAAAGAAGGAGGTAGTACTGGACAAATTCATTTCAAAACACAAATGGCTACAAAAAGTAGCAGAACAACAATCCAATTAGAACCCTGTAAGTTAGCCTCCATGGTATCAAGTGTAGGAGGGAAGCATCATTGTGGTAATATAAATTGGCAAAGAGACTATATTTACAATGAAAAATATATATGTCCTAAATCTCCTAAATGGGAAAGAAGAGATCCAGATTGTAATCTTGGAACTGCACAACAAGGATATTGCCCTAGGTGGTCTTGTGTGAAATGGGCTACTGATAATTGGAAGGGACTAGAAAGTGCGTATGCTCAATTGTCTAAAATTATAGTGCAGAGTAACTGTGGAAGCTTTGATTGTAATTGGGTAAATTTTACTATTAATAACCCACAAGAATTTATACAGGAATGGGGATCTCAATTTGGTATTCGGATATATGGAAAAGGACTGGATCCTGCTGGACTTTTCCATTTGAGTATTCAGAGTCTATTTGAAATAGGATCCCAAGTGACCCATAATTTCTATAATGAATTTTGGAAAGAAATTAAGAAACCATTTGATCTCCCTGACGTAGCAAGAAATTTATTCATTGAGTTGGCTGGAACAGTAGCTCAAGCTTTAAATGTGACAAACTGCTATGTATGTGGAGGAACAGATGTGGGTGACCAATGGCCCTGGGAAGCAGCTGAATGGGACATCTCAAAGAAATATAATGCTACTGGTCAACCTCCCCACTTAAATAGTAGTGTGTGGGAATTGAGACAAGTTCTGGTCTGCAGGTGGTGTATGAACAGGTATGAATCTAATACTCCCATTATTGGAATGAGCCAATGTGAATCTATGACAATGTTAAATGTTACTAATTCATATCGTATTGGCCTAACAATACAAATAATGTTCCAAAAATGTGGCCATTAAGTAATGAAACTCAAACTTATAACTGGCCTGATGATAGTAGTCGGATGTTAAATATTTCTTATAAAGGAGGATGGAAAGCTCCACCAGGCCTATATTGGATATGTGGGAAAAGAGCCTATTCTCAATTACCTAATCAATGGACTGGTTCTTGTGCAATTGGGGAAATCAGACCAGCTGTCTTTTTAATACCATTAGGAGAAGGGGAGAGATTGAGTCATCCTGTGTATGGTCAATATAGAAGGAAAAGGAGCAGTTCAATAAATATACATGTGAAAATTTATCAAGATCAAGAGTGGGATGGAGAAACATGGACCCCAGAGGTGATAATAAAGAAGTATGGACCTGCTACTTGGGCCCAAGATGGAGCTTATGGATATAGGACCCCAATATATATGATTAATAGAATAATTAGACTACAAGCTGTATTAGAATTAATTACAAGAGAGAATGCTTTGGCCCTTAACCTAATAGCAAAGCAACACACTCAATTGAAAAATGGTGTATATCAAAATCATTTAGCTTTGGATTATTTATTAGCTTCTGAAGGGGGAGTATGTGGAAAATTTAATTTATCCAATTGTTGTTTACAAATTGATGATAATGGAAGGGTCATAGAAGAAATAACAGATAGGATAATCAGATTGGCTCATGTGCCTCCTCAGGAATGGACTGGAATATTCGACCAAGGTGGTTTCCTTGGAGGTATATTTTCTAACTGGAAACAAGCTTTGTTTATGGGATGTGTAATTCTTATCGGGCTAATGATGTTGCCTTGTCTAATTCCCTTAATTCGTAGTATTGTCCAAAATTCTATTTCAGGAATTCTCCAAGCGCAACAATCAGTCAAATCTGTAATGGTATTAAAGGAAATTGGAGACCAAATTCAACTGTTGGAAAATATGGACTCCTTGCATCCAATGGAAATTAGCAAAACTGAAAAACAACGACTTGCTGAAATAAAGGAAAATATTAAAAAAATACTATCTCATTCCTGGATTTTTTCCCCCTCTTAGCTGCAGCAATATGTTCAGCTGAAAAGCAGAAAAACAAAGTAATGGATGCAGGATTCTGCCCTCATCTTAGTGCAACACACTGCAAATGGTTTCATTCACACCAGCCGTTTCTCACAAAAAGTGGCCCAAGACATCTGTTCAGCAGCTGGTCCAATCCACACTCAGTCCTTTAGGATAATTCTCCATTTAAGCTCTTTTTGAATTTTGATGTAAGATAATCAATGTATCCTTTTTTTAAAAAAAAGAAAGAAAAAGCTTCCTTGCAGGGAAGTGGTGCAACAACTGATACCAGGAGAGACCTACTTACGTAAAAAAAAAAGAGACTAAGCTTTAAAGATGATTAAGGGCCTGGAGACTAAAACATATGAAGAACTCTTGTAGGAATTGGGTATGTCTAGTCTAGTGAAAAGAAGAACTATGGATGACATGATAGCAGCCCCTCCAATATTTGAGGGGCTGCCACAAAGAAGAGGGGGTCAACCTATTTTCCAAAGAACCAGAAGGCAAAAAAAGAATTAATGAATGGAAACTAATCAAGGAGAGAATCAATCTAGAACTAAGGAGAACTTTCCTGACAGTTAGAACAATTAATCAGTGGAACAGGTTGCCTTCAGAAGTTGTAGGTGCTCTATCATTGTTGCAGGGGATTGGACTAGAAAACCTACAAGGCCTTTTCCAATACTATTATTCTGATGCCCTTGGTCATAGTACTATGTGGGTGGAGAAACCAATATGATAGCCAAGGGGAAAGTGATCTGACCTGGCAGAAGCTCCCTACATCCATTACCTGAAGCCTTGCCCTCCGTAGGCAAGCTTCAATTCCCATGGTTGGTCCTACACACATGGGCCGAATATTAGAGAAGGAAGCATGACTCCAGTCAGGTTTCTCTCTGGGGTGTGAGGCAACAGACAAAAGGCTGCCTTCCCCTTTTTATTTCCTGTTACAGTGGGCGGTTACACAATGCATCACATGGTTACAAACAGCCAATGACAATGTTATTTCTTCAGCCAATGACAAGGCCACACTCTGTGGCCAATGGATTCAAATCTTGGTACAAGTCCATCCACCTCGTAGCCCCCCTTATTTCCTGTCCCTAGGCCATATGGCCTTTGTCCTTTGTTCCAAAGCACATGGCATGTGCTCTGCTGTGGCCAATGGATTCCACCTCTTGGCTCCGCCTCCATTTCCTGTTGCTCCAAAACAGCATGGTAAAGTCACATGGTACAGTCTCTTTGTCCCAAGCCTCTCCAAGCCTCATGCATTACAACATATTACAACAATTACCTACTCCTGCACTACTATGGCCCCAGCACCCAAGAAACTCCCAAATCCCATTTTTGTGGTCCTTGCAGCCCCCACAAATTACAATTGTTTAAATCTACACCAGTTTTCTGCAATTTTGGATTGAGAAATAGATAAAACAGTAATACAAGGCCTAAAATAGGCATGTCACCAATTAAAAACAAAGCAAAATCCTAACTCTTTCTACAACCAAATTATTTGAGGTGACCATGCTCTTTTTACATTCTCAGACTCCTCCCAAATGCATATATGTGGGTACTGGTTACCCCAAAATTGCCCAACTCTTTACCAAAAGAACTGAGATAGAGATGTGCTAAATCTAGAGACAGCTGCCTTTAGTCTTCTATAATCCCTTTCTCAGCACACCCCAAACAAAAGCACAAAGAAAAATATAACAATATGTTTTGGAAAGCTCTAGATGGTCATTTTTACAATATTTTTATTTGTATTTATAACTGCATTATTTGTGTATGCTGCCTTTAGAGTCCAATTTGGGGATTTAATGGTCAATTAAATATCTAAATATTAACATAATAAAATTCCTCACAGATTTTCTCTGTCTGCATGCTTCAGTTTGAGATGACAGATTTCTTGATATCATGCCCACAGATTTTTATGCATTGTAGAACAGGTAGAAAATAAAGAAAAAGAACTGGTATGAGAAAAAGTATATTATTTATTCTATCAAAAACCCAGCAGGTTTTGAAAGAATACCTATTTTTGAAATGATGGAAAATATTTGTAGCTCAATTGGTAAATATTGGTGGTGGTTCATTCTCCGAGCTTGCTGTTTGGCTTCCAAACATTTTGTCACCAGGTTGGGCAACATCTTCAATGGGACTTCGGTTGAAGCTTCTTGTCTCAGTTTCCCTCTGCTTTTATCTATCCTAAGTGGTGACATGGTCTGTTGGTCGCGTGACTGGCTGGTCATGTCATGTGAAGGTCACCAGCTGAGGAAGTGGTTGGTGCCGTTGTTGGTTATCCAAATGATCCGGCTTCTTATGGGCTTGTAGGCTGGTTCCAGATTGATATGTTTGTTGATCGACCTGTTTGTTGAATACCAGGCTTCAACTAATTTGTGCGCGTGGCGTGTGGTGGCATGGCCAATTATTTTTGTTCTGTCCCAGTTGAACTGGAGTTGCTTGGTGCCAACAAGGGTTGAGATCAGAGATTTGTGGTCATGCCTGTTGACTGCTAGTCAGTCCTCACAGATTGTTTTTAGTTGTCCTGTTTGCCCGACATAGAATCGGTCACAGTTGTTGCATTTGATCTTGTAGATCAAGGGTCTCCAACCTTGGCAACTTTAAGATTTGTGAACTTCAACTACAAGAATTCCCCAGCCAACATGGCTGATTGAGGAATTTTGGGAATTGAAGTCCACAAGTCTTAAAGTTGCCAAGGTTGAAGACCCCTGTTGTAGATTACATTGCTGTTCTCTTCTTTCAGTTTTTTATCCTTGGTTCTGGACAGCTCTTGTCGGAGTGTTGATGTTGGTTTGTGAGCCAGCATTATTCCCAGTGGTTGTAGAATTCTGACCACCATTTCTGACATTCCTCTGACATATGGCAAAGTTTGTTTCCATGTTGTGGCTGGTTATGTGGTATGACACGATTTGGGTGATGTGCATTGGATTGTTGTTGACTATCTGGATGTTGATTATTGGTGTCATTCAGCAGATCTTCAGCTTTGTTGATTTAATTGGTTTTGTCCATTATCAACATCAGTCTGCCTTTGTCGGTAGGATGACAATGTTTTCATCTTGTCTCAGTTTCTTTAACGCCTTCCTCTGCTTCTGGTTGAACGTTTTGTTGTGTTTGCTTTGTTGGATGTTGGGGATGATTCTCTGCCTGATGTCCACTTATGTCTCGGTACAAAGGTTGTTTGCTTACAGTATGGATTCAAAGTTGGCTAGGAAATCGACCGGGTCCACATCCTTGTGGTTGAAATTGAAGCCCTGTGTGAGGACGGCCTTTTCATCATCTGACAGAGGTCTGCTGGATAGATTTTTGACCCACAAGTTGGAGTTATCATCTTATGGCTTTGGGATGATTGCTGTGAGTTTCTTTTGTAGGGCATCGTGTTTGACAGGTTTTCTGTTGACCGTGTGTTCCAAAGTGTCAGTCAGGTTTCGTTTTTCGTTTGTTTTTCAGGGGCATGAAAAAAAATGAAGTTACATGTTTACAATATATGAAACAAATTTCAAATACCCCTAAAACATTCACTAATATAGAGTTCCCCAACGTTTCCAGCTTTGTGGACTGGCAGGGTGGGAGAGGAGATGGAGCAGTTGGCAAGTGCATGCATGTACGCATGCAGCTTCATTTGTGCAAGCAGTGGGCACACACACCTGCCACTTGCATAAATGGAGGGCACGCACATGCACTTGCCCACTGCGCGTGCAAGTGACAATGCACACATGCATTTACCCGCCGCTTCTGCAGCCTGGTTATGAACAGCTCATAGCACAAGCATCCCCTCTCCCATCCTGCCAGTCCACAAAGCTAGAAAGGTTGGGGAACTCTGTGTTAATGAATGTTTTAGTGCATAGTGGGCAAGTGTCGTGGGCTGCGGTCCGGGGGTTGGGGACCTCTGCATTAACATATGCAGAGAAACAATATGTGCATTTATCCCCTGCAAAAAGAAAAAAATAAAGAAATGTTAAAAATACAGAACATGCATATGCTTGTTTCATAAATTGTAAACATAGTATTTTATTTTTTCAGTCCTCTAAATAGGGGTCCCCAACCTTTTAGGCACCAGGGACCGGTTCCATGGAGAGAGGTTTTTCCGCAGACTGGAGGGTGTGTGGTTTTGTGTGCTGCCTGCATCTCGTGGATGGGGCTTTGCTCATTTGTGCGGACCAGTTGCTGGCATGCCGCGGACCGGTACTGGTCCATGGACCGGGAGTTGGGGACCCTTGCTCTAATGATTTCCAGAGCTTGGGGCAGGAACTTAGCAGGATAGGCTGTAGGCTTACTTTTTCAGAGGTTTTACCAGTGTATAAGGAACAAAATGGAAAAGGCCAGCGTATAGCAGAATTCAGTATGTGGCTAAAGGAGTGGTGTAAAGGGGAAGGCTTTGGTTATCTTAGTCTTGATATCTGCAGCTGGTCTAATGAAAAAGTGTACAAAAGAGATGGTTTGCATCCATCAAAAAAAGGGGACTGAGTTACTTGGCAATAAATTCACAGATTTTCTGGAGAAATATTTAAACTAAAACAACGGGGACAGTGAGTTAATTGATACAAAACATTCCTGTCCCCGGCAATCTAAAAATTATAGGGTTATCAGTGCATGTAACATAGTGGTGTGTGTGGACAAGAATATCAACCTGTCAAGTAAATCAAGCTTTTAATAGTGAGTGCCACACCAAGTGCACTAATCAAACAGGTGATAAGAAAATAGGGGAACTCAGGCACCACACAGATTATGTAGAAAGTAAACACAAGGTCAATCAAAAAGGACTCAAATGCCTATACACCAATAAGCAATAAACAGGGTGAATTAGAAATTCAGGTAAATGAGGGCAGATATGATATTGTTGCCATTACAGAAACTTGGTGGGATGAAACCCACAAATGGAACACACAGCTAGAGGGATTTAAATTATTTAAAAGAAACAGACCAAATAAAAGAGGAGGTGGAGTTGCTTTCTATATAAGAAATAACTACATCTCTACAGAATTAGATCACAACAATGATGAAAACTGCCTTGAATGCATTTTGGTAAATATAAAAGGGGGAAAAATGACATTGCCATAGGTGTATACTATAGGCCACCCAACCAAACAGAGGAAATAGATGAACTTTTTGCTAGTCAGTTAATTTAGGTATGTAGGAAGCATATCACAATAGTAATGGGGGACTTTAATTACCCTGACATCAACTGGGAGACAAACTCTGCACGAAGTGGAAGATCAAACAGGTTCCTGACAAACCTAGCAGATAAACCCAAAAAGTAGAGAAGGGAACTAGGGGATTAGCCATATTGGACCTAATTCTCATTAACAGGGATGAAATGATAGAAGGTGTTGAAGCCACAGGAACCTTGGGGGGGGGAGTGATCATGCAATATTGGAATTCAACATGCAAGCACAAGCAATAGAACACAGTCAAACTAGAGTCTTGGACTTCAAGAGAGCTAATTTCAGTAAACTTAGAGCTTGGTAAGGATTCCATGGAAGAGAATCCTCAAGGGGAAAACAACTCAAGAAGCTTGGGAAATTCTGAAAAGTAAGATAATAAAAGCCCAGTCTAGCACAATACCAACAAAGAAGAAAAATAACAGCTCTCAAAAGAAACCAGCATGGCTGCATAAAGAACTCTCTGATAAATTGAAAGACAAAAAAGACAAGTATAACAAGTGGAAAGAGGGGCACATAACTAAGACAGAATATCAGCAAATAGCCAGAGCCTGCAAAGATGAAGTGAGGAAAGCTAAGGCTCAAACTGAACTAAGGCTTGTGACAAAAGTCAAAAATAACAAAAAAAGCTTCGTTCAACATGTAAAAAACATGAAAAAAGTCAAGGAAATGATTGGCCCATTAGTGGGAGAAAGTGGCATGAAGGTGACAAGCAACAGGGAGAAAACGGAACTATTTAACTCGTTTTTTGCATCCATCTATACACAAAGGGGAAAAAACAGCCCAACCTATCAAAAACAGTACTGTAAAAAACAGATTAGAAACACAAGTTAAGATTGGCAAGAAAATGGTAAGTGAGCACCTGTCCAGCCTAGACGAGTTCAAATCACCAGGACCAGATGGATTACACCCCAAGGTTCTCAAGGAACTGGCAGATGTGATCTCAGAACCACTGAACTATATCCTTCAAAGATCCTGGAGCACTGGGGAACTACCAGAGGACTGGAAAAGAGCTGATGTAGTTTCCATCTTCAAAAAAGGAAAAAAAATGGATCCAGAAAATTACCCACCTATGAGCCTGACTTCAATACCTGGGAAGATTCTGGAAAAGATAATCAAACAACGAATCAGCAAACATCTAGAGGCAAACAAAGTCGTTACCAAAAGCCAACATGGGCTTGTCAAAAACAGATCATGCCAGACGACGAAAGAATCAAAAGATGCAACGTCAACAACTTTTGAAAAAATAAGGAGAAAGATGGACATGATAATAGACATGTATGAGAAAAGGTGGGAAGAAAGGATGAGGACGATGGAGGCAGTGGAACAAAGCAGAGAAGTGGAGAAGATGGTGGAAGACCAAAGCAAAGCAGTTATTGAGGACTTGGACCAAACCGGAGAAACAGTACAAACGCACAGTGGGAAAATGAGAGAAGATATTGGGAGAAATTCGAAGAGGGTCTGGGAAGGGGTCAAAGAAAAGATGGAAGAGGTGGAGAGACAAGAAGAGAGACAACTTACTGAAATGAAAAGTGAGGTGCAAACCACTCAACTATGATGTACTATCGCCAGATGATGACAGCAATTAGGGGCAAGAGACTGGAAAAATCCCCAAATGAGAAACAAGAAGATTTGAAAAGAATTGTTATAAAAGCATTGGAAAAATATCTAGGAGAGGAGGCTAAAAATTTCTCTTGGCAAACTGACAGAATCCATAGAGTATGGCTTATATGGAACCAAGGGACATTGCAAGCAATAAAGAGAGACTTATTACTTGGAAGGGAAGCTGTGTTATGGAAATCCACCTGGCAGAGGAAGAAACCCAGAATTCGACTGAAAAGAAGAGAAACTTAATATTTTATGCAAGGAATTAAAGGCAAAGAATTATAGACTGATTTAAGGACTAAGTGTAAGAGCAAGAGACATGAAAGGGTGATTAATGGAAGATATATATTAAATAGACTAAGAATGTACGTGTTGAAGGGAGGGGTGTATCGACATGAAAATTATTAATTTTAATAAGATGACTTGTTTGTTTGATGTACAATGGATAGATCTGAAAAGAAGTGAAATTTAAAAATTTTAAAATGTAGTTGGCTTATAGTTAAACTTTGATATACGGAGTGAAGGTATACAAATTTAAAATGATTGTATTAAGTTGAATGGCTTTAACTTGAATTTTTTCTTTGTTTACATGTACAAATGGATATCTAATAATAAAAAAATTTAAAAAAAAAACAGATCATGCCAGACAAATCTTATCGCGTTCTTTGACCAAGTGACAAAATTAGTGGACCAGAAGAATGCTGTGGATATAATTTATTTGGACTTCAGTAAGGCATTTGATAAAGTAGACCACAACCTACTACTTGATAAGATAGAAAAATGTGGGCTAGACAGCATCACCACCAGATGGATTCGTAGCTGGCTGACCAGCCGTACTCAGCGTGTAGTCCTCAATGGAACTGCATCTACATGGAGGGAAGTGAGTAGTGGGGTACCCCAGGGCTCTGTTCTGGGCCCAGTGCTCTTCAACATCTTCATCAATGATTTGGATGAGGGGATAGATGGGGAACTCATCAAATTTGCAGATGACACCAAGCTGGCAGGAATAGCCAACACTCCAGAAGACAGGCTTAAGATACAGGAGGATCTGGACAGACTTGAACACTGGGTGCTATCTAACAAAATGAAATTCAATGGTGAAAAAAGTAAGGTTCTACATTTAGGCAAGAAAAACCTTGAGGTACCTTGCTCAATAGTAGTAACTGTGAGAGGGATCTTGGAGTCCTAGTGGACAATCACTTAAATATGAGCCAGCAGTGTGCGGCAGCTGCCAAAAAAGCCAACACAGTGCTAGGCTGCATTAACAGAGGGATAGAATCAAGATCACGTGAAGTGCTAACACCACTTTACGATGCCTTAGTAAGGCCACACTTGGAATACTGCATCCAGTTTTGGTCACCACGATGTAAAAAAGATGTTGAGACTTTAGAAAGAGTACAGAGAAGAACAACAAAGATGATTAGGGGACTGGAGGCTAAAACATGCAAGGAACAGTTGCTGGAATTGGGTATGTCTAGTTTAATGAAGAGAAGGATGAGGAGGGACATGATAGCAGTGTTCCAATATCTCAGGGGTTGCCACAAAGAAGAGGGAGTCAAGCTATTCTCCAAAGCGCCTGAAGGCAGGACAAGAAGCAACGGATGGAAACTAACCAAAGAGAGAAGCAACCTAGAACTAAGGAGAAACTACCTGACAATTAGAACAATTAATCAGTGGAACAACCTGCCTGCAGAAGCTGTGAATGCTCCAACACTGGAAGTCTTTAAGAAGAGATTGGACAGCCATTTGTCTGAAATGGTATAGGGTTTCCTGCCTGAGCAGGGGGTTGGACTAGAAGACCTTCAATGTCCCTTCCAACATTATTATTATTATTATTATTATTATTATATTATTATTATTATTATTATTATTATTGATTCCTTCAGAGTGCATTGGGTCTTTTGGTATAATAAAGGATACATATATTTCTCATACTATTTCCCCCTTATTTTCCACCTATTTGATTGATGATTTTCCTCTTGTTGTTTTACAGCTAGCTAGAATTTCAGTGGGCTAATGAAGCTGCATCTTCATCAGTAACTGCTAGGAGGTAGATTTTATCTACAACTGTATTCGACACCATCAGAGACATAAGTGGCAATTAGATGGTGAACCAATTGAACAGGTTAACACCTTTGTATATCTGGGCATAACTTTTTCCAAGACTGGATCTTGGGTTTGCCATCATCAATGAAGTACATTTAGAGCAAAAGCCCGCCTGAATCTATTGCTTAAACTAAAGAACCATAGTTACCCAGGGTCCTTAGCCCCATTAATTAACGTATATAAAACTAAGGTTACCACTATGCTCTTGTATGGAGCAGAAGTTTGTGGAACAAACACAGTCCCAGCATTTGAGATGTATTCTGGGTGTAGATCCAAGAACATCTGCTGCAGCAGTTAGAGCTGAATTGGGAATTCATACAATTCATGCTCTGTCCAAAATTAGAGCTTATAACTACTGGTGCAAAATCAATGAAATGGAGACTGATAAGACTCCCCAAGTTATGTCTACTAGAGCAAATAAAATTACAACCACAAATCTCCTGGATCACCAAACTAACAAATTTTGTAAGAAACTGTGGTCTTCCTGTCTCTTGCGTAACAGAACAATTAAAAAAAGGGCTGCCCAAAGAATTAAGGATATAGAAGCACAAAATGATATAGCGATCCTTAGTAAGGTGGGTATCTTGAAATGGCTGAGTAAATACAAGCGTACTTTTCAAGTAGACAGCTATTTGAAGTTACAACTGCCAAAACACCTTAGGGAGGTATTTACGCGAGCGAGATTCAAACAGCTTGACACAATGGTCAGATATGGGAGATTCCATTCTATACCTTACAATGAGCGTCTCTGCATTTGCGCAGCGGCAGAGGTAGAAGACCTGGCTCACATACTATTTGACTGTTGCCTGTACAAGATGGTGAGAGACAGGTACCTCGGTCTATATACCAAACGAATGACTCATTAGGATCCCCATATCAAAACAACTTACCTTATGTGCGGCCAGAACTTGAAAATAACATTTAACGCAGCACAGTATTTAAACAAAATGGTTCGGTTGAGATCTACATATGTGGGACTGATTGGGGTAGATTGCAAGGGTGACTCCAAGATATAATTTTATCATATTTTATCTATATTTTAAATTACTGTACTCTATTTTAATTTCATTTTAGACTGTATTTTACTCCAATTTCATCTTAAGTCATATTTTACTCTAGTTCCATTTTAAACTGTATTTTATCAAATTTTATTTTAAATTGCTTTTATCAGACTTTGGTAATGATTTGTTGCTGGAACTTTGCACTTTGATATGGCCCAAGGGCTAATCAATAAAGCTTTATTATTATTATTATCTACAACTGTATTCAGTATTTTATTTCTCGGCCTTTATTTGGGTTCTGTCTGAGAAAAAAAAATGTTTTTCCCTGCATTGAGTTTTTTTAAAGGTGCCATGTCAATTTCCATGTGCTCAAACCATGTGACAATGATGTCATAATTTTTAAGCATGGTTTCTATTCTACTGTACCTTAGATGAAGCATAGTGATTTCTAACCCTGAGACTAACGAACAGGATAGGTATACTTATATACAACGTACTGTTTAATTCAACAAGGTAATACGTAAGGACATACCAAGCAACTCCTGATTCTTGTCTGTGTTTACAATTAATCATTTTCAAAGCAAGATTATATTAAAATATATAGTAAAGTGTGTGCCCTGATATAAGCCCTTCTATTTCATTTTCTATAGTGATAAGTATTGAAAAAAATGTATCAGATTCACTCTGTAGTTAGACATGGATGAAAATTGTGTCCACATCTACACCATTTGCTCCTCCTTGGTCCAATTCTGTTTTTGGGGATACAGGTAGCCCTTCGCTTATGACCAAAACTGGGATCAGAATTTCCATTGCTAAATAAGGTGGTTAAATGAGTGGCACCCAATTTTATTTCCTTTTTTTGCCACAGTTGTTAAGCAAATCACTGCAGTTAAGAGAATCACATGGTTGTTAAAGGGAATCCAGTTTCTCCCACTGATTTGGCTCATTGGAAGCAGTCTGAGAAGGATGCAAACCATAATTACATAACCCTGGGATGCTGCAACCATTGTAAATACATGCTGGTTGCCAAGTGCCCAAATTTTGATCATATGGCAATGGGGATGCTGCTATGATTTTAAGTGCAAGGAACAAGTCATAAATCAGTTCTTTCAGTGCCATAGCTTCAAACAGTCACTAAATGAATGGTTTTAAGTCAAGGATAATCTGTACTTACAGCACATAGCCGCATCTCATATGTTTGTAACACCAATGCTGACCCAGTAAGTGGGAGTTGATATTTTGGAATAATAACTTCTCTGTCCTACCTACTAAATAAAGAATTGGCTCCAGAGTTTGAATGTGGATACTGAAGAGTAGGTGCTACGCTTGAGGATAAATACATTTTATATATCTTATCAATTTGCAATATATTCTATACTCTGCTGCAATGTTTCTGAATCATTTTTTTTCTCAGGACCCCTTCCCACTTTTAAAAATTATGAGGGAGCTCAAAAGAGTTTTTGCTTGTATGGGTTATATTTATTGATATTTACTATGTTAAAAAATATAAAAAATGATGCATCTGCTGCCCTACCTTTGCTATTATTTTTCAGCATAGGCCAACAAATAATTTTGATTGCCCGACTCCCAAGAGGGCCTTGGTGACCTCCAGGAACCCTAGGATCACACTTTTAAGAAACACTGTACTACTGTGTTATGTGCTACACCACCCATTGTGTTTACTGTGTAATCTTTCCCAACCTATTGCTTTCTAAACATTTTGATTAATTTCCCATCACTTTTCCCATACCTTTTAGCTGTGCCAACAGGAAGAATGTAATTAGTCCAGCCTATTTGGCAGTAAACTGTTCCAACAGTATTTATTAGGAAATAATTACAGTATAATAATGTGATGGTATTAAGATAACACATCTCCCAGTGACTCAGACACAAGCCGAAACAGTCGTGCTCCCAGCAATTTAATGCTTCATAGCACAGCCCCGTAATTTTAGGGACAGCTATCCTCAGGATAGAGTTACAGAACTAGCATTTACTCATTCCTTTATTTCCATGCCATGAAGAACAACAACAAAAAAGCTGTACCTATAGAGGTTCTCCCTGTCAATCTACTTTAAGACCCAGAAGGAAGGCTAGCAGCTCGCAAATATTTGCAGAGACCCGCTGACAAGGCTAAGGGGGGGGGGGAGTGGCTTTCTGCTCTGCACGTGAGCCCTCGACTCACACTCTCCCCTTTCCCCAAAAAAGGGGGGTTAATAAAAAGGAGGAAGGCGACCGGGAAGACCTTCCAGCTCTCGCGACGACTCAAAAGCCCGGAGGAGGGGAGGGTAAGTGGGCAAGCGCGTTGGGCTCTGGGAAACGAAGCAAGCGGAGAGGGGAGGGAGGAATAAAAATCGCAGAGGCCTGTGGGTACGAGAGGGGAGAGCAGGAACCGGTATCCTTACTTGGGGAGGGAAACTTCCGGTTCCGGCTAGGCCTGTGAATTGCAGCCTGGCAGTGCCCCCCTGCCCCCACCCGTGAGAGAGCAGAAACGCCCCTCCCCGCGTATCCTGGGGGTAAGGGAAGGGCCAGGGGGCATCCCCCTCTCCAATCTTGCTATCCAAGGACCAGCCCCTGCCTGGGGCGCGGAGGAGGCTGGGGCAACGCCACACACCGGTGAGTACCACCCTGGAGCCACTGTGGCCCCTAGATTCCCCCCTCCCCCCCATACCTGATCCCGAAGGCGAGATAAACCCCCGCACAGATACACCGCAGCGCGCGGCTTTGGCTAACTTCCGCTCCCTTGAACAGCCCCACCCCGGCTATTCTGCGATCCTGACTCACCTCCCCCCTCCAGCACACGCTGCTTTCCAGCGTCGCCGTTGAGCCTGGCGCCCTTTCCCCGTCTTGTCCCTCTTGCATTTTTAAGAGCTGGCCCCGAACCGAAGCCCACGCTTTGTCGTGGTCTCTCCACACCGACCCGCGAAAGTTGTGTTATAATCCTTTATCTTGGCTTGTGCCCCTAGATCGAGCCCGAATTCTGCCGCCCCCATAGCTGAATAAACTACTGTCCTCCCATTTCATCCTTAAGCCACCCAGAGTCACGTAAGGGCGGTCCGCGGTAGAGATCGAAAAGATAGCTGGATACCATATTCTTTTCCATAAAATAAATATTTTCCATAAGTCTTCATCCAGCCTGTAGCCGTATTCTATCGTAGTCTCGATCCGTAAATCCAGCCTGTAAATGTACAGTAAGTTACTTTTTTACACAGAAAGTTGCAATTTTGCTACTTGCCACAAATGTTATCTCCACTCCACCTTTTTTAATTGTCTGCCAGCTCTTGAAAATTTCTAGGAATGTAGGATGGTGCTTCATATCTAATCGGATCTTTGGTCTAAAAGTAAAATTACTTTTGTCTATAACAGCTATCTCCATCCTAATGCTTAGATGTATTGGGCTGCAACTCCCATAAATATTATGGTTCCTAGGAATGAATATATTTGCACTTAAATATAATTAAAGGCAGCAAAGCTATGGTTTCCTGTTTCTGCAATGGCATTGGCTCTTCAGAGATTCAGATGGGCATCCTTAAATAGCAGCACCTCCCTAGTTTAGATATTTCAATTAACAGGTTGCAGGAGGATAAACCTCTCAAATCAGCCCACAAGAATGTCTTACAATATTCTGCTATTACCCTTAATTTATTACCCTTAATTTTCCTGCCCACCTTATCTTTGTTATTGAAAAGGCTATTTCATATTCTTTCTGCCTGCTTTATAACAGATTTTAGACTTAAACCCTTCTTACATATCTTATTAGTGTCAGGAAAGTACATAAGTACACTGCATTTTTTTTTTGTTTTTACTAACTATATTGGCTCTGTCTTACATTGCTGTATGCAAGATGTTCTCATTTACTGTTAAGCTAAAATATCCCAAATATTCATTACATTCCTCTGACTCATTTTCTGCATGATGCTGTGTAGGCTATATGTACTTTTAAGCCAACTTTCCTAGACTGTTACAGGGAATAGTTCTGCAACATTTTAGGAAGAGATTATTTATGTTGCTTTACCTCAGGTGTTCCTTAACAAAAGGTGGTGCACTTTTGCTTTGAAAACCTCCAAACTACCTATTGGTTGGTTTGTTTATAAGAAATATATCAGTTCAGATTTTTTTAACCTATAGAACTGAACAGGAGCAATAAGGAGTACAGCATTCATCACTGGAAGTTTGATTGAGCTTCTTGGCCTCTGTACACCATTAATTTCCTTTCAGTGTGTATGCCTTCTGTTGCAGGATGTAGCGTGCACCTAAATGGATTGTTAGTTAAATTACTCTTCATTTACCGGTACTTGTTAGCTACATTATACTTTCATACAGTATCTTCAAACAGATTTGTTTTGAGAGATAATTTTGACTCAGTTTGAATTGATCAATAGTGAAGAATTTAAATACTTCCTTATTTTAAATATATATTTAAACAATACTATATATATACTATATATTTCACAATACTTTTTTAAGGGTGGATTTTATTAGCTAAGTCCAGCCAATGTTGTGAAATGATTTTTTTTAATTATTCAAAGAGAAGCTTACAATGAAGTATAGGTAGTCCTTGACGTATGACCACAATTGAGCTCAAAATTTCCATTGCTAAGCAAGACAGTTAAGTGAGTTTTGTCCCATTTTATGACCTTTCTTGTCACAGTTGTTAAGTGAATCGCTACAGTAATAAAATTAGTAACATAGTTGTTAAATGAATCTGGCTTTCCAATTGATTGTTCTTGTCAGAAGGTTGCAAAAGGTGATCTCATGACCCCGGGATACTGCAACCATCATAAGTATGAGTCAGTTGCCAAGTGTCTGAATTTTGATCATGTGACCACAGGTATGCTGCCATGGTTGTAAGTGTGAAAAATAGTCATAAGTCACTTTTTCCAGTGCCATTGTAACTTCGAATGATCACTAAACAAATGGTTGTAAATCAAAGCCTATATATTACTTAACTGCCAACAATCAGAGGAAAAGTAAAAATAGAACTAATAATTCTTGGTTTTTACCCAGACTACATTTCAAATATTGAGGAGTTCCCATCCCTCACTCTGTTTTAAGTTGACCTCTATGTTCTACTTCTGCAGAATCTATTGTTTTTAAGTGTCCCGATCTCTTTTCATCTCCTGCTTAAATTCTGCAAGACTCTCCAGCTATTTTTAGAGTATCCCAGTGTAAACTTTATTAGCACTTATTTTGTCCTCCCTGGCATCTTTTTCTTACTACGGGTAGTCCTTGGCTTACAACAGTTCATTTAGTGACCATTTGAAGTTACAAAGGCACTGAAAAAAGTGACTTAAGCAGCATCCTCCATGGTCACGTAATCAAAATTCAGACACTTGGCAACTGACTCATAATGATAATGGTTGCAGTGTCCAGGGTTAATGTGATCACCTTTTGTGAGCTTCAACAAGCAAAGTCAGTGGGGAAGCCATTACTAACTTAATAACTGCAGTGATTCACCTAACAACTGTGGCAAGATCATAAAATAGGACAATATTCACTTTACAACTGTCTTATTTAGCAATGGAAATTTGGGGCTTAATTGTGGTCGTAAGTCAAGGGCTTCCTATATTTTGTTGTTCCCAAACTAACTTCACTGGATCTATGTAATACAAACCTAAATTCTTCCTAATGAGGCATCATATAATTTATTTGATTTATACCTCACATTTTGATCTGAAAACTAGTTATACATAGCATTCCCTCCTCGGACCACTGATCAAGTAGATTTGGCTTAGCCTGAACTTGAACTTGATGTCAGTCCAATTCCTTAATCATTGCACCACACCTTTACTAATATTAATATTAGTGTATAGTACAACATTAGGTACTTTGCTTTTTTGTCTTTAGTACAGCTTCTTTTTGACATTAAACAAAGGCGTTTGTACTAGAAGACTCCCTTTCAGAAAACTGGCCTTTGCTCACTCCTTGCTGTGACATATTCTTCTCCAGCATGGTGGATGTAGAATCCACTGGAATGGGTTATTTCAGCCTTCCTGCTCAGAGAGACTAAGAAAAAAAGGCTTGGCCACGCCTTCCCCTGGGTGTGTCTCCCAGTTTTTTCTTAGTCTCGAGCTCAGAGCAGACACCTTTTTGGTTGGCTCCGTAGTTTTAGACTTAATCTTTAAATTTGACCAAATAAAACTCCAAAACATTACAAATTATTAGGTTTTCTAAGTTTTAGGTCGTAGGATTAGTATTCCCCCCCGGTCCTGAGCCTCGAGCCTCCGGCTCCAGCAGGGATCGATCTCCTCGCACCACAGTGGCCGAGGAGGCTGGCGGAAAAGCCAGCAGCCGCTCCCAGCTTCTCAGGCTTACCGCCGAACAGCAGGCAAGCGGCACAGCGGACGCTGGCGGGACCATCGGATCCGGACACGGGGCTCCGTCGCCGGAGGATCGCAGCTGGCGTCTTCTTCCAAATGCAAGTGAACGCCCGGGGGGGAGAGAGCGGCAGGAGCGAGGCTTCGCTCCCTACCGCTCCCTACGCCCCGAGCCGCTCGGCACGGAGGGGGGAGAGAACGCTTCCTTTTCCTTAGAGAGATAGGAAGAAGCGGCTGCCATTTTAAGGCCGCATGGTCGCCGTTCCCGCCTTCTAGACTCCGGGCGGCGGCCATCTTGGTCCCAGGCCTACAAGGCCTAATCCGCAGAACCCCTCGTCCCGGCCTGGGGCACCAGGCCCGACCAGGGAAAGGCCTCCGACGCGACTCCCAGCGTCCAAAGGCCCATCGGCGGGCACCCTCCGTCAGGGCAGGAACGCCTCCGGCCGGCCCTACCATTCCCTAAGCCCCCTTTCCCCCAGGGACAGCAGGGGCCATAGGGGACCAACGGCCTAGGGGCTCCAGCCCCTGATACTACTGCGACCAACCAGTCCACGGCTGTTGGAGGAGGCAGTACCCCGCGGGCCCTGGTTACCTAGGCCCCGGCAGGAGTGAGGGTTTTCGCAGGCCGCCTGTTAAATTATAGTTGTGGCCTTTAGCCACTGGGCCTATAGGACAGGCCTACACCCTGTCCGGCTGATCTGCCTCGTCTCATCTGGGTTCAGCGTGAAGGGCGGTTGCGCTTCTTCCCTGACCACTGTTCTGCGGACTTAATTTCAATCCCCTCTCACTAGTCACCCTATTGCAGGCTTGGCTAGTGGTAATGGCAGACAGTGCCTCGCCAGTGACTTTACTGGTCTCAGGTGCCCCCACCGCACAACCAAAGCGCAGGGCAACAGGCTTAAATGCAGGAGGTAAGAAGAAGGCTAAGACCAAGCACCTTACCTCCAAGGAGACCTCTAAGTAGCTGAGCGGGAGGCCTCGAGGAGGCACCAGGCATTGGAGAGGGAATTCTCCAAAGCACAGCGGCTCCTATCCAGTGGGGCCGATCCGGTTCCCCCTGCCCCACTGGATTCCAATACCTCGGAGCCTCCCCAAGCACCTGTGCAGGACGTCGCCTGGATTACCACTCCTGGAGGAAACCGAACAGGCAGGTCCCTCTCACTCCTCCCCTCCTCAGCAGGGCCCCCAAGTGGCTATTGCTCCAGCGTTGGTAGGGGCCACCGTTGGGGGCCAGGGGCCCGCATGGTCCCAGGCCCAATTCCAGGCCTTCATGCAGCACGCCTTCGTGCAATTCATGGCCCCACCGAGGATGCCACAGGTTCCTCCTCAGGTCCCCCCCCACCGGTCCTCCCCCTCAGCAGGACTATACCTCAGCTCCGGAATCTGTTATCTCGGAAGCCTCATCCCAGGTGGGAGAGGGGGAGTCCGAGGACTCGGACATAGCGGATACCCCCATGTCAGACGAGGAGGAGGCAGAACCCGATCAGGCCTCTGCATCCTGCCTCCTTGATCACTCCATCTTCACATCCTTACTGTCAAAGGCATGCGCCACGACCAGTTTAACCTCCGTGCAGGAGGAGAAACCCTCCACCTCAGCAGACAAGGAGTCCAATCCGTTGTTCAAGGTGAAGGTGGTGGAACACAAGCAGATCCCCTGCCCCTTTGTGTTCCGGGATGCGGTGGAGGCCCAGTGGGCCTCCCTGTCCACCATCCCCAGGGAAAGCACCCTGGAAAAGAAGCTCTATAACGTGGCCCCGTCTTTCGCTTCCCTGCTAGACGTCCCTTCAGTGGATTCCCCTCTAACTTCCTTGTTTTCAAATTCTGCCGCCTCAGGAGACATGACAGAGTTCCTCACAGCGGAGGACAAGAAGTTCGAGGCCAACTGCAGAAGAGCGCACCTGACCTCCGGTCAGGCCATCAAGGCAGCCACAGGAGCCTCCTTCTTCGCCAGGGCGTCTATCATGTGGCTCCGGGAACTTCAGGCCATGATCCCTCCGGAGCAGGTCAGAGTGCACCAGACACTCGTCAAGCTGGCAGGGGCCTCACAGTATATGGCCGACGCCTCCCTCCACTTGGCCAAGTGCTCGGCCCGCTCAATAGGCGCCACAGTGGCCTCCCGCAGGCTTCTGTGGCTGAAACACTGGAGGGCGGACTTACGGGCAAAGTGCCGCCTCTCCTCGGCCAAGTACGCAGGCAAGGACCTGTTTGGCTCCGTCCTTGACCCACATGTGGTCGAGGGTAGGGACAAACGTAAAGTCATTGCCCACCCCTCCAGAAAGGCTAACAGACGGCAGCAGCCGGACTCCCGCAGACAGGCCTCACGTTCCTCGGGCTCTTGGGAGTGGCGGCAGCCCTTTTGGACAGGGCAGTCCTGGGATGGGCCCAGAGGTTCACGTTCCTTCCCCCAGAGGCAGGACCGTCAGCAGGACCGCCAAAATACAGAACCCAGGGACCAACCTCAGGCTAAACGCCCCTTCAAGGGGTCGGGGGGCCGCCCTTTTCTGCGACCCAAGTGACTCCCTCAGAGAGACCCCAATAGGGGGCGCCTAGAGCGCTTTTATCAGGTCTGGGAGCAGACCACCACCGACTCCTGGGTCAGGGATACAGTCAGGCGAGGCCTAGCACTCGAGTTCGAGGCGATCCCGCACGATCGCTTCTTCCAGTGCCCGGTGTCGCAAAACCCCTCCAAGGCACGGCTGGTATCCACCACCATCAAACTCCTCCTGGACATCAGAGCCATAGAGCCCATACCGGGGGACCAGGTTGGGAAAGGTTTCTACTCCATCCTGTTCGTGGTCCCCAAGGCATCAGGAGGGTGGAGGGCGATTCTGGACCTAAAGGGCCTGAACCGGTTCCTAGGGTACCGACGATTCAAAATGCAGACCCTAAGGTCCATTCTGGCCGGCATCAGGAAGGGGGACCTCCTCTCCTCCATAGACCTCACAGAGGCCTACCTCCACATCCCAATCTCCCAGGACCACCGCAGGTTCCTGCACTTCTGCTACGTGCGCCGGCATTATCAGTACCGGGGCCTCTCGTCGGCCCCAAGGGTCTTCACGAAGGTACTAGCGGTCTTGGCTGCCCATCTTCGGATGATGCCGGTGCGCGTGCAGTGCTACCTGGATGACATCCTCGTCCAGTCCAGGTCCCCCCGGTCAGCGCAAGCAGACCTACTGACCACCATCCAGGTCCTCCAGTCCCACGGGTTCTCAGTGAACTTTGGGAAAAGCCACACCTCTCCCACAAAGCGCCTCCCTCACCTGGGGGCTCTGATAGACTCAGAACGGTGCAGGGTCTACCTATCCCAGGAGCGACAACAGAGCATCCGGAGACTGATATCCCAGATCCGGGGCGCGAGAAGGGTCCCCCTGGTGCAGTTGTCCCAGCTCCTGGGAAAGATGGTATCCTGCATGGGGATAGTCCCATGGGCGAGACTCCACTCGAGGACCCTCCAGCGGTTTCCATTTCCCTTCCAGAAACAAAACCTCAGTGCCTCTCCCCAGAAGGTCCAGGTGCCACCCCATGTGCTCGCAACCCTCCAGTGGTGGTCCTCCGCAGCCATGGCCAAGGGGACAGTTTTCAAGGAACCCCCCAGGGTAGTCCTGACCACAGACGCCAGTCTGTTCGGCTGGGGTGCTCACCTCCAAACCCAGTTGGCACAGGGGCGTTGGTCCAGGGCGGACCTCAAAAAAAACATAAACTGGCTAGAGCTAAGGGCCATCCACCTGGCCCTCCTCCACTTCTCTCCCCTAGTGACAGGCAGGCATGTTCTAGTTCTGACGGACAACGTGGCGGCCAAGGCCCACGTCAACAAACAGGGGGCACACATTCCTGGGCCCTCCTCCAGGAGGCCAGGGACCTGGGGCTGTGGGCAGAGACGCACCTGAGGTCGATAAGGGCGGAACACATTTCGGGGGAGGCAAACCGACAGGCAGACTCGCTGAGCAGGGTGACCGTGGACCACGCAGAGTGGCGACTGGACACCGGAATATTCGACTTAATAGCGAGCAGGTTCAGCAGGCCATGCCTGGATATCTTTGCCTCCCCGGTCAACGCCCAGCTCCCCAGGTTCTTCACCAGGTTCCCGACCAGAGGGGCCGAGGGGACGGACGCACTGCGGTGCAGATGGCCCGAGAGCCTACTGTATGCCTTCCCTCCCCTCCCCCTGATCCAGGCGACCATCCGCAAGCTGCTCCTGGAGCAAGCGGAGGTAATCTTGGTTGCGCCATACTGGCCTCGGCGCCCGTGGTTTGCAGACCTAGTGGATCTGTCCCTGTCTCCACCATGGAGACTACCGCCAGACCAAGTGGCCCTCTCCCAGGGGGAGCTTCGCCACCCAGACCCTCAGTGGCTGCAACTAGCCGCCTGGCACTTGAGCGGAAGCGTCTAACCAAGCAGGCTTACTCCCGAGAGGCGATCACCATGATCCAAGCCTCTAGACGCCCCTCAACAAACAGGATCTACGACGCAACATGGCAGAATTTCTGCCAGTGGTGCTCCCCACGGGGATTGGATCCCCTCTCAGTGATTGTCCCAAACATCCTAGACTACCTGCTAGATGGCATTTCCAAGGGACTGTCCACCAACACCATCCGCAGACAGGTGGCGGCCCTATCCACGGTCCTCACCTGCGACAATTGGGGTCCTCTCTCTCACCACCCAGCGATCGCGGCTTTCCTCAAAGGGGCAACAAATTCCGGTCCACCGACGGTCCATAGATATCCGTCCTGGGACCTACCCACAGTATTACAGGCCTTAACGGCGGCTCCCTTCGAGCCCCTGCAATCATGCTCCCTACACTTCCTCTCCTTGAAGGTTGCCTTCTTGATAGCCATTACTTCAGCCAGAAGGATTTCGGAGCTGGCCGCTCTGTCAGTTCGGGAGGACCTGTGTATCTTCCACCAAGACAGAGTGGTCCTCAGACTAGACCCCTCCTTCATCCCCAAGGTCAACACCAGTTTCCATAGATCATTGGATCTCGTACTACCCAGCTTCTGCCCGACCCCGACCCATAGACTAGAACGCCAGTGGCACAAACTGGATGTGCGCAGGGCCCTGCGCATTTACATAAAGCACACCGGGTCCTTCCGCAAGTCGGAGGCCTTGTTTGTCTCCTTCCAACCATCAGTCATGGGCCACAAGGTATCCTCCGCCACCATCGGCAGGTGGATCAGGGCTTGCATTGCTAGGGCGTATGTCTCGCAGTCGCTCCCCGTCCCATCACGAATCACGGCCCACTCCACACGTAGCACAGCAACCTCCGCGGCCTGGTCTACCCAGGCCTCTGTAGAGGAGATCTGTAGGGCGGAGTCCTGGTCCTCCCCGTCCTCATTCATTACCCATTACAAAATTGACAGGTTTGCCGCGGCGGACGCCGCGTTCGGCAGACAGGTCCTTCAACAGGTGGTTGCCTCCAGGGAGACGCCAGCCTAGACCTTCCCACCCTAGGGGACATGGGGGGCTTTGGTATGTCCCATTCCAGTGGATTCTACATCCACCATGCTGGAGAAGGGGCATTGTCTTACCTGAACGCCTGTTCTCAGCATGGTGGTGTAGAATCCACACCCTCCCTCGAATAGGTGGCTAGGCTTGCGCGGAGGGCATCCCTCTCCTGTTGCTCTCTTACCCTTTTTCTACGGAGCCACGGTGTCAGAGCTTAGGTACCTCGCCTCGTCAAAACTGGGAGACACACCCAGGGGAAGGCGTGGCCAAGCCTTTTTTTCTTAGTCTCTCTGAGCAGGAAGGCTGAAATAACCCATTCTCCAGCATGAGTGGATTGTCGAATCCACTGATGGGTTAACTTAGCCTACTTGCCCATAGACTAGGTCCGGTTTTTTGCCCCGCCTCAGGCCGGAAGTTCCTCTCTTCCCCAGTTTTTACCTAGTCTTGAAGCCCGAAGCATCTCGTTGTGTTAGCTCCGCGAGTTAGTGCTTTTCGTTGGTAAAGATTCGGTAAAGATTTGGTAAAGGTTTTTTCTGGTTGTTAAGGTGTTAGATTGATTGGAAAGAACTAAATTTAGAAAAAAAATTCGTTTTTTTGCTTATTTTTAATTTTCTCCTCCACTACTCCGTCGAGGATCGCGGCGGCGAGGCCTTCCCAGCCTTAGGGCTCTGGGGAGAGCGGGACCCGCAGGGGGAGACATCCCTGGGCTCCCAGCCGCTGCCGGATCCCGTCCCGACCTTTCCCGGAACTCGCAGACGTCGAGCGGAGAGGCAGGCTGAGGGAATCCAGCAGCCACACCAGACCGGACAACGCGCAGATAGTGGAGGACCGCTACAACAAAACTGCAAGTGGGGAAGGAGTGGGGAGGAGATCGCTGGGCCATCGCAGGGGTGGAAATCGACGGGAGTCGTCTTCCCACCGGGCGGGTAGACCCAGGGCCGTGGGCGGTAGGTACCGCGTGGCCACGAGACCGGGAGATCGAGCTGAAAATTTGGTGCGGTGGCCATCTTGGAAAGGGGGCGGTCCCTTCCTTACACGCTCTCCGCCACAAAACTCCATCTTGGAAAGGGGGCGGTCCCTTTCCTCCTACGCTCTCTGGTTGGGTACTTGCTCTGGCGCGAAAAACCCTTTGGAAAGGGGGCGGTGATTTCCCTTTGTTCCTTCTGGCGCGAAAGCCCAGGGAAGGAAACACGTTGGCCGGCAAAGGCAGCGGTTTGCGTTACCGGCTCAGATTCAGTCTTAGCGATTGCTGAGAGCCAGGTACAGAAAGGAGAGTTTTTCCGGAGAGGTTTTTTTGTGTGTTTTTCGGAATTTTAGCAGCTGCGAGCACCGTAACGACTGATCCACCGGGCATCTAGTGGAGTAGGGCGGATTGAACGCCATCGTGCAGGGATTCAATCCCTTCGACTGCAGCCCTACGTACCCACTAGCCGCCGTCGCCGCGCAGGTTAGGGAGAAAAATCCCTTCAGTGCTGCCGGCCCAAACAACGCCTGCCAGTAACGCTCACTCTCAACGAGGTTGAGATACCCGGAAAGGGTTCTACAGGAGCAATGGCTATGGCAGATGGCAATTCGGCCCAAGGCTCAGCTCCCCCTCCCTCTTCGCCAAAACGCAGAGCTACGGAACAGGAGCCGGGGGGGCAAGAAGAAGGCCAAGACGAAGCACCTGACTGAGCCGTCAAAGGCAGCTGAGCGGCAGGCCATAAGGAGACACCAGGTGTTGGAGAAGGAATTTGCCAAGGCGCAGAGGCTCAGGGCCAGCGGAGCAGGGATGGTGGTCCTCCCTCCACTGGACTCTCCCATACCCTTTGGACCCCCAGGGGCAGTTGGACAAGAATCCAGGTCCTGGTCTCCCAGAAGGGAGACGGAAAGGGAGGTGTCTCCTGTCTCGGTGCCATCTTCTCCAGAAAGTTTTGAACCAACAACCAGCCAGGAGGCGGCTGGGCTCGCAGGTAGGAAAAGGAAGAAGCCTGGTAAGTGGTCTTCACAATTCCATTCCTATATGCAAAGGGCCTTTGAGCGCTTCATGTCCTCCAAGGATGCTTCCCCTTCTCAGGGCCCGCACACATCTCCAGGATACGTCCCCCGTGGGGGGAAGGTAGTGTTCCATGATTCTGATGTGTCTGAGACTTCCTCACAGGTTGCAGAGGAGGAATTAGAGGACTGGGACGCTGTCGGGGCTCCGCTGTCGGAAGATGAGGACGCAGCTCCACAACCGGTTCCAGTCTCAGGTTTATTTGACCAGTCCCTCTTCTATTCCCTCATGCTCAAGACCTGTTCCTCGCTTGGTCTGCCAGCTAAGACCAAGGAAGCCAGACCTCCGTCCTCCGAAGAGGAGGACACTGAGGATCCTCTAATGCACTCACCTGTGTCAGAGGTGATCCAGATCCCATGCACCAAGGTGTTCCGATCAACGGTGCGGTCCCAGTGGACCAACCTAGGGTCTATCCCTTCTCCAAATAGCGGGGAGAAAAGGATGTTTAATGTCTGCACTCCCTTCGCCTCGCTAATAGAGGTGCCACAGGTTGATGCACCGCTAATCTCTCTTTTTTTCTTCCTCAGCCATCCCAGGAGACATGGCAGAGTCAATGAAGGCGGAGGACAAGAAACTAGAGCTCGCCCTCCGCAGAGTCCACCACTCATCGGCCTGGGCCATTAGGGCCGCATCCTCAGCCTCAGTAGTCTCCAGGGCAGTGATCAGGTGGCTCCGGGAGCTCCAGGCAAGTGTTCCTTCGGACCAGGTACGTATACAGCAGACACTGACCAAGCTGCTGACGGCAGCAGAATACACAGCGGACGCCACCCTGTCTGCCTCACGATACTCGACCAGGTCCATCGGGGGGACAGTGGCGACCAGGAGGCTGATCTGGCTCAAGAATTGGAAGGCCGATCTGAAATCCAAGTGGCGGCTGGCCACCTCTAAGTACTCAGGAACAAAGCTGTTCGGAGCAATCCTGGATCCATACGTGATCAAGGATAAAAATAAAAGAAAGGTTCTAGCTCATCCTTCCAAAAGAACAGACAGGGGAACACAGGAATTCCGTAGACAAGCACCCCAACAAAGCGGGAGCGGCGAATGGAGGCAGCCCTTTCAAGGGGGACGGTCCTGGGAGGGGCCCAGAACTCCGCGCAACTTCCCATACAGACAGGAGCGCGGCCAGGACCGTCCGGCCTCCGGCAGGGGCCAACCCTCAAAACGCTCCTTCAAAGGGGTGGGAGGCCGTCCCTACAAACGTACCAAGTGACGCCTGGGACAGCCCCATCGGGGGTCGTCTGGCGCTGTTCAGCAGGGTGTGGCAGACGACCACGACGGACGCCTGGGTCAGGGAGACAGTGTCCCGGGGCCTAGCAATAGAATTCTACACCTCCCCACCAAGCCACTTCATAAGATGCCCGGTGTCTCGCAACCCGGCAAAGGCGAGGCTATTCGATCTGGCCATAGATCACCTGGAGGAGATAAGAGCCATAGAGCCGGTTCCTCCAGATCAGGAGGGACAAGGGTTCTATTCCATTCTCTTCCTTGTACCCAAGTCATCGGGATTGGAGGGCAATCCTCAATCTCAAGCGGTTAAACCGCTACGTAGTGTACAGGAAATTCAAGATGCAGTCCCTCAGATCCATACTGGCCAGCATCCGAAGAGGGGACCTGCTGTCCTCCATAGATCTCACAGAGGCATACCTACATATCCCAATAAGACCGGAACACAGAAGGTTCCTCCGATTCTGTCACAGAAATCGGCATTACCAATACAGGGCCCTACCATTCGGCCTGTCCTCAGCCCCCCGAGTGTTCACGAAGGTTCTGGCAGTATTGGGAGCGCACCTGCGCATGATACCGGTGCGAGTTCAATGCTACCTGGACGACATTCTGATACTCTCAAGCTCCGCTCAGGCAGACCTTCGGGTCACTCTGAGCACCCTCCAGGAGCACGGCTTCTCCGTAAACCACCAGAAAAGCCATCTCACGCCCTCAACAAGGCTACTACACCTAGGGGCGATCATAGATTCAGAGCGAGGCATGGTGTATCTCTCCCAGGAGCGCCGGGAGAGTCTACGGAAGCTAGCATGCCAGGTAGAACAGAGGAAGGTGGTCACTATAGCGCAGCTGTCACAGCTCCTGGGGAAGATGGTATCATGCCTGGGCATTGTTCCGTGGGCCAGGCTTCACTCCAGAAGCCTACAATGGCTTCTGCTTCCCTACCAAAGGCTAAACCAGAGTGCCTCCCTCAGGAGAGTCAGGGTACCACCTCAGGTCCTAGCATCCCTCAGATGGTGGAGGTCAAACGCCCTAAGCAAGGGGACCCTGCTCAGGGAACCAGACAGAATCACGGTGACGACCGACGCAAGCCTGTTCGGTTGGGGCGCCCATTCCATGGACCAGATAGCCCAGGGAAGGTGGAGTCCGCAGGACCTGGGCCACAAGATCAATTGGCTCGAGCTAAGGGCCATTCACCTGGCCCTTCTACAATTCTCACCCCACCTGGCAGGGAGTCACGTGCTAGTCCTAACGGACAATGTAACAGAAAAGGCACATGTGAACAAGCAGGGAGGGACCAGGTCAGAGGCCCTCATGCGGGAGGCTCGGGCTCTGGGTCTGTGGGCAGAACAGCATCTGGCCTCCATCAGAGCAGAGCACATATCGGGGGAGGCAAACCACCAGGCGGACTCTCTCAGCAGAGTCACGGTAGATCACGCAGAGTGGAGACTGGATCCGGACCTGTTCGAGGTAATCTCGGACAGATTCAGACGCCCCACGCTGGACCTCTTCGCATCCCCAGAAAACACGCAGACTCCCCGTTTCTTTTCCAGATTCCAGACCCGGGGAGCGGAGGGGACGGACGCGCTCAGATGCAGGTGGCCTCAAGGGCTACTGTATGCCTTCCCGCCCCCGCCCCTGATACAAGCAACGATCCGCAAGCTGTTACTGGAGCAGGCGGAGGTGATCTTAATTGCTCCATACTGGCCACGGCGTCCGTGGTTTGCAGACCTTGTGGACCTATCACTTTCGCCAGTGTGGAGACTTCCTCCGAGTCAGGTCTCCCTGAGTCAAGGGAAGCTTCAGCACCCAGACCCGCAGTGGCTACAACTAGCCGCTTGGCACTTGAGCGGGAGGGACTAAGCAGGCAGGCCTTCTCAGAAGGTGTCATATCAATCATACAGGCCTCCCGTCGACCTTCCACGAACAGGATTTACGACGCCACCTGGAAGAACTTCTCTTCCTGGTGTAGTAGGCAGGGATTAAGCCCACTGGGTGTCACCATCCCCAACATCCTAGAGTATCTGTTGGAAGGCATGAACAAAGGATTGGCGACAAACACCATTCGCAGACAGGTAGCGGCACTGCAAACGGTTCTCGTCTGCGAGAACCGGGAACCTCTATCACAACACCCGGCGGTGAGCGCCTTCCTAAAAGGGGCGGTCACAAGACGGCCCCCAGTAGTTCACCGTTTCCCCTCCTGGGACCTTCCCACGGTCCTGCAAGCGTTAACTGAAGCTCCCTTTGAACCACTGGGGTCTTGCGCACTCCGTTTCCTATCATTAAAGGTGGCCTTCCTAGTGGCCATTACCTCGGCAAGACGGGTTTCGGAGTTGGCGGCCCTTTCGGTTCGATCGGATCTCATCACCTTTGCAGAGGACAGGGTGATCCTACGGCTGGATCCATCCTTTGTACCCAAGGTCAACTCATGGTTTCATAGGTCTCAGGACCTGGTACTACCTAACTTCTGTCCGCATCCCACACATCGTCTGGAGAGGCGATGGCACACCCTGGACGTGCGTAGGGCCCTGCGCCACTATGTCAAGAGAACGGCGACCTTCAGAAGGTCAGAGGCCCTATTTGTCTCCTTTCAGCCTTCGTCCATGGGACAGAAGGTGTCATCCTCAACTATTGGCAGGTGGATCAGGGCCTGCATTGCCAAGGCCTATGTATCATTGGCCTTACCGGTACCATCTAATATCACGGCTCACTCCACAAGGAGCGCAGCCACTTCGGCAGCCTGGCTTACCCAGGCACCAGTGGAGGAAATCTGCAGAGCGGCTACGTGGGCCTCTCCGTCCTCCTTTGTGAAACATTACAAGATCGATCAATTTGCTGCAGCGGAGGGCTCATTTGGCAGGAGAGTGCTGCAGCAGGTTGTTGAGTCCTCATAAGAGCTAGCCTAGACTCCCACCCGAAGGGACATTAGAGGGCTTGGGTACGTCCCATCAGTGGATTCGACAATCCACTCATGCTGGAGAAGAAGCGTTGTCTTACCTGAACGCCTTTTCTCAGCATGAGGGGATGGAGAATCCACACCCTCCTCTAACTAGTCTAGGCAGATTGTTTCTCTTACAGGATGTTGAACGGAGCAACACGGTCCGACCTTCTTGAAAGCTTCGCCTAGTAAAAACTGGGGAAGAGAGGAACTTCCGGCCGGAGGCGGGGCAAAAAACCGGACCTAGTCTATGGGCAAGTAGGCTAAGTTAACCCATCAGTGGATTCTCCATCCCCTCATGCTGAGAAAAGGCGTTCAGGTAAGACAACACTTCTTCCAGTGGATTCTACACCACCATGCTGAGAAAAGTCATTCAGGTAAGACAACGCCCCTTCTATCTGAGAATCCTAGGGACTGATTCCCAAACTTTCATCAGTTGCATTATACCTCAGTGCACTTGCTAAAATAGGAAAAATGTGATTAATTCATCCATGTTGATAAAGTGGGATGGAACTGAATAATAACATTTTCCAACCTCTTTTGTTTTTCATGAAGTGCAGAAAAGGGTAAAGAAAGTGATAATTTGGGAGCCTTATTTCCTGAGACTTAATAAATAAAAGTTAAGGTAAATTAAAATTTATAGCCCTTTTTATTTGCATAAGCCCTGGGCATAGCTTACAGTAAAGTTTAAATTAAGTATAATTAACTGAAAATTAACTGAAAAAAACATTGAAGGTGAATCATTGAGCAAGACAAAGTAGATAACTTTGACAGAGCTTCTACTTTTTTACTCTAACTTTTCATTGGGCTTTGTATTGCTTTGCCTGGCTCTCTTTCTTTTAGCAGAGATCTCCATCTAGCTCACAGATTAAGCTATTAATGTATGCAAGAAAGCATGAAATCCACATGTAAATCACTGCATGTGACAACATCCATGCATGCCACTTGTTGCACGCACACATGTAAAGTATGTTTTCTACATATATGAAGAAATGCAGCATACCAGTATGTGTAAATGGGGAGAACACAGATATGTGTGAGGCTGCTGTAGGCCATGGCTTTTTTTGTGCTTACTCCATATAAATGACACATGAGCCATTTGTTTGTAATTACTTTCTTGTGTTTCTTATTTATTTACATCTCCTAAACCTTTTCGCCAAAGAAAAAGACTGCTTCTTTTGTATCCTAAGGCTAACAAACATGAGTGAAGAGGGCAATGGTTTACCAAATTATAATTTACAATATTAAACATAATATATTCCCTCCATGAAGCAAGGGAATCATTTGTATACTAGCTCAGAAATGTAAGAAATAATCATATGCCATTCCGTTCATAGATGAATACAACAGTTGAAAAAGTTCACTTAAGATTGAGGAACATTTTAGCAATAACAATAGCACTTAGACTTACGGTATATACCGCTTCACAGTGCTTTACAGCCCTCTCTAAGCGGTTTACAGAGTCAGCATATTGCCCCCCAACAATATGGGTTCTCATTTTACCGACCTCAGAAGGATGGAAAGCTGAGTCAACCTTGAGCCACCGACAATAGAACTGCTGAACTGCTGGCAGCTGGCAATCAGCAGAATTAGCCTGCAGTACTGCATTCTAACCACTGCACCACCACGGCTCATAATTTTGCAAATTATTTGGAGAAAATGCTTAGAAGCATGATCATAAAACATATCTGCACCTTTCCTGACTTTTGTAGCTGCCTCTCTGTAGCTATCATGAGATTCCTGAAAAAGGGTTGACTGCTTTTAAAAGAGTTGCAGATAGATACTGTGAAGCACTATATTGAAATCAAATGCAAAATACTGTACAGCCCATTTGACCAAACTGTAGTTTGTGTTTCCTGTAGTTGTTAACGTTTTCAGTGCATATCTAGGGAGTGTAGTATCTTTATGGAATCTCTTTGTCTTGGATTGTTGCCACAGTCCTCTATTTTCTCGGTGATGCCTACTAAACTGGGCTGGATTTTGATTTCATAACCTAGCACATTTCATGATACCATATTCAGCAAAGCTGCTTTAATAGGAATGAATCTTGAAAAGGCAAGGCTTTTCTGTCCCATCTATAGGCAAATATACTATTTTGTATACTTGACTGTATTCATTTGTGATCATGGTTAGCTGTCATAGAAATCATTTAATAGGGGGTATAAAGAGGCTTTGGTTTAAAGGCATATATGTTGGTAATAAACCTACGGGGATGTTAGATCTCTTAGGAATGCCACTTGAAGTATGTCCTGAAACAAATTCAATTAAAATCAATATATCCCAGCTTTTTAAAATGGAAGGGCAACATTTGTGGCACTCTATATGTAGCAGTTCTATTTATTCCTCTTATTACAGGAAGATGCAAAGATACTGTTTTGCAAAAACATAACTGTAGATAGGAACAATGGAAAATAGGAGTCATAGGTTTCTGAACTCCCTTAAGTGAGCCCTTCTGCATCTTTTCCATTTTTCCGTGGCTGCTATTGAATCATTTGTTCAGTGCATTACTAAACTTCTGCTTCATGAGTGAGCAGAGTGTTCCAGATGTTTTTGGACTGCCATTCTCATCATTCTTGGTAACTAATCAAGACCTTTGGGGGGAAAAGCTGAGGCCACATCAAAACTGTAGTTTCATATTGAAATCAGATGGATTAATACCTTTCAAGACAGCAAAATATTAAATTAAAATGTAATTCTTTATGCTGTTCTGGTCCATTTTTCTAATATTTTACATGAACTTGGAAAAAAGGAGAAAGATATAATTGTGAAGATATTTATGAAGTATCTTGTGAGATATAAAACTTACGGTAAAATTAGCTTCACAGGTTTGATCTATGAAAGTTGTGTGATACTTGATTTAGTTCTTAAGTCCCACAGGAATTTCCATTATAACATTTTTTCATCTAATGTTTTTCTAACTTGTACAGAACAAGTTCTATATTCCACTATTAGTATTTTAATATATTGTTTTTAATTTTCATTTATGCGCTTAAACTAAATATACTACAAACAAAAGATAAAAATCGCAACACTGTAGAAGTGGGTATCAGCACTATACTACGATGGTAACTTTTTAAATGGATGCACACATTTGTAATTTTGGATTCCCAAATATTTGTATGGGACAAACAGATACTGAATTTTCATAAGAAAACTGTCAGGGAATGGTGCAGCCAGTGTCCAAATGGAGTCGGAGACGCTGACACGAACTTGCAGTTTTATATAAATAAATATATTTACAGTAAATAAGAGAGGCAAATCATCACAACAGGAACATCATGAGGTAAATTACAGAGAGCATGCACCACACACAGGAAAAAGGCGGGAAACAAGGAAACTCCCCCTTTATTCCAATTACACCAATTATAGCTCGGATTCCCTCATGCAGTGGACAGCTTTCTTTAATCAATTAGCTATAACTGTGTGTTCTTATTGTACAACCCTTCATTGCTCCAGCTATTCAATTTTTAAATATCTTAACACCCTTCCAATTTATAGCTGGACAGCATTTAAACCAAATTGTTTCACAAGATCCTTGTGTTTCTGTATATCCAATGGCTTTGTCATGAGGTCAGCCAAATTATCTTCTGATGGACAATAAATTAGGTCTATTACATTTTCTTTCATTGCTTCTCTGACATTACAAGAAAACACACCATGCCACTGTGTGGCTGCTGATATGGATAACCTGTACCCATTATACATATTGCTATAGTCTTTCTCCCATTTCTCTAGGCCGTGCCCCCTCCCAGGTGGAGATGGAAGCCAATGCAGCAAGCGATGAGGGTGTGCATTTCCAGAGCTACCCTTTTGACTTCTTGGAGTTCCTGAACCACCAGCGCTTTGAACCTATGGAGGCCTACAATCACGAACACGCCAAAGCTGTTGCTGCCCTCCCTTGCCCACAGCCACAGTACGAATATGCCCAGCCACCGACAGCTGCTCCACCTGCTCATTTTGACCGCGTCCCTGCCACCATTGGCACACCTAAACCCAAAGCTGAGGGCCCGTCCTCCTCATCTTCCTCAGCCACCTCATCTGGGACCGTTCAAGTCAAGAAAGCTGAGCCAGGGGCCCCTGCACCACCTCCACCCCCCCAGCAGCAGCAGCAGCAACCGCCATACAGTACTCCAGCCGTGGTGCAAACAGCAGGCCAGCCTCTCTTTGACAGTACAGCAGCTGCAGCTGCTGCTGCTGCAGCTTACAACACTCCTCAGTGGGGCATAGTAGACCTTTCTGGCCACCAGCATCTCTTCAGCAGCCTGAAACGTGGACAGGCTCCCCCACCAACTGCAGCCATGGTTACTCCTGACAGTCAGGCAGGCAAAGACGACAAGAACTATTTCCGTCGACTGAAATATTTCATTGATCGGCGATTCCCATGTGGCGTGTGCCAGAAGTCATTCAAGCAGTCATCCCATCTTGTTCAACACATGCTGGTGCACACAGGCGAACGGCCGTACGAATGCACCACCTGCGGCCGTACCTATAACCACATCTCCAGTCTCATCCGGCATCGCCGTTGTCACAAAGACACTGAGGATGCTACTGCTGCTGCCAATGCAGTGGCTGCTAATGCAGCAGCTGCCAGCGCAGCAGCCACCAATGTAGCAGCTGTCAACGTAGTAGCTGCAGCCACTGCTGCCGCCAGCATAACAGCAGCACCTGGCGCTGAGGGAGCAGCCCAGCCTCCTACCCAAAGCAGTAACCCCCAGTCAGTAGCTGCACCATCTGGTGGAACAGCCACATCTGCCCTCAGTGCTGCCATAGCTCAAGCTGAAGGTCCTTTTACCTGCTCTCTGTGCTGGAAAGTGTTTAAAAAGCCAAGTCATCTTCACCAGCATCAGATTATCCATACTGGTGAGAAGCCATTCTCCTGCTCCGTCTGCCAGAAGAGTTTTAATCGCCGTGAGAGCTTAAAGCGACACGTGCGGACACACTCAGACTTGTTGCGAGTCCAGTGTGGGGTTTGTGGCAAAGAGTTCCGGGATGCCTCCTACCTGCTCAAGCACCAGGCCACTCACGCTCCTCCTGGAACTTTACCTCCACGCCCCGAGTACAAATGTGACATCTGTGGCAAGTGCTATGTTGTTCCCCAGAATCTACTGCGTCATCGGCAGCTCCAACACGAGGGTGTCCAGCTGTCCAAGGATGGCACCAATACTTTGCCTTATCTGCCACCAGGGGCCTACCTCCTTCCACAAGACCCACAAGGCACGGGCTCTGAGGGAGACACCAAGCCAACCTCCTATGGTCTCTTGGGTGCCCATCCCTTGCTGGTAGGGACAGCGGCAGGCAAGAATTTCTGCTGTGGGATCTGTGGCCGTGGCTTTGGACGACGGGAGACACTAAAGCGTCATGAGCGGATCCATACAGGTGAGAAGCCTCACCAGTGCGCAGTGTGTGGGAAGCGTTTCCGTGAATCTTTTCACCTCAGCAAACACCATGTAGTGCATACTCGGGAGAGGCCGTACAAATGTGAAATATGTGGGAAAGTATTTGGTTATCCCCAAAGTTTAACTCGGCATAAACAGATTCACCGGTTACAGCTACCTTGCTCTTTACCACCCATGGGGCCCTCCCTGACCCCCATGGGCCCTTCTCTCCCTCCACCCCCTGAGGGACTAACCTATGGCTGTTCTGACTGTGGAGAGCGCTTTCCTGATCTTTTTCATGTCATGAGCCACAAGGAGGTCCATGTGGCCGAGAAGCCCTACCCTTGTGATGTCTGTGGCAAATGTTTTGGTTTCATTGAGAATCTCATGTGGCACAAACTTGTCCACCAAGCTGCTCCTGAGCGACTTATACCACCAGATGAAACAGCAGCTGCTGTCGCTCCACTAGAGAACGGGCTAGCTAGTGTTGAGAACATGTCGTCTTATGAAGATCATCCAACCTTGCCAAGTGGAGAACGTTTTTCCTGCTCTATCTGTGGCCAGACCTTCAAGCATTTCCTGGGACTTGTGACCCACAAGTATGTGCATCTGGTGCGTCGCACGTTGGCCTGCTCGGTCTGTGGACAGAGTTTTGCTGGAGCTTACGACTTGCTGTTGCATCGTCGCACACACTTGCAAAAGCGGCATTTCTCTTGCCCAGTCTGTGGCAAGCGCTTCTGGGAGGCTGCCCTTCTCATGCGTCACCAACGCTGCCACACCGAGGAGCGCCCATATCGCTGTGCTGTCTGCGGGCGTGGTTTTCTGCGCTCCTGGTACCTGCGTCAACACAAAGTGGTTCACACAGGTGAGCGTGCTTACAAGTGTGCCCTCTGCAACAAGCGCTTTGCCCAGTCATCCAGTCTGGCAGAACACCAGCGTCTTCACGTAGTTGCCCGGCCTCAGCGTTGCCCAACTTGTGGCAAGACCTTCCGCTACCGTAGCAACCTTTTGGAACACCAGCGAGTCCACCTGGGTGAGAAAGTCTACCGCTGTGACCGCTGCTCCAAGAGCTTCTTCTATCTGTCATCCATTCTGCGTCACCAACGCTCCCATGATGCTAAGCGTGAATTGAGATGTGGGGCGTGCCTCAAGCTCTTCAAAGACCCCAAGTATTTTAGCAAACACCTCCAGGCCCATCAGGGAGGACGGCCCTTCAAATGCAGCACCTGCGGAGAAGCTTTCTCCAATACTTACGGCCTCAAAAAGCACCGCCACATTCACAAGATGGAGCACTTTGCTGCCATGGGGGCCCATAAGGAACAGCCCTAATGTTGGAATAGTAGCAGCAGAAAAAAAAATGGGTGGTCCGTATCTTGGTACTGTAGGATGAGACATGAAGCTACTTCCAGGTTTCTGTTGAGCCATGATGGCAAGGCATTTCCGTGTATAGAATATAAGATGTGCTTGTTAGCAGTGAGATGCTCCAGTTGGGCACTAATTTGGAAGAGTCATCAAATCATAAAGTCACAAGAGGACAAGCCAGGTAGAGGCAAGAATGAATTGTAAAGATAGGGTATGTAATTAACAAGAGGTAGTCGCCAGTTACCTGCTAGATTTCTGCTCTCTGACAGTATCTTGACCACTCTGGATTTTTTAACTAATTGCCTAGGGAAAGGGAGATGGAGATAGCAAGCATAGAAGTGACCTTTGCCTGTCAAGCATGGCCACGGTGTTGGGGGATGAAGGTTTCTTCCTGTTTCTGAGCAAAAGGGAACAAATAAGGTTATGGTGGAATGACATTTTTTTTTTCATTTGAAGCCTCCATTCTGGAATGGAAACCGTACAGCATTCCAATTCACAAGAAGAGATGGTGCTTCCTGTAATCCCCTTTACCTAGAGAGAAATGTTAGACCCAATTCATTCATTTGGGAATGAGACAGGAAGGACCATGATACAGCACTTGAGGAATGTCCACCAATCTTTTGTGTAAACTCAACTGTGTAATCTGTATTAGGTAAGCCTTGCTTGCATTCTGAGAGAAAGACTTTAATTAGTGTCCTTTCTTCATATGTATAAAGAAAATAGGCTAGTTCTCAATTTTTTAAGACCTGGGAGGTAGTGAGACATGGCTGTGGACAGTAGAAAGTTAAAGGAGTCTGCTTGAATTGTCTAGTGTGTGGCACCTGTTGTCTAAATGCTGTTGTGCCATCACATTTCTATTATATTCCTGCCTCCAGAACAGTACCAGTTCATGATGCAACTGGAGGTTCACAAAACTGTATTATGGGAAAAAAAAATTGAGCCCAGAAGGTTTCTAGCCAAGCTTCCCTGGCATGCCACTTTCCACATTTAGGGAGCACTGAATGTTAAAAGGCATTTGAAATTGTTATTCTTGCCATTATGCACCTCTGAAGAAGCAAAATCCCAGGATAATTATATTGTGTGCTTTTCTAAATGTTCAAGTTGGCCCATCAGGAGTAGACAGGAAATGCAAAAGTAGGCTAGGCTCCTTCCCCCTTGGGTTAGCTCTCCTTCTTTGTGCTCAATATCCTCCCTAATCTATTGGACTCAATATAGATGAACTCATGTGTGAATAATACCTTACTCTGAGCCCTAAAGTGGAATGTGGGTTTGGAGAGAGTTGTGACTGTGTACATTGTTAGCCTTCCCTAATGTTAGTCTTCCTTCTGCCCGCCACTGAAAGTTGGTTATGAAACTGTGTGTGAGAGAAAAATAAACTTAATTGGTAGGTCTACCAGGATTGCACAATGCTTTGGCTGCTCAGCTGCTCTCCTGCATTCCCTGGTTTGATCCATTACCCTTTCCTAGTAAGACATGGTGTATCCACATTGTTCATTGAGCTAACTGCCCTGGCCTTGTAAACTCCATGGTTATTAGACTTGTATAGTGTTTCAGGTTTGACTCCAAAAAGGTTCTTCAAAGCACAAACACAGCATCAGGGATTGTGTGACTGCTGGAGATGTCTAAAAGTCATTCAACAGGTGTTGTGTTCATTGCCCCAAGCACTCCGAAGCACCTTAAAATCTGAAGAAATGCAAAGCCCCCTTTTATACATATTCGACACCAATCTGCATCTGAAGTGGAGAATGCTGGCCAGGCACGAATAAAAAGATCTTTGCAAATTCTCTGACTTCCCCCAATAACCTCTCTCCTTTCCTCCTCAATCCTCCTTCAGCAAATTGTAGACATTGCAGCACACCTTTAAATAGACTGGAGGGAAAACTAATTTGCTAGATGCAACCAAAGAGTTCTAAAACCAGGTTCCCTTGTGTACAGGGGACACTACACAGGTAATTCCCATTTCCTCCCCACCTCCCCTTGTAACCCAAGCTGACAGTACAACAAAGTAATTTCAGCATTTCCACTCTAGCAGAGTGAGAGCATCTCTTCTACCAGATGGCTGCACCAAAGCCCCCTGGTGTTGCTTTTGGTCTACTACCCACTTGCTCACATCCACAGTTCCCAGATTGGTGAGTGGCAATCTGTGATTATGAGGATCCAAAGATGTAATGTTTAAATTTGGTTGTCCAGTGCCTAGAAGGGGAAATGTTGCCAAAGGCTTTTTGAGCAGTAGAGAATAGAATTGGAGTTTATTGAGTGCAGGTATTTCTTAAGGCAGCCTCCCCCAAGCCCCCAGATTGGCCTACAATAGCTAACCACTCTCCATGCTTAGTGAGCACATTAAGAGGGAGAAGGGGTGGATAATGGCAGTATTTGTGAAAGGTACTATTATCAATGCTTCCTTGAAGAAATTGCCGCAGAATTCGATGGCCAAATATAGAAATATGAAAAGAGACGGGAAGAAGACTAAAAACGTTTTCCAGCCTTCCAGACAATTTCCTCATTGGCTAAGCACAGGGGGGCAAATCATGTCCACTTTGAATCGGCCCAGTTAGATTAGCGTCTGAAACGTACTGCTTCCTCTTCTATCTCCAGAAGTGATTGCAACTGGATGTTCCTTTTCTTGTTTTATCTTTGTACTAAATTGTTAAAGGTCTGGATTTGTCACTGACATTCAGTGAATTGTGGTGGTAGCTATACCTCAGTCTATCTTTTACAGAAATCATTTTCCCCATTTAGAATTTGTCTTCCCTGTCTTCACAATTTGCAAATAGGAGTAAATTTAATACAGGTAGTCCTTGACTCATGAGCCCCAAATTTCTGTTGCTAAGTGAGACATTTGTTAAGTGAGTTTTGCCCCATTTTTCAACCTTTCTTGAAACAATTGTTAAGTGAATCACTGCAGGTGTTAGTAACATGGTTGTTAAGGGAATCTGGCTTCCCCATTGACTTTGCTTGTCAGGTCACAAAAGGTGATCACATGATCCTAGGGCACTGCAACTGTCATAAATATGAGTCAGTTGCCAAGCACCTGAATTTTGATCACGTGACCCTAGGGATGCTGCAATGATTGTAAATGTGAAAATGGTCATAAGTCACTTTTTTCAGTGCTATTGTAACTTCAAACAATCACTAAATAAATTGTAAGTCAAGGACTACCTGTATTAGTTTTTCTTCTTATATGTACTTTCCGTGCTTTGCAGGACTAGATATTTCTAAATTGTATATAATTTAGAAGCCCCCTTGACAGGTCCCCAAACTGGGAACTTGTTCTTACAGGAAAGGCTGTTATTGGTTAATAGTACCAATTTCTTCATCTTGGGGAAAAAATGAGTTCACCATGACTAATCAATAGGTGATGTTCCTGTTAACTGGCTTCATAATAGCTTCCCAAATGGGCAATGGAATGTGAAATGGAGAAACAAGTTGATCAAAGAACATATTGTGTTCCCAAAATCACTAAATTTATGTCTTTTTCTCAAGGATACAGGATTTCTAAAGAATTTCTTAAAAATTACAGGCCTAGAATATAGGACACAAATTTTATGATTGAGGATGCCTATGGAATGCTTGCCTCAGTCACAGAATTGGTGCAAACACATTTGGCTAGGTCTTGTTTCTTAAGTCAAAATGGTGGCCTGTTTCCTAGTCAGAAGACAATGCAGTCATCCAAGTATGTTTATATAATCCCACTTAAAAGGAATTAGTTGACCTTAACTAATTCTTGTAATTCGTGTACTTAGAATCTGAACGTTTGAAAAACGGCAAAAGTGGAAATACATTTACTCTTTCAATGTATAGTTGACAAACAGAGAAGAAGCTGAGAGTGCAAAATAGCTCTTTTCTATTTTTCTAGCTCTAGCAAACTAAATACCTAAAAGATGGATGGGTAGAGTGTTTGTTATTAGGGACATATCCAATCACTGTTACTTCCTCATCCTAGGAACCATTTGATTTGTCCAAATCTCTTTTCTCTGTTGTGGTTGGATTTGTTGGCGGGTGCAAGTCATGCCCCCCAAAATGTATTAGTGACAAAACACCTAGAATTTCCAGTTTATCTAGGACAGTAGTTCTCAACCTGTGGCCCATGGACCCCTGTGGGGCCAAGATGTCATCACAGTGGGTCCGTGAAGGCTTGAAGAAATTTATGATTTAAATCTTGAGTTAAGTCTTGGTGGTCCGTGGCCACAAAAGGTATTTAAAGGGGGTCCATGGTGAAGAAAAGGTTAAGAACCATGGATCTAGAAGGTATGAGGACTCTAGTCAAGTTGAGAGTTAAGGGGCTAGAAAGCAGTATTCCATGGCCAGATTTGTGTGGGAAGAGTTTTTAAGGGAGTGGTGGGATGTTGAGATGAAGTAGTCTAGTTTTTAATTGTGGTTGGGAAATTGAGTTCTTTTGAAGAACCAGTTGTTTTGGAGTGTGTAATCAAGAATGATCAACCATCTTTTCCACTGTACTCTTCTGCCTTGCGTATGTTCTTGGATGGATTGTTAATCCGGAATGTACATCACTAGGATGCTGGATATCCTACAGATGCCCACGTCCACTTGGCTTTGTTTGCTTCATCCTGGAACTATGAAGTAGAGGGCAGGGAAGATATTCCATCTTTTACTGGCATCAGACTTGATTTTGCTTTTTTGAGATGTCACCTGATAACACAGCCATCTTCTCAGAACTTCTTCAACCCTCCTTTTCTTTGAGGAACATGGACTCTATAGTTCTCTGACTGGTACTGTTGTCCTGTACTCTCCTTTCTCATCTCATACAGGGAGATGGATGTCTTTAAGACAGGACTTGAACATCCCCAAACTAGTGACAATTGCAAACTCAGAATAAAGAGTATACCATTGATAGGACCCAACCCATTGCAATCATGTTAGCTAATGACTTTTTATATTAATACAGATATATAAATACATACATTTCTATATAAATACTTCTTTTTAATAACCTCCCCTCCTTTTCCCATTGGCCAGAGTGCAGGAAGTGCAGTTCTTTTGATGCCAAGGTTTGTGTCCCTATGATAATGTGTACTAAAATATGTATAGGACCCCCATCCTTGTCCACGCGGCTGATGGACCTAAAATGATAACCTGTCCCTTCCCTCATTGTACCCCTTGGGAACTGTACAGCGTGTGTTTCTCAGTCAGGGGTGGGGGAATGGGAGTGTGTTTTGTGTTTTAAGCCAAGCAATCATTTTAAAAGTGTCTGATTTACAATGTACAGACTAAACAAACATTAAAAAAAAGAATTTGGATATTGTTTGTGCTAAGCCATGTTGTTACAAGCTGATGTAAGAGGACTTCCCTTCAAACAATGTGAGTATATTGTTAGAATTAGCGCAGAATAACTAGGTTTATAATTCTCAAAACTAATGAAACAACAAAACAAGTGAAGTAAGCAATGGCAGATGCTTTTGAATCATGCTGTCCTGTGTAAAAGACAAAAGGAAGTTGCATTTACTCAGCCAGATAGATCAAGGTAATCCTGGTACAAAAACTCTTGTTCTCTATTGCAGAAAGGGTTTTCATTCAAGATTTGGCCTATTTTCTCCAGCAAATCAGAGCATCCTTTATTTACTCTAAACCTCTTTTGCAGGAGGGAGGAGCTTTAGAGGACACTGACAGCGTAGGAAATTCTACATGACACCACACAGAATAAATTTCTTTTACAACACCTTAGACAAATCAGATTCTTATTGCAAAAGAATGTGTTTAGAAACATTTATGCATGCTCATCTATTCTTGTAAATTAATGAGATGAAGTGTTGTGGAAAAATTGGAGGGTACAGATTGAAATGGGAGTTCTGGATATATTTTGCATCATGAGAATGGTAGAGTAGTACTGATATCGTCCAATGTCATTTTGCAGTTCATGTGGAAAATAGTTGAGAATTCACCATGAACATTTTAAAATGTTTATATTAAATAAGAACAGTGAGAAAATGCAGAACTGAGGGGGGAAAATACCTTAAGTTTATAGAGCTTTATAAAGTTCCTTTAAAAATGGAAAACGGCTGTTTTACTTCAATTAACAAAAAGATATCTAAATTGACAAAAGGATTTGAGTTGGAAATAAGTTGGGTAGCAACACACAGGTAGCTACAGAGCCATTTAATTATTTTTAAAGATCATTCAGCTCTTTTTATATAGAACTTTTAGTCAGATTTATATGTAAATCAATTGTGTTGATATAAACTATTTTTTCTTTTTTTTTTCTTTTTTTATTTTTCCATCATACACCATGCACCAAAACAAACTAAACATACATAAACAAAAATCTTTTAACAGAACCGTGCTATACATTCTAACCATTCTATTGCATCTTATTTACATTTTATTTACATTCGATAATTATATCTTTTTCTTTCTCTGTTCTAGCCAATTATAACATTTATTCCAAATTTCATAAAATTCTGTCGCCTCCTTGTCTTTTAATTCTAACGTGAGTTTATTCATTTCTGCGCATTCCAAAATTTTGTAAATAACCATGTCATCTGTGGGTGTATTTTCATTCTTCCAACATTGGGCGTATGCTATGCGAGCTGCAGTCAATATATGTATAATGATGTATTGGAGTTGATAAACTATTTTTTCTAACATGCTTGGATTTACAAAGTAGAATGTCAACAAATATTTTGGCTTTGAATATTTGCTAATACAGACTCCCCCGGGCATGCGCGCGCACAGACACACACAGTTTACTTCATTGGTATAATGTAAGAAACTTTTATTTACTTAAATCTTTTGCAGCATATTTTTTTAAAATAATTTTACACCTAGTTGAAAATACTCTCATAATTAAAATGAGTGGATTATAACAGCTACACACGTATTGAAAAATTATATTCCATACCAACATGAAATATAAAATCAGAGGTAAGGCCAGTTTAATTCCATGGGACTTGTGCCCAGGCTAGTAAGTTTAGAAAGTCAACATATTCATTTTCCAGATACTTTAAATTTGTAGATTTTTTTTTCTTGTAACAGGAAAATTCTGACCAAAGCATGGCTCTGTTCACATAGCATGCTAGCTTATGGTTAACAGAACCATGATTTACTAATCTCACTAGGCTGGGTGAGTTTGCACATCTTGTGTTACCCACAGTGGATGAGCACACAGCCCATTGAGCTAGCAAGATGGGCAGAGGCAGTTCCCAAATCTAACCAAATCTGCTCTCCATTCTGTGCCCCACTTTAGAAACTGCAACAGGCATTAATACACACTTTTAAGTCTTCTTTTCATTGGCTTGGGTTTAATAAACAGGTAGTCCTCCACTTAACAACCCTTTGTTAAGCAACCATTCAAAGTTGCAACAGCACAGAAAGTGATTTTCAACCAATACATTTATGACCATAGCAACAACCCCATGTTCACATGATCAAAATTCAGGCACTTGGAAACTGGCATGTATTTATGATGGTTGCAGTGTCCCATGGGCCGTGTGATCACCATTTGTGACCCTCCCAGATGGCTTCCAACAAGTCAATGGTAGAAGTCAGATTTGTCTAAAATCACATGATTCCTTTAACAACTGCAGTGATTTGCTTTAACAACTGTGGCAAAAGTTGGGCACGACTCACTTAACAGAAATTCTGGTCCCAGTTGTGGTTGTAAGTCGGGAACTACCTGTAATGCCAAGCCAAAACACTGATTTTGACTGATTTCTAGATGATGCCAAACATTAACTGGAACTGTTCCGATCCCTGTGACTCAATTCAAGCATGGTATCAAACCCAGGATGGGGTTGGCTAAATGCACTACAGATTTGCATGCTCTTTCCCGCCTTTGCATTTTAAGTTTCTATGGTTATTCACAGTCTGGAATTAGAAATTGTAATTTGATTGCAGTCTCCAGTGTCTGGTTTGCTGTTATCAATCAGTAAATCAAAAAAAACGGCATACAACTATGACCTGCCTATGAAATGCCAGGTCCCAGCTAACAACCTGGTGCTTTCCAATGATTTGGGGCACAATTGCCCACTACGAACATGCTGATTGGTGTTCATAGGCGTTGAGTTTTCAAAACATCTGGAGGCACTGAATTGTGTGGAAAATTATTAAAAATCAGCATTCGGCATTGTAATAGCACATTTCATCCTTGGTTGTTCATTCTACCTTTCAATGGAGGAATTCCTGCTGAAAAACAAAATCAATGTGGTTTTACCTTCCAGAGTTCTTTTTCTACTGCTTTATTTCTATGCCCCATGCTGTCTGACCCATGTATTTGATGATGCTTGGCAAGGTTAGAGGAGTTATTGAAACAGCGGCAACAGACCGCACATTCAAAGGGCTTCTCTCCAGTGTGCAGTCTCCGGTGAGTGGTTAAGGCTGAGCTCTGTGAACCGCTTGCCACAGACACTGCAGCCAAAGAGCCTTTCACCTGTGTGCACTCGTAAATTCTCCTTCAGGCCTGTGGCACGACGGAACTGTTTGGGGCAGGCAAAGCAGAGAAACGGCTTGGATTCAAGTGTAGAGGGAGTGTGTCCGAGGGCTCCCGAGCTGGGAAAAGAAAGCAAAAGCCTCTCATCTTCCCTATGCTGAGCAGTACTTCCAAGCTGATCCTGCAAAGAGTGGCATCTCTGAGACTCACAAGCATAGCAAGATACAGAACATGGATCAGGATTCTCCAATTGCCAAGGTGATCTTGTAGCCTTCGGACTGGGAGAAGAGCCTTCAGAGTCATCCGTTTCTGAGGCAGGATCTTCCCAGGCTATGCCATCTTTGAGCCACGTAGATGGTTCCACTTTGAGAACATTCAACTTTTCTGGGGCACATGTTTGAAAGTCTCTGTGGGTGTTACTCTTCTGGGTCAGCTCTTTTTCTCTAAGGCCACCAAGAGAAGCTCCCTGGCTATTGTTTTCCTCTGGCTCTGAAACTAAAGTTTTGCTTTCATTGAATCCCCCATCACCTTCCCCTCTACCATTCTGCCTCATCTCTGTACCTCCACTTGCCCCTCTGCTCTGTTTGACCCCTCTTAGGCTATTGGGCCTCCTTACTCCAAAACCCCTCTCAGAGCTCTCTTGATTCAGCTTGTGAGCAGAGCCCCTGTTGTCCCCGACTAGCCAGAAGCCTTTCCCACAGCTGCTGCCACTCTCTAGCTGTAACTTACCAGGGCAGCCGTCAACCAGTTGCTTCTGCTGTTCCTGAATGTGGCTTCCCCCTGCTCTGTTCTGCCTTAAGAAGGGATCTGTGGGATCTTCAGCGCTTGCCTCTGGCAGTTGTTTGAAGCTGTGGCCATTGGGAATGGATTCTTGGCGGTAGCTGCAATTGCTGTTTCCCCCTAGTTCCCCAGCATGCCCATTGCTATCATTTGCTTGCTTCAGAGCATCTGCCTTGAGATCGTCTTGGTTGCCCTGCCTTATAGCAAGATTAATACCAAGACTGACATCATCCTGTTGCAGTCCCATCCTGTTGAAGGTATCCATGCTACCACTTGGTTGTCTTTGGCTGCTAGTGCAGTAGTCCCCTTGGCTAAGCCTAGTGTTACAAAAGCAACTTTGCCTCCCTTTAAGGTTTTGATCGGCCTTGTTCTTGCCTTCTCTTAACTCTTGGATGGTCTGACATCCATTTTGCTTCCACAGAAGGGTAGGACTTAGACTTCTGCCACCCTTCCCTTCTTTCACTTGCTCCAGTTTCTTTCCAGACAGAGAATCACAGTCCTTCCCACCAACTCTCCCTTCACTGTACCCAAATGGTGGGCCATGAATGCGTTGGTGCTTGCGGAAGTTGGAGCCATTGTTGAAAGATTTAAAGCAGACACCACAGTGAAAAGGCCGTTCGCCAGTGTGAATGCGCATGTGGCCAGACAGCACGGAGCTCTGCCACAGATGCCACATTCATACGGCCTTTCACCGGTATGCACCCATTCATGATCACATCGGTCTGAAGCCCTCTTGAAGCGATTGGGGCAGAAAGAGCAGCTGTAAGCCCTCTCAGCGGGGAGGACCAAAGCCTCAATACTGCTGGAAACCAGCTCTGAGGCTCTAAAAGGAGGTTTCTGCAACCCTGGCATTGGGGTATTTGCTTGTGGGGCCCAGCAAAGCTTGGCAGGTCTTCCTGGCACGGGGCATACAGTGGGCAGAACTGATCCAATCTCTTCCTTCACTGTTACTAGCTGATCTCCATTGGCTAATCCCCAGCATCTGTCCTGAAAGTGACAGAAAGGAGACATGTAAACTACAGAACAAAACAAATGAAATGGAAGCCAGCACTCACAGGGAGAACAGGGGTCTACGGCTCATTTCCTGATTTTAAAAAACTAAGGGTCGAAGTGAGAAAAGCACACAGTCTGATAAGAAATGGGGCATCCAAATTTGATTTCCCCACTCATTCAAATGCATTCCGTTGTACTCATTCACTTAGGTCAGAGAAGGATATCTATATATCCCTGTGGTTGCTAGGAGCCCAAAATAACTTGCCTAATGTCTGATGATCCACATATCAATGTAACAAAATAATGGATCTGAGCTAAAAATTATCTTGCTCAAGCAATGAGAGCATCCCATCACTTTTGTCCAGGTTCAAATGTTAAGCTGACCTAATCATGGTTAATACTTAGACAAGGAGCACCAGGGAACCCCAGAGCTGCAGGTTAGCACATTGGAAGACGACAATGGCAAGTAATGTCTACACTTGCCAAAAACCTCCATGATTGTCAAATGTAACCCAAGGGCATTTTCCCCCTAACCTTTTTACAAAAAACAGACCATTGTGGAGAAATCAACAGCTACTAGAATATATGTTTTCAATGAAAGGCAGCAATAATGAGCAAAAGCACCAGACAAATCAGGGACATGGTGTTCTATATGTTGCCAGGAAGTAAATTCCTTTTCAGCACAGTCATAAACTGTGCTCCGCCGCTGGCTTGGTTGCTACATCTAGGTTAAAACCAAAACCAAATAAATCAAGTTAAAGCTTATGCGATGTGTGAACCCCACTGCTCTGAACAGAATGAGGTAGGATGTAAAAAGTGTCTCACACATCAACCAAGAAACCTGTTAAGAATCCCAGCTAGGCTTCCCTCAAGCCAGCTGGTCTCAGCACTACAATTCCTATAATTCTCAGCCAAGAAGCTACAGTCCTGACTCAGAGCTGACCTATAAGTCTTCCTTGTGCCCCAATTCTTAGAGGTTGAAGCAGGCTGAGCTACAAAGCCTCCCTCTCTGCCAAACAAGAAAAATGGACCAGCAGGAGAACCTCTGAAAGCCCTATGCTGTACTGGATAATATAAATATTAATGTATGTTGCTAGTCCATGTATGATAGTGTCCATGTACGCTAAATAAATAACTATTGGAGAGCAGATTCTGTTTTTAACTAGACCAGCTTTTGAACATCCAGATACCCGCAGTTGCTAAACTGGCTGAGATTTCCTCCCTTACTCAGGAAGGCCGTTTGAAATCCCAATAGCCTCTTCCCAATGGGTTAGAGTAGACCACAACTCCTATCACCTCCCAGGCAGTTCCCTAAACCTATCATTACAGCGCCTCACCCTGCTTTCTAGCAGACCGTGTCCTTCACCTTCCAAGGAAGCCGAAATCTCCTGGGGATCGAGGAATTCGAGCTGTATCCTCCAACCTTCCTGAAGAACCCGTGTGCCCCCCACCCACCACCTTCACGTGCACAGAAACCAGGTGTTCGGGCCCGGCTGCCAGGGACATAAGCAGCGCCGTCCTCCCACCCCCGGATTCGCTATCTTCGGCTGTGAAATCGGAGGGCGCAGAGAACAATAGTCCGGAGCTGGCGAAGCTTGCGCGATGATCGGCTGGCCAGCTGCGTGCCCGGTGCCAGAAGCGAGGGAGTTTTCCCCCTCCTTTTACTACAAGCTCAATTCACTACACACACACACACACACACAACCGATTCACTTGGGTTCTTTGTCCCCAGAGGCATGGAAGTTCCTACTCATCCCTGGGCAGAACACCGGAGGCTGTCCGGTATCTGCGTGCCAGTTTCTAGGAAGTATTCTCACCTGTACCTGTTCTCCATTTACTTTAACACGAAGGTTTTTTGTCTTCGGGTCCTTTGCAACTTTCAGCTGCCTTCCCTCCGTCGAACAAGTGGTTGGGGAAAGCGCTCCCCGCCCCGCTTCTCTTTAGGCTGCGGTTCTCTTTCCATGCGCGCGCATTCCCCTTTAACTGAAACCGAAAAAAGAAATTAAAGGGAATGGCAGAGTCGGTCCCCTTATTTTTGCCGCCCGTCAAAAACGCAAATCCTCGTTCCCCGTCCCCCCACCCTCCGGCCCCAGTTTAAAGGCACAAGACGCTCGTGTAAAATCGCGAGACTCAGTCATATATATTGCGCTCATTACGTCGTTTAGGTTAAATCAGGGATGTCCAACCTTGGCAGTTTTAAAAATTATGGACTTCAACTCCCAGAATTCTGGGAGTTAAAGTCCACAAGTCTTAAAGTTCCCAAGGTTAGACATCACTGGTTTAAATACAGTATTTTCCAGTGGAGCAATAAAGCAAGGTGAATTACAGTTGAATCCTAAAATTCTTCTAGGATTAAAATTTCTACATTAGAGTTATGTTGCAGCAAGCAGAAGGATCACCACTTGGTCACAAAAATAGGCCTACAAATGTAGTTCCCTTCCATTATCTAATGGTGGTCTGGATTTTCAGAGCTCACATCTGAGCGCAACAGAGACCTTCATTGTGCAATAAATATAGTGAAAGTTAAGAGAGCCCCCGTTTTCCTGCACCTTCAGCAAACTAATTGTGCAGGGTAGGGTAACCATATCTGAGATGCAAAAATCCAAATTATTTGATGGCAAAGAAGAGATACAGACAATTTTATCCATGCACAATTTGGTAGCCTATCTAAAATAAACCTGATAAATCTCACTTCTTATACCGTAGCTGCAGTGTAAACATGCTACGAGGCTATGTTTGCCCATGTCTTCATGACACAAGGCAGTTTAAAGTTGTTCTTAGTTATCCCAATTTTATAGTGTTGCTTCTTTACTCTCAAACCAAAAATTGGTGTTAATCTGATGTGTTTCAATATGGTTGCTGATCAAAGAATGGAATGTTACAGATATTTATCTTTTTATCCCATATTCCATCACATATCTACAAACATATCCATAAACCACCATCTTTTCAGTCCTGGTGTCGGTGGAAAGTCCAAGAAGGGTAGCTATAAGTAACAACATATCTTATTTTAACCTTGGTCAAATAAACCAACTTTATATTCTTTCCTTTTACTTCTAACAGTCATTATCACTCAAATATTGTTGCAGAGTTTGATTTCATTTCTTCTTTGTTTCTTTATACAGAGTTCTTCAAGGCTTTAACAAGCCCCTTCTGTAAATACAGTAGGAAAAATTGTCCTCTTGGTTTATCATTTGCATTTTAAATTTTAAAAACCTATCTATGTATTTGTAGATTTGTAGATCCAGTGAAATTCCCCTTTCTAAATAATTATCTACTGTCAATACCATATCTATTTTTTCATATAATATTTGGTCTACATCTGACACTTCTTCAGAAACATCTTTTGCACACAGTCTATCCATAAAACCAGACATAATTACTGCATTGTTGATATAATGGCTACTGATTCCATTCTTCAAAAGTCTCCCTCAGTATTTATATTGTTATAACCAACTTGACAGGCCTGTTATATTTCCTTTACCTAAAATCTTTAGTTCCCTCTAATGTCGTTTTTGAAATTATTTATTTTGTGTCTTATAAAAAGCAAAACAGGGTCTATTTCCCACAAGCCGCTGTCTGTATTTTATAAATAATTCTAAAATCTTATTGTAAAAGTTTCAATATTCCAATTTTGTCTGCCCCCCTTAGTCTGTTTATATCTTTGTAAGATTAAAGTCTTATGTTGCTTTTGTGCTATTTCAGACTCTTTAAATTCTTACACTTAAAAGTTTTCCTTGGTTCAGGATTAAAGGCAGACTCACCCAGCATTTGCAAACATGGTTTCCTCTGATCTTCACCACAGTTGTGATCAGGATGACTAATCCTATCATCTTCCATACTCAAACCTCCAGAAATCCATCCTATGGTTTGCTTGAGTGGAGCAGCCAGCCGGAGCACATGTGGGCCATCTCTCATCTTTTCCTTATCCAGAGACGTTCCAAGGAACCAATCTACTCACCTGTTCCTTGGCCTTTGCCTCAGTCATGATAGTTCACTATAACCTCCCCCAGACTCTTAATGTGTGAATGCTCTGATCTTCGAGGCATGCCAGTTTTTATGATCCACCATCCCCATCTTGGATAATTAGACAATGATGAAATGATGAAAAGATTTTTTATCATTTTGTAATCACTTACAGCATCCCCCAAAGTAATACAACTGAAATATTTCCATAAAATAAGCAACTCCATTGGTTTAGAGTGCTAAATATTTTCTTTCCCTAGTTGATTGATTTGTCAATGTTTGTCCAGCATAATTAAGAAAGCCCTTGTTTACTTGAATTTCAGTAAGGTATTTGAAAAAGTAGACCACAATTTACTCCTTGGTAAGATAGACAGTACACTACCAGATGGCTGACCAACTGCCCCCACGGGGAAGTATGCAGTGAGTACCTTATGGTTCTGTCGTGGGCCCAGTACTCTTTAACATCTTCATAAATGATTTAGATCAGGGGTGTCAAACTGCTGGCCCACGGGCCGGTTTCATCATACCAAAGCCGTGCCCACCAATGCAAAAAGAGTCGCCATATGAAGAAATAGAAGGGGAATTCATCAAATTTGCAGACAACACTAAGCTGGGGGAAGTGCTAACGCTTTGGAAGATAGATTCAAGATTCAGAAGGATCTTGACAGATGTTGAGCATTGGCCCCTATCCAACAAAATGGAATTTAGTGGTGAAAAAAAAGGAAGGTGCTACACAGGCAAGAAAAAACAAATGCACAAGTATAGAATAGGCAGCACCTGGCTCAACAGTAGTGCCTGTGAGATGGATCTAGGAGTCCTGGAGGACCATACTTAAGTATGGGCCAGCAGTGTACTGCACTTGCCCCCCCCCCAAAAAAAAGTCTAATGCAATTCTGGGCTGCGTCAACAGAGGGATAGTATCAAGATCACATGAAGCGGTATACCACTTTATACTACACGAGTGAGGCCACATTTGGAATTCTGTGTCCAGTTCTAGTCACCAGAATACAAAAGGGGATGCTGAGAACCTAGAAAGAGTAGAGAAGAGCAACAAAGATGCTTTATTGCTTTCTTTGGAGCAACTGCAAGGATGCTAAGGATGAGGATAAACAGTATGATGGAGGGTTGTGGACACTACGTACTATGTCTAGTCTAACAAAGAGAAGGACTAAGGATGACATGATAGCTGTCTTGCAGTACATGAGGGGCTGTCACAATGTATTCTTCAAAGCCACTGAGGGCAGAACAACAAAGTAACAGGTGAAGCTCATTAAAGAGAGATCCAACATGGAACTAAGGAGAAATTTCCTGACGGTGAGAACACTTAATCAGGGGAACTGCTTGTCTTCTGAAGTTGTGGGTGCTCAATTGCTGGAGGTTTTCAAGAGATTGGACCACTGAAATGGCATAAGGTGGCATAAAGATGATTAGGGGACTGGAGGCTAAAACATATAAGGAACGGTTGCTGGAATTGGGTATGTCTAGTTTAATGAAGAGAAGGAGGAGGGGGGACATGATAGCAGTGTTCCAATATCTCAGGGGCTGCCAGAAAGAAGAGGGTGTCAAGCTATTCTCCAAAGCGCCTGAAGGCAGGACAAGAAGCAACGGGTGGAAACAAAGCAAGGAGAGAAGCAACCTAGAACTAAGGAGAAACTTCCTGACAGTGAGAACAATTAACCAGTGGAACAACCTGCCTCCAGAAGTGGTGAATGCTCCAACACTGGAAGTTTTTAAGAAGAGACTGGACAGCCATTTGTCCGAAATGTTATAGGGTTTCCTGCCTGAGCAGGGGATTGGACTAGATAACCTCCAAGGTCCCTTCCAACTTTATTATTATTATTATTATTATTATTATTATTATTATGGTGGTCTCCTGCTTGAGCAGGGAGTTGGACTAGAAGGCCCCCAAGGTCCCTTCCAACCCCATGATTCTATGGTTTTATATTTTCTGCCCATCCACACCCAAAAGGCTCCCTTCTAGGCAACACATCAACAAGTCAGAGATAACACAGCATGACTTTATTTGAACAGCACAAGAAAATGAACCAGAACCCCAGAGAATTGTTTTTAATTAAAAAAGAGAGCAGAAAATAGACATAAGTCAAATATACAACACTAAGTAGACCGCATGGGTGTCAAACTCACCCCATCACATGATGCGTCGTGACGTATCATGACTTTTGTCACATTGCCAGAGCTGGGGTGGCCACGGCCTCCGCAAGATGCAATTGGCCTGCAGGCCAGCAGTTTGACAGCCCTGAAGTAGAGGAAACGTGGCCCCAGCATCTCCCTGACTACATACCAGTCCATCTGACACCTTGCAACACATTTCTGCATAGCAGCCTGTCCTGCTTATTTCCCCAGCCTCACATCACACTACCAAGGAAACAGATCCTAAAACCTGTGAAAATATTGTAGGAAACCATAGCATCACATATTTCTCCAAAACCAATATTAGAACTACCGTATCAGGACTGCAGTAGTGCAGTCAACCAGTAGATGGCAGTATATTCTTTGCTGCAGTATTGTGGTCACCTGGATTCTACAACCCACATATGGAGAGGTTTTTTGGCTATTATCTTGAAATTACAGCAGTATTTCTCAACTTCAGCAAAATAAAAATGTATGGGATTTCACAGCCAGCATACTGAGACTGGAAACACTAATTCAGAGGTAAACTCAAGACTTTACCAGTTTTGGCCCAAAGTTATCTGGAAAGTTGGGTTAAAATTGCACCACCTAATTTGAAAAATTTAAAAAAAATAGACTACACCTGACAAGGGAACAGCTGAAGTACAGGTAATCCTCGACTTACAACAGTTCACTTAATGACCGTTCAAAGTTACAACAGCACTAAAAAAAATTACTTATGTCCGTTTTTCAGTTACGACCTTTGCAGCATCCCCATGACCCTGTGATCAAAATTCAGATGTTTGGCAACTGGTTCGTACTTATGACCGTTGCTAAGTCCCAGGGTCACGTGATCACCTTTTGCAACCTTCTGAAAAGCAAAGTCAATGGGGGAGGCCAGATTTACTCAACAACCGTGTTATTAACTTACCAACTGCAGTGATTCACTTAACAACTGTGGCAAGAAATGGGGCAAAACAAATGTCTCACTTAACAACAGAAATTCTGAGCTCAATTGTGGTTGTAAGTTGAGAACTACCTTACTAAACTACCTGAAGTCTAAACTAAAAATCTTTTGGAAGGAATTTTGAACTATCAATTTTCACTGGAAAACAATTGAGGGTTTCAAAATAAGAGTGCTCAGGTCTGACAGTAAAGGAATACAGGTAGTCCTCAACTTACAACATTTAACTTAGTGTCCGTTCAGTTACAACGGCACTGAAAAAAGTGACATGACCGTTTTTCACACGACCGTTGCAGCATCCCCAGGGTCATGTGATAAAAATGTAAACACTTGACAACTGACTCATATTTATGATGGTTGCAGTGTCCTGGGGTCATGTGATCACCTTTTTGTGACGTTGAGAAGCAAAGTCAATGGGGAAGTCAGTTTCACTTAACCATGTTACTAACTTAACAACTGCAGTGATTCATTTAACAATTGTGGCAAGAAAGGTCGTAAAATGGGGCAAAGTTCACTTAACAAATGTTTCACTTAGCAACAGACATTTTGGGCTCAACTGCGGTCACAAGTCAAGGATTACCTGTTTGCCATATTTTATCCTTTGCTGCCTCAGTTCCCACACTGGGTTTTATGCTTGTAAAAAAAAGTGGAGATGTCTTAAAGCAGTGCTTGAATTTTGAGAGGAACAGGGGGAGACTCAATAGTAAACATCAATTCCTCCTAATTTCAGCTTACTTCAAAAGCAGTACCTAAGGGACTGTAAGAGAAGCACACCTCCCCTCACTTTTTTGTACTTTCACATTATCATAAAGGGAGAGTCAAATCCTTGTTTCCCAGGAACTATGGAATTTAGCTGACATTTTCCCCAGCCTCTCCTATCATTCACTTGGACAAAACCTCTGTTCTCTTTGAAATGCCATGTAGAAGAAAAAGATACCCTCACAGCTGCCTAGTTTAACATCCCTTCCCACACCAGTTGGACTCTTAATACAAACTCTAGAATGGATAGGAAGGCCCTAGTTTTCTACCAGGCTGTTTGTGCCTTGAGGGATACATGAAAAGGGAGGCCTACCTCCAGGCTTAACAGGCAGTAGATTTCAATACCAGTTCTACAAATGCATTAATAGGCATGCAATGTCAGTCTACCTCAGTGTTTCTCAACCTTGACCAATTTAAGGCATGTGGACTTCAACTCCCAGAATTCCACAGCCAGCATTGCTGGCTGTGGAATTCTGGGAGTTGAAGTCCACATGCCTTAAAATGGTCAAGGTTGAGAAACACTGGTCTACCTGATAAAACATGCCTTTGGGGCATAGATAATAAAGGCAGTGTTTATGCAGTATGTGTAAGTCTACTCAGTGCCTGTTGGAGTCTCCCTGCCATTTAGGCCTGGCATGAGAAAATGGCTCCTGCCAGAACACAGTAGCCAGGCTAAATGCAACCACACTATGCTGCATGTGGTGGAGAAGTGATGTTCAGCCATGTATCCATGCTAGGTGTGCACTGCCTATATGGGCAATGGTAACAGTGATGCTTGGGAACAAAGCAGAAGGGAAAGGATCTTCCTGGCAGGTTGAGGGGGGAGGAACATACAGGCATGGTACACTCTAGTATCTATAAAATATCATACCAAGTCCTCGTTGGCAAGTAAAAGTAGAAGAGGTCTATGCCAAATCTTGGCAAGCTGCTTTCAGCACGCCTGCTAATTTTTAGCACACTTGGGAGAAATTCTCCACTCACGTTTTTCCTATGGAACAGGTTGTCATTGTGTTGACTGATGTGGAAATATTGGACCGATAAAACCCAGGACGATTTAAGCAGGCTAGGATTACCATTGCATGCATGGAAGCTAGCAGAGCCTGGATGACGCTTTCCTAAATAGATCTTCAGGCCAAATTAAGTCCCCCTCCCCAAAGGCCAGTCTTTACTGTGTGGGGAGGAGCTGCAGACGATGCTTCTGGCGGATGTGCCTCTGGAGGGTGTTGCGTTCCCCGAAGCGCATGTGGCATGCTTCACACTGGTAGGGCCGCTCACCAGTGTGCACCCGCTGGTGATGGGAGAGCTCTCCAGAGTCACGGAAACGGCGCTGGCAGATGGGGCACTGATGAGGCTTCCAGCCCGAATGGGTGTACTTATGGCGCTCCAAGTGGGACGTGCGCTTGAAAGCTTTGCCACATGCCCGGCAGACGTGGGGCTTGCTTTCCGAGTGAGTAATGCTGTGGCGTTGCAGGTAAGACAGGTACTCGAATGTTCGCAAGCACACAGGGCAGCTGTATACCTTGCGCAAGGCCCCCCCACTCCCACTCCCTTCAGGGCTCCCTGGTGTCCCCACTCCCTCTTCCACCAGTACAGTGTATGGCAGCCCCTGACTGTCAATCAACAGGTAATGCCCTAGTCGAGAGGTTTCTCCTTGGTCGAGGCCTGTTGTGGTCACACCCGGAGTGTGTACCCGCCTGTCTGTTCCCGGTAAGCCATTCAAACTCTGAACAAGGGTGCCGCTAGGAGAAGGTGCTGGTGGCCGAGAGAGTTTAGGAGGTGAAGAAGGGACATCCTCTCCCTCAACCCCCATCTCCAGCTTGATGTGCTGTCCCACATTGCTTTTGGGTTCTTGCAGGCAATCCAATGTTTCTGATAAATTATGAGGATCCCTTATAGATTTGGAATGTCTCTGCAGCTCCATAAGTTTTGTATGAGTGTATGAGTGATTTCCTTGGGGCGCAGTACCAAGTCTGTAAAAAAAAAAAAAAAGCAACTGCAGGAATTAACCTATGCAATGTAATGATATGCTAATAGCTTTTTTTAAATAAAAAACAGCCATATAGAAAGAGGCACAAACTTTTTAGGGTAAATCTGTTAAATTTTAGCCAACTAGCCATGTTAAAATAGTTGTGGCTGACATTCAAATATTCAAAAATAAGCAGTTTAAGTGAATAAAATTAGCATCTTAATACAGGTATCTTTTGGAATGTGTGAAAAAATGCTACATTATGATTGGATAGACTCTCAGACTGGATTCCTTTCTCACACAAAATAAACCATGATATTATTTGTTTGGACTTGGCTTACAGTGGTGATCTTGGCCAGCTGTACTTTATTCATCATTAAGGTTCAGAGCAGATGTGAGTATTTTCTTTCCTTGCTATCAATGGTGGCATGACAAGTGGTGTCATCACCAGATAGCTTAAAATATTCTGCTCATTTGTTCTCCTCTTTGGGGGCAGAGTGGAATGAAATACGGAATGGATACATTTTGCCCCACAGAGGCTTTCAGAACCATTTTTATTTAGCATTTTTTAATTTAAATCCAGACCGTTTAAAAGTACCCACTCTGCTAATAAGGTTTAGCAGGACAATTTGGATAGTGCTTTATGCCCTGTCAATTAAACTTTTCAGCCAGTGACATCCTAAGATTGTGCGTGCCTAGTTAGAAGTAGAGATTACTCCAGCTAGGTATCTTTATGATTACAATCTAAGGAACACTTGATTTGGCAATAAATCCAACTCTACTATTTCAATTTATATTTTGGATGCTACACTTCAAAATCTGATTTTCCCAACTTAAATAAGTTAACTTATCTTTGAATGAAAAAGCACAGGATTAGGCTACAAAACTGCAATTGATTATTTCCTCAGTACCTAAGTTTGTAGTCCCAACTCCCAACTGATAGGGTTAGCAAGACGGCAACCCTAAGCATGTTTAATTGCCACACTAGCTCTGGAAACATGTATTCTGTATAGTGGCAAACTGTTTTAGCTGGTAGCAAAGTAACCGGACTTGCCTTGTTTCACTTCCCTTAGTAATGTGATTCAGCAGGATTCTGGGAAATCTGTGCAGGCATTACCCCCTAACATCCAAGCAAAATATTTACGAACACTACAAATGTCAGGACTACTTATGTATTTACTGTCTTTAATAAACATTATCTTAATCCTCATCATCTCTGTCCATGATAGCCAGATTTTGCCCTTTAAAGTCTGGCGCATATAACGCATGTTATATGTAAGAAGAGTGTAAGAAGACCAATGATGGGTCAGGATAAAGCCCCAGTAAGTCCAATATTCTGAACTCAAAGTGGCCAACCCAATGATTATCTTGGCTCAGGGATGATAGGCTTTGTAAACCAGCACATCTGCAAGGTTCAGATAGGGGAAATCTGGTCTTCAGGACAAGGCAAGTGGCATTATATACACTACAACTTGTAAAGTTATAATTTTTTAATTAATCAGACCACCACTTCTCCTACTCCTATTACTATGAGGCTGTTTGGTATAGTGGTTAAGGCATCAGGCTAGAAACTGAAAGATGATGAGTTTTAGTCTTGCTTTAGGCACAAAGCTAGCTGGGGTGACCTTCTACCAGTCACTTCCTCTCAGCCCTAGGAAGCAGGCAATAGCAAGACATTTTTGCCAAGAAAAATGCAGGAATTTGTCTCTCTAAGCAGTTGCCAGGAGTCAGCATCGACTCAAAGGGTCAAAACAGAACAAAACTCTCTATTACTAAGAAAAGGATGAGAAAGACTAAGAAATGCAGAAAAAAAGTTATCCTGGTTTTTAAGGATTATTGACTGTTCTGTCTGGCCCCTCTCAGCTCATTAAAATCCACATAAATATGTCTTTAAGAGGTTTATTTAACACATTTCAAAAGAATTCACTTCAAAGCACGCTGCTGGCATTTTGCTGGCAGAAACAGCCAAGTCTCATGTATTTACATTTAGATTAACACATGCTCCTCCCACACCTTCCAATTAACTCACTCTTTCTTTATCACATTGTCCAAGGCCTCATTATTCTCCCGTAGATTTCCAAAACATCAGAAGACTGAAGTCAAACGCACGGTTCCAGATATCAGGCTACTCCTTGATTAACGTTGCTCGTGACAAAGGCGTAGTCTCTCTGTCCCCTTCTAATATAGTGTCCGATACGTCACTTCCCCTCATTACTTCCTTTTTCCACTTAACTGACACCGTCGCTTATCAAACCTTCGGAATCTCGGATCAAGCCATCTATCTTCTTGATCCAAATCTGACCCCTCACTTTGTGAATCTGATCCAGACTGCCTGTAAATCTCCTCCCTGTCTGGCTCAGCTGCCGGGAGGGGAAAATACCCAGAGGGGCCTGGCTGCTCTTCCTCGGCTGCCGGGAGGGGAAAACACCCAGAGGAGCCTGGCTGCTCATCCTCATACTCTGACACTTCCCAAGCTGGTCTAGGGACACTCACAACATTGACTGGCTAACACATCAACATTTAACATGAATTCCAAAAAATAACTTACTGAAAAGTGGTGCATGTAGCAATCTTTAAACAACCTTTGAGGAAATAGCAAGGAGTTCCTGATAAGGATGCCTGGCTTTTTGTATGGCAGCAGCCATTGGAAAGTCAGAGTGCTCAGATGTCTCCTGGGATTTTTTTCTTAAATTTGTGGCTTTGTATTTTGTTCTCAGTTTGAAGCTTTTCATTTCCAGCTTAGCCAACCAGATACTTTGGGAAGTTTGCAGAGGAAATCACAAAAGCAGCAGTGTTCCTTTACTGTTCAGAGTTAAACTGCTTCTGAACATGGAAGCTCAGTATTTTGTTTATAATGCTTAAAGGAGAAGCATCCAGTGGCAGTTGAGGATTGAACAGATTGGAAGAAGTGAAGAGCTATTATTTATTTATTATTTATTATTATTATTATTTATTGGATTTCTATGCTGCCCTATTCCGGGAACTCAGGGCGGCTCACAGCATAATAGAAATCAACATTAAAATACATATAAAAAAGAACCCCTGAATTAAAAAAACAATCATCCAACAAACATGCACACAAACATATACTGGCTAGGGGCAAGATGTTAACTGCCCCAGGCCTGTCGGCAAAGATATGTCTTGAGCAGTTTACGAAAGGCGGAGAGGGTGGGGGCGACATGGATCTCCGGGGGGAGTTGATTCCAGAGGGCCGGGGCCGCAACAGAGAAGGCTCTTCCCCTAGGCCCCGCCAGGCGACACTGTCTGGCTGACGGGACCTGGAGAAGGCCGACTCTGTGGGCCCTAACCGTTCGCTGGGTTTCATGAGGCAGCAGACGGTCCCGTAAGTAACCTGGTCCGATGCCATGTAGGGCTTTATAGGTCATAAACAACACTTTGAATTGCGTTCGGAGACCAATTGGCAGCCAATGCAGCTCGCGGAGTGATGCCGAAATGTGGGCATTTCTGGGCAGGCCCAACACTGCTCGCGCGGCTGCATTCTGCATTACCTGAAGTCTCCGAACGTTTTTCAAAGGTAGCCCCATGTAGAGAGCATTGCAGTAGTCGAGCCTCGAGGTGATAAGGGCATGAGTGACTGTGAGAAGAGACTCCCGGTCCAAATAGGGCCGCAGCTGGTGCACCAGGCGAACCTGGGCAAATGTCCTCCTCGCCACAGCCGAAAGATGATGTTCCAAATTTAGCTGTGGATCGAGGAGGACACCCAAGTTGCGGACCTTCTCCGAGGGGGTCAAAAACTCCCCCCCCCAGGCTGATGGACGGATGGATTGAATTGTCTTTGGGAGGCAAAACCCACAGCCACTCCATCTTGTCAGGGTTGAGTTTAAGCTTGTTAGCACCCATCCAAACCCTAACAGCCTCCAGACATCGGCACATCACTTCCGCTGCTTCACTGAAATGACACGGGGTGGAGATGTAAAGCTGGGTATCATCAGCATATTGATGATATCTCACCCCGTGTCGGCGGATGATCTCACCCAGCGGTTTCATGTAGATATTAAACAGCAGAGGGGAGAGGACCGATCCCTGAGGGACCCCACAAGGGAGGAACCTAGGGGTCGACCTCTGACCCCCTGCCAACACCGACTGCGACCAACCAGTGAGGTAGGAGGTGAACCACTGCAAAACAGTGCCCCCAACTCCCAACCCCTCCAGCCGGCGCAGAAGGATACCATGGTCAATGGTATCGAAAGCCGCTGAGAGGTCAAGTAGCACCAGGATAGTGGAATGTCCCTTATCCCGGGCCCGCCAGAGATCATCCGTCAGTGCGACCAAAGCAGTTTCCGTGGAGTAGCCGAGCCTGAATCCTGACTGCCGAGGGTCCAGATAATTGGCCTCATCCAAGGATCATTGGAGCTGGAGTGACACCACCTTCTCAACAACCTTACCTATAAAGGGAAGATTGGAGACAGGATGGTAGTTGTTTAACACAGCTGGGTCCAGGGAAGGCTTCTTGAGGAGGGGGCGCACAATTGCCTCCTTGCAGGGAGCCGGAAAGGACCCCTCCCTCAAAGAAGCGTTGACAATCTCCTGAAACCAGCCCCGCGTCACCTCCCTGCTGGCCGAAACCAGCCAGGAGGGGCACGGGTCCAATAAACAGGTGGCGGAGCTCACAGCTCCAATGGCCTTGTCCACTTCATCGAGTGCTACCGGGTCAAACTCCTCCCACACAACAGGATCAAGACGAGTCCCTGTCATCTCGACTGACTCATTGTCAGCCGACACTGCATTCCAATTGGAGTCAAGGTCCAATCGAATCTGGGCAATTTTATCCACGAAAAACTTATTAAAATCCTCAGCACTACCCTGCAAGGGTGCATCAAACCCCCCCTGATTAAGGAGGGAGCGAGTCACCCTAAACAGGGCAGTTGGGCGGGATTCCGCAGATGCAATCAAGGCGGTATGATACGCGCATCTTGCCGCCTTGAGCGCCACCTGATAAGTCTTGATATAAGATCTTAAAAGTGTTCGGTCAGATACAGATTTACTTTTCCTCCATCGCTTCTCTAGGCGTCTCTTCTGGCACTTCATCCCCCTGAGTTCCTCAGTAAACCAAGGAGATCTCCTGGGTCTGCTACCACAGAGAGGTCGCAGCGGCGCAATCCGGTCAAGAGCCCCCTTTGCAGCCATATTCCAGGCCGTAACCAGGGACTCTGCCGAACTGTGAATGAGAGAATCCGGTATTTCCCCAAGCGCCCTCTGAAAACTCTCTGGGTCCATCAGACGTCTGGGGCGGAACCACCTAATCGGTTCCGCCTCCCTGCAGGGGAGGATTGGAGCCTTAAAAACAAGCCGTAGCAGAAAATGATCTGACCATGACATAGGCAAGATATCTAAGCCCCTTAAATTCAGATCATTGCTCAACTGTTCTGAGAGGAATACCATGTGGGGGGGGGTGTCCCCTCTCATGGGTCGGACCCTGAACTACTTGAGTCAGGTTCATGGTTGCCATGGCGGCCATGAACTCCTGCGCCAACCCAGAGGATTCGCCAAGCGACGGAAGATTTAAGTCCCCCAAGACAACAAGCCTGGGGAACTCAACCGCCAGCCCAGCAACCTCCTCAAGTAGCGCAGGCAGGGCTGTTGACACGCAGCTGGGAGGCAGGTACGCAAGCAACAAGCCCACCTGAACCCCTAGGTCCAACTTCACAAGGAGCGACTCACAACCGGCAATCTCAGAAACAGCGAGCCTGCGTAGGCTAAAGGTCTTCTTGGCTATGATAGCCACTCCTCCCCCCCCTTCCCTGGGGTCGTGGCTGATGCCATACCTGAAACCCGGCTGGGCACATCTCAGAGAGAGGAACTCCTCCCTCCGGGCCCAGCCAGGTCTCGGTCACACATGCGAGGTCGGCCTCCTCATCCAGAAGAAGATCATGGATGAGGGGAGCTTTATTTACAACTGACCTGGCATTGAGCAGCAACAGTCTGAGCCCAGGGTCCGGATTTCGCCCATTACCAGAACTTGCAGGATAATTGGATCCTAGATTCCCCCCATTTTCAGGACAAGCCAATCTGCACCCCCATGATTCTCCTGCCTGAATACTATGTGCCAATTGCTATCCCTCCAATTAGCATCTGCAACAACTTTTCTAGCCTTATCATATGTAGCCTGAGGACTGGCTTATTAAATTCCACAGAAAGATTTTGGCAGAAGCCCATGTACTTCCTCCTTCCTCTCCCAAATAACAGTAGTACCCATATGTAGAAGAAATTAAATCAGGCTCTAAACTTACCCTGCTTGGGTGATGTTCCAATATCTCTGTTCTCAAATCTCATTTCTGCACCTAACTTTCACAGCAAGGTGCAATTGGTGCCACCATGCATCTTGTGCTATCATCCTATAGAAGGATGCCACTGTAATGTCCAGGAGAAGATAAGAGGGCTCTTTGGGCCACCTATCAACTGGCAGTGGCAGGCAGTGATCCAAGCAAAACCATGAGAAATATAAATCCAAGATCTCCGTAAGGATGTGCCTGGCAGAACATACCCCTGCCTGAAAGGCTCAGAAAGAAAAAGACAGCAAAGGCATCTTCAACTGGGCAGGCAATAGTCCTGAAGTAACAATCCAGACAGCAGCAAAGTTGTCCAAAGCACAGTTATGATTCTTAAGAAAAAATCCAAAATTGGGAGAACCTACCCTGCAGGCACAGCCGGTGGCAAGCAATGCCAAAACATCCTGGCAGATGAATCCAAGCTGATTATTCACCCAAAGACTTGGTAGAGTTAGCACTGGGCTCCTAATATCAGTTTAAAATCAGCCACCTCCATCTGCAAGCGGCCACGATCCCGTTTAGCGCTACCGATGTGGTTTTTGTGACGATAAAGAGTCCGAATCCTTCTGTTTATGGTAGCTGTCACCTACCTTTCCCCCACTCCCCAAAATCAATAATGGGGGTATATACAGAACAGGGTATCTCCTCCCCTTAGTGTCTCATAGAAGAGAGGGGCCAGTCCTAAAGAAAAAGAAGGGGCAACTCAAGAGCAAGTCGGAAGAAAGAGGAGAAGACCCCCGAGGAGAAGGAAAGGAAGATCTCCCTAAAGGGTGGAGGAGCTACCAAGATCAGAGGTGGGTGGGCAAGGCTGGAGGGTGGCGGAGGAGGAGAAAAAGGAGTGAGTGTCACAGCGAAAAACGTCCTGACGGAAACGCAGCTGTTTCTCCCACCGGCTCAGGCTAAAGCGGTTCCCGGAGTAAACATTCCTTCTGTAGGATTCGAAAAAAACCAGGCAGGGGTGGGGGGGTCCTCCATTTCTCCCAGTGAAGCGAGCGATCCTGAATCCCAGTCATCCCTATTTCCCCAGTTCGCCTCCCGCGCAAATCCTTTTCTCCGTTTACTTCATCTTCTTGGGGGGGGGAGGGAGAAGAAACGGGCTTTTCGTTTATGCGCAATCTTTTCTAAGCGTCCGCGAATCCTAACAGAGGAAGCGAGGTCGTTCTGGTATCTCGTCTGTGGCTCCTTCCAGCGCAGGGAGAGTCACCCATTCTGGCATAAGATTTGGGTTCCACCACCACCCCCGGAGTGATTTTTTTTTTTTTCATCCAGCCAGGACATCTCTGCTGGGGATGAATTCTTGCGGTCCGCTATCTACCTTCTATTCGTAGGACGCTTCTTTTCAAGGAACAAATGCAAAAAGATAACCCAGACATTTTGGTTTCTTAACCCTCCCAGTTATCTCCTTAGTAATTTACTCTCTCCTTCATGACTTTGCTTCTGCTCAGATCCCTCCAATCCCTCCTAATCTTTGCGCTGTCCAAAAAAGGCAATTGCGGTCTTGAGTTCCATTTCCAGGGGGTCCACTTTAAACCTCCTCTGATGAGAGCTGGACACCCCCTCCCCACCCCAACGAGGGAATAACCTGGAAAAACCCCAATATGAACTAACCTGAGTCAACAGCAGCCTGAGGCTAAAGGGCAAAACACTTAACACACACTGAATGAGGAACTGGCTAGCAACAATTAGGATTAACAAATACACAACAATAAAGTAATTAACACCTTTTAGGCAGGGTTAGAAAAGAAATTTAACCAACAATAGTCACTGACCAGCAAATCAGGGAAGACAGATTCAAACTCACCAATCAGAAATGACAAGTCTGAAAACCACGAAAGGGTATAAAAACCCATGTTTAAAGGTCATTCTGTCTAGCTAGCTGGGGACTCTAGCTGAATTGTCACTCAACTTTGATCCTCGTGATTAAACCTCTCTTTCCGGTAGCTGGCTTCACAATCTATTTCTTCTGCGCTGCGCCGTCAAGGAGAATCCCGGCTGGAAGAACCGAATGGGGGAATTCCTCCCAACAATTATCTGGTGACCACAGAGGGACTTCCAGCTCACCCAGCCACTGGACCGGGCCCGGAAGAGTCATCACCCAGCCGGCAGCGGACACCTTGGTCCACGGGGAAGCCTCCACGGACCCTGCCCGGTTGGCGTCGGGTAGTAAAGGGAGTTTTTGAGTCTTGCGCTGGAACAGCTACCTGGAAAGAGGGTAAGTGCCACCAAATTTAAATTTATTAAGTTAAAGGGTCTGGGGAACGAAAGGAAGAGCGTATGAATGTGTGTGTGGGGCACCCTCCTCTGAGACCAGCTGGAGGTCACCCCCTCCGTATGCCCTCTAGCCACACCCCGACCTGCTGCTAGCTCCACTGGAGCCGTGACTGGCGGGATTTGGGAAAGCAAGGGGGGGGCATCGGAGTGTGAGACCTTCTGGTGAAAGAGGAGAGCCGAGCGGGCAGAGAAAGAGGGAGAGGACTCTATTCTGGGCAAGTCAGGACCCCTTCTGCCAGTAAATATTTAAGCAATAGCCCCGAGTTGGAGTGGCCACTTACCTCTGAGAGCAAGCAGAGGTGCTCGCGGACATTGGAGGTCCGTAAAACAGTGGTGTGAAGCCGGCTGGTCGAAGAGTAACCCGTACCTTCTGAGGAGGGAAACCAGAAATGTCTCTGCAGACCCCTTTTTGGTCTGAAAACGTGGCAGATCCCTCAAGGAGCCCACGTACTCTGAGAGGGATCCAGAGTGCTCTCTGAGTCCCCTTTTTGGACCCACAAAACCGTGGTGGTAGGAAGAAGTCTCAAAAGGAGGCTTCCGGCGTATAGTGCCCTTTAGCGTTAGAGGAAAATCCCGTCATAGAAGCATGGGAGGTTCCAATTCAAGGGCTGAGTAGGTTTCCCAGTTGAGAGCTTGCTTGAAGCCTGGGACAGGAATAAGCTTCCTGTCCAGGCTGGAATGAAAAAGAAACAGTTAAAGGAGTTATGCAAAAAATGGGCTTTGCTTAAAGATGAACGCGGAAGACAAATTTGGCCCGAAGGTGGCACTCGGGAACTCAGAACACTAAAAGCACTTAGGTCGAGGATAGAACCAACCCAACTAACATACTGGTACTGCTGGGGAAGTCGACTTAAACCCTCAGCCTCCCTTAGATAACCCTGAACCAACCTTCATGGCCCCCCTGTTAAATAGGCCCGTACCTGGGCAACCGAGGGGCCAGACTGAACACGTCTTAACCCACACCCCCTTCTCCTCGTCTGACTTGGTCGTTTGGAAGAAGGACACTCCCACCTTCCGAGTGGACCCCCAGACCGTTATAGAAACTATAAAATCTATTGTAGATACCCACAATCCGTCTTGGGCAGACATGACCCAACTATTACATGTGTTTTTGACCAAAGATGAGTTGATGAAACTTTTTGAAAAAACGGAAGAGATAGCCAGGTGTCCTGTAACAAACGCCCCTGGGCAAGTAGCCCCTGCCAGGGTTGCCTGGCCTCTCAACCACCCAGATTGGGACTATAATAATCAGAACCACTGGGATGACTATACCAGGGCAAAACTTAATCTAATGGAAGCCCTCCAGGAGATAGGGAAAAAGCCCCTCAATTGGACTGAATTCCAAAGGACAATACAGAGGGACAAGGAAACCCCGGACACCTTCTGGGTCCGTCTCTTGGAGGCCGGAACCACGTTCGCTCATTTAGACATAGGCTGCCAGAATGATAAGAACATTCTTGCAGCCGCTTTCGTTAATCAATCTGCGAGCGATATCCGGGGGCACTTCCACAAGATAGTCTCCAACTGGTTCACTTTAGATATCTCGAAGTTGCGCAGGATCGCAAACTTCGTATTTTACCAGAGGGAAAAATTAGCAGAAGAAGAGAGAGAAAGGAAGGAAGCAGAATGAGAAAGGGAGAAAGAGAAAAGACGCAGAATGGAAAGGAGGGAGGACTTGCAAGCTTTTGCCATGATAAATAGGGATAATGGGAGAAGATATCATAAACCTACCCCAAGGGAAGTAACATGCCGGCGATGTGAGGTCGAGGGAAAATCCTTCTGCCACCATTGTTTCCGTTGTGGAAGGGAGGGGCATACCATTAGACTCTGTAGGGAGGGTCAGAACAGGGAGACCTGGAATCAACGTCACCAACCAAGACCCCCCCTTCCCAAGGGAGGCCACCCATCGTCAGGATGAGGAAGGGGACCAAAGTCTGCCCCGATGGGGATAACCGGAGCGCGATCTAGCTTGACTAGGAAGTGATTATAAAGCTACATTTCAGGGACTAGCTATACCCTTAAAGGACGGCCCCGATGGAGAACCCCTGTTTATTTATTTATTTATTTATTTATTTATTTATTTATTTTAAAGACTTTTATACTGCCCCTCTCTCGTAGGACTCGGGGCGGTTTACAGCCAAATTTAAAAACGTAACAATAATAAATATTTAAAACAGAATTAAATAACTAGGCTGTACTAAAACCAAATTAAAATCCCACACCAAAACCCTAACTACTTAATTTAAAATTACATAAAAAACCCGAGGAGCTCTAGGCCAGGCCGACTTGATTGAAGAGATAGGTCTTCAATTCTCTTCTGAAGGTGTGGAGATCATGACATGTCCGGAGTTCTGGAGGGAGCTCGTTCCACATCGTCGGAGCCCCCACAGAAAAGGCTCTCCCCCTGGGCGCCACCAGCCGACATTGCTTAGCCGATGGCACCCTGAGGAGGCCCTCTCTGTGGGAGCGAACTGGTCGGCGGGAGGTATTTACTGGCAGTAGGCTGTCCTGTAAATAACTGGGTCCTATGCCATGGAGCGCTTTAAAGGTGATAACCAACACCTTGAAGCGCACCCAGAAGACCACCGGCAACCAGTGCAGCTCGCGCAGGATGGGGGCCGTTCGTGCCCGCCAGGGTGCCCCCCCACCACCCACGCGGCCGCATTCTGCACCAGTTGGAGCCTCCGCGTGCACTTCAAGGGGAGCCCCATGTAGAGAGCATTGCAATAGTCCAGTCTGGAAGTGACGAAGGCATGAGTGACCGTGCGTAGTGCGTCCCGATCCAGGAAGGGACGCAACTGGCGTACCAAACGAATCTGGTAAAATATCCTCCCAGCTACGGCCATCAGATGGTCCTCAAGGGACAGCCGTGAATCCAGGAGAACTCCCAAGTTGCGAGCCCTTCCCGAGGGGGCCACTGACTCACCCCCAATAGACAGCGATGGAGTCAGCTGACTATACCGGGACGACGGTAACCACAGCCACTCGGTCTTGGATGGGTTGAGCTTGAGACCGTTCTTCCCCATCCAGATCCGCACGGCCTCCAGGCACTGGGTCAGTACATCAAGGGCTTCAATTGGGTGGTTCGGGGTGGAAATGTACAGCTGAGTATCATCAGCGTACTGATGGAATTTCACCCCAAAACCTCGGATGATCTCACCCAGCTGCTTCACATAAATGTTTAACAACAAGGGCGAGAGGACCGACCCCTGAGGCACCCCACAGTCAAGGGGCCTCGGGGTCGACCTCTGACCCCCTGTCAACACAAACTGCGTCCGGCCAGAGAGGAAGGAGGAGAACCACCGAAAAGCAGTGCCCCCTATGCCCAGTCCCTCCAACCGGCACAGCATAATACCATGGTCGATGGTATCAAAAGCCGCTGAGAGGTCCAATAGCACCAGGACAGAGGAACAGCCCCTGTCCCGGGCCCGCCAGAGATCATCCACCAATGCGACCAAAGCTGTTTCCGTACTGTAACCCGGCCTGAAGCCCGACTGGAGCGGATCCAGATAAGACGATTCCTCCAGGTGCTGAGAGAACTGTCGAGCAACCACACTCTCAACAACCTTCGCAACAAAGCGAAGGTTGGAGACAGGACGGTAGTTGGATAAAACAGCGGGGTCCAGGACGGGCTTCTTGAGGAGAGGTCGCACCACCGCCTCTTTCAGTTAACAATAACTGTAGGGGGAAAGGTGTATGAATGCCTCATTGATACCAGAGCCACCTCCTCTCTTATCACAATGGCACCCTTTAAGGGCTCAATAGTGCCCGGGGCCAAGGATAATGTAATGGGGGTGGGAGGAAAACTTATCCCAGTTGAATTTACAGACAACTTAAAGGTAGAAGTTGGCCCTTTCTTCTTGGAACACCCATTTACTGTTTGCCCTCAATCCCCCCTATCCCTCCTGGGTAGGGATTTGCTTTGTAAACTGGGAGCCACCATTAAATGTACTACAGAAGGCTCCATTTAGACATCCCAGTCAAACGGGCACATTTTTCTATGGTATGTTCAACCAGCAAGGAGGTCCAGCTGCCTATGGATCTCAGAAGCTTGCCAGCCTCTCTGTGGGGGTGGGATCCTGCCAAAGTGGGACTGCTAAAAGCAGCTACCCCAGTTACAATCATCCAAGTGAAGGCAGGACCACCACCATGCATTCCCCAGTACAAGATACAGCCGGAAGCGATAAAGCCAATTCAAAAACTGATAACAGCATACCTAGAGCAAGGGGTGCTGCGTAAATGCACTTCCCCTTGCAACACCCCAATCTTTCCAGTTCGAAAACCCAAATTAGACAGCGAAGGGAACCCCATTTACCGCTTTGTGCACGATATGAGAGCCGTGAACAATCACATAATACCAAGAGCACCAATAGTACCGAACCCGGCTACCATAACCACAGAAGTACCGGCGTCAGCCACCCGTTTCACAGTAGTTGATCTCTGTGCAGCCTTCTTTAGTATCCCCGTGGACCCTGCATCACAATACCTCTTCGCCTTCACGTGGGATAAGCAACAATACGCCTGGACTCGACTGCCACAGGGCTACATGGAGTCCCCCACTTTGTTTTCGCAGATTTTAAAGGAAGACCTAGCTTCCATTCTCTTACCATACAAATCCATGCTCATCCAATACGTGGATGACCTACTGTTAGCTTCCGAAACTGAGGAAAGCTGTAGGGCAGATACCTACCACCTACTGAAATGTTTAGGGGAAAAAGGGCATAAAGCATCCCCTTTTAAGTTACAATACTTAAAAAAGGAGGTGTCTTACTTAGGGTATATTATTGCCCCTGGGGTTCGGAAATTAGCACCCGAGAGAGTCGAGACCATCCTAAGAATGAAGCAGTAGATGCCATAAGGAGAGTGTGGTATGCCCCAGGGGTCTATAGTGAAGCCACTCGTATAGCCAAAACATGCCAAATATGCCAAGCAAACAATGCTTCCTCAAGGAAGGCAACGCACACAGGGGGAAGGCCATGGGCCCAACACCCATTTGAGAAACTCCAGCTAGATTATATTCAGCTCCCTAGGAACAACGGTTACCAATATGTGCTAGTCTGCAGAGACCAGCTTACCCACTGGGTGGAGGCATACCCATGCCGCCATGCCACTGCCCTAGAAACCGCCAGGCACCTGCTAAAGGAACTTGTGCCCAGGTTTGGAGTCCCAAGTGTTTTAGACATGGACAGGGGCACACACTTTGTATCACAGGTGATCACGCATGTCCTCCAAGTGTTGGGCATTAAACAGGACCTGCACACACCAGGACACCCCAGTTCCTCAGTGGGGGTAGAGAGGCAAAATAGAGAATTAAAGACTCTCCTAGGCAAACTCTGTCAGGAGACCCGCCTGCCCTGGCCCCAAGCACTACCCATAGCCTTGTTCTACCTGAGAACCCGACCAAGGCGAGACATAGGCATCTCCCCCTTTGAGCTGCTGTTTGGTCAACCACCTGACACACTAAAAGGCCTGGACCCCCAGTCCCTCTGCTTATAAAAGGGGGAGGTAGTCTTATCATCCTATCTTACAGCTCTACACCAGAGGCTCAGAGAACTGTGGAAGCAAAGCGCCCTGACACAGACTTTACCATTAGAAGAAAACCTACATCGTTTTGAACCAGGGGACTGGATTTGGATAAAATCATACAGCCGCAAGTCACCACTGCAACCAAAGTGGAGTGGACCTTTTCAAGTTCTACTAACCACCCAGACAGCAATCAAGGTAGCTGAAAGGAATGCCTAGATCCACTGGACACACATCAAACCAGCAGTCGTAGACCACAGCGTTATACCTGAGACAACACCCAAGGTTCCACCTCTGAGGCTGAAGAAAAACCCAGAAACTGAAGAGTGGACACTAAAAACATTTTTTGAAACTGAAACACATGGGGGAGGGAATTAAGTTTACCTTTGTTAAAATCCTATATACTATTGTATTTTTGTATTTGAAATGTACCTCTGGGTTCATAGAACCAAAATTATTTCCAGAAAAGGGAAACGTATGGGAGTATTTAGCAAAGGAAGTGCTAAACACTACAGATTTTTGCCTTGCTGGAGGTAGATCAGTGAAAGACATCTTAACCACATGCCTGATGGGAGTAGCAATGGCACCAAAAGCTATCACCAATGACACTAAGTTAAGGGAGCACTCATTGATAGCCTCATACGACAATATTTTTGACTGGGGGGCCAGTACAAACATAAAGGACAACAGCATGTATATATTGCAAGTACCAACGGTAACTCAAGCAGCTACTTGTTTCACACTGACCGGATGCCACAGGCCTAAGGTCTCCAGCTGCTACAACCTCACTAACACTGAACTGGCCTGCAACAACACCAGGGCCATCACCTTTTCATACGGCTATGTGAAACTTCCTACAGGATGGTTTCTGTTATGTGTCCTAAAAGCTTATTCCTACCTGCCTGCAAATTCCACTGGGGGCCCTTGCACGTTAGGGCGACTAACCATGTTAATACCCTCCCTACAAAGGCGGCAAAGAAGGAGCTTCCACACGTTACCTCCTGACTGTGACTCAAAGACCTCCCTCCTCACCAAAGCTGAATATATTGCATTGGCTGTATCTCTAGTGGGAGTGCCAGGGCTTGCAGCACGGAACTCGAGGAATATAAACAGCCTGGCATGTACCCTAGCTAAAAGTTTAAATACCACCTCCCATGCCCTAGATGCCTTAAACAGAGAGTTAAGGCAAGTCAGAGAAGCAGCCCTCAAGAATAGAGCAGCCATTGACTACCTATTGTTAAGGCACAATCATGGCTGTGAAGAATTCTGTGGGCTCTGCTGTTTCAATCTATCTGACCAATCTGGGCTAATTGAACAAGATATCAAACATTTAAAAGAACTAGCACAAAACATTGGACACAACCAGTCATCCTGGGACATTTCCTGGCTCTTCTCATGGTTACCAGACTTCCATTGGTTGAAAATTCTCATCGTTAGTATAATCACAGTCACAACAGGTGGAGCCCTCCTTTGTTGCCTATGCCAAGTAATTCCTTTAGGGTTAAAATGCCTAAGAATCTGTACAACTCCCATCAGGGGCAAAGAACAGAGCAAGAAAACATCTCTCATGATGTGCCAAATTGATCACCACTATGAACCGCTTGGGCTAATCACTGATACACCAGTGATAGCCCAAAATGGGGGAATTGATGAGAGCTGGACACCCCCTCCCCACCCCAACGAGGGAATAACCTGGAAAAACCCCAATATGAACTAACCTGAGTCAACAGCAGCCTGAGGCTAAAGGGCAAAACACTTAACACACACTGAATGAGGAACTGGCTAGCAACAATTAGGATTAACAAATACACAACAATAAAGTAATTAACACCTTTTAGGCAGGGTTAGAAAAGAAATTTAACCAACAATAGTCACTGACCAGCAAATCAGGGAAGACAGATTCAAACTCACCAATCAGAAATGACAAGTCTGAAAACCACGAAAGGGTATAAAAACCCACGTTTAAAGGTCATTCTGTCAGCTGGGGACTCTAGCTGAATTGTCACTCAACTTTGATCCTCGTGATTAAACCTCTCTGGCTTCACGATCTATTTCTTCTGCGCTGCTCCGTCAAGGAGAATCCCGGCTGGAAGAAGCGAATGGGGGAATTCCTCCCAACACCTCACTACCAGGTATCTTTTGCCTAAAATATAGGCAAAGATCTCCAGGCCTATCTTATCAAAATGAAAGTATCATACATGTGTGTATGGAGTTTAAGAAGGATTAATAAGTATAAATGTAGGATTTCCCAGTAGGGAACAGAATTAGAGTAAAAATTGCATGGGACCTTGGAGGTCTTCTAGTCCAACCCCCCTGCTCAATCAGGAGACCCTATACCATTCTGGACAAATGCCTATCCAACCTCTGGTGATGGAGCATTTCTGGTGGCAAGCTGTTCCACTGATTAATTGTTCTTACTATTAGGACATTTCTCCTTAATTCTAGGTTGGATCTCTTTTTGTTAAGTTTCCATCTTTTTATCTTTCCCTCAGGTGCTTTGGAGAATAAGATGACTCCCTCCTCTCTGTGATAGCCTTTCAAATATTGGAAGACTGCTATCACCTCACCTCACCCCTGGTCCTTCTCTCCTTCTCTTCATTAAACCAGACATTTCCAGTTCTTACAACCATTCATTTTTGAACCAGGAGTCTCAAGTTACAACACTCCAGCTGAACTGGCTGGAATTATGCCTGTGGATTATTTTTCTTGCTAGAGAGTAAAGGAAACGAAGGAAGCAAAGGAGACGAAGGAGACGAAGGAAACGCAGGCAGAAACGAGGCTGTAGGGCCGGACTGCGTGTAAGGTTGGGAAGAAATCCTTACAAGCCTGCATTGCCAAGTCTTCTTGTTTCTAATGCTAGATCTCTTCCTAATAAGATTGTGGAGTTGGGACTTATTATCTTCTTGCAGAAAAATATTTGGGACTGCTGTGTCATGGTCTTTACAGAGATGTGGCTTGACCCTACTACTACTCCAGGAGAGGCTACTGAATTATCAGGATGCTCAGTGTATTGAGCAGATAGAACTATGGTCTCTGGGAAGAACAGGAGGAGGGGGACTTTGTGTTTACATAAATAATAACTGGAGCACAAATGTTAAAATAATTGACACTCACTGTTCTCCTGATTTGGAATTTTTTGCAGTGAAGTGCGGCCCCTTTTATCTGCCTCGTGAGTTTAATATTGTGATAATAACTAGTATATACACCCCCTGATGCTAACATAACCGTGGCCATGAATTATCTATTAACTACTATTTACAAACAGCAGCAGGCCTACTCGGGTGGAGTGTTGGTGGTTGTAGGTGATTTCAATCAAGCCAACTTTGGGACGTTGGGTTCAACAGCTACTGTTTTTACAACTACTCCTGTGGGTTTTGGCTCTGGAATTTTTAGCTCAAAGCCTACCACAGGTTCTATCTTAGGAGGGACTAATACAGGAACAGCTACAACTATTGCGGCAGGATTAACAGCTACAGCTATAGCTACTGTTTTTACAACTACTGCTTTTACAACTACTTCTGCTTTTACAACTACTACTGCTTTTACAACTACTTCTGCTTTTACAACTACTCCTACGGTGGGCTTTGGTTTTGGACCTTTTAGCTCAAAGCCTACTACACGTTCTATCTTAGGAGGGACTACTTCTGCTTCTACAATTACTCCTGCTTTTACAACTACTCCTGTTTTTACAACTATTACTGTTTTTACAACTACTCCTATTGTGGGCTTTAGTTTTGGACTCTTTAGCTTAAAGCCTACTACAGGTTCCATCTTAGGAGGGATTAATACAGGGATAGTTATAACTATCTTGGCAGGATTAACATTTGGCACGCCTGTTTGCATTATTTCTTCTACTACGGGCCTTAGTTTGGGTTTTAGTAACCCTGCTGGATTAGCCTCCCCAATTGTTCCAGCTTTTATATTTGGGAGGCACTACGGCTCCAGCTATAACATTATACATAGGACTTCTCTGAGGGGAGCCCGGACTGGTTTAGGAGGAATGTGTTTTTTTAATTTTTATGTAAATTTTAATTATTAATGTTTTAATATTGTTAAATTTTCAGACTGTTTAGTTTAGTTTAATTTTAATTATTGTTTATCTTAATATTGTTTAGTTTTTATTTTAAACTATGAATGATGTGGGGAGGATTGACTGTGGAATGAATTGGGTTGAATGGATGGGTGGTTGTGGACCTGATGAATGGACAGGCCTGCCGAGCTTGAGGGAGGCCGGGGACTGGGGAGATGCGGACTCTGGGGTCACTGAGGGTTGGAATATACCGGTCATTCAGGGAAGAGGCAGATATGGCGGGAGCAGAAGGGTAGGCCGCACTCGGGGAACTCGGTCCTGCTGTCTCGTAGCAGTTCCTTGTTCTGGCCCTTCTGAAAAACCTAGCTCACCCCATGTCCCTGGTGATGAGCGTAGCTCGGGCCCTGGGCTCAGACTGTTGCTGCTCAACGCCAGGTCGGTTAATAATAAGGCTTCCCTCATTCATGATCTTTTCATGGATGAGGAGACCGACCTGGCGTGTGTAACTGAGACTTGGTTGGGCCCTGAGGGGGGAGTTCCCCTCTCGGATATGTGCCCACCAGGTTATCAGGTATGGCACCAGCCGCGACCCCAGGGAAGGGGAGGAGGAGTGGCTTTTTTGGCCCAGGAGAACCTCAGCCTACGCAGGCTCACTGTTTCCGATATTCTGGGTTGCGAGTCCATTTTTATGACGCTGGACCTCGGGGTTCAGGTGGGCGTATTGCTTACGTACCTGCCTCCCAGCTGCGTGTCATCTGCCCTGCCTGTGCTACTCGAGGAGGTTGCTGGATTGGCGGTGGAGTTCCCCAGGCTTATGGTCTTGGGGGACTTTAACCTGCCGTCACTCGGCGAGTCCTCGGGGTTGGCACAGGAGTTCATGGTCACCATGGCAACCATGGACCTGACCCAAGTAGTGCTGGGTCCGACGCATGAGGGTGGGCACGCCCCGGATATGGTTTTCCTTTCGGAACAGTTGGGTAATGATCTGGTTTTAAGGGGCTTAGATATCTTGCCTTTGTCATGGACTGATCATTTTCTGCTACGACTGAATTTTACGGCCCCAATCCTTCCCCGCAGGGAGGCGGAACCGATTAGGTGGTTCCGCCCCAGACGCCTGATGGATCCAATTGGTTTTCAGACGGCGCTTGGGGAATTACCGAGCTCGTTCATCCACAATTCGGCGGAGTCCCTGGTAGCGGCATGGAATTCGGCCGCGAAGGGGGCTATTGACCGGATTGCGCCTTTGCAACCTCTCCGTGGTGCTGGCCCCAGGAGGTCTCCTTGGTTTACTGAGGAGCTCAGGGGGATGAAGCGCCATAAGAGACGTCTAGAGAAGCGATGGAGACGAAGTAGGTCCGGATCTGATCGAACCAGATTGAGCTCATTTATTAGAGCCTATTTGAAGGCGATTAAGGCGGCAAGATCTTTGTATCTTTCCGCTTTGATCGCGTCTGCGGAATCCCGCCCGGCCGCCCTGTTTAGGGCGACCCGGTCCCTCCTTAACCCGAGGGGTCCGGGGCCTCCCTTGCAGGGTAGCGCCGAGGACTTTAACAACTGTTTCGCAGACAAAGTAGCTCAGATCCGGGCCGACCTAGACTCCAATTGTATAGCAGAGTCGACTGATAATGATTCAGTCGAGGGGTCAGGGGCATGCTCTTGTCCGGTCATCTGGGGCGAGTTTGAGACTGTTACTCCTGAAGAAGTGGACAGGGCCATTGGAGCGGTGAGTTCCGCCACCTGTTTGTTGGACCCGTGTCCCTCCTGGCTGGTTTCTGCTAGCAGGGAGGTGACACGTACCTGGATCCAGGAGATTGTCAATGCTTCTTTGAGGGAGGGGTCCTTCCCGGCTCCTTTGAAGGAGGCACTCGTGCGCCCCCTCCTCAAGAAGCCTTCCCTGGATCCAGCAATTCTCACTAACTATCGTCCGGTCTCTAACCTCCCCTTTGTGGGGAAGGTTATTGAGAAGGTGGTGGCACTTCAACTCCAGCGGTCTCTGGAGGAAGCCGATTATCTGGGGCCTCTGCAGTCCGGGTTCAGGCCCGGCTACAGCACCGAAACTGCTTTGGTTGCTCTGATGGATGATCTCTGGCGGGCCTGGGATGGAGGCCAGTCCTCTGTCCTGGTGCTTCTTGACCTCTCAGCGGCGTTCGATACCATCGACCATGGTATCCTTCTGCGACGACTGGGGGGAATAGGAGTTGGGGGCACCGTGTTATGGTGGTTCTCCTCCTATCTCTCTGGTTGGTCGCAGTCGGTGTTAGTGGGGGGTCAGAGGTCCACCTCTAGGTCACTCCCTTGTGGGGTGCCTCAGGGGTCGGTTCTCTCCCCCCTACTTTTTAACATCTACATGAAACCGCTGGGAGAGATCATTCATCAGCATGGAGTGAGATACCATCAGTATGCTGACGATACTCAGCTGTACATTTCCACTCCTGCCCAAATCAGTGAAGCGGTTGAGGTGATGTGCCGGTGTCTGGAGGCTGTGAGGGTCTGGATGGGCGCTAACAGATTGAGGCTCAACCCTGACAAGACAGAGTGGCTGTGGGTGATGCCTCCCAAGGACACTTCTATCTGTCCTTCCATTACTCTGGGGGGTGAATTTATAAACCCCTCAGAGAAGGTCCGCAACTTGGGAGTCCTCCTCGATCCACAGTTGACATTGGATCATCATTTGTCGGCTGTGGCGAGGGGAGCATTTGCCCAGGTTCGCCTGGTGCACCAGTTGCGTCCTTACTTGGATCGGGAGTCTCTCCTCACAGTCACACATGCCCTTGTCACCTCGAGGATCGACTACTGCAACGCTCTCTACATGGGGCTACCCTTGAAGAGTGTTCGGAGACTACAATTAGTGCAAAATGCAGCTGCACGAGCAGTTGTGGGCCTTCCGCGTTGTGCCCACATTTCACCAACACTCCGCATGCTGCATTGGTTGCCTATTGGTCTCCGAGCCCAATTCAAGGTGTTGGTTATCACCTATAAAGCCCTTCATGGCATGGGACCAGGATACTTACGGGACCGCCTTCTGCCACATACTTCTCTACGACTGGTGAGAGTGCACAGGGTTGGCCTCCTCCGGGTCCCGTCAGCGAAACAATGTTGTTTGGTGGGCCCTAGGGGGAGGGCCTTCTCTGTTGTGGCGCCCGCCCTCTGGAACCAACTGCCCCCTGAAGTCCGCGTTTCTCCGACTCTCCCGGCCTTCCGGAAAAATCTAAAAACTCATCTTTGCCGGCAGGCCTGGGGATGACTGTGGTTGATTGTTGAATTGAATGTGTGTTTTTTTTTAATTGATTTTTTTTAGATATATTTGTTTGGGTTTTTTATGGTACTTCACTGTTATATATATGTTGTTAGCCGCTCCGAGTCCCCTGGAGAGGAGTGGCATACAAACCCAAATAAAAACATAAAAAAATAAAAAACCGTATGGGCGGAGTGTTGTTCCTGGTGATCGTAGGTGTGTAAGTATTGCAAACAGCCTGTAGTCCCCATAGAAAGCAATTTTAGTTTAATAATAATAATAATAATAATAATATAGTTGGAAGGTATCTTGGAGGTCATCTAGTCCAACCCCCTGCTCAGGCAGGAAACCCTATACCATTTCAGACTAATGGCTGCCCAGTCTCTTCTTAAAAACTTCCAGTGTTGAAGCATTCACAGCTTCTGGAGGGAGGTTGTTCCACTGATTAATTGTTCTAACTGTCAGGAAGTTTTTCCTTAGTTCTAGGTTGCTTCTCTCCTTGATTAGTTTCCATCCATTGCTTCTTGTCCTGCCTTCAGGGGCTTTGGAGAATAGCTTGACTCCCTCTTCTTTGTGGCAGCCCCTGAGATATTGGAACACTGCTATCATATCACGCCTCGTCCTTTTCTTCATTAAACTAGACATACCCAATTCCAGCAACCGTTCCTTGTAAGTTTTAGCCTCCAGTCCCCTGATCATCTTTGTTGCTCTTCTTTCTTCCATACCAACGGTGACTACAAGTAACTACACCCCAAGTACCATGAATGAAGATTTTTGAGAGACACTAATTCTGCGTTTCTCCTAGGATTATCGTGTACTGGAAAAGTCAGCTGTATCGTTATGTTTAGCTGTGATCTACCCCCTTCCTCACTCCTAAGTGGCATCTGCTGACTGAGATGCCCTTAGACTTTCAGAATGTGAAGCCTGACCATCCCATCACAACCTTCATGGCACCTTTGCTCACAGACTGGTATTTTGTCTTCTGATCCTCTTCCCCGTGCTTCCCTATAATAAACACAAATCTCTTATGATTGCAAACTTACGCCATAGTTTAAAAAGAGCGGTTCTAGTCTGCTAAAAAAAATGACAAATGTTCTTCTCTGTACAAATGGATTTCTTTTATTTAGGCTTGTCAACTGAAGATCAACAATACTTTGAATGAAGAAAAGTCACTTAAATGGCCTTCTGGCCTATATATGCAATTAATAGCCCAAAGATTTTAGCAGCATGCACTTCCTGTACTTGAAACACACCATGTACCTGGAAGTGAGGAAATGTGGTTAAGCAGAGAGGAAGGATTCTTAGATCTGATGGAACCGAAGTGAGTTCTAATCTACATATAATAAGAAACAAAGGTGGTGGTAAACTATACTATTCTGCTGTACAGGTTGTCCTCAAGTTGCAAACATTCATTTAGTGACTGTTTGAAGCTACAGTAGCATTAAGATGACCCATCCTCACACTTATATCACAGGATCATGTGATCAAAATTTGGGGGCTTGGCAATAGGCATGAATTTACAACAGTTGCAGCCTCCTGGGATCATGTGATCACCTTTTGCGATCTTCTCAGTCAGTTTACAACAAGAAAAGTCAATGGGGGAACTCAGATTTACTTAACTGTGTGATTCACTTAACAACTGCAGTGATTCTCTTAAAAACTGTGGTTAAAAAAGGTTGTAAAATCAGGCATGCCTCACTCAACTGCCACCTTGCTTAGCAACAGGAATTCTGATCTCAATTATCATAAGTTGAGAACCCTCCGTATAAACAAATAAAATAAACTACATAAATTCTTGACCAATAAAAAATAAAGGGAGAAAGGTTCAGTCCAAACCTTTCAGATTTCTGTCTTCTTTCTACCGTGTTTTCATATTGCCTACATATACCACAGGATGATCTTGCCCATCAATGTTGCCTTCAAAAAGCATAAAATAAGTATACACATCAGGGAAAGTGACAAAATCAGTGCTTTTTTTCTAAAAAAAAAAAATAATAAAGGTGCCGGAACTCACACACGTCATACAACCCGCCTTGCCTACCCTACAAGGTTCCATCTAAAAAAGGTGCCGGAACCCCGTTCTGGGCGTTCTATGACAAAAACCCTGGACAAAATAGTCATATCTATGAAGGCATTCCCATTTTTTTTCTACAATGTTTTTCAGCCTTGGTAACTTTAAGCCGAGCTCCAGCTGGAGCCTGGTGCTGATCCTGGTGCTTCCACTGAGCCCTGACAGCCCTGAAGAAGCGCTGATCAGCTGGAAAGCAGCACTGATCCTGGTGCTTCCGCTGAGCCCTGACAGCCCTGCAGCTCCAGCCATCTCTCACTCAGGCTTGTGCGGTGCTGCCACCGGTTCAGCTCATTCCCCTCCCCCGCTACCACTTTTCTAGGATGGTCGCGTACCACCTGCCAGGTGCCAATGTACCACAGGTGGTACCCGTACCACTGGTTGAAAAGCCCTGCTATAAAGTATTATGAAGTGATACATAGGTAAGTGCTATTGCTAGTGCTACTTACAACCTAGATTCCAAGTTCTGACAGCCCCCCCCCGAGTGACCAAACTTTGGGTGCTCAGCAACACAGCTGCATTTGCACCATCCCAGAGTCATGTGATTGCATTTTACAATGGTTTTGCCAAAAATTGCACTAACTTCCAGTTTTTGGCAAAAGGGGCTTCTTATTTTGTATCTGTGGTGGTCTCTTCTTAATTATGCATGAATGGATAGTAATCTGTTCATGCACAAGGCATACCAGATTAAAGAATCTTGCTAACATTTATTGCTAATAATATGTTAACCAGTGCTTTTTTTGTAAAAAAAAAAAAGTGCCAGAACTCACACACGTCATACAACCCACCTTGCATACCCTACAAGGTTCCATCCCAAAAAGGTGCCGGAACTCCGTTCTGGGCGTTCTATGACAAAAAAAGCCCTGGACAAAATAGTCATATCTATGAAGGCATTCCCATTTTTTTTCTACAATGTTTTTCAGCCTTGGTAACTTTAAGATGTGTGGACGTCAAGTCCCAAAATTCATGCCGGCTAGGGAATTCTGGGAGCTGAAATCCATACATCTTAATGCTGCCAAAATTGAGAAAATGTGCTTTGGAACTCTTGCTTTTATACTTTTGTTTTAAAGATCAAGGTTTACATTTTATAAATTTTAATTCTGTGCTTGTACAGAAACTCTTCCAGAGATGCATGGAATAGGGAGAGTGTCCAGATCCTTTAAGTCTAAGAGGTAAGCATAATTGCCAGATTTACAAGAAAATCCATTTCACTAACATCCTTTGATTTTTTTTTTTAGGAACAAAAGTAAGGAGAATTAATCTAATGATTTTATTCCTGATCATTTGGGGAAATTCATAGGACTTGGTGGGGTGTTTACTCACACAAGTATGATTGAAGTTGTTACCGCAGACTCGCAAACAAGGAACACATAAAGAACAATTTCACTGTATTCTGCCAGATGTCTGTCTTCCACTGAAGAAGAGAAAAATCTTTTTTAGCTTTTTGTTAACAAGAAGCTCAGCATGGAAGCAAGGAATCTTCACAGTAAGTTAATATATGGGTTGCTTAACCAAGATTTCTTGATTAGACCATAATTTGATGGGCTCATTTTCAAGTCATAAGCACTTTCCATCACAAAAACAGTGTTTTGTTTTAGAGCAGACATGTCAAACTCGCGACGTCACATGACGTCGCGCAACGTATCGGGACTGTTTTGCCATTGCCAGCAATGGGGTAGGCGCGGTTTCTGGATGATGCATCCGGCCCGTGGGCCAGCAGCTTGACATGCCTGTTTTAGAGTCTTGGGTGAATCCATATACAATTTAATGCTGGAATAGGGTATCTTTCTGCCCCATCAGTATATTTGTCCAATTGCCTAAAAGGGCATCTTTAAATGGGAGCGAGAAGAGAGGAATACAGATAGTTCCCAACCTATGATTGGTCACTTTGCAACAGTTTGAGGTTATGATAGACCAATCTTAGGGCTAGCCTTCCATCCTTCTGACATCGGTAAAATGAGGTCCAAGATTGTTGTGGGAGACACGCCGACAGTGTAAACTGCTTAGAGCAGGGGTGTCCAACTGCCGGACCACGGGCTGGATGCGTCATGCCAAAACCACACCCACCCCAGCTCCGGCAATGGGAAAAAAGTCGTGATACGTCATGACCAGTGGTGGGATTCAAATATGCGAACAACCAGTTCTCTGTGTGGATACCACTTCCAGAAATCCATTCTGGGCCTGGGCAACAAAAAATTAGGTGCCGAAGTGGTGCAAACTGGCTGAATCCCACCACTGGTCACGACACATCACGTGACATGGTGAGTTTGACACCCCTGGCTTAGAGAGTGCTATAAAGCAGGGCTTTTCAACCTTTTCACCCATTGTACCACTTTTAGGATATGACAATATCCGAGTACCACCAGTCGCCTAGCAAGGTGTCAAAAACTTGATGACCAAAAAAAAAAAAAGGAAAAAAGTGATAAACTACAGGTAGTCCTCGACTTACAACAGTTCGCTTAATGACTGTTCAAAGTTACAGTGGCACTGAAAAAAGTGCCTCCCAAGCCACAGCCGAGCAAGACACCTGCCTGCCCACCCAGCGGCGCTCTTTCTCCTGTTCGAGGTTTTCATTGTTGTGAGCATTTCTGTTGGGGATTGGCAGCGGAGGTGGGGTGGGGGGGGTTGGTTTTTATTCCCCCCCCCCCGTCTGCTGGGTGGTTTCAGCAGGTTTTGGTCACTTCACATGACCCTGGGACACTGTGACCGTCATAAATATGAATCAGTTGCCAAGCATCTGAATGTAAATTACAAGACCCTGCAGATGCTGCAACATTCCAGCTGATCGGCACTTCTTCTGGGCTCAGCAGAAGCGCCAGGATCAGAGCCAAGCTCCAGCTGGAGCCTGGTGCTGATCCTGGTGCTTCCACTGAGCCCTGACTTCCAGTTTTTGGCAAAAGGGGCTTCTTATTTTGTATCTGTGGTGGTCTCTCCTTAATTATGCATGAATGGATAGTAATCTGTTCATGCACAAGGCACACCAGATTAAAGAATCTTGCTAACATTTATTGCTAATAATATGTTAACCAGTGCTTTTTTTGTAAAAAAAAAAAAAAAAAAAAGGTGCCAGAACTCACACACGTCATACAACCCGCCTTGCATACCCTACAAGGTTCCATCCAAAAAAGGTGCCGGAACTCTGTTCTGGGCATTCTATGAGAAAAAAAGCCCTGATGTTAACATATCTGGAGATGGGAAGACAATTTCAAAAGGCAATGAGTTGAGACAGAATAAAGCAAAAATCACCCTTCCCTTTCTCCATCCACACCTCCGCAGACTTCTCCATCAAAACACTGTGTGGTGATACGCAGACATGTCCAGCAGTCCAGAATAGGTCCTTCTATCACTGCTGCAAAAAAATAATGTCAGGGTTGGACTTCAAAAAAGCAATCCTCAAAACATGCATAGTGTAAATCAGTGTTTCCCAACCTTGGCCACTTGTGTGGACAGCATGGCTGGCTGGGGAATTCTGGGAGTTGAAGTCCACACAGCTTCAAGTGGCCAAGGTTGGGAAACACTGGTGTAAGTAATGAATAACTGAAGATGTGAGGGTCAAAGCTTGTCTGATACTTACTGCAGTCCTCTGAACAAGCTAGAAGGTGCAAAGAAAAAGAAAAGGATTGTTTTAGAGATTGAAAACTCTAAGAGACTTTCCTAGCTAATGCATGGAGTACAGAATGCTAAGCAAGTAAGAAATTCAACAATACTGTATCAAGACAGTGGTCCTCGGCTGTCTGGTAGCTGTAGGTTTTCCTCCAAGGGACAATTTTGATACTGGCATCTTCTAAATAAAATATATATTGAACTGATGGGTGAATGCAAACCTAAGCTAGAGTACTAAGAAAGGGCACTGAATGATATATTGAATATTTTGGACAAAAATAAACTCCAACTCTTCCCCACCACCACCACCTGGCTCCAAGGCGCTGGGGAACCCTACACAAATCTTGTTTCATGGATGACAAAGTTCCATAATTTCCATAAGGAAAAAGCCATGTTTCTTTCTGCCACAAAAGAAGAGTAAAATTAAAGATGGCAGCTATAGTTGCAGGCATCATTTGAACTTCTTCAACATATACCCATTGACCCCCGGCAGATACCCCCCAGTTTCTTGCCATAATAGTAAAGGAACTCTGAGAAGGGAGGATGGGTTCAAAAGGACACACAACCTGCAGAAACACCTTTTTCAACCTGCCTTTAAAGGCAAATCAGGGTTTGGATGGAGCTGTCTTCTGCTTGGGTTTCCTTCCTGTCCTCTCGTGCAAATGCTCTGATATTTTTACCTAACTATAGATTTGGAGATACCTTTTTCCCCCCAATCCAATATGGCTAAGATGCTCTTATTTTGGATCCCCTTATCTGCACACCACCTCATTTAACCTGGAGTACTTACTATAAAAATAGATTTTCATAAAGCAATGTTTTCCAACCTTGGTACTTTTAAGACATGTGGACTCCAACTCCCACGATTCCCCAGCCAGCCAAACTGGCTGGGGAATCCTGGGAATTGGAGTCCATACTTCTTAAAGGTGTCAAGGTTGGAAAATACTATCATAGAGTTATTAAATTTGCAAAAATGTGTGTGTGTGTGTGTGTGTGTGTGTGTGTGTGTGTGTGTGTGTGTGTGTGTACACATATATATGATGGAGATAGGATGGGCTGGAAGTTTTGCCTCCTCTTTTTCACTCTTCAGGATTGGTACCAAGATCAGCAAATTTCTCCAGAATCTGGTGAATCTTCTTTCTCAGGGAAAAGCGGAGCTGGTACATAGAGAGCTGCCACAGAAAAACTCCTAAGAGGAAGGTTAGAAGAGGAGAAAAATGGAAGATAAGATGATTCTGAATAAGACTGGGTTGGAAAAGATTCAAAAGCACCAATAAAATAGAGTATTTGTAGCTCAACACAGTTGGACTGTGTGGTCCTTGGTGCTCTCCGAGCTTGGCTGTTTTCTTGCAGATGATATTACCTAGTTGGGTAATGAAATGTCTGCAAGAAAACAATCAAGCTCAGAGAACACCAAGGACCCCACTAATTCAGAAGTGTTCCACAACTTATGTGAGTGCAGAACTCTGTGTTTTATTAAAACAGCCTGTCTTTGAGGATGGAGGGAAGTGTTTTTGTGGCCTCCAACTATAAATCAGTAAAGTAAGCAGATGGTGCTGCTTCAAGGAATTCAGTCCCAGAATTTAACACAACTCTTAAAGCAATGGCACTTTTTCAAGGTTTGTGTAGAAGTCTGAAAAAACCAGGCTGTTTTAATAAGAGCGAGGTGCTGCCTTCGTGATAGGTCTGAAGCCTTTCTGAATAACTTTTGATTCAGGCATAGCCTTTTCAATTCAGATTCCTTGTAGGCAGGATTCTAATTTCATTATGACCACTCTGAGCTAAGAGCTGGAGGAAAAATGGCTTATTTCCTACTCCAGCAAGACATTTATGTCTTCAACACAGGTGTGCCTAAGCTAAATTCATTTTCAGCAGAATAGTTTTTGCTAGTTGATGGTGGGGAGATGGGGTGAAACTAGTAACAAGGACAGGTGCATTACATATCTACTTGGGTTCATAGCATGATACAGTGGTTAAGGTTTTGCTCTAAGATCTTTCAAAACAGTGGTCAGGTGGACACAAAATATGGTGGGGATCAATGGAGGCATCTGATTTGAGCCTGTTGTCTGCAGAAGCTAAGTTGTCAATCCCTCTCTTACTGTGTGGTGAGAACAGAACCAATTGCATTCTATTTAGTAAACTATGTTTTAAAATATGCATCAACGCTGTATTTGAATCCATTCATTTAATGGAGGTGTGGGAAGAACCCAGAGAAAGAAATATTTTGGGAAATATTAAAAGGAAAAATATTATATTTCCCCAAAGGATCTTAAAGGCAGAAACCAACACACACACACACCCAAAGTCTCTCTGACCCAAACAGAAACCAGGTCTGCAGAAATGCAAATGTGATAATCTTGTCAGAAAGATTGGAGCCAGGAAGCTTGGATTAGAAAGACAAAGATCCCCAGAATCAATAATCCCTCACACCAAAAAAAATCTAACACAGGACATAATCATCAGCCACAGCCCCAGGGAAGCAGGATATGACCCCTGGGACATAATAGGATTAACCCACCACCATCAGAATACCAGAAAGGCACACTCAGACTCAGGCCAAAGTTCACGCCACAGGAACAACTCCAAACAAAAGCCCCAGAAGTTATAAAAACACACCACTCCCTGCTACATGTGGTCAGCTTTCCCAGAGCCATCTTTCTGTCTGGCTCTCGTCTTCAATAAACTGCAACCTTCTTTCTAAAGCAGTCTCCATTTTGTTTATTCCCGGCTTGGACTGGAACCTGATGAAGATTTTTCTTTCAACAGAGGCAATGACTGAGGCCACATGATTTAAGACAAGATTAAGAGTGGATCTTTCCTAGTGATTTCAAGCTTCCAGCATCTCTCACTAGTGACCAGGTTGATTTGTAGCTGCCAGAAGATGTAATGCAGCAATATGGATGATGAGTTCTAATCTCACTTTAGGCATGAAAGCTGGCCTGATGACTTTGGACCAATCACCAGGAGACTGTGAGTTCTAATCCTGCCTCAGGCACAAAAGCTGGCTGGATGACTTTGGGCCTACCTCACAGGGTTGTTGTGGGAAAAATAGGAGAAGAAAGGAGTATTAGGTATGTTTACCACTAAATAAATAAGGAGCACCAGAAGTTTCCAACCTCTGGTTATGGAGAACAGTCCACTTTAGTAATTGCATTTATAGAGATAATCAACAGGGGATTATTTCCTGAAGGCAGATTGTACCTGTTCTGTTTCCAAATAATAGGCATTGAGACGAGCAGGAGTAACAAACAATCTTGTCTTTATTCCATTCACAACAGAACCAAAACAAAATGGTGCGGATTGTTCTTATACCCCCTTGCAGGGACAGTAACAGCCAATAAATGCAAGGCATTTCTCCCGCCTTGTGCATGTGCACAAGGTGGGAGACAGCCTGTCTGGTCCCGGGCATTCATGTGTCTGCCCGGGCCTCTCTGCAGCCTCCTGCACCTGCTGAATGACTCAGCAGGCCCTCTTATTTCAAAACATACTACTTTACTATTACACAGATAATACCTTATCAATCCTTTATCTCTCCCACAAGGATAGTTACTATTATGCATGACTATAACTGAACACTTGTTCTTTTGAGCGCATTCTGATTTCTAAGTAACTCTATGCCTGCCCACCTACTGCCTGTGATGCCACCCAGTCTGGGTGCAACCTGTCCAGTTTAGTAATGAGCCTGCGACCCCAGCGGAGTTCAGCTGGGCTCTTTCCAGTGGCTGTGCATGGTGTGGTGCGGTGTGAGAAGAGAAAGTCAGCCAACCTGTGATGCCAGTTTCCATGAGTAATTCTCTTTAAAGCATCTTTGGTGGTGCACACCATCCGCTCAGCCTGGCCGTTGGAAGCTGGATGAAACGGTGCAGACGTGGCATGATGGATCATGTTGGCCTGTAGAAAAGCCTGAAACTCAAAAGAAGTGAATTGGGGTCCGTTGTCGGAGACAAGGACATCTGGAAGTCCATGAGCAGCGAAGATCCCTCTCAACACCTGGATGGTCCTAGCAGTAGTAGTGGAGGAGACTGGAACAACCTCTAGCCACTTGGAATGGCTGTCCACGAGGAGAAGGAAGAATTGCCCCTGAAAGGGCCCAGCGTAGTCGATATGAACCCTCGACCAAGGGACTTATGTCTCCTCCCACCTATGTACAGGGGCCTGAGGCATTTCAGGCCTGGACTGTTGGCACACAGTGCACCCGTGGACCTGGGCCTCGATCTCTTTATCGAGCCCAGGCCACCAAAGATGGCTGCACGCAAGCGCCTTCATCTGGACTATTCCCGGATGTCCCTCATGCAGAGAGAGCAAGACTCTAGTCCTCAATGAGGCCGGGATGACTACGCTGCTACCCCATAGGACACACCCCTTGAAGGTGGATAGCTCGGACTTTCTCTTCCAGAAACTCTGGAACTCTGTGCCAGGACACGTGTCAGGCCATCCTGACAGCACCCATGTCAGCACGCGTGTAAGCGTGTGATCAGTGGCTGTTTCAGCAGCCACGTCCCTAGCATTGAGGGAAGACTCAGGTAATTCCTGAATGGACAGTATGTGGTGAGCTGGAGCAGGATCTGACTCTACTAGCTGTAGAGGTAATCTGCTGAGGCCATCAGCATGGCCCATTTCTTTGCCCGGTATGTGAACCAGTGTGTAGTCATATGCTGACAGGAAAATTGACCATCTCAGCATTCTAGGAGAGATGATGTGTGGGGTTTGCTTATTGTGAACAACCCCAGCAGAGGCTTATGGTCTGTAAAGACCGTGAAATGGCGGCCATAAAGAAAGTCATGGAATTTCTTTATTCCAGCCACTATGGCCAAGGCTTCCCTATCTATCTGTGCATAATTACATTCAGCAGATGATAGGGTCCTAGAATAGTAGGCTACAGGGACTTGTGTCCCATCAGCCTTCAAGTGACTCAACACAGCCCCAATCCCATAAGGGGATGCATCACAGGCTATGCACACAGGCAAATGCTCATTGAAATGCGCTAGAACCGCATTTGAGGATAGCAAGGCCTTGACCTCTGCAAAACTCCTTTCGTGGACTTTTGTCGACAGCCATGGAGCCTGTTTATCCAAGGGCCGGTGTAATGGCTCAGCCACTGCAGCCTTGTGAGGGAGGAATGAATGATAAATTTTAACAGTCCCAGAAAAACGTGAAGTTCACTTTTGGACTTGGGACTTGGTGCCTGCTTGAAGTCTTGCCTTCCGCAGGCAACTTCAATTCTCCAGGTGGGTCAGTCACGAAAAGCCGAATGTTAGAGATGAAGACATGAAGCAAATCAAGTTTCTCTCTGGGGTGTCTGACCTCGAATGAAATCAGCCATCTCTTTTTATTGGGTTTACATCAAATAGCATGAATAAATCACATACAAAAAGGTTTAGTCCGGCAGTTTAACAATACATAATATACTTCTTTTCATCAATGGTTACATCCTCAAATTGTTTACTTTTACTTTTCCTGCTTAGTCAAGAGGTCAGGAGATTCTCATAATTACAGGATAATATGTTTCCTACATATAACTATAAACTAACACTATTCCTTTTAACTGTCTCACTTACGCTTTTCGCCTGTCAAAGGTCTGTAAATTCTTGCGATGTAATCTTAGGCTAATTTGGTGTCTGTTTCAGATCGTTTCAGATCTTCCTGCTATCTAACTGCTGTTATCTAACATAGCCTGAGAAGGGTTTGTTTGCTTATGTGTAAGCCAGCAATTGAACATTCTTTTGATCTAAACAAATGCTTTCTTTATAGCCTGAAGGCTGCTAAGTCAGCCGGTAATTAGCACAGCCAAAAGGTTCCTGCGTTAGAAGCTTTCCAATGTGAATACACAAGAATGGCAAAATGCTTACGGCTCATTACAATTGGGGTGCGTTACAACACCTGCTGAATTGCTTTAAGCTTAGATTCAGCAAGATGGATGCCTTCAGCATCAATACGGAACCCCAGAAATTCTGTGGAAGTGACTCCAATCTTACATTTGTCTTGCTTTAGTTTCAGCCCCGCTTGGCAGAAACGCAGCAAGACAGCTCTACGCCTTTCAGCCAAATTTTCAGATGATTCCCCAGTGATGAGGACATCATCAAAGTACGGGCAAACGCCTGGAATGTTGTGGAGTGTTCACTCCATCACACTCTGGAAGATCCCAGGGGCTACATTAACCCCAAACTGCAGCCTTCTAACTTTAAACACTCCCTGGTGCGTTACAATTGTTTGGGCCTTAGCCGTTGCCTCATCAACTGGTAATTGTTGATAAGCCTGAGCCAAGTCAAGTTTAGCAAAAACGCGGCCTCCCTTGAGGGAGGCCAGAATGTGGCTCACCACGGGCACCGGGTATGAGTGCTGCTGCAAGGCTTTGTTAAGTGTACACTTATAGTCCGCACAAATTCGGACTTCCCCATTTGCCTTCAGTGGCGTGACTATTGGGGTTTCCCAAGGACTGCTGTCTACGAGCTCTAGGATGCCCTGCTGGAGCAGCTTGTCCAGCTCTGCATTAATCTTATTCTTCAACGTGAAGGGCACCCTTCTGGGCTTAACCCTAATGGGTGTGATGGCTGGGTCTAGACGTAAAGCAATGGGAGGCCCCTTGTATGAGCCAAGCTCTGAACTGAACACATCAGCAAACTTCTGCAAGGCCTGTCGTTTGCAAACTGTGAAGTCCAGTCACTTGGATTCCAAGAGCCTCGAACCAATCGAGTCCAATAAGACTTGTGCGATCACCCCCAACTACCACCACATCTAGCAACCCTTCAAACTTCCTACGCTGTACCTTGAACATGGCCTCCCCCTTCACGCTGATTCTGGAATTCTGAAAGTCAGTAAGAATTAAATTCGAAGGCCTGAGTTTAACTTGTAGGCCGCTTCTCCAAGAAATCTTGTTGAAAGTGTCTTGGGAAATGATCGATAAAGCGGACCCTGTGTCCAACTCCATCGATAAAGGAACACCTTGCAACTTCATGTCAATGTGAAGCTTCTTCCTGAGAGGCCTATGGGCCCTGGTTTTGAAAATGCTTCTATGCGACGCGCAAAAACCCACCCTGTTCTGGCTGGGGACCCTGGTACCTTTCTGAAGCAATTCTTCCGAAGACTGGTCCTTCTGGCGACCCAAACAGATGGAGGCAATGTGGCCTTGCCTACCACATGCCTGGCAAATGGCGGAGTAGAACCGGCAATCGGAGCGCTGATGGCGTCCTCCACATCCCAAACACTGAGGGAGTGAGGTTGTCTTGTCTCTGCGCTCTTGAGGCCTTCTCTCCACTGGCTGCTGTAGTCGGTCCACCTCCATCTCTGGATCCTGTTCGGATTCTTCTTGAGCAACCTCTTGATGGACGGAGATTGAAGTTGGAGGGTTCTTGGTGAGCCACAAGGCCTTCACAGCTCCACCCGCCGTTTCTTCTGCTGAAATTTCTCTCAACGCATCTTGGAACGAGATGTCTTCCTTTGCGAAGATCTTCTGCTGCAACTCACGACTTCTCAGTCCACAGACTAAACAATCCCGAAGTCTATCTTCCAGGTCCAGCAATAAAATCCGCAGCAGACTCACCAGGCCTCTGGTCCCTCTGCTCGAATGCATGTCACCATGCGATCACCGAAAGCTTCAGTTCAAAATATTCTCTAAGCATCCTTTTCAGCTCAGCATAAGCAATTGATTCAAGTGGTGCTGGGGCGACCAGATTCTCTGCAATATCGAAAGTCTCTTGCCCACAGACACACAGCAAAGTAGCAGCTTTGAGGCCGTCTTCTCGGATTTGGTTTACCCGAAAGTAATTCTCTACCCGGGCCACATAAGAGCTCCAGCGTTCTGGATGAGCTGTGTCGAACTCCGACAGACGGCCCAGTTTGGACATCGTTACAGCCCTGTAGCTTCGTCAATGCCTCCTGCTGCAAAGGTTGAGAAGGGGTCCCTTTTGCTGAGCTCTCCTCCAGCATTTTTGTACTGGCAGGCAGAGTCGCAATCTCCAGATGCGGAACTTCCCAGCGCTTCAGGCCTTCCGTGGTGAGTCAGCCTATCTTCATTTGTTGTTTTCTTTGCAGCAGATCCCACCTTCGTCGCCAGTGTTCTGTTTCCAAATAATAGGCATTGAGATGAGCAGGAGTAACAAACAATCTTGTCTTTATTCCATTCACAACAGAACCAAAACAAAATGGCGTGGATTGTTCTTATACCCCCTTGCAGGGACAGTAACAGCCAATCAATGCAAGGCATTTCTCCTGCCTTGCGCATGTGCACAAGGCAGGAGACAGCCTGTCTGGTCTCGGGCATTCACGTGTCTGCCCGGGCCTCTCTGCAGCCTCCTGCACCTGCTGAATGACTCAGCAGGCCCAGGACATAACAGTACCCACAATCCACACTCAGTTGCAATCCCTACCCAAGTTTCTTCTTGCTCACCTTTCCACTGCCTACTTTTGATGGTTCTTAACTGGTTAATAATGTGTAATTTGATCGCCATCACTCCTCGGACATCTGCAAAAAGACATTCAGAGATGTCACCCTGTAATCTTGACCTAATCTCAACCCTTCCCAGCCCTGAATATTATTCTCTTTCTGGTCACACCTAAAATTCACTAGTAATTCCTCTGAAGGAAGGTGCCGTGCAAATCTGCCAAGGCTTGGATGTGCCGTGTGATCAGGGAATGGCGGTTTGGCAGGTCATCTGGCAGGGTCTCCTTCAGCAGAGACACCACCCACTTCAAGAAACGGGGGTCACACTGAAGACAGCTGGCCACCCCCTGGAGGGATAAGAGCCCTAAGAAGAAAGCCAGCAGAACCTGGAGCACCATGACATGGCCAAGAGTTTACAGGACTATAAACTGTCCCAAGTGATGTTCGATGCTGTATAAGCCATTGCTGATGTCACCTTGGCACAGGAAATGCTACTTTTGATTTCTGGTTCCCATGGCTACAGCCTCTCTGCTCGGATTGCTTCTATGGGCTGTCCCCATGCAGCTGGCCAGTACCTGCCTCCGTTGCTGGCCATATGCTGCTATTTTATTTATGATGTTAACTTGCTGCTGCAACAAGATACAGCAGCCTCTGATCAGCTGGGGACACTTTTCCTGGGGAATGTCAAAGAGCTTGCTTTGTATGGCAGCGGATATTTGGGTATATAGAATTAAGGGAAGAGCTGAGCAGGGTCGCCTTTGATAGGAACTTCTTTTTTTAAAAAAACAAATGTTATTGTTTTTTTCATTCTTAGAACAAAGTGCTTAAGACACACCGTGGTGCTGGGGTAATCAAACATCCAGAAATAAAACCATATATGAATAACTCAAATCAATACATTAAATATTCCCCCTCTATTTCCCTCAATTAACCTAATACATTTAAGATAATCCATTTCTAATTTAAATTTCTAAAAATCCTAAACCTGTTTTAGAGCTTTGTGAATTTACAATTAGCATAATCAAATTTGACTTTAAAGAAACAAATTATCAATTCAGGTATCCCTTCCAAATATATTCTAGATCTCAACCTCTTAAATCCTTAATTTTATCACAAATCTCATTTATTTCTTCTTCCACTATACAACATATCTCCTAATTAAAGTAAAATATTAGTCTATCCTATACATATATAATCCATCAATCAATCAATCTCTTTAAGATAACAAAATAACGGCTTCCGGTGGCTCCGCCGGCGCCGCCAGGGTCTCCTTTGTGAGACTCCGTCATCTGGATCTGTAAAGCCGCGAAAAACAGCGCACATCAGCTGTTTTTTCGCGGTGAAAAATCCCCTCTCCGGGCAAAGGAGAGGTGAAGAGCATCGGGAGCAAGGTTGAGCCTTCTTAAATCCCTGGAAAATAAGTTTTCAGGGATTAAGAGTGAGCTCCCTATAGCCCCGGAGGACGCTCCTATCCAGAGACGCTTCTGTCTTCGGGCAGAGAAAGACGCCGCGACCACCTCTGCTTTTTTAAAATTCAACACTGGTGAGACTGTAAGCAGGCTGAATGACTACAGGAGTTTTAAATGGTTTGCAAGTATTTTTATTGTTTTCTTTTTTTTGGTTATACATTTCTAACGTCTACAATCAACAATGTTTCAAAATGGCGTTTAGCTTTCACTGTTTTCATTGATAGGGAAAGTGCTGGAAAGTGAAAGTGGAATTTGTTACTTTTTTCTCTCTTCCTGTTTTCTCAAGCGCAGCTAGAGAGACGGCTGTGATTTGAAAATTTAAAATGGAGTGGAATTTACAGCCAAATGCTAAACCTAAGTTGGATTGTACTGATGAATTTTATGAAAAAAGGTCTGATACACAGAAGATTCTTGCGCAAGAGGTTAAAGAGTTTAAAGCATTTTTGAAAGAGGCTTTTACAGAAGTATTCTTTAAATTAGCTAAATTCTTTCCTCCAAATGAAGTTGATGTACAACCGACTGCTGAACAATTTATTTCACAATCTGAACATGGAGAAGAGTTAGATCAATTAATTGAAACCTTTTCCTCAAATGAAACTGATTTACATTTGTCTGCTGATTACTACATAACACAAGAGAAATTAGAAGATCAACAGGGAAGAGAAGAGGAGGGTTTTGAGAATGAAGACTATAACTGGATTTTGTTAGATGAAAAGTTTGTTTATGGAGAGCAAGAGGTTTTGTTTCAAGAAGGGGAATTCTGTCTAGCTGGGCAGCAAGAAGAGGACTTAATTGACTAAAGAGAGACATTGTTTTACTTTATGAAGCAATTAGACTATAAAGCGAAATGGATCTTGTTTGATGAACAGTTTATCTATGGAAAGCAAAAGGATTTGATTCAAGAAAGGAAGACCCAATTTAAGAAGCAATTTATTTACGGGGCTGAAGAAATACAGAAGAGAGACTTAATATTTGGAAGGGTGGCCTTGTTATGGCGTTTTATTTGGTTAAAAAAAAAACCTAGAATTCGCTTGAAGTAATGAAATTTAAAATTGTATGTAAGGAATTATGGGTAATTTAAAATTATGGATTGAATTAAGGATTAAGATTATGAGTAAGATGACTAAAGGTTGATATAATTAAATTGATGAAGGATGTATTTGTTTTGGTGATCTAGGTTTGACATTAGATTGGAATGTAAGTTAGAAATGCTATAAATAGTTTGTTTTTATTATGGAGGTTTATTTTTCAGGTGAGAGAGTCCAGAAGTTGATTGATTAAAAGAAATTTATAATTAAATGAGAGAATTATGGTTAATCTAAGATTATGGGTTGATTTAAAGATTAAGGTTATAAGTAAGTTGTAAGATAGGATGTTTAAATGATATTTTAAGATATACTACTACAAATTAAATTTAGTAGATTTGACTTAGATTGACGGTTTAGATGTTAATGATAAATATTATTCTTAACAAGATGAGTTGATTGTTTATATTATAAGTAAGGTTTAGAAGAGGATGTTTATATGAAGATATATATTAAGATATATTATGACAAATTAAATTGAATAAGAATATAACTATTATTATTATTATTATTATTATTATTATGTTTTGAGATGGATTTGATTTAGAGAAGGCACATATTATATAGTTTAAAATTCCTGTTAAGATCATATAATAATTTTGTTTGATGTAGTGGGGCTTTCTTTTGTTATACCCTGTAATCATTCTGGGAAGCCGTATAATTTTAGATATGATGTTTTTTTAATTGTATTTGGGGTTGGTGGAAGAATAATTAATTATTGTTACTAATGGGTTGTTCGGGTGGCCTTTGGTGGATTGAAGGCTGATTTAAGTGGAAGTTGATAAGAAGGGGGAAGAATAGGATTGAGTTAGAGAAGGATGATGGTTAATTGTTTGAGATGTTTATTTTTACTTGAGTTATTATTATTAGAAGTATTGGAAATTGTATTTATGTTTTGTTGTTGATTGTTTATTTGTATATTAAGAGTTGATATGATTAGCTTTTTTTCTGTTAAAATACATTTTAAAAATCAATAAAAAAATATTTTTTTAAAAAAAAAAGATAACAAAATAACAAAATAATATCAGGCCTTAAATCATTTCATCCCATTGGGCCAAGTTCAAATTTCATCCAGTTAATTATCATACCTAATAACGTCCATATTATCAGACAAGAACATCATCTTACTAATTTAACATACTCAATTAGTTATTAAATCAATCCAGATCTAAAACGCCTCTTCAGTTTTCTTCATTCTGTTACATAATAGTTTTCATACAAATAAACCTATTATTCCAAAGAATACATTCTTAATCTATTTAAAATATATATTCTAATAATCACCCATTTTTCTCTTACTTCTAACTCTAAATCTTAATCCTTAAATCAATCCATAATTCTACAGTGCCTTTGATCCATCACATATAATTTTGAATTTAACTTTTCAGTCTTATTCTGGCCTTTTTTTTGTGTCAAGCAGGTTTCCATAACAAAGCTTCCCTTTCAGCCAATAAGTCTCTCTTTATTGCTTGTAGTATCATTTGAGACAATAAGAAGCATCCCGTCCTCTGCATTGGGCATCTATTTCTCTTATCCTTAAAGCTTCGTTGCTTTAAAGGCTCAAATCTTAGTCTTTTATTTTTCTGATCCTCAAAGGTATAGATGAAATGCTTGTAGGGTAAAATAAATTCCTCTTTAGTCTCAATTAAATCCTCTTCTAGTGATGCTTTGCCTTCCGCAGGCAGCTTCAATTCAGGTGGGTCAGTCACGAAAAGCCGAATGTTAGAGACAACGCATGAAACAAATCAAGTTTCTCCCTGGGGTGTCTGACCTCGAATGAAATCAGCCATCTGTCTTTATTTGGTTTACATCAAACAACGTGAATAAATCACATACAAAAAGGTTTAGTCCGGCAGTTTAACAATAGCATAATATACTTCGTTTCATCAATGGTTACATCCTCAAATTGTTTACTTTTACTTTTCCTGCTTAGTCAAGAGGTCAGGAGATTCTCATAATTACAGGATAATATGTTTCCTACATATAACTATAAACTAACACCTACGCTTTTAACTGTCACTTATGCTTTCCGCCTGTCAGAAAGGTCTGTAAGTTCTTTGCGATGTTATTTAGTGTCTGTTTCAGATCGTTTTCAGATCTTCCTGCTATCTAACTGCTGTTATCTCAAACATAGCCGTGCTTGTTTTTGAACAGCACTCTCAACCACACTGCTAATCACAGAACGTAACAGGGGAATTAAACAAGGCAAAAAGATTAAGCCCAAGAACCCAATTCCTATCATAAACAGGGCTTGCCTCCAGTTATTGAAAATGCCGCCCAAGAAACCTCCTTGGTCCAATATCCCCGTCCATTGCTGAGGTGGGACATGGGCCAAGCGAACAATTCTGTCAGTGATTTCTTCTATGACCTTCCCATTGTCATCAATTTGCAGGCAACAGTTTGACAGATTAAATTTTCCACAGACCCCTCCTTCTGCAGCTAGCAGATAGTCAAGAGCTAGGCGGTTTTGAAATACGCCGTTTCTTAATTGGCTATGTTGCTTTGCTATCAGATTTAAAGCTACAGCATTTTCACGAGTGATTAGTTCCAACACAGCCTGCAAGCGAATTATGCGATTAATCATATAAATGGGTGTTCTGTACCCATAGCTACCATCTTGAGCCCAAGTGGCAGGGCCATATTCTTTTATAATTGCCTCAGCGTCCCATATTTTGCCCTTCCATTCCTGGTCTTCGTATATGGGAACTTCCACATTCAGGGAACGTTTCCTTCTTTGATATACTGAGTGACTTAGCCTTTCACCTTCCCCCAATGGTATTAGGAAGAAAGCTGGGCGTATCTCCCCTATAGTACAAGAGCCAGTCCACTTATCAGGTAATTGGGAATAGGCTCGTTTTCCACAGATCCAATATAATCCTGGAGGAGCTGTCCATGTGCCTTTATAGGACGCACTGAGCATTTCTCCAGATTCTGTGGGCCAATTGTACATGGCCGTCTCATTAGGCAATGGCCACATGAATGGAACGTTTTTAACTGAGGCATTTGGCCAAAAAGAGACTGATGAATCAGAGATGTTAATTTTTATCATTGCTTCGCATAGGCTGTCACCAATCAACGGAGTGCTGTGCTCAAATCTATTGACACACCAGCGGCAGACCAATGCCTTCCGTAACTCCCACACACTATTGTTTAAGTGAGGGGGTTGTCTGGTAGCATTATATTTTTTGGAAATATTCCATTCTGCCGCCTCCCACGGCCACTGGTCTCCTACATTTGTGCCCCCGCACACATAGCAGTTTGTTACATTTAAGGCCTGGGCTACAGTGCCAGCTAGTTCTATGAACAGATTTCTAGCAACATCCGGGATTTCTATTGGTGTTTTCATTTCTTTCCAGAATTCAGTATAAAAATTATGGGTGATTTGGTCTCCAGTTTCCATAAATTTTTGCACTTCTATCGTGAATTTTCCAGTTGGATCTCTGCCCTGTCCATCTATCCCAATTCCAAATTGATTGCCATATCGACCAGTCATGGTGTTGAACCCTTTGATGGTAAAATTAATTTTGTTACACTGTCTCAATTTACAGTCTGCAGTAGTTCCTACCTTACTTAATGTTGCACCCCACACATAAGGTGCTGTGCTTTCCCACAGACTGGTTGCCCAATAAACACAACTCCAATAAGGGCACAAATTACCATACCCACATTCCGATGGCCCCTTGATTGGACAAATATACTTGTCATTGTCAGCATATTCCCTTTGCCCTGTTAAATGGCCACAATTTACTATTTCACATACATCAATTATAATGGAGACAGGTGTATTCAGAGACCATATTCTTTGTTGCTGCAGCGTTTTTCCTTGAGACTTTAGCTGGAGCCACATCTGTTCCGGATCGTGTTTGGGATCATAACATGTTTTTGTGGTCTTACAATAACTATATGTGACATTCCCTTTTTTGCATGGGACCATCTCACCAGGACATTTGTGGTGGGAAAAGTAAACCAGGGTCTCTTTTACCTGATTACCTTCATGAACCTTTACCACACATTGACTACAATCATCAGATGGTTTCCTAGCAGCTCGTGGCTTCCGAGGAGGGGGCACGATAGGCAGCACTGGGGTGATAATGGGTTTTTTGCTAGTCAAAACTTGAAAGGGGGTGGTCATCATCACGGAAGGGGGGGTGGGAACAATGCCCTTGTTCCCTATCTTAGAAGTTTTATCAGGAGATTGCATATAAACTGTACAGAGACCTTCCCAATACCTTGGTAAAGAAGAAACATAAGAATCATTACATTGAAATGTCAAAGGACTATTGAAAAAATTATAAGTCCCACAATTGCCTGTCCACAAAATATAAGCAGCCCATGAACAAGTACGGAGAGGGACTTCATCCCCACATAAATCCTGTGCGTGTTGAACAAAATCCAAAGATCTGTTGGAGCAAATCCACTTCTTCTGATGTGAAGAAATAGGAGGAAAGACCCCCAAAACCAGTTGGCAATCACTATTGATCATGGTGCATAACTGAAAAGGCTGACCATCAGATACCTTGGTAGACCAAATGCAAAAGGGAAGGTCAGAAACGCTGCGTTTGGAGCGAAAGGGGGAAACATCCATTTGATGCAGAGTCTGGGTTGCCGGGTGATCTAGACGGAAGGAACTGCGTCTTCGGAAGGAATTGCGTTTTCTGATGGTGGAGGCAGTCAAAAGCCAGGAAGGAATTGGGGGGAAAGCAAAACTGTCACAGCTAGCAATCAGACTGCTTACTTCCCTCCAACTGCCATTGAGTAATCCTCTGCAGGCATATCGACCTATAGTTGTGAGAGAGATTTTCAAATGCAGGGTTAGATGGCAGTAACCGGCTATTTTGGAATGGTAGGGAAACCACCATCGAGGCTCAGTCATTGTGGTCACTTAAAGCCGGTCAGGAGAAGGTTTTGGTTCCAACTGCCACTGATAGGGTTCAAAGAAAAAAGTCAGGGGGCAAAGTTCTGCACGGATGTCAGAATAGCAATGTATTTGAGCAAATGTTCCAGGCAGTTCAAAGAGATTAGTAGGGTAGATCCAAAAAGTCTCACTGGCAGCACCTCCTGCGACACATAGAAGCAAACAAACGGACCAAAACATGATGTTTTCCTGAAGCAAAAGAAGAAGAGAGAAGTCAATTCATCCAAAAAACATCGAAAGGTTGAGCGAGGCATCCTCCTCCTCCGGAGCAGGCACGGGCGGTGGAAGATGACATGGACAAATGCAGCGGCCAGGAACCCATAGAGCAGAGTCTGGTAGTTGAATGGCTGCATAGCCCCGACCCCACGTTATGAGTGGGGCTGGTCCTTTTCAGGTGGGGTCAGGTAACTGCCGGTAATAGACAAGCGGGCGTTGCTCCGTTTTTGATGAAGAGAAGTGACGCTGGGCAGCAGAGAGGCTAGGCTTGCCTGACTCATTCAGAAAATTTAAAGTATAGAGAGCCAGGTTGAGCAAATTTTGCAATACCGGCAAATTTCGAGGGGGAGGAGGGAAATCTAATTTTGCAATCATGTTTTTCAAGGTCTGGTTAGCACGTTCAATTATAGCCTGTCCCTGACTGTTATAGGGAAGTCCTGTCTTGTGCTCTATCTCCCATTTTTGACAGAATTGTGCAAACGCCCGACTGGCATAGGCAGGGCCATTGTCCGTTTTTACAGTCTGAGGTTTGCCCAACACTGAGAAGGTTTTTAAGCAATGGTTGATGACATGCTTCACCGTCTCCCCTCGTTGGGGGGAGGCCATAATAAAGTCTGAATAGGTGTCAATGGAAACGTGAAGATATTTCCACGGGGCAAATGCAGAACATTGTGTCACATCCATTTGCCATAATTGAGCGGGTTCAAGACCGCGGGGGTTCACTCCTAATGGCACAGCACGGCCCTGCAAGCTACATGTCGGACACTGTTGCACAATGGCTGCTGCCTCTCTGTAAGAGAGAGAGAACTGTCGCACCAGAGCACGGATTCCCTGATGAAAATAAGCATGGCTTTCCCATGGGGTGGGGGGGACAGCACTCACAGGCAACAGCGAAGAAGATTTTACAGGCAACAGAGAAGAAACATTTACAGGCAACAGAGAAGAAGCAGAGGAGGCAACTGAATCTGCAACATTGTTCCCGTCTTGTAACATGCCAGGAAACGGCTGGTGGCTCCGTATGTGAGCCACGAAGAAGGGAAGGGTGCGCTTTTGGATTAAATTTTGCAAAGAGGCAAACAGCGCAAGCAAATTACGTCAGTTGAGGGAGACAGGTAAGCATCCGAAATAGAGTTAATAACTTGATACACATAGAGACTATCTACAATCAGGTTAAAAGGAGTCTCAGGGAAATGGTTAAAAGCTAAAAGAGAAGCATATAGTTCTGAGCGCTGAGCAGAAGTTTGAGGGGGGGGTGATTAAAGACATCCAGGTCCCTTCCTTCTGGTATACACAAGCCCCATACGTTTTACTACCATCTGCAAAGACAGTCACAGCATCTGAAATGGGCGCAGACCTTATCACCGATTTGAAAGAGACCGGGACCACCTTAAGCAAAACAATCCGGGGGTCTGTTGGAGGATGGCAGGACACAATCCCCGGCCAATTGGCCAAGGCAAATTGCAAGGAGTCCGAGTTAAACACCAAATCCTCCCATTGAGCTAGTGGGCAGGGAACAAATAATGAATCAAGGTCTGCCCCCGTCAAGGCTTTTGCTCTAAGGCGGCCTCTCCGAATTACAGTAGCAAACATCAAATGACTGGGGTTGATTGAATTACGTGGGTTGTGCGGCAAATGTATCCATTCAACAATTTTCAAGGACTTATTGTTTTGAACTTGTGCCAGTATGCCAGTAGGAAGGCCCTTTGTATTAAGCAGAATGAAAGATAAAGAAATGTTGGGAACAATGCGGTCCACCCAAACCTTAGCTAGAGCGAAAGAAACGTTTTGCAAAACTTCCCTTGCCTCGCCAGGCAAGAGAACTTGATCAGAAGGCTTCACCCCCCCTAGTAAGGGCAGAAAATAAAGGTGAAAGCTGCAAGGTGGTGAGACCTAAATAAGGACGGATCCAATTTATGGCTCCCAAGTATTTTTGGAGTTGCAATAATGTGAGAGGTTCTGTAAAAGCCAATTTTGGGGGCTGGGGCACAGATCGGGATGCTAAAACCTTATGCCCCAAATAGGAAAATGGTGATTTTGTCTGAATTTTTTCAGGGGAAACATGAAACCCCCCTTGCTTCAAAATAGTTTGAAGCTGTGGCAAATAGGGGAGCAGCACCCCAGGGGGGCCTGGTCCGGCAACAAGGATATCATCCATGTAATGATAAATCATTAGGTGTGGATTTTGCAATCTAAATTTATTCAGAACCTGATCCACGACAAATTGACAAATGGTTGGACTATTAAGCATGCCTTGTGGCAAGACCTTCCACTGATATCGAGCGGTAGGTCTGTGAGAATTCTGCTCTGGGACTGTGAAAGCAAATAATTGCCTATCTTCCTTATGCAAGGGAATAGAGAAAAAGGCATCCGAGAGATCCACCACCAAAAGCTGAAAGTCAGCAGGAATTAAGTTAGGATTCGGAAGACCGCATTGCAAAGGTCCCATAGGCTGAATTATAGAATTCACGGCTCGGAGGTCATGTAAAAAACGAAACTTTCCACTCTTTTTCCTAATGACAAAAACAGGGGTATTGTAAGGGCTAAAGGATTGTTCCAAATGTCCAAGAGCAAGCTGCTCTTGAATTAATTTTAAAAGCGCAGTTTGCTTTTCCTGGGATAGGGGCCACTGATTCACCCACACAGGTGTGGGTGTCTTGAGAATTAATTTCAGAGGTACAGCCATTAGGAAAAGGTTAATTTAGCTTGTAGTTGACTCATTAGGTCTCGGCCCCACAAATTAATGTGAAGGGGAATGGCCACAGGCTGAATATAGGCAGTGTGAGCCGAATCAGGCGATGTCACAGCTATCCAAGCAAGACTTTTACGTGCCACCTGTAGTCCCCCCACACCTCTCACAGAAGGGGCCTCTTCCATGGCCCACTGAGCAGGCCATTCTTGAGATCTTATGACTGAGACATCCTCCCCAGTGTCTAAAATGTCCGAAAACTGGCGGCCGTTCAAAAGGAACGTGGCCGGGAACTAGCCGGTGGAAACGGACGGCAGCGACGATCACCCTGGAGATGGACGGAGGCCGCCGCCGGGAGAGCCTGCCGATGGAAGACGGCCACCGGATGAGCCTAAGGGGGCGAGGAAGACCGAGAGAGCGGAGGTGAGAGCCGGACGCAGGACTCGGAGGCGGAGAGGGCCGGGGCAGCCGGACAAAAGGAAGAGGCCTCGGGCGGCGGAGAAAGGGTGAGAAGAGAGGCGAGAGCGACATCGGTAAGAGAGGCGAGGGCAACTGGGGGGCCTCCCAAACTAGACAGAGCCCCCAGAAGAGCCGAAGAGGGTGGAGCAGCCGAGAGGACAGCGGAGCGGCCTGAAGCGGCAGATAGGGACGGACGCAGCCAACGGAGCTGGAATCAGGCAAGCCAGAACAATAGAGGGGAGGAGAAAAGAGCTAAGAGGCAAGAGGCAAGAAAGCAGACGGCAGGAGAGGACACAAGAAAAGGGTTCCCTGGGTTGCAGGGGGACGGGGAGAGATACCCCACAAGCTCTGCCCCAGACCCCCCAGAACGGGAGCCCCAGGGATACTGAAGAGAGCAGAACCCACCAGGGAGAAAGGTGGGCATAGGAGGAAGACAAAAAGGCATCCTGGGCTGCTGTGGAGGGAAGGCAGAAGGGGCCTGGAATCCCAGACAGGCAGAGGCACTGAATAGACTCCCTGAACACGGACAGACCTTCCTGCCTACAGGTCCCTAGACCTGCACTGCCTGAACCCTGAAGCCTCCCCTCCCACTGAAAGGTCAGATTACTGGACCAGCACCAGATCACAGTCTAGTGCCTAACCTGGTCCAAGCTAGAAACCAAAACAGTGCCAGAACAACAGGAAGACAAGCTCAAGATGGCCTCCAAACAGACCACACTGACACAAACGAAGGGAGTTGTATCCTCCCCAGCTCAGCGTACCAAACCATCAGGACTTACTTTACCCGCCCCCATACCCTCCCGTCCAAATACAGGCCCCCAGACCCATCTACCCCCACAGGCCAGCTCAACAACACACATGTTACAAAAATTACAAGAGGTAATAGAAACGCTGGTTGAAAGGATGGATGGAATGGATAAAAAGTTGGTGGAAATGGACGCAAAGATGGAGAGGAGGTGTGTAGAGGCAGAACAAAAGACGGAGAAAAGATACAACGATTTAAAACAAATGCTGAAAGACCAAGGTAAAGAGCTAGAGAGAAAATGGGAGGAGCAACGCAGGGCGATGGCCACAGACCTGGAACAAATGAAAGAGGCGATGCAAGCACACTACAAAGAAATAGGGGAGGAAATGGAGAAAAACTTCCAGGAGATCAGAGAGAAGGTAGACAAGCGGATGGAAAAAGTGGAGAATCAAGTAGAGGGACAGATAGCAGAGATAGCAGAGATGAAAGGAGTGGCCCAAGACCAATCCTCCATGATACAGTACTGGCAACTGGCATCAGCAATCAGGTTTAGAGGTTTGAAAGAGACATCAAACGAGTCCCAAGGGGGCCTGCTCAGAACCTTCATAGAGGCCCTGGCAACATTTCTGGGAAAGCCAATCTCAGACATCGCATGGCAATTCGACAGAATCTACAGAGTGGGCACACAGACGACAACAAACAGGTGCCAACCAAGGGACGTGGTCATCCACTTCGCGACGCAGGGATTCCGGAACCTCATCTCAGTCACATCGTACAACAAGAGTTTATACATAGAGGGGCAAGAAGTGAAAGTACTGAAAGAGATCCCCCAGACGATGCTGCGAGACAGGAAGGAATACAAGTTCCTGGTCGACGAACTGAGATCACGCGCTCTGCGATACAGATGGGAAGCCCCTACGGGGATGACACTTTTCTATAAAAATAAAAGATACTGCCTGGACTCGGTCCAAAAAGCCAGAGAATTCCTTGAAAAGGAACTGACGTCGGATGGACTTCAAGACACCACGAGAGAAGACGTAGGAGGGCCACCAGAACGACAGACCGATGCAGGAGCAAGAGAAAGGGAAGGACCAACTCGAGACACGACGACACAGAGAACAGGAAGCAACAACAACAAGGGAACAGGACAGACAGCAGAGGGCAGGATAACAAGATCGACCGCCAAACGCACGGAACAACACGATATGATCCCTCTAAGCAACTTGAGCACCAACTTGGATACCATGGGAACAAGACCAAAGAAGAACACAAGAGATAGAACAGAAGCGGTCTCGGAAGAGTATCCTGAAACCGACAATGACAACAAAATAGTTGACATGGAACGTTAACGGACTAAATTCCCCACAGAAAAGGAGAAAGATATTTCATTATCTGCTTCAAGGAAGAAACGACATAATTTGCCTACAAGAAACACACATCAGAGCAGCGGACCAGAAATACTTAATCAACAACAGACTAGGTACACACTTTGTCGCAGCGGCGCCACGAAAGAAGAACGGGATTGTTATATACGTGAAGAAACACGTAACAGCCAAGCTAATAGAATCAGACTCCCAGGGTAGATACCTAGCAATCGAAGTGACACAGGAAGACAAGAAAATTCTAGTGATGGGCATATATGCACCAAATCAACAACAAGGAAAATTCTACAAAAAGATACACAAGAAGTTAACACAACTCAACTACAAATCATGTATTATTCTGGGAGATTGGAACGGGGTCATAGACAAGAAGAAAACAAAACCTAGCCCACAGAAGCACTCCAAGTTGCCTAAACCTTTCTTTGACATGAAGGAAGACCTTGTACTGACAGACGTCTGGAGGGAACGGCACGGCAAAGAGCAAGAATTCACCTTTTTCTCCGACAGACATCAATCATTCTCCAGAATTGACTTTATATTAACATCAAGCGACCTGTTAGTTTGTCTAAACGCGGTGAAAATCCTGCCCAAAGTGCTAACAGATCACAATCCAGTGAAGATGGAACTAAGACACGGCGGGAGACAGAAGAGATCCTGGAGAATTAATGAAAACCTGTTTAGACATGGAGAAAAGGTGGCGGAATGCAAAAATGCTATGAAGGAATTCTTCAGCATAAATATGAACAACGAAACACCGATAGAAATGATCTGGGACGCCAGCAAGGCGTACATGTGTGGGATTCTTATGGACATGAATAAAAGGCACCGTCGCCAACAAGAACGAAAAATAAAAGAGCTAGAAGAGGAGATAAACAAGAAAGAGAGGCAACTAATAAAAAGACCAGAAGACAAAATCACCAAAGAAGGAATTAAGATCTTAAGAAAGCAGTTTGACATGTTGATGGCAGACCAAGTTGCGAGGAACATACAATATGCAAAACACAAGACATTCTGCAAGGCCAACAAACCGGGTCGATGGCTGGCCTACATCCTAAGAAAGAAACAGAAATCCCGCATAATTGAAAAGATAGAATATAAAGGCAAGGAGGAATTTCGACAAGTAACCATTAAGAAAGCCTTCACAGAGTTCTACTCGAAGCTATACGCCGAGGAGAAGACACAGGACAAAGAGACAGAAACTTTTCTACAAAACGAAAAGATACAGGCAATCACCGATACACAGAGAGAGGCCCTGAATGCCACAATCACAAAGGAGGAAATACACTCAGCGATCAAACAGCTGAAACCAGGAAAATTGCCAGGGACGGATGGGATAACAGCGACTTATTACAAGTGTCTCCAGGAAGAGATGTTAGAACCCCTTAGACAGCTATTTGTCAATATACAAGAAGGAGGCCAAGTTCCACCATCCTGGAAAACAGCCTATATTTCATTAATCCCCAAGGAGGGGAAAGATACTACACAACCCGCAAACTACAGACCCATCTCACTACTTAACACGGACTACAAAATATTCACAAAAATTCTGGCCGATAGACTAATGACTGTACTACGAAAAACAATACACCCGGACCAAAGGGGATTTATACAAGGACGCCAGATGAAAACCAATGTGAGACAGCTGTTGAACATAATAGAGTACTTGGACAGGCACAAACAGGTACCGGCCGCCCTTATGTTTGTGGACGCAGAAAAAGCCTTCGACAGACTGAATTGGCCATTCCTGACGAACCTGATCCAGAAGATGAAAATGGGAGCACAGTTTCTCAACTCCATAATGGCAATTTACCAGAAACAAACAGGACAGATCCTTGTGAATGGAGACCTAACAGACCCATTCAACATAGAGAGAGGCACGAGACGGGTGCCCGTTGTCACCCCTGCTATTTGTCCTAACACTGGAAATTTTACTGAACAGGATAAGAGTGGCAGAGGACGTACAGGGCATACAGATTAAACAGCAAGACTACAAACTATGTGCCTTTGTGGATGACCTGCTGGTGACAATGTCGCAACCAGCACAGTCAGCAAGGAAATTGATGGAGATAATGGAAGACTATGGTAGGGTGTCAGGCTTCAATGTAAATATATCAAAACAAAGGTGCTAGTCAAAAACCTAGACAACAAAGCAAAACGGAACCTGGAAAGAATAACGGGTTGTGAAATAGTCAAGAAAGTCAAATACTTAGGAGTGGAGATAGAATCAACAAATGCGAAATTATACAAGAATAACTACGAGGTCCTGTGGAATAAGATACAAACAGACCTGGAAAGGTGGAAATCACTACATCTGTCCCTGCTGGGCAGGATAGCGGCAGTAAAGATGAACGTCTTACCCAGATTTTTATTTCTCTTTCAAATGCTACCCATACTCAAGAAGGATGCGGACTTAGACAACTGGCAGAAGGGCATTAACAGATTTATTTGGGACGGCAAGAGACCAAGGGTGAAACTAAAAATCATCCAAGACGCAAGGGAGAGAGGGGGACTCAAAATGCCTAATCTAAAGCTATACTACTATGCAGCGACGTTGGTGGCGGTGAGCGACTGGATCAACATGACAAATGATAGAATTCTGAATGTTGAGGGGCATGGTCTACTACTCGGCTGGCACGCATACTTAGTATACGACAAAAAGGCAGACAGGAACTTCAAGGAGAACCCACTACGAATCCCATTGTTATGGGTCTGGAAGAAATACAAGCACCTCCTACATGACAAGATTCCCATCTGGACGATCCCCGGACACGCAATAGGGGATATGAACACATCCCAAGGGCAAGAAGTGGTGCCCTACAGTGAACTTGTACTGGGAGAAGAAAATGGGTTCCTCTTGAAAACCCCAAGCAACGCTAGCAAACAGAGGAATAGGAGGTACCTGGCTATCATATATACAACTGCAATCAAGGTGGCGTAAAGATAAGAAGAAGGGCTTCTCCCAGACCGACAAGAATCTAATTAAACAGATTAGAGAACAGGGGATCAGGCACATCAAACGAGTGTACAGCATTCTGATAGAAATGGACTCTGAAACCGAGCTAGTCAAGAACTGTATGATAAGGTGGGCACAAGACTTCGGACACTCTATCACCATGGACACGTGGGAGAAAATCTGGGTGAGGAATGTAGAATTCACGAAATCGCAACACTTAAGGGAAAACTTCTACAAGATGTTCTATAGATGGCACCTAGACCCGAAAAAAATATCACTCATCTACCCGGACTCCCAGCCCAAATGCTGGAGGTGCGGGGACGGGGAGGCTACTTACTTTCACATATGGTGGACATGCAGAAAAATCAAAGCATTCTGGAGGAAGATATGGTGGACACTCCAAACCATTTTCAAAAAGTGTATAGAATTTTTACCTCAGGCTTTTCTGTTAGGGATCACAAAGGATTTCACTACCTCAGAGACAAATTTATTTTTGAACTTAATTACAGCAGCAAGATTGTTGGTGGGACAATACTGGAAGAATCCGGAAATACCGCCTATTGAAGAATGGACTGTGAAAGTAACAAATTTGGCGGAAATGGCGAAAATATCAGCATACTTGAAAAATCGCTCCAATGAACAATTTTTGACGGACTGGAAACAGTGGATAGACTATATCCAAGAGAGACACCAATCAAACAGAATGCAGCTGGCGTTTAGCTGAGGCTCGATGGGAGGAGGGAAGAAGGGTTAACAAATCAAATGTTTACAAAAACTAACACCCAATGTTGAATGTATATGTTCTATAACTAATGCCTCTTAACATAACCTTATGACTAATGTTGTTTGCTTTAATATTGTTAAAGTGGACTGAATCTCTACCTCAGGATATGAAACTTTTACCTCAGGATCTCTGGTTAGGGACTATAAAAGATTGCACTAGTAATGGGATGAAGTCAATTCAGAAGCGCAAATGAACAATATGAGATAGACTAGATACAGTAGATAGACCATATATAAGAGAAACACCAATCAAACAAAATGTATTCGGAGTATACTTGAAGATGGAAGGGAGGAGGGAAGAACGTTTACTAAAACAGATGTTTACAAAGATTAATACCTAATGTTGTATGCTATGTTCTAGGATGATTGCTTAGCAATAGGATCTTATGTTTAATGTTGATCACATTAATATTGAACCAGATAAGAGAAACACCAATCAAATAAAGTGTAACAGGAGTATAGTTGAGGCTAGACGCGAGGAGTGGAAAAAGGCTTACTAATTCAGACGTTTTCAAAGACTAATACTTAGTGTTGTATATCAGGTGCCATGATGATTGCTGCATAATATGTTTTTATGTTCAATGTTGATTGTTTTAATAAAAGAATTTTTATATTGGAAAAAAAAGGAACGTGGCCACGGGACGTGGTCGGGCTAGAGGGTGTTCCACCGCGCATAATTCCGGTGGGATAAAATCCATTAGCAATATCATAGTAGCCACAACTGAGCCTTGCTGAATGGTCACAGGCTGATTAGCAGATACACAGAGTGACAAAGAAGACAGACACTGAGAATCTATCATCACTGGGGCAGCCATGATGCCTTGACATGTCATTTCATGTGTCGGAAATACCAACACGGGCAGAGTGGGGGGCAATTGGAGCTTTAATTTTGGTTCTAAAGGCAAAAAATAATTGTGAGCAGGCAAATTTAGCAACAATGTTTCCTTTGCGGCCATTTCAAAAGTTTGGGAATACTGATCAGGGGGAGGATTTAAATCTCCGACCTTGGGGAAGGGGCTAGCCGGGCGCCCCGCTCCTAGTTTCCCTGATTGTCATTGGCAGCTGACCAACAATCTTTTGCCCAGTGAAAGCCCCTTTTGCACTTTGGACAAACAGTTTGTGGTTTAGAGGAACGTCCGTCCTTCCCCGAGGCAGCCCCCCCCAGGAGCCCGGCATTCAGCTTTAAAGTGTCCAGGCTTCCCACAATTAAAGCAGGTTTGAGATGACCGATTCTGAGAACTTTGCCCAGAATGTCCCTGCAAGGCAAGAGCCAATGCAGACATTTGAAAGGTGGTGGTTCCAGTATGCCTACAGGCGTCAAGATAATCTGAGATGGTAGCTCTCTGATTTACAACGACCCCTTTCAATATACTTTTGCAATCTACATTAGAATTTTAATAAGCCAATTTTTTAATCAATTCATCCTGTGCTGCAGCATTTTCAATCTGCCTTTTGACAGCTGTAATCAGTTTATTGACAAAATCAGCATATGGCTCCTGGGGTCCTTGTAATATTTTTGCAAAAGAGGAAGTAACCTCGGTGGAGTCCTCCAAGACCGAGAAAGCATATAATACTGCTTCGTTAATTACTGCAAACAAGGCAGGAGGAAATTGCAGCTGAGCGGTCACCGTGGACTGAGTACCAGTGCCCACTATATGATGCCGGCCAGTGTTGGCAGGGAGTAAGCCTTGTAAAAGCATTCGATCAGCTTGCCTTTTCCAGGCAGCCTCAAATTGTAGATACTGCGTGTTATTAAGTATCATTTGGGCAATATTCTTCCAATCTATTGGGAGAACATGCTGGCTGAGCGCAAACGCGCGTAATAAGCCTTGGACATAAGGTCCGGAGATCCCATATTGGTGCACCACCTCCTTCAAGCCCTTGAGGACCCTATAATCCAAGGTTTCATACCTGGGTCTTTGCTGGCCAGGATTAGCAGGATCGGGCGCCATGACTACTGGAAAAGCGGCAAGGTCTGCCAAGTCATCCAGTTCTATGGCCCCCTCAGCCTTGGCTTTAGCAATTCCCCTTTGCAAGGAAGAAAGAGGGGCAGGTTCAAGACAAATAGGAGAAGAGGAAGCAGGTGCAGATGCCATGGAATACAGATCAGAATTAGTCAATTGAGTGCAATCCCCAGCCTTGGCGCTCAATGGTTCATATCTTGGGGGTGGTCAGGAGAGCAAATTATATTCAGAAACTTAATAATCAGACTTTTCCCTGTCACTCAGAAAGATTTGTATCTTGTATTGGCTTTTTTGAAAAATTTTTATCCCTCCTAACTGGAGGAGGGGCAATTAGACCTCGCCACATGGCAATAGGTCCCTGGCTCCAAACATTGCCTAGAGTTTTGCCAGGTTTCTTAGCCCATGGAAGGCTGTAGTGCCCATGCTGGCATTACACTATGCAAAAACAGAGCAAGCTAAATTGGCTAATCCTCAGGCTTTAAAAACAAGCCTTGAAAAAAAATGTTACAATCTGACTCAAAAAATTTGCCCCCACTGGAGGAACAACCCTCGTGGCGTTTCTTCAACAAGGATCACCCCCCCCCGTGAGTATGTGGGTGGAATTCTCCAAGGATCAAAGGGGAGGGCTTGGTGTAATTGTCAGGACTTTAATTATGCAACTAACAAAGTTCACAAATTGCCTTCACTAAGGAGTTAAAAAGTATTGTTAATGTTTGTTTGGCATTTGTCCCTCATACACCTTAAAGGGACCATTAAAAATTGCTGATTGGATTAAAATTGGCTTATGTGAGGAGCTAGCTCTCTGCTTCTTCCCAAATTCTCCTTATGTGGAAGAATTATTTTGCATGTCTATTTTAAAAGATCTGCCTTCTTTTCTTCTCCTGTAGCTATTGGCTTGCAGGATTCTCTTTCTGTTTCTCCTGCCCTGTTACCTTTTAACTTGCTAAAAAAAAATCTTAAGTCTGTTTCTCCTTCTGACTCAGAACATGCTTTCCTATGCTAATTCAGTCTTTTCTCTCTTACCTTTTAACTTGCCCTGTGCCCTGGAGCTCTGACTTCTACTGAAGACTTAACTGCCTCTGCTTATCTGGTTGATCTTACTATGCTAATTCAGTCTTTACTGTCTTACCTTTTAACTTGTTAAAAAATCTGAAGTCTGTGTTTCTAATTCTTATAATTGAAAAATGAGAAAATATTTCCTGGTAATCCATTGATTCAAAATGCCTTGTTCGCTTGTTAACTCTTCTTAACTTGTGACAGACTCCCCTGAGCCTGCAGCCATTTCCTCCCCCGCAGGGCCATTTCCCCCCCTTCTTTTGTCCTTTTGCAGGTTTATCTGAAGGCAATGAAGACCATAACTAGGCAGGTTTTAAAACCAGAAAAACCAGCTACTATTCGCTCCCGGTTTCCAAGGAAACGGATGGCTGTAAACGGAGACTCAATTTACATTTGAATTTGTGTTACCTCATCTTTGAATCTGTTCCCCCCTCCTCTCTCACACACACCCCCTCCCTGGTTGTTTTGTTTAATAAACCATGCCCCCCTCTCTCTTATTTCTCTGCCAATTTTGCTTTTTCTTACTTCTCTTTGCCTATTTTGAATTTTATATTTTCTAGTTTTGTTAACGATTTAATTTTTGTGACAATCTTTGCTGTTTTGCATTTTTTGTTTCTCACCATGCTACTGTATTTCAATTGTTAATGATACATGCCAGCACAGAAGCAAACGTGTGTGCCTATGAATGAAATCTCTCTCTTTAACTTTGAATCCTTCCTTGCTGTGTGTTATGTATTAATCACACAGCTTCATCAGTTAGTAACAAGACCTTTCTAGGTATTTGGCAATCTTGTAACAACCATCCCTTGCAGCTAGATTATAAAGCTAGATAATGAAGCAATGACAACAAGAAAGCATGTGCTGATTATGTTCCCTTGTTTGATTTTGGTGAAATTTTTGAAACTCTGTACAATGCCTCAAAAGACAATGCTCTCACATCTGACAAAGATTGGATCTTATGTGGCTTGGAACAAAGAAGGCTTGACCATGTGACTTCACCATGCTGTTTTGGAGCAACAGGAAATGGAGGAGGGGCCAAGAGGCTGGATGGACGTTGTACCAAGATTTGAATCCATTGGCCACAGGGGTAGCTTGCCAGTGTAGCCTTGTCATTGGCTGCAGAAATAACATTGTCATTGGCTGTTTGTAACCTTGTGATGCATTGTGTAACCGCCCACTGTAACAGGTAATAAAAGGGGAAGGCAGCCTTTTGTCTGTTGCCTCACGCCCCAGAGAGAAAGCTGAATGGAGTCATGTCTTCATCTCTAATATTCGGCCCACGTGTGTAGGACCCACCATGAGAATTGAAGCTGCCTACGGAGGGCAAAGCTTCATTCTAGTATGTTTTGGTTTATAGAATGGTCAGATGTTGTCTGAAAGTCAGTTTGAAGGTTTGGAATATGGCTTCTGACTCTTAATTCTGTAGAAATCTCTTTCATTGTAGCACATATTTCTTCAGTAGCCTCGTAGATCTTTTCCAATATAAGTTTATAGTTCAATTGTGAATAAGGTTTCTCCATTTTAATAATAATTGAAGAGAGTCCCTTTTTTCTTTTAGTGGAGGCTGTATTTAATAAAAGTAAAACAGTATCCACCCCCACAGTTCCCACAGCTGCATCCGCTTATCTTTTCTCTTCAAAAGTAATTTGAAGGCCAAGTCCATCTCATCTCCAAACAATAACCAGCAGTTGCAATATTAACTTTTTGCCACTAGATGTCCTCAATAGGTTAAAAATCTTTTCCAGACACCATTTTCCCCTTTTTCTATCTTTTAGAGAAAAAGGTGGAAAAAGAAACAATCTTCCAGTATAATATGATAGTAGAGCTCTTTAAAAAAAGGTTTTTTCTGTACCCCAAAGTAGATAAAAATAAAGTGTAGTCTTTAAAAAATTTTATTTTAACCTTTTTGTTCAGCACCTTTCTTCCCACACATACCAAAGCTGCTTTTTCAAGACGGGGAAATGATTCCAACAGAGCTTTTACAGGAAAAAAAAAGAACAAAGTAGGGTGAAGAGAGGAGGAGAAGGGGTCTCACCCGGATCATCCGCGGTGGGTCTATTCATGCTTAGATGTTGCTGTGACTTTCGGCTGGTGCAGCAGGGTGATCGGCCATCTTACAGGACGATCTTTTGCTCCGTCGGCCCTCAGGAAATAGCTGGAGCCACGAGAGAAGCTGCCGCCCTCCCGCAGTCTCCAGCAAGCCTCCTCCTCGGTGGTCGCCCCTCCAGGGCGACTTTCGACCCACAAGGGGTCTACCCACGAAGAAAAACCAAGCCAGTGTGGAGACAAGTCTCCAGACATGGCCGGAGTCGCCACAAACCGTAACCGGAAGTTGCCTCTGATAGGAACTTCTGATGAGTGTCAAATGCCCATTTCTTTTTTTTTTAAAATTGATTATAAAATTGTAAATATAACAAAGAATCGATATAAAAACTCAACTGGGTACAATCATCTACAACTTTTTCCAAACCCGGTAAGCAAAACATATATCATACTTAAATACTACCCATACCATATTACAGTTGAGAGAATTATAAACCCCCCCTCACCCCCCCGACTTCCCAAAGTGAAAACAGGATAAAAAACACAAGAAAACCCACTAACCTACAACAAATTGTTATATAGATCCTATTAAAAATTTAACTATCTTTTCCAGTCCATCGTGTAAATATTTAATTATGGACTAAATACAATTTCTTTAATTGGTATTTCCCTTGTATATAATCTATCCATTTTTTCCAGTCCATCATATATTTTTCATTTGAGTGATCCTTCAAATATGCAGATATTTTGGCCATTTCTGCCAAGTTTATTACTTTCAAAATCCATTCTTCAATAGATGGTAATTCTGGCTTCTTCCAATATTGTCCCACTAACAGCCTTGCTGCTGTGACCAAGTTCAAAATTAAGTTCATCTCTATGGTGGTACAGTCTTTTGTAATACCTAACAAAAACAGTTGTGGAGAAAATTCAATACGTTTTTTCAAGATATTTTGAAGTGTCCACCATATTTTTCTCCAGAAAGCCTTGATTTTCCTGCAAGTCCACCAAACATGAAAATAAGTAGTGTCCGTACATTCACACCTCCAGCACTTAGATTGTAAATTAGGGTACATGTATGATAATTTTTTCGGATCCAGATGCCATCTATAAAACATTTTATAAAAATCTTCTCTTAAATGTTGCACTTGAGTGAATCTTACATTTTTCACCCAGATCCTCTCCCAAGTTTCAATCATAATTGGTTGTCCAAAATTTTGTCCCCATTTTATCATACAATCCTTAACTAATTCAGTTTCAGAGTCAATTTCTATCAGTACATTATACAATCTTTTAATGTGCATAGGCCTTTGGTCTCTAGCTTGTTTAATTAAATTTTCATCTGTTAAAGATAATCCCATCTTGAAATCTTTTTCCCATCTGGTCTTCAATTGTGCGTATGGAAACCAAGTATGAACTATTCCTTCTTCCCTTAGCATATTCAAAGACTTCAATGATAACAGATTCCCTTCTTTAATTAGGAGTTTCTCATAGGGCACCATATCTTGAACTTGTGATCTATTTATGTTCTCCACTGCGTGTCTGGGAACTGTCCAAAGAGGAATCTTTTCATTTAATTTATACCGATACTTTTTCCAGACACGCAGTAGAGCACTTCTCAATAGATGCTCCTTGAAACCCCTATCCACCTTTTTATCATAAACTAAATATGCATGCCATCCGTATAATAAACTATACCCTTCAATATTCAGTATTCTACCATTAACCCAGTCACTTATCGCTGCTAAAACCGCGGCATGGTAATACAACTTAAAATTGGGCATTTTCAAACCACCTCTTTCCCTTATATCTTGAATGATTTTTAATTTAACCCTCGGTTTCTTACCATTCCAAATAAATCTGTTGATACCCTTCTGCCACTCCTCCAAGTTCGCATCTTTTTTAAGTATAGGTAACATTTGGAAAAGAAATAAAAATTTTGGCAATACATTCATTTTAACTGCCGCTATCCTGCCCAGCATGGATAATTGTAGTTTTTTTCCATTTATCCAATTCTATTTGTGTCTTTTTCCACAACACTTCATAATTGTTTTTATATAACTTCCCATTAAAAGCTTCAATTTCAATTCCTAGATACCTGACTTTCTTAACTATATCACAACCCGTTATTCTTTCCAAATCCTGTTTTGAATTGCTATCTACATTTTTAACTACCATCTTTGTCTTGGAAATATTTAATTTAAATCCTGATAGCCTTCCATAATTTTTAGTTATCTCCATCAAACTCTGAGCAGACTGTGTTGGTTGAGTCAAAGTCACAAGCAAATCATCCGCAAAGGCACATACTCTATAATCATGTTGTCTAATCTGTATACCTTTTAAATCATCTGCCAAATTATCCTATTCAGTAAAATCTCTAAAGTTAAGACAAACAACAATGGCGATAAAGGACATCCCTGTCTAGTACCTTTCTCTATATTAAATGGATCTGTTAAATACCCATTCACAATAATCTGACCTGTTTGTTTCTGATAAACTGCCAATATAGAATTAATAAACTGGTCCCCCATTCCCATCCTAACAATTAATTTTTTCAGAAACAACCAATTCAATCTATCAAAGGCTTTTTCCGCATCCAAAAACATAAGAACTGCAGGTACCTGAATATGCTTGTCTAGGTATTCTAGTATGTTCATAAGTTGTCTAACATTAGTTTTCATCTGTCTACCTTGTAAAAAAAACAGTTTGGTCTGCATGGATTATTTGTTGTAAAACTGTCATTAATCTATTAGCCATAATTTTTGCAAAAATCTTATAATCGGTATTCAACAATGAAATAGGTCTGAAGTTTTCTGGTTGAGCATTATCTCTTCCCTCTTTGGGAATTAAAGAAACATAAGCTGTTTTCCATGAGGGTGGAACCTGACCACCCTCTTGAATGTTAACGAATAGCTCCCTAAGAGGTTCCACCATTTCCATTTGAAGATGCTTATAATAAGTTGCCGTTAGCCCATCAGTCCCAGGAGATTTTCCCATTTTCAGTTGTTTAATCACTGAAATTATTTCTTCTGATGTAATTAAAGCATTTAACCTATCTCTTTGTTCATTGGTGATTGTCAATACATTTTCATTTTGCAAAAAAATATCTATCTCGTTCCCTTGTATCTTCTCTTCCGCATATAACTTGGAGTAAAATTCTAAAAAGACTTTTTTGATAGTTTCTTGTTGAAACACCTCCTTCCCTTTATATTCTATTTTATCAATTATGCGGGATTTTTATGTATAGGCCAACCATCTGCCAGGTTTATTAGAGTTATAAAATGTATTATGTTTGACATATTGTATATTCCTAGCAACCCGGTCGGCCATCAACAAATCAAATTGTGTCCGTAGGATTTTAATCCCCTCTTTGATATTTTTGTCATCTGGTCTCTTTATTAATAATTGCTCTTTCTTTCTTATCTCCTCTTCCAACTCCTTCCTTTTTTCCCCCTGTTTACGTCTATACCTTTTATTCATGTCTATTAAAATCCCATGCATATATGCTTTACTCGCATCCCATACCATTTCTATTGTTGTACCCTTATGGAGATTCCTTCATAACATTTTTACATTCATTCACATTTGTATCGTATTTAAACAAATGTTCATTAAGTCTCCAAGATCTTCTAGGCGTCTGTCCAACCATTAGTTCCATCCAAACCGGATTATGGTCGGATAAGACTTTGGGTAAGATCTTCACCTTCTTTAGTCTAGAAATAAAGTCACTTGTAGTTAATATAAAGTCAATTCTAGAAAATGATTGATGTCTATCAGAGAAAAAAGTAAATTCTTGCTCTTTACCATGTCTTTCTCTCCATATAGCTGTCAGATCAAAATCATCCTTAATATCAAAAAAGGATTTAGGCAATATAGAGCGTGTTTGAGGAACTGGTAATGTCTTCTTCTTATCTAAACCAATATCAATAACACCATTCCAGTCTCCCATTAGAATACAAGACCTATAGTCAAATTGTATTAACTTTTTATGTATTAACTTGTAAAATTTTCCTTGTTGTTGATTTGGTGCATATATACCCATCAAAAGAACTTTCTTGCCGTCTTTTAAAATTTCAATTGCTAAATATCTACCTTGTGTGTCTGATTCTATTAATTTAGCTCTTATATGGCTTTTAACATAGATAACAATTCCATTCTTCTTTTCAGCAGCTGCTGCTATGAAATGTATACCTAACTTATTATTTATTAAATATTTCTGGTCCGTAATTCTAATGTGTGTTTCTTGTAAGCAAATTACATCATTTTTACATTGAGTCAAGTAATGAAATATCTTCTTCCATTTCTATGGAGAATTTAAACCATTAACATTCCATGTCAAATATTTATTTGACATGATCATCCTTAGAAAGCTTCTGCAAGACCAAATCAATTTTTCCATCCGCTTTCTTCTTTGGTCGCGCTCCCATGGCTTCCCTACTTGTATATGTATGACCTTGTTGTCGCATTTCGTGTTGCTCCTTCTGTTTAGTATTCGCTCTTGTTTGCCTCCGGTCTTTAGGCTTGTCTGCTTCCAAGGGCTGAGAGGTATCAGTACTCCGAGCAGGTAACTCCATCCTAGCTCCTTCATCAACTCCTGGTGCTGCATGGGGCCGTGACTCCGAAAACTGTGATTGTTGTTTTAAGTCCATTTCTCTTTCTTGTAATACATCTGCATTTTTTGGTGTTGGAGATGGGGGTCTACCAGCCTTCAGCACATTTTCAAAAAATTCTTTTGCTTTCCCGACAGAATTCAAGCAATATCTATTACCATTGTACAATAGAGACAGTCCAGCTGGTACCTCCCACCTATATTGTAAAGCACGTATTTTAAGTTCAGCAACCAAGAATGCATAGTCTTTTCTTGCTCTTAACATCTTCGGAGGTTATCTATCCCTTCAATCAATCAATTCAATATCAAACCTAGATCATTTCCAAACAAATACGTTCTTCATCAATTTAGTTGTATCTTCCATTAATCATCTTCTCTTACATCTTACTCATAATCTTAGTCCTTAATGAAATGAAATTTAATAAATGTAAGGTATTAAGGTTAATCTAAGATCATGGGGTGAATTTAAGACTAATTTTACAAGTAAGATGTAAGAAAGGATGTTTAATGGAAAAAGATTAAGATTATAAGTAAGTTGTAAGATAGGATGTTTAAATGATATATTAAGATATATTAAGATATATTATTACAAATTAAATGTATTAGATTTGACTTAGATTGGTGGTTTAGATGTAAATGATAAATACTATTCTTAACAAGATGAGCTGATTGTTTAAAGGAATTAAGGTTAATTTAAGATTATGGATTGAATTAAAGATAAATATTATAAGTAAGGTTTAGGAGAGGATGTTTAAATGAAGATATATATTAAGATATATTATGGTAAATTGAATTGAATAAGAATATAATTATTATTACTCTTTCTTTTTTTTATATAGTCTAAAATTCTTGTTAAGATTATATAATTATTTTGTTTGATGTAGTGGGGTTTTCTTTTGTTATACCTTGTATTCACTCTGGGAAGTCAGGGGGGGGTTAGGGAGGCTTGATAATCTTATACATGATGTTTTCTCAACTGCAATTGGGGTTGGAGGAAGAATAAATAATTACTGTTACTGTTATTAAGGGGTTGCTCGGGTGTCCTCTGGGCTCCACATCTGATGGGGTAAAAGGAAGGAGGAGTGAAGGTAGGGGGAAGGATAGGGTTGGTGGGATGTGGTGGTGGGGGTGCCGAGCAGTGATGTTAATTGTTTGGGATGATTATTCTCAGTTGAGTTATTAGTATTAGATGTATTGAAATGTATTTATATTTTGTGTATGGATGATTGTTTACTTTTATATTATGATTTGATATGACTAGTTTTTTTTCTCTGTTAAAATTATAAAAAAATCCAATAAAAAATAATTTAAAAAAAAAACATCTTCGGAGGGATCTCCTTCAAAACCACCACCTCCTGACCAGCAACATTTAATTTCTTATTATAAGATATTGTGAGAATATGATTTCTGAATCTCCTTGTGACAAAGTAGATAACAACATCTCTAGGTAGATTTCTTTGTCTTGCAATCCATGAGTTAATTCTGTAGATTCGGTCAATCTGCCAATAGAAATTTTTTGCAGCATCTTCTAAAATTTTTTCAAAAGCTTCTTCAAAGGTTCTTCTCAGGTCATCCTGATTCTCATTTGGTACCTCTTTCAACCCTCTGATTCTAATAGCTGACATCATGTAATTATATTGCACCATAAGTGCATTGTCCTGTATATCACTTTTCATCTCAGCAAGTTGCTCCTCCATTTGTTGCTCGACCCCTTCCACCTTCTCTTCAACACTTTCCCAGACCCCTTTAAAAGCTTCCACAATATCTTCTCTTATTTCCATATTGTGGTTCTGCATTGTTTCTTTAATTTTTTCCAGTTCATCAGTTACCTCTTTGCTTTGATTCTCAATCTTATTCTCCAGTTCCTCAATCTTATTCTCCAGTTCCTCAATCTTATTCTCCAGTTTTTTCTCCAGTTGTTCAAACCTTTTCTCCATTTTATCAGTCAAATTGTCAAGTCATTATTGACAGTGCAGCCTGTAAATCTTTCACTGTAAGCATTTCTGGAGAGGCTTGAGTAGACAATGGGGCTTGAGGCTCTGTAGAGGTTGAGGGGGATGGGGGAGCAGAAAAGCTAACTACTGTTAATTTAGAGGGCTGAGCTGGTGAAGATACTGCCACCTTTGAAGAAACTATTTTTGTTTGTCTGGTAGCCATTCTATAAATATCCTCTTCTTATCTTCTTTAATTGCACTTTATAGGATTTTAAAATAAACACCTAGCCTGTCTCTTAGCAGTCGCTCTAATGTTGCACTTCACTTCCGTCACTTTCTCTTTGCAGTGAAAGCGATCGCCATCTTGGATACATTTTGTTGATTGTAGAGAACTGTGATCAGTAGTAAAATATAAAGAGATACTTGCGATTTAAAGTTCCTGTTTTCCTTCCGCCTGCATCTAGGTCTCTTTTGAAAGTTTTTCTCGGGCAGAGGATGTCCGCCGCGCCTGGTCCCGTCTGCAGAGAGAAGCGTCTCTGGGCAGGAGCGTCTCCGAGCGCCTGGGGAGCTCTCACTCTTTCCCCCTGAAAGCTTTTTCAGGGGGTTTTCAGACGAGCTCAACCCCCGCTCGATGCTCTGCACCCCTTCTTCGCCCCAAGGGGGGATTTTACGCCGCCAAAAACAGCCGATGTTCACTGTTTTTGCGGCTTCACCAACCCAAGAGATCGGAGCCTCTGAAGGAGGCTGTAGCGGCGCCGGCGGATCAACCGGAAGTCCAAATGCCCATTTCTGAATCACAGACGGTGCCAGGCTGAGGTACAAACTCTGGTTTTGACGTCTGTTTTGTGCTAGAGGCTCTAAGAGAAAGCCTGAGAAGCAGAAATAAGTGCTCTTAAAGAAACCTGAGCACCTAATTGAATGAATGAATGAATGAATGAATGAATGAATGAATGAATGAATGAATGAATGAATGAATGATCAATCAACCTTTATTACAGGTCACAAATTGACAAAACTGCCCCACTACTTTGAACATTGTAATGATTTTATTGAGTAGTTGTAATATAGAAATTGAGGTTGAAGAAAATCTGCTACAGTTAAAAATGTGTTTTTAGGCCTTCTAAAACATCAGTGATAACAGAAGATAAGAAAATAATAACATCTTAATGTATCAGAAAGCAGTTCTGCTTTTTTCTCAAATTCAGCTCATTGGATTACTGTTGTTTAGGAGAAGTGCATCAAAATGTAGGCTGTTCACAGTAGTTACCATCTAACAAAAATGTTAGGTTGCCTCTAAATGTTCATAATGGGTTGATTACAGATTTCATTGGAGCAGACAAATTGATGTCAGGTCTTTACTAAACCTGGACAGAATGTATCAACAGAACACAATACAAGGGCCAGAGCCACTTTCAACAGTCATGTATAAAACACCCGTACATCTACATACAGAAAGAATCAAGATTACATAGTACAGCACAAATACTAAAAACATCGAAGAGATCATCCCGCAGAAACTGCCACATCATAGCAAGCTAGTTTATATAGGTGGTCCTCGACTTACAACAGTTCACTTAGTGACCATTCAAAGTTACAACACCACTGAAAAAAGTGACTTGTGACCATTTTTCACACTTATAAACGTTGCAGCGTCCCCATGTCACGTGATCAAAATTCAGATCCTTGACAACTGACTCATATTTATGACCGTGGCAGAGTCCCAGGCACATGTGATCTCCTTTCGCGACCTTCTGACAAGCAAGGTCAATGGGGAAGCCAGATTCACTTAACAACCATTTTACTAATTTAACAACTGCAGCGATTCATTTAACAACTAGAGCAAGAAAGTTCATTAAATGGGGCAGAACTCATTTAACAAATGTCTCACTTAGCAACAGAAATGTTGGGCTCAATTGTGGATGTAAGTCGAGGACTACCTGTATAAGATTTCTAGCCAATCAGGAATTCTAGACAGAGGCTAGCCTGAATTTGAGAAAGTTATTGGTGATTTCATTAAAAATGATCAGGATCAGGCAGCTTCAGCCATACGAAGAGCTGCCGCTCTTCGTTGGCTGCCTTTCTCTCTACCGGTAGACCCTTATGTGGGTCTTAAATCGCCCTGGAGGGGCGACCACCGTCGAGGAGGCTTTTGCTCAGCTGCGGTGGAGCGGCGGCTCCCCCTACAGCCCAAGCTAACTCCGTAGGGCCGATGGAGAAGAAGATCGGTCAGTAAAATGGCCGATCACCTCGCTGATCCAGCTGAAGTCAGAAAATCATCTAAGCATAAAGAACCACCATGGTGAATCCGGGTGAGACCTTTCCTCCCTCTCTCCGTCCTGAATTATTTTTCCTTCTACTTTGTTTCCTTTTTGTTTTGCCTGTAAGAGCCCTGTTGGAATTATTTCCCTGGCTTGGAAAAGCAGCTTCTACTTGTTTGGGAAGGAAGGCGTGAACAAAAGAATATAACAAAATTTTAAAGACTACATTTTTTTATACATGTTTTGGGGTACCGAATTTTTTTTTTCTTAAGAGCTGTATTATCAGTTTATGCTGTTGTTTTTTTTCTTGCTGAGCGCTATTACTATCTTATATTGGAAGAGTATTTCTCTTCTCCACTTTTTCCTTAAAAAATAGAAAGAAAGGGAAAAAAATGACTCTTGAAAAAGATTTTTTAGCTTACTGAGGACATCTACTGGCCAAAAAAACTAATATTGTAATTGTTGACTATTTGGAGATGAGAGGTTTGGCTTTCAAACTGGTTTTTTTTTTTTTTAGAGAGAGAAAGATAACCTGATCCAGCTGAACTTTTAAAATGGAGCTGCATTCACACTTAAATTGTAAACTTATTCTGGAAAAGATTTATGAGGCTAAAGAAGAAATATGTGCTACAATGAAAGCGTTTAGTACAGAATTAAGAGCCAGAATCTCTCCTTTAAACTTAAAAATTGACTCTCAAACTACTTCTGATTATTCTATCAAACAGACTACACAAGAAGAGGACTTAACTGAGAATAAAGAGAAATTGACTTTGCCTGATAAGCAGTTCACCTATGGTTTTGAGGACCAGGAAAAGCAAAGACTGAGATTTGAAATGTCAAAGCAGCGGAATTTTATGGTTAAGAGAAACAGAGGGCCAATGCAAAGGCCAAGATGGTTTACATGGATTCTAATGATACTGCAAGTGATAAGAGAGACTTATCAGTTGGAAGGGAAGCTCTGTTATGGAAACCTACCTGGCAGAAGAAGAAGCCCAGAATAAGACTGAAAAGAAGTGAAATTTAAAATTTTATGTAATGAATTAAAGGCAATTTAGAATTATGGACTGATTTAAGGACTAAGATTATGAGCGAGATGTAAGAGAAATGGGCGATTAATGGACGATATGTATTAAATTGACTAAGAATGTACTTTTTGAATTGATGGGTTTATCGATATGAAAATTATTATTTTTAATAAGATGATTTGTTTGTTTGATGTCCAATGAATTGAAATGATTTAAGGTTTAATATTATCTTTTAAGCTTAAAAAGTAAGAGAAAAAGGGGTGATTAATGGAATATATATATTAAATTGATTAAGAATGTGGTTTTTTAAAAAAAAAATTAGAATGATAGGTTTATTTGTAAGAAAATTATTATGTAATGTTGAGTTAACCTAATAAGATGATCTGTTTGTTTGATAACATGGATGTGATTAGTTATGAAAATTAACTGGATGAAATTTGAATTCTGTCAAATGGATTGAAATGATTTAAGGTTGGACTTTATGTTGTCACTTTAAAGAGATTGATTGATGGATGGATTAGATACGTATAGCATAGATTAATATTTTATTTTAAATAAGGGATATTAGTGGAAGAAGAAATAAATAAGATCTATGATAAAATTAAGGAATTAGAATATATTTGGAAGGGATACCCAAACTGATAAGGTTTGTACTTAAAGTTATTTTGATTATGGTAGTGTAAATTTATAAAGCTTTAAAAACAGGTTTAGGTTGAATAAATTTAAGCTAGAATTGGGTTATTTTAAATAAAATACGTTACTTAAGGGAAAAAGAGAGGGAATATTTGATGTATTGATTGAATTATGTATATATGTTTTGTTTGCGGATGTCTGACCAACCTAACACCATGGTGTGTCTTGAGTACTTTGTTTTAAAAATAAAAAAACCAATAAAACTTGTCTTAAAAAATGTGCATGACTTGAAAAAAAAAAGAAACAAATATTCCAGTTTTTAAAAGCATAACACAAAACCTGTTTGCTAATTCACTCCAAAGAAGGACTCAGCCCGGGGATGCTTCCTGAAGAATATTGCTGCATGCATATTCCAGATGTTCCAAAATGCATTCTTTGAATGTGGCAAAAAAACAAACCAAGCACCCCACAGCTTCTCATGTGCCTCAGTTGATCTGGGCGTGTCATAGAAAATATCCAAAACTCTCAGCCTTGGTTGAGAAAACAGGGACCCTTTGCAGACAAATCAACCAGAAAAAGATCCCTCCATTAAATATATAGTCCTACGTGAATGCAAAGTATGTTTCTGTTGGTTTAGTTCTGGGTTTAGCATGAGTGAATAACACACAAGCTGAATGACCTTCTTCAGCTTGGCATCCTCTAATGTGTTTGGCCATACTGACTGAGAATGCTAGGCATTGCAATCCTAGTATTTTTTAAGAATGGTAAGTTGGAAAAGGTTCCATTACATAGTAGGATAAGTTCTAAGTTAGTCCTGGTCAGTTTTGACAGAGCGGAAGAGCGTGCTTAGAAGATCTGATAAACCAAGTTTCCACAAACAACATCTTGTGCACCTCTCTCTGTTTGCAGAATGAGAAGATATGGAACGGGAGGCTGGCAATCTCTTTCATCTCGAACTAATTATACAGAAAAGTAAAAAAAAGTAGGAACTGAATTACCCTTTTCCTTCTACAAATTGCTTGTGATCTCATGCTAATATGGCATCTCCTAACACAGTGTTTCTCACCCTTGACAACTTTAAGATATGTGGACTTCAACTTTCAGAATTCCCCAGCCAGCCAACATCTTAAAGTTGCCAAGGTCAAGAAACACTGTCCAAACATGTTCTGACTGTCAAGAAATTTGTCTCTGTTTCAAGAAAATTAATAACATAATATTTTTCTTCAATCAGAAGGGTATGAAGTTCAACCTGCATGCCGCTGGCCCCAAGAGACTCATGTTATGTAACTAAAACACAATGACAAAATGGCCTGGTTTTCAAGACTCAGGTAGTTTTACAGCTAATCCTCAATTGATAATTAATGTTTAACTACTACCTCAGGACCTATTGTTAGGGATCATAGAGAATAAAAAATGTAACAGGTGTATAATAGAGGATTGAAGTGAGGAGTGAAAAATGTTTACCAAACCAGACGTTTACAAAGAATAATACGTAGTGTTGTATATCAGATGATAGGATGTTTGATGCATACAAAGATTTTATGTACAATGCTGATTGTTTTAATAAAGGAATTTATATATATATATATATAAAAAAAAGTCAAGAGGCTTAATTGTGGCTTCCAACTCTTAAATATTATCCATCCTTTAATTAAACTCATACAGTGTTCAATTTTTGGTGGGCAGGATTTTAACTATATCAACCAATGCAATTAAGAATTCCAGGTGAGAATATTATTATATTTATTATTTTAGATATTATTATTATGTTATGAATAGAGGGAAATTACAGATACCCGAAGTTTAAATAATAAGTTTGGTAATGGCTAATTGAAATATGGTAATTGGAATTTTCTAAAGCTTAAATACAGGATTGGGATTTTTACAATTAATGGCTTTTCATAAATTTTATTGATTGATGGATTTGTACTAGAAATGTATTAATCTGAATATGTTACATGATTGGTGGGAACTAGAGAGGGAATTTTTAACAAGTTAATTTGAATTATACATAAATGTGTTGGTTTTTGGATAATTGACTACCCCGTCACCATGCTGTTTCCTAAGCACTTTGTTGTGAAAACTGAAAAACTTAATAAAACTTGCATTAAAAAAAAATAAGCAAGCAAACAAATACCCGGTAATAGTTTGCAATTCTGGCAGAATTCTCTACAGCTCCACCTTTTCAATAAACTGAGCAATAAACTGAACTGCTTTTGATTCTGTGGTTGTGTTAGTCTTCATTAAGGCAAATATATGTGTCAAGGGTAATGTTGCAGGACTCAGTCTGAGTTGGTCACTGGTGTTGGAAATGTGATTAAAACACCAACAAAATGTGATTAAAACACCAACAAAATTGGATTGGTAAGAAAAAGAGTTTATTCTGCAGAAAATAGAAAAGCGGTTTGCAAAGCGCGGTGGATCCTGGTGAGAGACTTCAACAGGAAGTTCTAAACCCAGAGACCACACCAAAATATTCAAACACATAACATTATATACACCCCTATTGCGACGCCCCCATCCCCTCCCCTTAGGTCCCATTTGAGAGGACTTCCCTCTCTCATCCTTTTGTCTTGTTAAGTGTGTCTTCTAGCCAAGCCTCCTGAAATCTAGGCTTGGCTATTGTCTAATCTTTCTATTGTTAATCAATTGTGACCATTTTATTTTTAAACTTCTCCGTTTCTCACAAATCCACCCTCTCTTTTTTTTAATACTAATTTAAAAATAATTTTTTTCTTTAAATGGTTTTAAACTTTCCCAGATCTCCTCAGCATTCTCAAAGTCAAGTATTGTAGCATGTCCAGTCACCTTGTTTAACATCAGCATTCATATGGGACTAGATCTTGCTTGGGGCAGAGAGATAGATTTGGGGCCAGGTTTGGGTTTTTTTTGTTGTTTTTTTAAAAATCCTTTTGATGAAAAATATATTTTTCTGCCCTTTTAATATTTCCTTCTCTGGGCTAACTTCCTTCAATATCCCCACTTTGTGCCTTAAGTGTGAGAATGTCACATTTATTGACACAACATTAAAATTGATCTGGTCAGGGAGACTTGGTAGGCAAGCTTTTAAACCGTTAAGCCCCCCCAAAATTAAAACATTAATGGAGGCAGCAGAAAAAGATCCCTTTAGTGGCTCCCAAAAGGGGAGCTTGCACCCATAAAGTTCTAAAAGTCAGGGCAAAAATTTTTGTTAGGTGGAAAAGAAATTTATAGTGTCCAATATTCTGTGCCAATCATTTTCAAATGTTGGATGTCACCTTTAGCTTCCAGTCAGGTTTGCATACCTCCCAAAAGTCTTCACAGCCATGGTTTTCCTTAGTACATGACCACTGGCTGCCCATTTTCAAGGGTTGTTTCCTGCCTTAGCTCTTAGTTCAGTACATCCAGGTTTCTAATGTCCAATTGAGGTTAGCCAATATGCCAGGCTATTAAATTTTTCTTTAAATTGCACATAATGAGCTCTAGGAATCCCAATCTGAGCCCACCAGTGCAAGATATTCAGGGCTGAGGTTTGGGGATCTTTCCTGTTGCTTCCTTAGTCAGGGCATAAGAATTGCAAACCAGAGAGAGGCGGGGCTTCACTGGCGTTGCTAAAGCCTCCTTCTGAGGCTCCGATCTCTGGAAGTGGTAAAGCCTTAAAAGCAGCGAACATCGGCTGCTTTTGACGGTGAAAAATCCCCTCTTCGGAAGAAGAAGTGCAGAGCAACAAGCGAGGGCTGAGCTCTTCTGAAACCCCCCTGAAAAAAATTTGCAGGGGGATAGAGTGAAGGCTCCCCTGACGCTGGAAGTAGCTCCCATCCAGAGACGCTACCGTCAGCAGACGGGACCAGACGCCGCAGCAAGCCTATGCATGAGAAAAACTTTTTAAAAGAGACCTCCAGGCAGGAGGAAGGAAAGCAGGAGAAAACAGGAGTCTTAAAGCGCAAGTACTTCTTTAAATTTTACTTCTAATCACAGATCCCCACAAGCAACATAATATATCTAAGATGGCGATTGCCCCCAAGCTAAGGAGGAAGGGACGGAAGTGAAGAATCCCTTTGATCCTTTGTTGCCTTTTCCTTCTCAGCACAACATAGGAGCGATCGCTAAGAGAAAGGCTAGGTGTTTATTTTAAAACCCTATAAAGCCCAACTAAAGAAGAGAAGAAGAGGATATTTTTAGAATGACCTCCAGGCAAACAAAACTAGTCCCCTCAAAGGTGGCAGGAACTTTTCCAGCTCAGCCATCTAAATTACCAACAGTTAACCTGTCTGACACCCCACCCCACCCCCCATCTCCTACAGAGCCTCAAGCCTCCCCAGTAATGCTTACAATGAAAGACTTACAGGCTGCACTGTCAATAATGACTGATAATCAGACTGATAAGTTGATTGAGAAAATGGATAAAAGGCTTGAGCAATTGGAGGAAAAAATGGAGAGAAAGATTGAGGAACTGGAGAATAGGATTGAAAAAAAAATTGAGAATCAAAGCAAAGAGGTAAATGCTGAACTGGGAAAAACGACAGAAAAAATGCAGACCCACATTAGGGAAATAAGAGAAGACATGGTAGAAGCTATTAAGGGGGTTTGGGAGAGTGTTGAAGAGAAGGTGGATGGGATTGAACAACAAATGGAACAAATGGAGAGACAACTTGCTGAGACAAAAAGTGATATACAGGACTATGCACTTATGGCGCAATATCATTCCATGATGTCAGCTATTAGAATCAGAGGACTGGAGGAGGTACCAAATGAGAATCAGGAGGACCTGAGAAGAAGCTTTGAAGAAGCTTTTGGAAAAATTCTAGAAGGGGCTGCAGAAAATCTCTATTGGCAGTTGGACAGAATCTACAGGGTTAATTCATTGATTGCAAAACAAAGAAATCTACCTAGAGATGTTGTTATCTACTTTGTCACAAGGAGATTCAGAAACAAGGTGCTCACAATAACCTATAATAAGAAATTAAAGGTTGCTGGTCAGGAGGTGGTGGTTTTGAAGGAGATCCCTCAGAAGATACTAAGAGCAAGAAAGGACTATGCATTTTTGGTTGATGAACTTAAAATACGTGCTTTACAATATAGGTGGGAGGTTCCAGCTGGACTGTCTCTAATTTACAATGGTAATAGATATTGCTTGAATTCTATCAGGAAAGCGAAGGACTTTTTTGAAAATGTGCTGAAGGCTGGTAGACCCTCATCCCCAACACCAAAAAATGCAGATTCACTACAAGAAAGAGAATTGGATTTAAACCAACAACCACAGTTTTCGAAGTCAAGGCCGCCTGCAGAGCCGGGAGTTGACAAAGGAGTGAGGGTGGAGTTACCTGCCCGAAGTACTGATACCTCTCAGCCCTTGGAAGCAGACAAGCCTAAAGACCGGAGGCAAACAAGAGCGAATACTAAACAGAAGGAGCAACACGAAATGCAACAACAAGGTCATACATATACAAGTAGGGAAGCCATGGGAGCACGACCGAAGAAGAAAGAAGATGGAAAAATTGATTTGGTCTTGCAGAAGCTTTCCAAAGATGACCATGTCAAATAAATATCTGACATGGAATGTTAATGGTTTAAATTCTCCACAGAAAAGGAAGAAGATATTTCATTACTTATCTCAATGTAAAAATGATGTAACTTGCCTACAAGAAACACATATTAGAACTACGGACCAGAAATACTTAATATGCAATAAGCTAGGCACACATTTTGTTGCAGCGGCCGCTGAAAAGAAGAATGGAATTGCCATCTATGTGAAAAATCATATAAGAGCTAAACTAATAGAAGCAGACTCACAAGGTAGATATTTAGCAATTGAAATCTTAAAAGATGACAAGAAAGTTCTTTTGATAGGTATATATGCACCAAATCAACAACAAGGAAAATTTTACAAACTGTTACATAGAAAGCTAACACAATTTGACTATAGATCCTGTATTTTAATGGGAGACTGGAACGGTGTTATAGATATCAGTTTAGATAAAAAGAAGACAGCACCCACTCCTCAAACACGTTCCAAGCTGCCCAAATCTTTTTTTGATATAAAGGATGATTTTGACTTGATAGACATTTGGAGAGAAAGACATGGTAAAGAGCAAGAATTTACCTTTTTTTCAGACAGACACCAGTCATTCTCTAGAATCGACTTTATATTAACAACCAGTGACTTGCTTGTTAGCCTAAAGAAGGTGAAAATCTTACCCAAAGTTCTAACAGACCATAATCCGGTATGGATGGAATTAAGGCAAGGACAGAAACCTAGGAGATCCTGGAGAATTAATGAAAACCTGTTTAAATACAATATAAATGTGGATGAATGCAAAAATGCTATGAAGGAATTCTTTAGCATAAATATGAATAAAGAGACACCTATAGAAATGATATGGGACGCTAGCAAGGCGTACATGCGTGGGATTCTCACGGACATGAACAAAAGGCACCATTGCAAACAAGAACAAAAAAGAAAGGACTTAGAAGATGAGATAAATAAGAAAGAGCAAATATTAATAGAAAGACCGGAGGACAAAGATACCAAAGAGGGAATCAAGATTTTAAGGAAACAATTTGACTTGTTGATGGCAGATCAAGTTGCTAGGAATATACAATATGCAAAGCATAAGACATTCCATAATTCCAATAAACCTGGCCGGTGGCTGGCTTATATATTAAGGAAAAAGCAAAAATCCCGCATAATTGAAAAGATAGAGTACAAAGGAAAGGAAGAGTTTCAACAGGAAGTAATCAAGAAAGCTTTTACAGAATTCTACTCTGAGTTATACGCCGAAGAGAAGACACAAGACAAAGAGATAGATAAGTTTCTGCAAAATGAAAAGTTATTGATAATTACCGATGAACAAAGAGATAGTCTGAATGCATTGATCACACAAGAAGAAATACTTTCAGTGATTAAACAATTGAAAAAAGGAAAATTGCCCGGGACTGATGGGTTAACAGCGACCTATTACAAGTATCTTCGAGAGGAAATGATAGAACCCCCTAGAGAGCTATTTGTCAACATACAAGAAGGTGGTCAAGTTCCACCGTCGTGGAAAACAGCCTACATCTCTCTAATCCCTAAAGAGGGAAAAGACAACGCTCAACCAGAAAACTACAGACCCATCTCGCTTTTGAACACGGACTACAAAATCTTTGCAAAAATCTTGGCTAACAGATTAATGACAGTGTTACAAAAAATAATTCACCCGGACCAAACTGGATTTATACAAGGACGTCAGATGAAAACTAATGTAAGACAACTTCTTAATATAATAGAGTATTTGGAAAAGCATATCCAGGTGCCCGCTACTCTCATGTTTGTAGATGCAGAAAAGGCCTTCGATAGACTGAATTGGCCGTTTCTGAAAAAACTGATTAGGGGTATGAAAATGGGAGAACAGTTTATTAATTCCATATTGGCAATTTATCAGAAACAAACAGGCCAGATCATTGTGAATGGGGATTTAACAGACTCATTTAATATAGAGAAAGGTACTAGACAGGGATGTCCGCTATCCCCCTTGCTGTTTGTTTTAACGCTGGAGATTTTACTGGACAAGATACGAGCGGCAGATGCCATAAAAGGTATACGGATTAGACAACAGGACTACAGACTATGTGCCTTCGCGGATGACCTGCTGGTGACACTGACTCAACCAGCACAATCAGCCAAGAGACTGATGGAGATAATTAAGGACTATGGTAGGGTATCAGGCTTCAAAGTAAATATTTCTAAGACGAAGATGCTAGTTAAAAATTTAGATAACAACTCAAAACAGAACTTAGAAAGAATAACGGGCTGTGAAATAGTTAAGAAAGTTAAATACTTAGGAATTGAGATTGAAGCTGCAAATGGGAAATTATATAAAAATAATTACGAGGTGTTGTGGAACAAGATACAAACAGACATGGTCAGGTGGAAAACATTACAACTGTCTCTGCTGGGCAGGATAGCGGCAGTAAAAATGAATATATTGCCAAAATTTTTATTTCTCTTTCAAATGCTACCTATATTCAAAAAGGATGTGGACCTAGACGAATGGCAGAAGGGCATTAACAGATTTATTTGGGATGGCAAGAAACCGAGGGTTAAATTAAAAGTCATCCAGGGTACAAGGAAAAGAGGTGGTTTAAAAATGCCCAATTTGAAGTTATATTACTATGCTGCGGCGTTAGTGGCACTGAGTGACTGGATTAATATAACGAATGACAGAGTACTGAATGTTGAAGGACACGGTTTGCTATATGGGTGGCATGCATACCTAGTGTATGACAAGAAGGTGGATAAGAGCTTCAAGGAGCACCCACTGAGAATCCCGCTGTTGTGGGTCTGGAAGAAATATCAGTACCTACTACACAAAATATTCCCATCTGGACGATCCCCGGACATGCAAACATACTACAAACATACTACAAGGTCAGGATGTGGTGCCCTATAGTAAACTTGTAATGGAAGAAGAAAATGTGTTTTCGTTAAAGCCATCAATTACGCTAGCAGATGAAGGAATAGTGTGTACCTGGCTTTCATATTTGCAACTGCAGTCTAGATGGCAAAAAGACCTGAAGAAGGGCTTATCCCTTACAGATGAGAATTTAATTGAACAGGTTAGAGAGCAGGGGCCCATGCATATCAAACGAGTGTACAGTGTACTGATAGAAATGGACTCTGAAACTGTACTAGTCAAGGATTGTATGGTAAAGTGGGAACAAGATTTTGGGCAACCTATCACGATGGAAACGTGGGAGGGAATTTGGGTGAGAAATGTAAAATTTACGCAAGCGCAACATTTAAGGGAAAACTTTTATAAGATGTTCTATAGGTGGCATCTAGATCCGAAAAAATTATCATATATCATATATCATATATCTATCCAGACACCCAACCTAAATGTTGGAGGTGTGGTAGTATGGAGGCTACATATTTTCATGTATGGTGGACATGTAGAAAAATTAAAGCCTTCTGGAGAAAAATATGGTGGACACTCCAAACCATCTTGAAAAAGCGTATTGAATTTCTACCTCAGTTGTTTTTGTTAGGGATCATAAAAGACTGTACTACCACAGAGACGAACTTAATTCTGAACTTGATCACAGCAGCGAGACTGTTGGTGGGACAATACTGGAAGAAGCCAGAAATACCACCTATTGAAGAATGGACTTTGAAAGTAATAAATTTGGCAGAAATGGCTAAAATATCGGCATATTTGAAGGATCGCTCAAATGAACAATATATGATAGACTGGAAACATTGGATAGACTACATACAAGAGAAACACCAATCAAAGAAAATGTATCTGGCTTATAGTTAAATCTGGACATACGGAGTGAAGAATGTTTACAAATTTAAATTGATTGTATTAAGTTGGATAGCAGTTAACTTGATTTTCCCCCTGGTTTACATGTACAAATATATATCTATCGATTAATGGAAAATATATATTAAATAGACTAAGAATGTACTTGTTGAAGGGATGGGTATATTGACATGAAAAATGTGAACTTTAATAAGATGACTTGTTTGTTTGATGTCCAATGGATTGATCTGAAAAGAAGTGAAATTTAAAACTGGTAAAATGTAGTTGGCTTATAGTTAAACTTGGACATACGGAGTGAAGAAGGTCTACAAATTTAAAATGATTTTATTAAGTTGAATGGCTTTAACTTGAACTTTTTCATTGTTTACATGTACAAACGGATATCTAATAATTTAAAAAAAAAAAAGAACTAAGGCAACTGTAAAAAAAAAAATGAATTGCAAACCACCTGAGGGGGCAAAGCTTTGGTGCAATAGAGTAAAAATCAGCCTGGGGGGGGGACTTTACTAAAGGTAGGTGGAGGGGATAGACTCTGAATGGTGTGTGTGTGTGTGTGTGTGTGTGCAACTATTTCTACAAAACAGGTAATACAAACATTCTGGATAAATTTTCCCTCCCACCAGATAGAAGTCCAAGGTGTTCAGTACTTGTTCTGCCAACTATTCCCAAATGCCATATTTCCATTAATACATTCAACTGGCTTGTTACAATACAAATGGGGCAAGAAAGAAAAGTTTACAGTGGGTTTCCACCCTCCCCCCACAGTCTAATTTTCTCTTCTGAGGCTTCACATGGCACCAGTGGCTCCAGGACTCCTTCCTTCTGCAGCTCTCACAGGCATCTGGGGAATGGTAGGACTTGGGAAGATGTTCCACTCAGATTGCATGGTGGCTTTTTAGTGGATGGCTGGATTCAAAACCCAATTCCAAGGCTTCAAATGGATGGAGGCAGCATCTGGGTCTGTGTGTTCTGCTTCCAAAGGTTTGGGGGAGGATTGCAGGGCTGAAAGATACAAGAACAAGGTCTCCCCCACTTTCTGGGTGGACTCTCCCAGGAGAGGCAGACAAACGTTATGGAGAACAAAGGGCAAGAAAGAAATTAGAAAGGGGGGTAGCTTGCAGGCAGTTTGAAAAGGCATTTAATACTGCAGTTATTAGAGAAAAACAGATAGACAAGTCACAGGTTTGAGGACAGGAAGAAACTGGATTCTGGTAAGAGAACAACAAAATGACATGTTTCACTTTTGAACTTGAACATTTGCAACATTTTTTTTTTAATTTTTTATTAAAGCAATCAACATTAAACATAAGATCATATTAAGAAGCAATCATCATAGAACATAAAATACAACAGTAAGTATTAGTCTTTTTAAGCGTCTGATTTGGTAAACATTCCTCACTCCTCACGTCAAGCTTCAACTATACACCAGATACATTTTATTTGATTGGTGTTTCTCTTGTATATAGTCTATCCACTGTTTCCAGTCTATCATATATTGTTCATTTGAGCGATCCTTCAAATATGCCGATATTTTCGCCATTTCTGCCAAATGTATTACTTTCAAAGTCCAATCTTCAATAGGTGGTATTTCTGGCTTCTTCCAGTATTGTCCCACCAGCAGTCTAGCTGCTGTGATCAAGTTCAGAGTTAAGTTCGTCTCAGTGGTAGTGCAATCTTTTAAGATCCCTAACAAAAAAACCTGAGGTAGAAATTCAATACGCTTTTTCAAAATGGTTTGAAGTGTCCACCATATCTTCCTCCAGAAGGCTTTAATTTTTCTACATGTCCACCATACATGAAAATATGTAGCCTCCCCATTGCCACACCTCCAGCATTTAGGTTGGGTGTCTGGATAGATGTATGATAGTTTTTTCGGATCTAGATGCCACCTATAGAACATCTTGTAGAAATTTTCCCTTAGATGTTGCGCTTTCGTAAATTCTACATTTCTCACCCAGATTTCCTCCCACGTTTCGATCGTGATAGGATGCCCAAAATCTTGTTCCCACTTTACCATACAGTTCTTGACTAGCACAGTTTCAGAGTCCATTTCTATCAGAACACCGTACACTCGTTTGATATGCATGATCCCCTGCTTTCTAATCTGTTCAATTAAATTCTCGTCTGTCAGGGATAAGCCCTTCTTCCTGTCTATTTGCCACCTAGACTGCAGTTGCAGATATGATAGCCAGGTACCTCCTATTCCTTCATCTGCTAGTGTTGTTGGTGGCTTTAAAGAGAACCCATTTTCTTCTTCCAATACAAGTTTACTGTATGGCACCAATTTCTGCCCTTGAGATATACTTATGTCCCCTGTTGCGTGTCCGGGGATCGTCCAGATGGGGATCTTGTCGTGTAGAAGGTACTTATATTTCTTCCAGACCCACAACAACGGGGTTCGTAGTGGGTTTTCCCTGAAGTTCTTGTCAGCCTTTTTGTCATACACCAGATATGCGTGCCAGCCGAATAGTAGACCCTGCCCTTCAACATTCAATATTCTTTCGTTCGTCATGTTGATCCAGTCACTCAGCGCCACCAGTGCCGCAGCGTAGTAATATAGCTTTAGATTGGGCATTTTTAGTCCCCCTCTCTTCCTTGTATCCTGGATGATTTTTAATTTCACCCTCGGTTTCTTGCCATCCCAAATGAATCTGTTGATGCCCTTCTGCCATTCGTCCAAGTCCGCATCCTTTCTGAGTATGGGTAGCATTTGAAAGAGAAATAAAAATGTTGGCAGTACGTTCATTTTTACTGCTGCTATCCTGCCCAGCAGGGACAATTGTAGTGTTTTCCACCTTTCCAGATCTGCTTGTATCTTGTTCCACAGTACCTCGTAGTTATTTTTGTATAATTTCGCATTCGTTGCTTCTATCTCCACTCCTAAGTATTTAACTTTCTTAACTATTTCACAACCCGTTATTCTTTCCAAGTTCTGTTTTGCTTTGTTGTCTAGAATTTTAACTAGCATTTTCATTTTAGATATATTTACTTTGAAGCCTGATACCCTACCATAGTCTTTCATTATCTCCATCAATCTCCTTGCTGATTGTGCCGGTTGCGACACTGTCACCAGCAGGTCATCTGCGAAGGCACATAGTCTGTAGTCTTGTTGTCTAATCTGTATGCCCTTTATGTCCTCTGCTGCTCTTATCTTGTTCAGTAGAATCTCCAGCGTTAGAACAAATAGCAAGGGTGATAGCGGGCATCCCTGTCTCGTGCCTCTTTCTATGTTGAATGGGTCTGTTAGTTCACCATTTACAATGATCTGGCCTGTTTGTTTCTGGTAAATTGCCATTATGGAGTTGAGAAACTGTTTTCCCATTTTCATCCCCCGGACCAGTTTTGTCAGGAACGGCCAATTCAATCTGTCGAAGGCTTTTTCTGCATCCACAAACATGAGAGTGGCGGGTACCTGGTTGTGCCTTTCCAAATACTCTATTATGTTCAACAGCTGTCTCACATTAGTTTTCATCTGATGTCCTTGTATAAATCCCGTTTGATCTGGGTGAATTATTTTTTGTAGTACAGTCATTAATCTGTTGGCCAAAACTTTTGTGAAGATTTTGTAATCTGTGTTCAGTAGTGAGATGGGTCTGTAATTTGCAGGTTGTGCATTACCTTTTCCCTCTTTGGGGATTAGAGAAATGTAGGCTGTTTTCAAGGATGGTGGGACTTGGCCTCCTTCTTGTATGTTGACAAATAGCTTTCTGAGGGGTTCTAACATTTCCTCTTGGAGATGCTTGTAGTAGGTCGCTGTTATCCCATCCGTCCCGGGTGATTTTCCTTTTTTCAGTTGTTTGATCACTGAGTGTATTTCCTCCTTTGTGATTAAGGCATTCAGGGCATCTCTTTGTTCATCGGTGATTATCAGTAACTTTTTGTTTTGTAGAAACTTGTCTATCTCTTTGTCTTGTGTCTTCTCCTCGGCGTATAGCTTTGAGTAGTACTCGGTAAAAGCTTTCTTGATGGTTTCCTGTTGAAATTCTTCCTTGCCTTTGTACTCTATCTTTTCAATTATGCGGGATTTCTGCTTCTTCCTTATGATATAAGCCAGCCATCGACCCGGTTTGTTGGCATTACAGAATGTCTTGTGTTTTGCGTATTGTATATTCCTTGCCACTTGGTCTGCCAACAACAAGTCAAATTGTTTTCTTAGAATCTTGATTCCTTCTTTGGTGACTTTGTCCTCCGGTCGTTTTATTAATAGCTGCTCCTTCTTACTTATCTCATCTTCCAACTCCTTTCTTTTTTGTTCTTGTTTACGATGGTGCCTGTTATTCATGTCCATGAGAATCCCGCGCATGTACGCCTTGCTGGCGTCCCAAATCATTTCTATAGGTGTTTCATTTTTCATATTAATGCTGAAGAATTCCTTCATAGCATTTTTGCATTCAGCCACTTTTTCTTCATATTTAAATAGGTTTTCATTAATTCTCCAGGATCTCCTCGGTTTCCGACCTTGTCTTAATTCCATCACTATCGGGTTGTGGTCTGGTAGTACTTTGGGTAGGATTTTCACCGTTTTCAGGCTAACCAGCAAGTCGCTAGATGTTAATATAAAGTCAATTCTGGAGAATGATTGATGTCTATCTGAGAAAAATGTGAAATCTTGCTCTTTGCCGTGCCTTTCCCTCCATACGTCTGTCAGTTCAAGGTCCTCCTTCATGTCGAAGAAGGATTTAGGCAACTTGGAGTGCTTTTGCGGGTTAGGTGCAGTCCTCTTCTTATCCAGGGCGATCTCTATGACACCGTTCCAGTCTCCCAGTATGATACATGATCTGTAGTTGAGTTGTGTTAACTTCTTGTGTATCCTTTTGTAGAATTTTCCTTGTTGTTGATTTGGTGCATATATGCCCACCACCAGAATCTTCTTGTCTTCCTGTGTTATTTCAATTGCTAGGTATCTACCTTGGGAGTCCGACTCTATTAGCTTAGCTATTACATGTTTCTTTATATATATAACAATCCCATTCTTCTTTCCTGGTGCCGCTGCAACAAATTGTGTGCCTAGTTTGTTGTTGATTAAATATTTCTGGTCCGCCACTCTGATGTGTGTTTCTTGTAGGCAAATTATATCATTTTTACCTTGATTCAGGTAGTGAAATATTTTCCTCCTTTTCTGTGGAGAGTTTAACCCGTTAACGTTCCAAGTCAAATATTTACTTGCCATTATCGGTTTCAGGATACTCTTGCCAGACCGCTTCTGCCCTTTCTCCTACTTTCTTCCTTGGTCTCATTCCCATGGTATCCGGATTGGTGCTCATATTGTTTTGTGGGGTCTTATCTTGCTGGTCTGTGCGTTTGGTAGTGGATCTTAGTTGCCTTGACTCTATAATCTGCCATGCTTCCTTGTTTTTGTTGCCCTCTGTTCTCCGTGTCGTCGCATCTCGAGGTGGTCCATTCCCTTCTCCTCCTGCTGCAACGGTCTGTCCTTCTGAGTAGTTTGCTCGTTGTTCTAGGTCCCTTCCGTTTTCAAGTGGCCCGTCTGCTTTGTCTCTCGTTGTGGGTTGAGGTCCTGCCGCCTTCAGTTCCTTTTCAAGAAATTCTTTGGCTTTCTGGATCGTGTTCAGGTGGTACCTTTTACTTTTATAGAGTAGTGACATTCCTGTTGGGGCTTCCCAACGATATTGTAGAGCGCGTGATCTCAGTTCGTTGACCAGGAACTTGTAGTCTTTTCTGTCTCGTAGCATCGTCGGGGGGATCTCTTTCAGCACCTTCACCTCTTGCTCCTCGACATATAATGTCTTGTTGTAGGACGTTGTGGAGATAAGGTCCCGGAACCCTTTTGTTACGAAGTGAATGACCACGTCCCTTGGTAGGTGCCTGTTTGCTGCTGTCCGTGAATTAACTCTGTGGACTCTGTCGAATTGCCACGCAATATCTTTGGCTTCCCTTCCCAGAAATTTTGCCAGGGCCCTTACAAAGATTCTGTTCAGGTCCTCTTGGGTTTCATTTGTTGTTTCTTTCCATCCTCTAAATCTGATTGCAGACGCCATTTGCCAATATTGCATCATAGTGGCTTGGTCCTGAGCCACACTTTTCATCTCTGTTATCTGCCCCTCCATGTGGCTCTCCACCTCTTCCATCCTCTTTTCCACACTCTCCCTGATCTCTTTGAGATTTTCCCCATTTCATCCCTCATTCTCTTGTTGTGTGTTTGCATTGCTTCCTTAATCTGGTCTAGGTCTGCGGTCACAGCTCTGCGTTGTTCTTCCCACTTTCTCTCTAGATCTCTGCCTTGGTCCTCCAGCTTCTGTGTTATATCTTTGCACCTTTCCTCCAGCTTCTGTTCTACATCTTTGCACTTTCTCTCCAGCCTTATGCCCACTTCCTCCAACTTGTTATCCAGTCCCTCCATCCTTTTTCCCAGTGTCTCCATCATCTCTTTTAATTCTTGCATCATGTGTGATGTTGGGCAGGCCTGGGTTGACGGATGGGTCTGGGGGTCTGTGATTGGATGGGAGGGCGTGAGGGTGGGTAGGGTGTTCCCTGGTGTTTTAGGAAGCTGAGCTGGGGAGGATGCAGCTCCCTTTGGGAGTATCAGTTTGGTCTGCTTGGAGGCCATCCTGAGTTCAGCCTATAGTTGGCCCGGCTTTTCTTTGGATTTTTAGGATAAGCCAGATTACTCCCAAGGCAGTGTTCAGGTGATACTCTTGTGTTCTGGCCTTACAGGGACAAGGCTCCAAATTTAAAATTCAGACAGCACAGGGGTAAAAGTCAGTAGTCAGGCAGAGCCACGATACGGGTCATATGAGGTCCTAGGGCCAGCTCTAATTAGTTCTAACCCTGTTTGGGGACTTCTTTTAGCCGGTATTGCTCCTACCTTCCTTCTGTGACTCAGTTCCTTCTGTTTTTCTTCCACCTGGCTGTGCTCTGGCTCCCTCCAAGCTCAGGCCTGTCAGCTTCTCTCTTCTCCTCCCTCTTTTCCAGCTCCTTTTTTTACCCTTCTGTGGATTCCTTTCCCAGCTCCAGCACTGGTACGTTCTGGCCGCTTTCTCTCTTTCCCCTTCCTTCCTCCCTTGTAGGTTCAGGTTGTTGTACTGCCCCTGGGATTCCGAGCCCCTTAACTCTGGGGTGTAGCTGGAAGGGCGTCTCTCCCCACGTCCCTCTGTGGCTGGGGAAGCTCTCTGCTAGGCCTTCCCCCTCCTCCTCCCTCCGTGCTGCTGCTTTGTCTCAGGCTCCGTACCTGTCACCTCCGCCTCCATTTTCCGCGCCGGGCCCCCTCAGTTGTTCTCGCGGCGTTCTTCCCTTTATTCGACTCGTCCGGGGGTCTTCTTCAGGCCGGTAGACCCTCCCGGCGGCCCTCGCTTCTCGTGCCGGTGTCTTCTTCCTCCTCCGTTGTTCCTCTCGCGCCAGCTCCCTCTCGTAACGCAGCGTCTTCTTCGGGCCTGCCGGCCAGCCGGCCGCCACCAGCTTCCTCGGCCTCGTCCGCAGCTCCCTCGGACCTTCCGGCGGCGATTTTTACCTTTCCGGATAGGTCCGAGGGTCCTCTTCAATCGTATCGTCTCTCCCGGTGGCTCGCTCTCTCGGCGGTCCGGTAAGTTAAATTTAGAACGAGCCCCGTCTCGGAGCTCTCTAGGGATGGCTCCGGTCTGCGTGACCGGAACCGAAAGTCTCCCCATTTGCAACATGTTAAGGACAAGAACTTGCAACTTGAGAGGAAGGAAAAAAAATGCTAGGCAACTTGAGAATGCTGAAAACTCCAAATAATTTTAAAAGCCTAATATTTTAATATGTGCAACTTGCCAGGGGCAGGAGAATCTGCCTTTAACATTTATTCCAAAATAGACCACATTATTTTAGAGATTGGAAAATGCTTATTTGTTTCAGAAAAGTTTCACTGTAATTTCACCAATTAGTGATAGGGTAAGAAAAGTAACTTAAGAAATTATTTCCCCAAACAAGCAGACTTGAACTTCAAAAGGCTCTTGTAGATAGACATGCATTTTCAGGAAAAGGGATAGATAGATAAAACCCATTTAAAACACAAACTCATTTACAACACGTTGCAGAATGATTTTCCAGAACGTGGGGCAGGAACCCAGCAGGCAAGACACCCCCTCCTCACTCCAATAAAATAATTCAACACTGGATTCCCCCTGGAACAGAATTAACACCTTTTAGACAGAATTGAGAAGGAAATTCACCCAACAACAGACATTGACCCAAAAAATCAGAAAAGACAAATTTAAACTCACCAATCAGGAATGACAACTTTGGAAACCATGAAAGGGTATAAGAAATCAACTAAAGTATGTAGGAAGCACATGACAATAGTAATGGGGGACTTTAATTACTCTGACATCAACTGGGAGACAAACTCTGCACTAAGTGGAAGATCAAACAGATTCCTGACGAAACTTGCAGACAGCTTTGTTTCTCAAAAGTAGAAAAAGGAAATAGGGGATTAGCGATATTGGATCTAATTCTCACTAGCAGAGACAAAATGATAAAAGGTGTTGAAGCCACAGGATCCTTGGGGGGGGGTGATCATGAAATATTGGAATTCAACATTATGGGAGCACAAGCAATAGAACACGGTCAAACTGGAGTCTTAGACTTTAAGAGAGCTAATTTCAATAAACTTGAGAGGGCTTGGGGGGGATTCCATGGATGAGGATCTACAAGGGGAAACAACTCAAGAAGCTTGGGAAATTTTGAAAAGTGAGATAATAAAAATCCAGTCTAGCACAATATCAACAAAGAAGAAAAATAATAGCTCTCACAAGAAACCAGCAGAGCTGTATAAAGAATTCTCTGATAAATTGACATATAAGAGGGACCAGTATAAAAAGTGGAAAGAGGGGCACATAACTACAGCAGAATATTAGCAAATAGTCTGAGCCTGCAAAGATGAGGTGAAGAAAGCTAAGGTTCAAAATGAACTAAGGCTTGTGACCACAGTCAAAAATAATAAAAAGCAAACTTACAAAAACAGTACCATAAAAAAATAGATTAGAGGCACAAGTTAAGTTAGGCAAGAAAATGGTGAGCAAGCACTTATCCAGCCTAGAAGAGTTCAATTCACCAAGACCAGATGGATTACAACCCAAGTTTCTCAAGGAACTGGCAGATGTGATCTCAGAACCACTGAACTATATTTTTCTAAGACCCTGGAGCACTAAGGAACTACCAGAGGACTGGAAAAAAAAGCTGATGTAGTTTCCCTCTTTCTTCCTTCCAGAGATTAGAAGATCATCCACGTATTGTATTAAACAGGTCCCCTTGGGCAACTGCAAAGCCTCCAAAACTTGTTCTAAGACCTGTCCAAATAAGTTGGGAGATTCTGTAAATCCCTGAGGGAGTACAGTCCATTGATCTTGTTGTTTCCTTCCTGTGTAAGGATTCTCCCATTCAAAGGCAAACATGGGCCTCAACTCTTTGTCCAGAGGACATGCCCAGAAGGCATCCTTCAGGTCCACAACACTAAACCATTGGTGGTCTGGGGGGATTCTCCTCATTAAAGTGTAGGGATTTGGCACAACAGGGTGTCTAGTCTGAACAATTCTGTTCAAAAGCCTCAAATCCTGGACTGCCCTAAAGGTCCCATCTGGTTTCTTTACTGGTAATATTGGGGTATTATAAGGTGACATAGAAGATTCCAAAAGACCATCCTTTAAGAGGACATCAATCACTGGCTGTAGACCTTTTCTTCCTTCCATTGAAATGGGATACTGTTTCTGCCTAATTATCTCGTTGGGTTCTTTCAAGTGGATTTTTAAGGGGGGGATCTGTAACCCTCCTCTGTTCCCCTCCCTCACCCAGACAGATGGGTTGATCTTATCCTCCTCCTCCTGGGTCAGTTTTCTCATGAATGCTTCAGGCTTTAGTTCTAATTTTAATTGTAATGCCATCAGAGCATCTCGCCCTAATAGGTATACTTCAGCCTCAGGAATATATAACATTTCAATATTAATTTTCTGTCCCCCATCTTTTACTCTAATTTCTAGAGGATTGATTTTGGGGACTTGAAATCCTACCCCCTTCACCCCAGCAACTCTGATCACTTGCCCACTTAATTTCATTTCCGGGGTTAATACAGAAATGAAGGTTCGGGCTGCTCCTGTATCTATTAGAAATACTAATTCTTCGTTGCTGGGTCCCACTAATAAATTTATCAAGGGCTCTCCGTGGGATTTTCCCCAATATTGATCCTCCTTCTTAGATATTTTTTTTATCAGTGTGTCCTGCACACAGACATAAAAACATAAAAAAACAACAAAAAAAACAACTCCACACATACAAAAAATCTGAGTTACTGAAATAGTTTTGTATCAAACTCTAGTATCAACTCTTTGCCTTTAATATAAATTTAGTCAAATTCTAATTTAATCAGATTCCATTCAGATGGAAACAAATTTCCATTAAGTAGGTTAAAACATTCCCATCCACCCCTCCTTCCTCAAACCAGAATTCTAAACAAAAAAGTAGTTAAAAAGATCAACCCCACCTTTTCTTTCTGTCTCTCACATTACCTATCATGTTAAGACACTTGCATCAAACCATCCAGCCTTTTATATTTGCCTCATGTTAACAGTGAAATACTTCAGTGAGATACTTTTTGTACCTTGTTGCTGAAAATATTTTTGCATTTCAGGACATCAAGTTACAATAAAGTTGTTACTTATAAAGAAAAGAAAAAAAGAAAAAAAAAGCAACACAGCCTGAAAAAGCAGGGGGTTTTGTGCCTGCAGACATAAGTTGAAAAGGCATCCTGCCTGAGCAGGCGGTTGTATTATATGACCTCCAAGGTTCCTTCCAACTTTATTATTCCTGTTAACTTTGGGCTGTTCTTAAGAGTATATATAGAGAGAAAGGGAGGGGGGGAAAGAAAAACAAACAAACAAACAATCTTTCTTCACTCTTTTTGTTGGCCAGACAAACAAAGTGAAAATATTTCCTTTTGGTAGCTTGTCACATTTACCTCACACACAAAAACTTTGACACACATATACGTACCAAGACAAGGAAAAGAGAACAGAAAAGAAAACAGAACTTTTAGTTCTACACATCCTGGTCATTCCCACCACAAATCTCAGCTAACTCGAATGAGAGAAGGCAAGAATCTTAAACATACTATGTGATTGTACAGAAAGATAGAGAGAAAAACCAATCACAGAAAGATAGAGAGAAAAAGAGAATCACTACTTCTTATTTTTCTTTTAGGTACCTTTATTTAGCCAATTCCATTTTCCTAACTTTGCTTTGCTAACAGGAGGACCTAACCAGCTGGTTACTCAAATCCAATTGTTTCATTCACCCATTCCATTCCATTTGCACACAGCCTTTTCCCTTTTCCCTAACAAAAGGTCCTGCGCTCTGGTGAAACCCGCATGCTTTCCAGGTTCTGCCAATTAAACAGATCCTTTCTGCGGCTAGGAAAGACCAGAAGGAGCAAAATCCAATTGTGATTGGGGAAAAAAAAAAGGTCTTCTCACTCACACAGAGACATACACACATTTCTCTCATTCCCCTTCTTTCCAAAGCAGTCCTTGAGCTTAAACCCAAAACTCCCTTTTCTACCCTGGCTACAGACACAAAGGGTCTGTGCCAGCAAGATGGGTTTATTTTTCCTTTTCCTGTTTGGGGCTACTCAATTTTCTCATTCCCCCCCCCACCATATGAAGCAGTACAAATTTACCATATCTTCTTTTGTTAAATTTAACTTAGTAATCAGCTTGTTTTATGTTGGTTTCCCCCAGTTTTCTAACAATTTTCCTAATGGGCTGTGGGGATCTATTTTTAGTTTTGGATTTTTCCTAACCTTTTTCACACACTTCCTCCCCTGGGACCCTTCTGAATTACCCATGGTTGGTTTACCACACAATTTTGTTGTCCTTACCAATCTAATGAGACCACAGTTCGCTTCACCAAGCCTCTTTCTCCTTCACCCCGCCTTGCCAGTCCAAACCCTCGGGACAACCACAGCTTGTGTATGTCTTGCCAGTCCTGTGGACCCTCGGGACATCCACAGCTTGTGTATGTCTTGGCAGTCCTGTGGACCCTCGGGGCGTCTTACACACACCTCTCATAGATCTCAGACTCAAACTGTGCTACCCAACCGCCCCCGACTGCCTAGGTTTTATTCCTTGGTTTACCCCAAGTTTTTACTCACCTAGGTTCGTGCACGAAGTTGCCCAGTCCTTGTCCTGGTAATTCTCTGGTCCCCTCTCCTTTCTTACCAATCACTATTTGGTCCGTGGGCCTGGCTCTGTTTTGCTTCCTCGACCTGTGACTGCAACTTTGGACCATTGAAATCAATGGGGCATGCCTTCCTCAGTTGACCTCGCCTCCCGAAGATGCAGGAACAGATGCCCAAGGTCCCACGTTGGGCGCCAATTTGTTGGAAACGTGATTAAAACACCAACAAAATTGGATTGGTAAGAAAAAGAGTTTATTCTGCAGAAAATAGAAAAGCGGTTTGCAAAGCGCGGTGGATCCTGGTGAGAGACTTCAACAGGAAGTTCTAAACCCAGAGACCACACCAAAATATTCAAACACATAACATTATATACACCCCTATTGCGACGCCCCCATCCCATTAGGTCCCATTTGAGAGGACTTCCCTCTCTCATCCTTTTGTCTTGTTAAGTGTGTCTTCTAGCCAAGCCTCCTGAAATCTAGTGCCTATGTGCAAGGCTTGGCTATTGTCTAATCTTTCTATTGTTAATCAATTGTGACCGTTTTATTTTTAAACTTCTCCGTTTCTCACACTGGCAACAGACGTTTATTCTTCCAAGCTTTCAGACTTGTGCTGGAGCCCATCCTCAGGGAACTTCTCTCTCTCTCCAGAATGTGTGCACTGGGCTGTTTTGTGTGTAGTATTTATGTGGCCTCTGGTTGTGTGTGGCTTTTAGAGAAGTTCCCTGAGAATGGGCTTCAGCACGACTCTGAAAGCTTGGAAGAATAAACCTCTGGTCACAGTGACTTACTCAGATTGGATCCTGGTCTTCTATTATCATCACACTTGTAGTTTTTATTCATTTGAATACCAACATGATTTTTAAAAAAAGAAATAACAATATATGGCAGCAATATTTTGTCTTTCTGCTGCCATCTAATGATTATTTGGTATGAGCAGCTCAGATCTGATCGCCTTACTGAGTTTTGCCCCTCCCCCTCATCCTAGGATCGCAGAGCTTTTCCAGTTGTGATCCCAACAATACAAAAAATGTGTCTGATCTCAAAAGTAGCTTTTTGAGAGTAGAAAAGTCTCTTTTGTGGCCAGTTTTGACTGTCTGTTATGGACACATGGAGACTATTTGAATCCTCCAGGGTTTTTGTTGTTGTTGTTACATTGGAATTGAGCTGATTAACCCTTAAAAATTGAGCCATTGCACAGAAGAACCTAATGTTTTTTTATGATATGATGAAGCTAATTTTTAAAAAAACTGAAAAGACCAAATTAGAAGTTAGACCCAAAGAAATACAACTTTACCTCACCAGTCCTTTCAGAATTGAAACAGCTCCTTCTGAAAGAATGAATAGGATTCAAGAAACAATACTTGCCTTAGGGATGTTGATTTAATTTTTTCATTGACAACTCCTTTCTCCGAGTCAAGAAGCCACATACATTGTACATAACTTGTAAAACAGCCGGTTTCCAGAGTTCAGCTTGAACAATAAGTACAAAGCCAGTTGTTCAGGAAAATTAAAATAAATGCTGCATATGTGTATGGGATGGTTAGAAGAGTAGGCAGCAGACTTTTTAGAGCAGTGTTTTTCAACCTTGGCCATTTTAAGATGTGTGGACTTCAACTCCCAGAATTCCCCAGCTAGCCATGCTGACTGAGGAATTCTGGGAGTTCACACATCTTAAAGTGGCCAAGGTTGAGAAATATTGATTTAAAGCAATGAACATGCCAACAGAGACAACTTAAGACGTGGGGTGGGAAATAACTTTGGTCAGGATACTGAATTTGTGACCAGGAGTGAAAGAAATTTGCTGGAATTCATGCTCTGATGCTCACCCCTTCTCTGTTTTATGTCTTCACAGTCTGCAGTTTTTCCTGTGATGAGTCCATCTGCCTAAAGAGGACAAAATCCTATTTGGTCCAAGAAACCCTGTTTCAAAAGAAGTTTTCCATGATCCTGTGTGTGAATTTTTGTCTATTATCAACAGTGGGGCACATTGGTTCCTCCTAACTGCAAAATGAACTCTCTACTCTACAGAGCAGGGCAAAGCAGTCTTTCCAGCAGCCATCCTGATGGGGCTGAAATCCCATTATAAATGGGTTCACCCTACCCACTCTGGGGCTTGGAGGAAAAAACAATTCTAATTTGAAATAAACCTAACAGTGTTTCCCCACTTAATATCTCCAGAAGCACTGGACAATTCACAGCCTTGGTAGGAGAAGGCTGAGAATTAAGGGAGTTAATATTCCAGACATATGGAGAAATGTTAC